>BSBN01001001.1:0-1223571 GCA_027924645.1 Cunninghamia lanceolata | reverse complement strand
GAAGAACATATAAAAGAGCACCTTAATTCCATCATGCTAAAGCCTATCTATGATCAAGATCCCATCTATGATCCAAAGCCTATCTATGATCAAGTAGACCATGATGATCCTCTTAGCCCACTTTATGCATTCCATGGTCTTGAGCTTATAACCCCATCTAGTCCTATCCAAGATTCAACAACTTCCTCTTCCCTTGATGAGACACTTGCCTCCCAAGAAATCATAGAAGATCAAACAAAAAATACTCCTCTGCCATCCATTATCGACCATGCTGCAAATCCCCCACCATATATCCTTGGTCTTACTGCTTTCATTCATGAGTGTTCCTCCTTAGAACACTAGCAACCATTATCATCTATCTCACCTTCTACATACAATAAAGAGCTTGTGTCTAGTGTTCTACCTACACATAATTCCATTGTCCACCACATACTCCAACATATGAACTATCAAGGTAAAGGCTTAGGCTTTCATGAACAAGGTATTTTAGAGTCCGTCCATGTCAATGTTCCTCTTCCTTCATATGGCCTTGGATACACACCCTAAGGTGAACAATCTCAAGATGTTGGTACTTCCTCCACTCCTCCAAAATCCCCCACTTTTCATCACAAAACCTTTCATATCCCCAAAACATATGTCACCATTCCACCTCCATCATCCTACAATTGTCAAAAGCATGTGAGCATACACCTTCCACCATCCAATCTACCTCCACTACTTCCAACTCCTAATATCCCTCCATGCATTTTACCACCAATTCTTCCAATACCTTATCCATCCATCTATAAATCTTCTAACAATCCCAATCATGGCCAACAAATGCACATGTTGTATAAACAAAGAACTTCCTCGAACCCCACTTCCACCATCCCAAAGGATTTTAACAGGAAAAATTTGGATGCCTCTACCTATCAAGTGAAAAATCCTAAGAGTCCTCATGACCTAGGATACAAAATCCAAGAATCAAAGAAGCATCCTTCTCAAGAGCTACATACACCCACACACCTATACACCAAGCTGAAAAAGGTATGGGTCCGCATCCAACAAATGATTACTCCAAAAGTTGCTCAAAAGTTGCATACACCCAAACCCATACCTTCATAGGTACTATCTAAAAACAAAATGGATTGGGTTCCTAAGAAAAAATCCCTCAAACTACATGAGGCATCCACCTCTCAAGAATCTCAACCATCCACTTTCTCCCATTCCATCCAAAAGTCTCAAATTCTTCCATCCCACATGACAAGCAAAAATCAGAAAAATACTCAGTCTATGTGGATTCACAAGAAAAAGTCTTCATTGCTTCCTACACTACTTTCCCATCACTAGCTTCAATGTTTATCATGGTATGTGGAACCATTGGTTATGATTCCCTTCCATTCCGCAACATTTTCATATACCTCCATCTCCCCTTCCTTCCACTATTATCCTACATATCTTCCTCATCCTATTCCTATGGTCCATGCTTTTTCATAGACTTTTCATCCATCTTTGCATAAATTCCTCTGTATTCTACATCATCATCCACTATCACACCGTTCATAATACAATATCTACCTTCTCCATCTCACTTTCATGCAATCCCCTACCAACATCTGTGAGAACACTTGACCTTGTCCATGTGATAGCATCCATCTAGTGGGACTATCACCTTTCATGGAACCTAGCCATTGAGGCCCTCTCATCCATTCTACCTATCCTATCCAAATGTTCAGAAATAAAAAATAAAAAAGTAAAGAAAAACCCCTTCGTCCAATGGTGAAAATCTGGCAAACAAGTGCCTTGGATAAGTACCATGATGAAAACCTAGCAAACAGGCATCATGTGTAAGTTGATCTTCTACATCACGTACACTTGGGAGCACCTTGTCTCATTAGCATATCACTCTTCTCCTATCAGTTTCCTTCTGTACTGTATCCTACCCTCCTATACTATCCAGTCTATCCATCCTAATCTTCCTCTCCTCTATTTCTTTGGTCTTGATAAAGATTGGGGGCACAGTGCTGACAAATGTTTTAGATGTCTCTTGACATACCTTATCCCTCCTAAACCAAGAAAATCCTTCATTATTCTCTCATCCTCCTATCGTCGCAAGCTTTGTCATGAAAAATCCTAAGTAATCTACCTACAATGGGGCATGTTATTCTTATGTGACATAGTCCTTGGAGATCACATCCTTGATTCCTTCTACCTATTCTTTATCACCCATACATCTACCTATCCATGGTGTTTCCTTGTCATCAGTATCACTTGATCTATATCTGATCCATATTTGTTCCATATCATGTCTTATTTGTTCCATATCGTGTCTTATCTGATCCATATATGTTCCATATCTGATCCATATCCATTCCATATCATGTCTTATCTGTTTCATATCATGTCTTATCTGATCCATATCTGTTCCATATCTAATCCATATCCATTCCATATTTGTTCTATATTTGATCCATATCGTGTCTTGTCAGATCCATATCTGTTCCATATTATGTCTTGTCTAATCAACATCTATTCTATATGGTGTCATATCTATTCCATATCTGATCCATATATGTCCCATGTCATGTCTTATCTGTTACATATCTAATCCATATTCATCCCATATCTTGTCATCTATCCTCTAGTTCAACCATGGTCTGAGTCCATGAACTACATTGCCTCTGTGTCGTCACGTAGGCAAGGCCATATTCCTATGTTCCTCCAAGGGTCCATGGTCCCATCCTTCCCATGTCTAGTCCTTCTATCTATCTGTTTTGCACCACTTTCTACTACCTAGGTCTTAGGCTCGTTAGGGTTTACCTGAACTACATTGCCTCTGTGTCGTCACGTAGGCAAGGCCATTTAACAATGAGCCCCCAAGGCACTAGGTCAGTCCCTTAGGGTCTATCTCATCAATAAAGATTGTGGAATCTTCTCACCAGGCAAGCATGCACAAGCAAAAACCTGCTCTTTTCAAGTAGAAATCCTAACGTAAGGCATTAACCTATCCAAAGTAAAGCAGACAAACACCTAAGGTATTCCAAATGATTTTACCCAAATTATGGCTAGAAACAAACACATCTAAATACAAATATGTTTTGTGGATTGGAAACATGGTTAAAATATAGAGTCTTGATTTTTTCTATCATGCCTTTCTATGCTACTTGAGGATGCCAAAAGCTAGAGATTCTAGGATGGGGGCATGATTATTTTCTTTGTTTGTTGTTTGCAGATTAAACTTTAGTAATGTGAAGCCTTGTCTAAAGACATGATCAGTAAAAGATCATTGAGGACATAAAAGGTCTAACATGAATGGGGGCAATCCTTGACTGTTGATTCATAAGAAATACTCAAGTCATCTTAGTTCAATCATACCTCAATGCTTGTATTAACTTGCTAAATCAAAATCCATATAAGAAATGCTCAGGTCATCTTAGTTCAATTATAACTAGATGCTTGTGTTAACTTACAACATTTCAAAAAAGTACAAAAACAAATTGCCCAATGATGAAATAAGCACTTCAAAATGCTTGTACCATCAAGATGTCAAAAGCAAAGCATCCATTATACATCCATTTATACATCCATACATCCATATCCCATGCAATAAAAGATCCAACAATGCAAAGTATCAATACAAATAAAAGCTTGGGAGTTCTTCTATCAATTAGTATTCTATCTATCATTGTGGTCCATTCTTCTCAATTCAGTCAACTTGAGCAATGATCAAAATGCAAGTCCGTCCTTAATCCATACCAATCAAGTCAAAGTCAATCTTGTCAAATGATCCAATCACAATCAGTGGTCTTGATTCTTGTCTGGTTGTAAACCAACTCAATTAGTTAATCAATCAATTGTCTTATACAGGATGTAACATTGTCAAAATCAGACCAACACACGCGTCTTACACGACATGTTCCATTTCCTGAAACTAGACACTATCCTTCATGTTACTCTAGGGATCCATCATTCCTAGACATGACAACATGCCCGTCATGTTGGTCTAGGAATATATCGTTCCCCACCATGACAACACTGTCGTATATCATTATAAGTATATCATTGGTTTACTACTCAACAGGGGCAATACCTTGCTTGTTCTTATATCATTTGTGCATACTTGCTTACTTTCTTGTGTGTTATCATTTTATCTTACATCGCATATCATTCAGCTCTTTCTTCTCCCTTCATCTTCATGAGATTGTTCGTCTCTCATCCTTTTGCCTTCTGCTCGTCCAATCTCCCGAGGGGGCATCCTGTCGTCATAACCTGTACTAGGGGCAAACTAGTGCATGTATCATTATTAGACTACTTATTCTTTGAAGCAACACTGTAAACTACATTGCATCAAAGAGGGACAAAATGTATATGCCTAAAAATGACACGATTCAGTCTAAATAAATATTCTTAATATTTATTTCCTTCTAATTCCTCTATCAATAAATAAATAAACAAATTTATTTATTTAATTCATATTCTTCTAAATTAATTAAACATCAAAATACTTAACTATCTCTTTTAAGGTCAAAATTAAATAAAATCCTTTATTTAATTAAATTCTTCTAAACAATTAAATAATTCTTAATTATTTAATTAAATCAAATTAATTCCTCCAAATTTAAATAAATCAAATCAAATTTATTTAAATCCTATCAATCTCCAAAAATAAAATACAATCAAATATTTTATTTATTCTTCCAAATCATGCACAATAATTAAATAAATTTATTTATTTAATTTGCTTTCTTATCTTCTAAATTAAATAATACCAATTATTTAATTGTTTCTTCCAATAATATCTTCTCTAAATTTAAATAAATCAAATATTTATTTAAGTTGCTTTTTCTTCTAAATTGAGTTATCTCTAAATATAATTCAATCTTTTTGCACATGCAATTAAATATTTCTAATATTTAATAAAGCAAAATATCTTCTTATTCTCATGCAAATCTATTTTTCTTGTTTTAAATCACTTAACTGATTGCTATATTCTTTTAATTTCTTTAACTCATTCTTCTATTCTTGATAACTCCTCTCATGCAAAAGAAAGCAAGACACATCTCCTCTTCTTATTCATTGCACATTCCTCAACTGTTCTCAACCGTTGATCTTTTCATTCTTTCTATACCGTTGATCTCTTCTCTCCCAAGTCTATAAATTATACCCTCATTCTTCCATTTCATTCATCCAAGCTTTGAGTATCGTTACTCTGTGGGAATTACAACACACCTTTTGGCACCAATTCCTTCATTACTTGTGATCACATTTGCTACTATGCACTACGCACTACTACCATTGTTGTGAAGCTCCTCTTCATTGCAATAAACTATCACTGCCATTCTCAATTGATATTCTTGAAACATAGCAAGGAAGTGCACTCTCTAAGGGCCCTATTTCATACATGCAAGAACAATTGTGATAGGCAATCAATGGAAGTTTCAAATTAAGGAAGGTTTTCTTTGTTGTGCATTGCTTCATTTGATTAATCTTCTTAATTCACCATTTCATTGAGTTTTGGGTATCTTGATATTTGATATTATTGTTTATTCACTGTTTATCCAATTTTCCCTTAACAGAAACAATGCACTACAAGTAAAAGAACAGTCTGGAAGAATGCTCTGCATTTCCTGCAGAATAAATATCTTTTCCTATAGATTGGAAGTTATTGAGAAGATTGTCTGAAGATGTTATATTCCAAGTTTGAGCCTCTGATATGAAGAATTTAGAGAGTTATGTTCACTAGAGTGAAAACAACTTTTTCTATGTGTTTGGTGGTGACAGGTAGAAAATGTTTTGCTTCGCATTCGTCTGCATCAAAGTATTTTGGTTTTTGGTTTTGGAAATAAGTCTGTGATGATGTTAAGTGCCTTCAACTACAATGGTTCATGATTTGGTGGTTTGCAAGCTATCTTTTACTTATGACAGTGGTTGACAGTGTTGTTCTTGTGCTCTAGTTTGAAGAATCTCATTGATAGAGTTGTTAGAGATCATGCGGTTGTTCCTGGTGATTACAATGTGCTTGTGTATGTCTCTTGATCATGCTCCTACATTAGGATTGGTCCACAAGATGTAATTCAGATCGTGCATGAAGCGTGTTCTTGAGAATACCTGTGTTAACATCAATCTTGGCTGACCTAGTTGAATTCATCACTTACAAAGATGCATCAAAAATTGTGATAGCATGTTATAGCATGGAAGATTGTGTTTGAGTCCTAGCTAAGGTGTGGTGTGAACCACATGCATTCTTACATCTTTTCCTTAGCTATATTTGTATTAGGTCCAGACCTATTTTATGTATGTTTGTAATACCAACCTTGGAGATTGTTCCAACAGTTGATGATTGTAATTCTGACCTTGATGATCATTCCAAGGTTGACCTAGTGTATAAATACTTGTAATTGAGCCATGAAAAGGTATCCAAGGGTGAAAATGCAAAGATAAAGTGAGAGAAGTAGCAGAGCAGAGCAGAGGTGTTTGCGCTTCAATGGGACTAAACCTTGGCATGAAGTAGATGTTGTTATCTCAGTTCAACCTTTTAATAGTGAGCCTTCTTTTAGCAGTGAGCCACCCTTTGGTAGTGAGCCTTTCTTTGTAGTGAGCAATTTGGGCAATGAGCCCTATAGGCAGTGAGCCTCTAATTTTTGGTATTGATATAACATATATATTTCTGTGGGCTAACACCCACTGTGGTTTTCTCTTTTAGGGTTTTCTACATAAAAATCTAGTGTCTCCTATGTTTATTATTCTTTTATGTTGAGCTTCTCATTTTATTCTTTCATGATTATATCTGAATATAAGTAATTGATAAGTTGATGATTATAATTGGTTAAAATTTTTAGGATAACTAATTCACCGCCCCTCTTAGTTGTCTGATGCAGTTTAACAATTAGTATTAGAGCCAAGTTCCTCTGAAGAAAGCCTAACATCTTGAGGAAGATCTAGGATGTCTTATAAGAAGGAAGCTCTACAGTTTGATGGGACAAACTATGCTCTTTGGAAGGTATGAATGAAAAGTTATCTCCTATGTTTGGTTATAAAGTATGGCTAGCTACACAATCACAATTTGTCATGCCTAAAGGTGGTTTAACAACTGAAGATGATATCAAAGAATATGAGTTAGATATCAAAGAAAAGGATGCTTTGTTAAGTTCCTTAAGTGATTCAGTGTTGACAAAAGTTGTGGACCTTGAATTTGCATATGAGGCATAGGAGAAGATGAAAATTTTGTATGAAGGAGATGATTTTGTAAGAGATGGCAAGTTACAATGCCTAAATGTGAAATATGAGGGTTTGAAGATGAAAACATAACAACCTTTATGCAAAGAGTTGATGAAATTGTCACTACAATAAAAGGTATGGGAGGAACTCTCACTGATAAGGAAGTTGTGATGAAAATTCTCAGATCACTACCAAAGTCCTATAGTCACAAGGTAGCTTCTATTGAAGAATTTATGACTGTGAAAAATATTAATAGGAGAAGATGAAAATTTTGTATGAAGGAGATGATTTTGTAAGAGATGGCAAGTTACAATGCCTAAATGTGAAATATGAGGGTTTGAAGATGAAAACATAACAACCTTTATGCAAAGAGTTGATGAAATTGTCACTACAATAAAAGGTATGGGAGGAACTCTCACTGATAAGGAAGTTGTGATGAAAATTCTCAGATCACTACCAAAGTCCTATAGTCACAAGGTAGCTTCTATTGAAGAATTTATGACTGTGAAAAATATTAATAGAGATCAACTACTTGGAAAGCTTATAGCCTTTAAGATGAAAGAATTTGGTGATACCCTACCAAAAGTTGAATCAACTTTCAAAGCTAGTACTTCATAAAAGATTTCTAGAGCTGAGAAATATAAAGTGGATGATGACTTTGATGAACTTGAAGCTAACTTTGTTGACAAGTTGCAAACAGGTTCTAGTAAGTTCAAAGGTAAATTACCTTTTAAATGCTTCTCTTGTGGTAAAGTAGGTCATTATGCTTCTAGATGTCCTAAAAGAATTGAAATAAATAAGAAAAGGTTGTTGGAATTATGCCAGACAACTAAGAGGGTGGTGAATCAATTGTCCCACAAATTTAACCTTATCTAATTTTATTCTTCTTTCACAAGTTATAAATAGATTAATGATGTAAACATTAAAGCATGAATTAGTAACAAATGAGCAAAAACACAATTAACACACTTGATACCAAGATTTTTAATGTGGAAACCCATTTAAGGGAAAACCATGGTGGGGGTTAACCCACAAGATTCGTACCCTATTAAAAGTACTTAAAATAAATGGGAAGGTAGTTTCCTTCAAGCACACTGCCCAGGGCTCACTTGTCAAAGAGGCTCACTACCTACAGGAGGCTCACTGCCTACAAGATTTTATGTTTAATACAAAAAGAACGAACTAAGAAATAGCATCTACTTCATGCATAGTTCAATCCCATTGAAAGCTCACAAAACTTTTTCTTTGCCCTAAAACACTTCTTCTCTATCTCTTCATCCTTTGCTGCTCTTGTTCTTCTGCTCCTCTTCTTTTTTGCTCTTCCTCTATATCTTTCTTAGGATTTTGACATTTTCACACAAAGACAAATTTCCACAACTCATCCACAAGTATTTATACACTTCATCAACCTTAGAATAAAAATCAAGGTCAGCTTGACTTAATGTGAATCACTTATACATAGGCCAAACATAGCTAAGACTTGAATCTTTCTCAAATAACATGCCACACTTCATAGAACATCTCTTAAATCATCCGCAACATGCTTGAATCATCTGGTCGGCCAAGACTGGGAAGAGTGGCAACACTTAGGAAGAAATCTTCAACAACGAGCTCAATCTTCAATGTAGACCTCCAACACAATATGCACATGATCTAGAGACCTCCATAAGCACATTGAATTCAACAATAGCATCCGTACTACTCCAAATCATCAAAATCACTTGCATCTTCATTCGGTACCTCAAGAATGCTATCTTACATGACTGTCACACTAGACAGATTGCTTACAGACCTCCAAACCATTAGCCACTTGAGTTTAAGATAAATAATGATTTCCCAAACATGCCTCTAGATCTATAGATCATAAGTTTTCATTGCAGAGAAATCTGGACCAACTTACTATCACTCTATCTCTTCTAAATACTACAAAACCTAATTCTACTCCAATGGCCATAGCTTCTTCAGTTCTTCATGCAGACCTCTCAAATCTTAACTGGAGCTACTTCAAATAATCCTCTACATAGCCATATGGCCTGCAAACTTTGATTTTCATTCCTCTGGATCTGAGGAGCAATCTACTTCACCGTCTTCACTATTTCTGGCAAAGAGATATCTGACTCACTTGTTCCTTCTAGAGGGGCTAATTTTCTTGATATCCTCAACATTCCAATCTTCTAAACAGGCAATAGATTAGGATATAGTTGACACCAATGACAACAAGGATATGTTGACATCAATGACCACTAGGATATGTTGACATCAATGACCACCGATTAGGCACATATTTGCAACAATCTTCCCCTTTGTCATTGATGGCAATATATGGTGTAAAAATTGATTCAACCATCAAGACAAGAACTTCTCCTCCTTTCTCTTACACACCTACAACCATTTTTTTTACAGCTCTCTTTTTCACCAGCAACTAGTTTTTCACATGACTTCTCTCCCCCTTTGACATCAATGGCAAAGAGCACATATTTGCAATCTTTTCTCCCCCTTTTTGTTTCAAAATTTTCATACTGACTACTGCTCTTGAGTAGTATCTCCTTAACATCAATCTGGATCACAAGATATGACTGTGAATTCCACTGGATTGATGCACCCTAGTGCATCTTAGTTCTAATTAGGAGGGGTAATGACCCCTAACTTCTCTCTGAGATACTCAAAATTATCCTTGGGTAGAGGCTTATTGAAAATATCTACAATGTGATCCTTTGAAGAAACAAACTCCAATCTAACCTCATTCTCATTAACCTTCTCTCTCAAGAAGTGAAACTTTATTGATATGTGCTTTGTCTTTGAATGCAACACTAGATTCTTTCAGATGTTTATTACACTTGAATTATCACAGAAGATTGTAACAGGCTCCTCAAACATAATTCTAATGTCCTTCAACATTTGCTTCATCCACAAAACTTGAGTACAATTGTTTACTTCTGCTATATAGTATGCCTTTGCAGTAGATAGAGATGTTGCCTCTTGCTTTTTGCTCATCTAAGAAACCAATCTCCTTCCCAAGAAGAATGCACCACCACTAGTACTTTTCCTATCATCCACATCTCTTGCCCAATCAACATCTATGTATGCATGAAGAGTGAAGTCATTATCCTTTGGATACCATAAGCCATAATCAAGTGTCCCTTTGAGATAACTAAAATTTCTTTTGACTGCTACAACATGGGATTCTCTATGATCATCTTGAAATCTAACAACAAGTCCAACTGCATTCATGATATCAGGTCAGGTCTGAGTCAGATAGAGTAGTCCTCCAATCATTGATCTATATCTTTTCTTATTTTCTTAGGTGAGTCATCATCTTTACTCAACTTGCATCCAATTACCATAGGTGTACTTACTAGTTTTGAATCTTCCATTCCAAACTTTTTCAACAATTCTTTCCCATACTTAGACTAGGATATGAAGATACCTTTATCTGACTGAATGATTTGTCGACCTAAGAAGTTCATTTCTCCAAACATTGACATCTCAAATTCACTTTGCATTTGATCAGCAAATGTTTTGCACATACTCTCATTTCCACCAAAAATGATATCATCAACAAATACTTCAACAATCAAGATGTGTTCATGATTAATTTTGATATAAAGATTACTGTCTGCTATACCTTTGCTAAAACCTAATTTTAGCAAATACTTATCTAGTCTTTCATACAAGACTCTTGGGGCTTGTTTGAGTCCATACAATTCTTTCCTCAATTTGCAGACCAAATCTTCTTGATCTGACAACCGAAATCCTTCCGGTTGCTCAATGTAGATCTCTTCTTCCAATTCTCCATTCAGGAATGTTGACTTGACATGAATCTAATAAGCCTTGAAATCTTTATAAGAAGCAAATGCATGAAATAATCTGACTACTTCTATGCTTTCCATTGAAGCAAAAGTTTCTTCAAAATCAATTCCTTCCACTTGAGAGTAACCTTTGCATACCAATCTTGCTTTGTTTCTCACAACTTCACCATCCTCATTTAGTTTATTCCGGAAGACCCATTTAGTTTCAATCACATTTTTGTCTTTAGGTCTAGGAACAAGATCCCAAGTGTGAATCTTTCCAATTTGCATTAATTCTTCTTCCATTGCTTTTATCCAATTTTCATCATTGCAAGTTTCACTTACTAATTTTGGTTCAATCTTTGAAATCAAACAAATCTCCTCTTGATCTTCAACAATTCTTCTTCTAGTTTGAACACCTTTATTTCTATCTCCTATGATCTGATCTTTAGAATGATTCAACCTTACATACTTGGGAGTTTTGGGATTTGCTTGAACTTTTGATTCTTGAGTTTGTTCCTCAACATCTGTACTAACTTCTGAGTTATTGGATATTTCAGGTCAATCTGGATTTGAGTCTAAGTTTGAACATGCTTTCCTTGATTTTAACTTTCATCTTGATCATATGAATCATATCTGCAAGACCTGAAAGATCTTTCTTTGCTCTCATCAACTCTAACATTAGCACTTTCAACAATCTTTTTCAATCTCTTGTTAAAGCATCAGTATGCCTTGCTTTGAGTAGAGTAACCCAGAAATATTCCTCATCACTTCTTGCATCAAACTTGCCTAGGTCCTCATCTTTTTTTATATAGAATTTACTACCAAAAACTCTAAAATATTTCTTAGTAGGAGGATGACCAAACCATAGTTCATAAGGTGTCTTACCAAAATTCCCTTTGATCTGCACCTGGTTAAGAGTGTAGATAGTAGTACTCATAGCTTCTCTCCAATAGACTTGTGGAACATTTGCTTCCATCATCATGGTCCTAGTAGCTTCTTGAATGGTCTGATTCTTTCTTTCCACAACTCCATTCTGCTGAGGAGTCCTAGGAGTAGATAACTATCTTTTTTATTCCATGCTTTTCACAGAATGTATCAAACTCACCAGAGGTAAACTTGCCACCTCTATTAGATCTCAGACACTTTATCTTCTCACCAATCTTATTCTCCACCATAACCTTGAACACCTTGAATTTGTCAAGAGCTTCTAATTTTTCTTTCAAGAAGGTTACCCACATCATCTGGGAGTAATCATCAATCAGTAACATAAAATATATGTCTCCTTGCACACTCCTAGGACCACATAGATCAGTATGCACAAGTTGCAACCGCCCACTTGAAAATTGTTCTTTACTCTTGAATGAAGTTTTGTTCTATTTACCCAATTGACATTCTCTACACATGTTATCATAAGGTTTCACAAGTTTTGAAAGATCTCTCACAGCCTGAGTAGAACTTATCTCGATAAGGTTATCAAAATTCACATGACACATTCTCCTATGCCATAACCAACTCTGATCAATCTACGCAATCAAACAACTTTTGCCAGAGCTACTTAAATGAAATATGTTACCTCTAGTCTAAGTACCAGATACAATTTTAGTTCTGGAGCTTTTCAAGATTCTGGATTTTCCATCCTTGAATCAAAGATCATAACCCTTGTCAACCAACTATCCAACACTGAGAAGATTATGCTTTAATCCTTCCACATACAGAACATCATTAGTGTTATTCTTACCATCAAAAGATATGTATCCTCTGCCACAGATTCTACCAGCTAAGTTGTCTCCAAATTTCACAATTCCACCTTCATATTTTTCAAAGCTTACAAACTTACTTTTATCACTAGTCATATGATGAGAACATCCATTGTCAATTACCCACTCATATTTTTTTTCAACTTGAGCATTGAAGGCACTTTCCATATTTGTACAGCTAGTAGATTCAATAGGCACTGGATCTTCCTCTTTGATAGAAATGAACACCCAATCACTTTCAATGGAACCTCCATGATCATATTCATCATCTATGACTCCTTATTCACTAGCTTCTTTGACATAGTAACATTTCTTCTGAACTCTAGGTCTATTAGGGTCTGGCTTTGAAACCCTCTCTGGACACCTTGAGGCAAAATGACCAATCTTATCACAAGCAAAACATTTGAATGGCAACTTTCCTTCATACTTACTGGATCCTCTTGGCAATCTTTCGGCAAAACGGGCTTCAAGTTCATTGAACTTAGTTTCATCATCTTCAAGATCCTTCCTTGTCTTATCAAATCTGTTTGATCTTCTTGAAGATCTTTCACCTGGATCATATATTTGCTTTCCATGAATATTGGCTTTAAATGCAGATTTAGACTTAGGAAGATAATTACTAAGCTCACTCATTTCAAATGCTGAAAGCTTACCAACCAACTGATCCCTTGTAATAGTTGTTATAGTCTAGATCTCTTCAATGGCATCAACTTTATGTTTGTATGCCATAGGTAAGGATCTGAGCACTTTGGAAACAATATTTGATTCTTTCAATATTCCACCAGTACTCTTGATACCGGTCACAAGTTCATTTACCTTCTGCATGTAGGAAGTAATGTTTTCATCTTCACTCATCATCAACCTTTCGTATTTACCCTTTAGGCTCTGTAGCTTGGCACATTTGACATATTTATCACCTTCATACAAAGTTTCCAACTTTTTCTAGATTTCATGAGTAGTTTTCAATTCTAAGACATTTGTCATCTCTGTATCAGTCAGGGCACTCAACAATGCTCCTTTATCTTGAATATTGTATTTAACATCCTTAAGTTCATCTAGAGTTGTAGCGCCTTTCTATAGAATCTTATACTCATCCTTAGTTATCAACCAAAATACATCACCCATACATTGCAAATGACACTGCATGCATACCTTCCAAAGGGAGTAATTTGGTCCATCAAATCTTAGACTTTCCTTGTAAGTTGACATCTTGGATCTCCTCAAGCGATCAAGCTTCTTTTAGAGAAACTAGCTCTGATACCAATTGTTAGAATTAGGTCAAACAACTGAGAGGGGGGGTGAATCAGTTGTCCCACAAATTTCACCTTATGTAATTTTAGTCTTCTTTCACAACTTATAAATAGATTAATGATGTAAACATTAAAGCATGAATTAGTAACAAATGAGTAGAAATACAATTAACACGCTTGACACCAAGATTTTTAACGTGGAAACCTAGTTAAGGGAAAACCATGGTGGGGGTTAACCTAGAAGATTCGTACCATGTTAAAAGTACTTAAAATATATGGGAAGGCACTTACCTTTAGGTGCACTAGCCAGAGCTCACCGCTCAAATAGGCTTATTGCCTACAGAAGGCTCACTGCCTACAAGATTTTATGTTTAATACAAAAAGAATGAACTAAGAAATAGTATCTACTTCATGCCTAGTTCAGTCCCATTGAAAGCTGACAAAACTTCTGCTCTACCCTAAAAAACTTCTTCGCTATCTCTTCATCCTTTACTTCTCTTGTTCTTCTGCTCCTCTTCTTCTTTGCTTTGCCTCTATATCTTTCTTAGGATTTTGACATTTTTACACAAAGACAAATTTCCACAACTTATCCACAAGTATTTATACACTTCATGAACCTTTGAATAAGCATCAAGGTTGGCTTGACTTAATACGAATCACTTATACACCAAAACAAATAGCCAAGACTTCAATCTTCCTCAAGAAACACACCACACTTCATATAACTTCTCTTAGATCATCCGCAACATGTCTGAATCATCCAGTCGGCCAAGAATGAGAAGAACAACAACACTAAGAAAGAAATCTTCAATAACAAGCTCAATCTTCAATGCGGACCTCCAACACAGTATGCACACAATCTAAGGACCTCCACAAGCACATTGAATTCAACAATAACATCTGCACTACTCCAAATCATCAGAATCACTTGCATCTTCATCTGGTACCTCAAGAACACTATCTACCATGATTGTCACACTAGAAAGATTGCTTGCAAACCTCCAAACCACAAGCCACTTGAGTTTAAGATACACATTGACTTCCCAAACATGCCTCTAGATCTACAAATCATAAGTTTTCATTACAGAGCAATTTGGACCAACTTACTGTCACTTTGTCTCTTCTAAATATTGCAAAACCCAATTCTACTCATATGGCCATAACTTCTTTAGTTCTTCATGCAGACCTTTCAAATCTTAACTAGAGCTACTTCAGACAATCCTCCACACAACCATATGGTCCACGAGATTTGGTCATCATTCCTTTGGATATGAGAAGCAAACTACCTCACTATCTTCACTATTTCTAGAAAATAGATATCTGACTCACTTGTTCCTTCTAGAGAGGCTAATTTTCTCAATATCCTCAACATTCTAATCTTCTAAATAGGTAATAGACTATGATACAGTTGACACCAATGACAACAAGGATATGTTGACATCAATGACAACACCAATTAGGCACATATTTGCAACAAAGGTATGAGAGCAGGCCTAGAGTTCCTAAGAAATGCTACTATGTCAGAGATTTTGATAATGAAGGTGTGACTGATGATGCTACTACTAGTGCAAATGATTGCCTGTTGATTGCTATTAAAGAAGATCTTGTGTCTACTAATTTTGCTAGTTGTATGAAGAAAGAAAAACTAGTGGAAGAAAGTGCTTTGATTGTCTAGGTTGAGAAAGATAAGGATGAATTGATTATTGATAGTGGATGCTGACATCACATGACAAGTGACAAAAGTAAGTTTGTAAGTTTGGAAAAGTATGATGGAGGACTGTTTGGGTTTGGGGATAATGTAATTGGTAAGATTTGTGGAAAAGGATCCATTTCATTTGATGGAAAACATAATACTGACAATGTCCTATATGTAATGGGTTTGAAGCATAATCTTTTGAGTGTTGGATAGATGTGTGACAAAGGATATGATCTGAGAATCAAAGATAACAGATGCAAGATCATGAAAAGTTCTGGAACTGTGATTGTTACCGGTAAGAAGACAAAAGGTAACATCTATCAATTGAGAGGAACTAATGATTATTGTTTATTGTCTCAAACAAATGAAAGTTGACTATGGCATAGAAGGAAGTGTCATATAAACTTTGCTAGTCTGGTAAAGATAATCTCAAGTCAAGTTGTGAGATATTTACCAAAACTTCTAAAACCTTCCAACTCAATTTGTAAGGAAGACAATTGGGAAAGAAGATAAGGACAATTTTCAAGAGTAAAGAATAATTTTCTGCTGGTTTTTTGGATCTAGTGCATACAGATCTCTGTGGTCCTACAAAGGTGAGAAGTCTACAGGGTGACAGGTACTTCACGTTGCTTATTGATGATTATTCTAGAATGACTTAGGTTGTACTTTTCTAAGAGATAAATTAGAAGCCCTAGAAAAGTTCAAATCTTTCAAGGCAATGGTTGAGAATGAAATAGATTTAAAGATCAAATGCTTGAGATCTGATAGAGGAGGTGAGTTCACATCAAATGAAGTCAACATTTTCTGTGAAGAGCATGGAATAAAGAGACAATTGTTTGTACCTAGGACTCCTCAGCAAAATGGAGAAGTGGAAAGGAAGAACATGACAATTTAGGAGGCTGCTAGGATAATGATGAAGGAAGGTCTACCAGAAGTCTTTTGGAAAGAAGATATTCAAACTATTGTCTACATTCAAAATAGAGTTAAAGTGAAAGGTAATGGTACTAAAACTCCCTATGAATTATGGTATGGAAGAATTCCCATAGTAAAATATTTCAAGGTCTTTGGAAGCAAATGCTATATTAGGAGAGATGAAGATCTAGGAAAGTTTGATGCAAGATGTGATGAAAGAATCTTTCTTGGATACCCTACCAAGAGTAAGGCTTACCGGTGCTACAACAAAAGGTTCAAAAAGATCGTTGAGAGTGCAAATGTGAAGGTAGATGAAAGTAAAGAAAGAATATCAGACCTAAGTTATTATGGACCAGATGAACCTATGACTACAATAAATGAAGAGAAAAATAAGCAAGAAGATAGCTAGGATGAAGAAGAGGCTCTGGAAAGTGTTGTCAAGACTCCCAGGTATGTAAGGATCAATCATTTTGAAGATTAGATTATAGGTGACAAGACCAAAGGTGTACTAACAAGAAGAAGACCTACAGAGGAACAAGTCAATTACTATTTGCTTTCAAAGATTAAACCAAAACTGTGAATGAAGCTTGCAATGATGCTAATTGGGTAAAGGGAATGGAGGAAGAACTACTGCAGATAGAGAAAAATGAAACTTGGGAATTAGTTCCTAGACTTGCTGACAAAAATGTCAGTGCAACTAAATGGGTCTTCAAGAACAAGCTAAATGAAAATGGAGAAGTTGTAAGGAATAAAGCAAGACTTGTATGTAAAGGATATTCTCAAATTGAAGGGATAGATTTTGAAGAAACTTTTGCTCCAGTAGCTCAAATTGAAGCAACGAGAATATTTCTAGCATTTATAGCTCACAAAGACTTTAAGGTATATTAGATGGATGTAAAATCTATATTCCTCAATGGTGAGTTAGAAGAGGAAGTATACATTGAGTAACTGGAGGGATTCCAATTGTCAAATCAAGGTGATATGGTATACAGGTTGAAAAAAGCATTGTATGGACTCAAACAAGCTCCTAGGGCCTAGTATTCAAGGTTAGACAAGTATTTAGTCCAATTAGGATTTAGTAAAGGTACTGCAGATAGCAATCTATATTTCAAAATCAATGATGATCAGATCTTTATTGCTAAGGTCTTTGTTGATGACATCATCTTTGGAGGGAATGAAGGTATGTGCATAAAGTTTACTGGTGAGATGAAAAGTGAATTTGAAATGTCCATGTTTTGTGAAATGAATTTCTTTTTGGGTCTACAAATAAATCAATCAGATAAAGGAATCTTCATATCTTAGTCTAAGTATGTGAAAGAGTTGTTGAAGAAGTTTGGGATGGAAGACCCTAAACTGGTATGTACTCCCATTGTGACTGGTTGCAAGTTGAGAAAAACAGATGAATCACCTAAGGTTGGTCAGAAGAAATATAGATCCATTATTGGATGATTTCTTTATCTAACTCAAACCAAACTTGATATTATGCATGCAGTTTGTCTTATTGTGAGGTTTCAAGATGATCCAAGAGAATCACATGTGATGGCAATTAAGAGAATCCTGAGGTATTTGAAAGGTACTCAAGATTATGGCTTATTGTATCCAAAGGATAGTGATTTCACTCTTAGTGCTTATATAGATGCAGACTGGGCTAGAGATGTTGATGACATAAAAAGTACAAGTGGAGGTGCCTTCTTCTTGGGTAATAGATTGGTCTCATGGCTGAGCAAGAAACAAGATTCAATATCTTTTTCTGTTAGATTCAGGGCAGACAACTGAGAGGGGGAGGTGAATCAGTTCTCTGAAACTTTCTTCCAATTAAACACTTAAATCTACTTTGTAATTTAGCAGCACAATGATAAATCAATCATGGAAACATAATGCATTAAATCAAGAGAAAAAATACATCAACACATAAGACACCAATATTTTGACGTGGAAAACCCGATTAAGGAAAAAACCATGGGGTGATTAACCCAAGATTGTATTATCTATTAGAAGAATAGAAATAATAAAATGGCACATGCCAATTAGGGCTCACTGCCCGAGCACACTGCTCACAAGAGGCTGACTACCTACAAGAGACACATTGTCTACAAAAGAATAAGTATCACATACTTAAACTGAAGAATATCATCTTCACCATGCTTGAGTTAGTTCCATTTAAGCCCAATACTTCTACTTTGCCTTTCACTCTTCTCCTTTCTACCACACTCTCATCTCCATAAGATGCCATTTGAAATGACTTTACAATTCCTTATTTATACAAGACATCAACTTAGGAATGATCATCTAAGTCGGCAAACATTACAGAGAAAATACATGAATACAACATGACTAATTACAAAAAGACTTCATGCGGATCAACACACTGTCGGCCACACAGATCTGAGACTTCAATCTTCATTTGAGAACACTCCAATCTACACACAACATCTTCAAGATCATCCGCAGGATGTATAATTCATCCAGTTGGCCTGACTTAGGAAGATCACCATCATCTAGAAGTAATTCTTCAATTGCGAGCTCAAACTCCAATGTAGACCACCAACATGAACTGGACACGATCCAAAGACCTCCACAAGCTTGCCTGAAACATCAAGAACATCCATACTACATCTGCTCACTAAAAACCTTATCTTCTTCATCTGAAACCTCAAGAACACAGTCTGTCATCACTGTCACAATAGAATAGATGCTTGCAGACCTCCAGACCATGAACCAATTGAGTTGTCAATTTACATTGACTTCATAAATACTCCTTCGAATCTATAGAATAGGATATTGTATTTCTGGATCTCACCAGACCTATCTGTGTCACTTTGTCACCTCTGAACACCTGCCAGAACTGGTTTTACTTGAGTGGCCACAACTTCTTCAGATCTTCATGTGGACCTCTAAAATTTTTACTGGATCACCTTAAGACACATATCTACAAACCCTTTGAACCGCATCCTCTGATCTTCATCTTAGCTAGCATCTTTAGCTTACTGACTTCACTGTTCTTCTTTGTTCCTGATATGGCTAATTTTCTCAATATCCTCAGCAAATAGTTCATCCAATCCGCAACAGGAGTATTTTGACATCAATGACAACATGGTTAGGCCCATACTTGCAAAAATCTCCCCCTTTGTCATTGATGGCAACATATGATGTGAAAAACTATTTTAACCATCAAGACAAGAACTTCTCCTCACTGTCACAACTCCTCTTCCTTTCTTGCTCCCCCTTTGATTAGTAATCACTTGTTTTTCACATGTCTTCTCTCCCCCTTTGACATCAATGGAAAAAGGCGCATACTTGCAACTCCACCACTTCAGAATCATACCAACTACTCCCCCTGAGTAGCAGCTCCCCATCATCAATCTGGACCACAAGATATGACTGTGATATCCACCAGACTGATGCACATTGGTGCACCTTAGTTCATCACCGGAGGGGTAATAACCCCTAAATTCTCCTTGAGATACTCAAAAGAGTCCTTAGGTAGAGGTTTAGTAAATATATCTGTAATCTGATCCTTGGAAGGCACAAACTCCAATCTAACTTCATTCTTGTTCACTTGCTCTCTCAAAAAGTGAAACTTGATGGATATATGTTTAGTCTTTGAATGCAACACCAGATTCTTAGATATATTTATTGCACTTGAATTATCATAGATGATTGTGATAGGCTTCTCATACTCCACTCATATGTCTCTTAGCATTTGCTTCATCCACAAAACTTGAGTGCAACTTCTTGCAGTTACAATATATTCTTCTTCTGCAGTGGACAAAGATATTGCCTTTTGTTTCTTGTTTAGCCAAGAAACCAATCTCTTCCCCAAAAAGAATGCTTCACCACTGGTACTCTTCTGGTCATCCACATCTCCTACCCAATCCGCATCTGTATATGCATGAAGAGAAAAATCATGATCTCTGGGATACCACAATCCATACTCAACTGTCCCTTTTAGATATCTAAAAATCCTCTTGATTGCCATGACATGAGATTCTCTAGGATCAGCTTGGAATCTAGCAACAAGACCAACAACATTCATAATGTCAGGTCTAGTTTGAGTGAGATACAATAATCCTCCAATCATTGACCTGTACTTTTTTTTATTAGCCTTAGGAGAGTCATCATCTTTGCTCAATTTACATCCAATTTCCATTGGAGTACTCATTGGTTTTGAGTCTTCCATCCCAAATTTCTTCAACAATTCATTCACATATTTGGTCTGAGAAATGAAGATTCCTTTCTTTGTTTGAGTGATTTGTAGACCCCAAAAGAAATTCATTTCCCCAAGAATGGACATCTCAAATTCACTTTTCATTTGATTTGCAAAGGTTTTACACATACTATCTCTTCCTCCAAAAATGATATCATCAACAAACACTTCAACAATCAAGATGTTTTCATGATCAATTTTGAAATATAAATTACTTTCAACAGTACCTTTGTTGAAACCAATCTTCAAAAGATGCTTATCCAATCTTTCATACCAGGCTCTTGGGGCATACTTGAGTCCATATAGTTCTTTCTTCAACTTGTAGACCATATCACCATGATCAAACAATTGAAATCCATCTGGTTGCTCAATGTATACTTCTTCCAAGTCACCATTCAGGAAGGTAGACTTGACATTCATCTGATATACTTTGAAATCTTTGAAGGTAGCAAAAGCAAGAAATAATATGATTGCTTCAATTCTTGCCACCGAAGCAAAAGTTTCTTCAAAATCAACTCCTTCTATTTGAGAGTCACCCTTGTAGACCAATCTAGGTTTATTTTTTATTACTTCACCAACTTCATCTAGTTTGTTCCAGAACACCCATTTGGTTCCAATCACATTCTTTTTTTAGGTCTGGGAACAAGATCCCAAGTGTGATTTTTCTCAATTTGCATCAGCTCTTCCTCCATTACTTTAGTCCGGTTTTCATCATTACAAGCTTCATTCACTGTCTTAGGTTCAATCTTAAAAAACAGACAATACTCTTCTGAATCTTGAGCAATCGTTCTTCTTGTTTATACACCTTTGCTTTTATCACCTATAATTTGATCTTCAGAGTGATTCAGTCTTACATACCTAGGAACTTTGGGAGTTTCTTGCACTTCTGATTCTTGAACAGGTTCATTCAAACTTATCTCTTCTTCTTGATTTACCGAATCAGTTTGAATGTGGATTTCAAAGGGATCTTGGACTTCTTGAACAAAAACATCATTTTGATCATCTTCATCATATTCATAAAACCTTGAGGGTTTTTCAATACCTTCATCAACCTTTACATTTGTACTTTCCACAATCTTCCTTAATCTCTTGTTATAACACTGGTATGCTTTGCTTTGAGTAGAATAACCCAAGAATATTCCTTCCTCACTTCTAGCATCAAATTTTCCTAGGTCTTCATCTATTTTAATGTAACATTTGCTACCAAAGACTCTAAAATACATCACAGTAGGAGTGATGCCAAACCAAAGTTCATAAGGAGTCTTACCGATATTGCTTCTAATTTGTACTCAATTGAGAGTATAGACTATAGTGCTCACAACTTCTCTCCAGTAGATCTGAGGAACATTTGCTTCCATTATCATGGTTCTAGATGCTTCTTGGATGGTCTGGTTCTTTCTTTCCACTACTTCATTTTGCCATGGAGTCCTAGGATCAGACAATTGCCTTCTTATTCCATGCTTCTCACAAAATTCTATGAACTAACCGGATGTGAATTCACCACCTCTATCAGACCTTAGACATTTTATGTTCAATCAGGTTTCATTCTCCACCATAGCCTTGAATATTTTGAATTTCTCAAGAGCCTCTGATTTCTCCTTTAGAAAAGTTACCCACATCATCCAGGAGTAGTCATCAATTAATACCATGAAGAATCTATCACCTTGCACACTTCTAATTCTTGTCGGACCACATAAATCAGTATGAACTAAGTCTAATAATCTGGTAGAAGATTGTTCCTTTCTTTTGAACGAGACTCTGCTTTGTTTACCCAAATGACATTCTTTGCACAAACTATTTGTAGGTTTCACCAATTTTGGAAGATCTCTTACAGCTTGAGTGTTGCTTATCTTGATGATATTATCAAAATTAAAATGACACATCCTCCTATGCCATAACCAACTCTGATCAATTTGCACAAATAGACAACTTTTACCAGTACCAACTAAATGGAAGATATTACCTTTTGTTTGAGTACCGGATGCAATCTCTATTCCAGAACTTTCAAAGATCTTGTATTTTCCATTCTTGAATCGGAGATCATAGCCTTTGTCCACCAACTATCCAACATTGAGAAGATTGTGCTTCAGACCTTCAACATATAGTACATTACTGGTTTTGTTCTTTCCATCAAAAGAAATGGTTCCTCTTCCTCTGATTCTGCTAGCAGAATTATCACCAAACTTTACCACTCCTCCTTCATACCTTTCCAAATCTATGAACTTATTTTTGTCCCTTGTCATATGGTGAGAGAATCCACTGTGAATGACCCAATCATCCTTTTCTTCAACTTGGGCAGCCAGAGCTCTTTCCACAATTTTATGATTGACAGATATAGAGGACATTGGATCTTCTTCCTTGATGGCAATGAACACCCAGTCACTTCCAAATTTATTTCCTATCTCTAATTCATCATCTGTTACTCCTTCATTATCATCATTTTCATGGACATAGTAACAATTCTTTTGGAACCTTGATCTGTTAGGGTTTGGCCTTGAAAATATTTTCGGACAGCTTGAGGCAAAATGACCAATCTTATTGTAGTTAAAACACTTAAAAGACAATTTCCCTTCATACTTACCAGATCCTCTTGGCAGTCTTTTTGCAATAAGGGCTTCAAGTTGAGCAGTTTCTGCTTCTTCTTCTTCTAGGTCTTTTCTTGCTTTTTCATACCATGATGGTTTCCTTGAAGAGGTCTCTCCTGAATCAAACCTTTGTTTACCTTTTATAGAGGCACTGGCTTTGAATGCAAATTCAGTCTTGAGGGGGCATCTCCAAACTCAGTCAATTCAAATGCAGCCAATTTACCAACCAATTAATCTCTTGTGACACCTGAATGGGCTCTGAATTCTTCAATGGAAGCAACCTTGTATTTATAACAAGCAAGAAGGGATCTGAGAACTTTGCCAACAATCTCATCTTCATCCAAGACTCCACCAGCACATCTAATGCCACAAACAAGCTCATTTACTCTTAGCATAAAAGTAGTGATATTTTCATCTTCTCTCATCTTTAGATTTTCAAAATTTCCTTTCAAACTCTGTAGCCTTACACATTTAACATACTTGTCTCCTTCATGCAGAAGTTTCAGTTTTTCCTAAATCTCAAAAGTAGTTTGTAGGTCAACAACATTTGTAAGCTTTGAATCAGACAAGGCACTTAGATGAGCTTCTTTAGTCCGCAGATTGTTTTTAGTATCTATAATTTCATTTGTGGTTTTCGGGCCATTCTATGGAGGAGTATACTTCGTTGTAGCCATGGTCCAGTATTGTATTCCCATACATTGCAAGTGACATTACATGTGACTTTTCCAAAGATTAAAATTGGTTCCATCAAACTTCGGACTATCCTTCTTGTAGGACGACATCCTAGATATCCTCAAGCAGTTAAGCTCTTTTTAGAGGAACTTAGCTTTGATACCAATTGTTAGATTTAGGGCAAACAACTGAGAGGGGGGTGGGTGAATCAGTTGTCCAAAACTTTCTTCCAATTAAGCACTTAAATCCACTTTGTAATTCAGCACCATAATGATAAATCAATCATGGAAACATAATGCATTAAATCAAGAGTAGAAATACATCAACACATAGGACACCAAGATTTTGATGTGGAAAACTCAGTTAAGGGAAAAACCAACAGGGTGATTAACCCAAGATTGTATTCTCTGTTAGAAGAATAGAAAGAACAAAATGGCACATGCCAATTAGGGCTCACTGCCTGAGCACACTACTCACAAGAGGCTCACTACCTACAAGAGACACACTGTCTATAGAAGAATAAGTATCACATACTTGAACTGAAGAATAGCATCTTCACCATGCTTGAGCCAGTTCCATTTAAGCCCACTACTTTTGCTTTGCCTTTTGCTCTTCTCCTTTCTACCACACTCTCATCTCCACAAGATGCCATTTGAAATGACTTTACAATTCCTTTTTATACAAGACATCGACTTAGGAATGATCGTCTAAGTCGGCAAACATTACAAAGAAAATACATGAATACAACATGACTAATTGCAAAAAGACTTCACGCAGATCAAAAAATTATCGGCCACACAGATCTGAGACTTCAATCTTCATTTGAGAACACTCCAATGTACACACAACATCTTCAAGATCATCCACAAGATGTATAATTCATCCAGTTGGCCTAACTTAGGAAGAACACCATCATCCGGAAGTAATTCTTCAATTACAAGCTCAAACTCCAATGCGGACCACCAACACAAACTAGACATGGTCCAAAAACCTCCACAAGCTTGCCTAAAACATCAAGAACATTCATACTACATCTGCTTACTCAAAACCTTATCTCCTTCATCTGGAACCTTAAGAACAAAGTTTGTCATCACTATCACAATAGAATAGATGCTTGTGGACCTCCAGACCATGAACCAATTGAGTTGTCAATTCACATTGACTTCATAAACACTCCCTCGAATCCGCAGAATAGGATATTGCATTTCCGGATCTCACCGGACCTATCTGTGTCACCTTGTCACCTCTGAACACCTGTTGGAACCAGTTTTACTTGAGCGGCCACAACTTCTTCAAATCTTCATGCGGACCTCTGAAATTTTTACTGGATCACCTTAAGACACATATCTACAAACCCTTTGAACCACATCCTCTGATCTTCATCTTAGCTAGGATCTTTAGCTTACTGACTTCACTATTCTTCTCTATTCCTGATATGGCTAATTTTCTCAATATCCTCAGCAAACAATTCATCCAATCCTTATCACCAATGCAACAGGAGTATGTTGACATAAATGACAACACGGTTAGGGCCATACTTGCAACATTGTCAACTGCAGAAGCAGAGTATATTGCAATAGCATGTTTTTGCACTCAAGTATTATGGATGAAGAAGACTTTGAAGGATATAAGAGTTGTGTATGAAGATCTAATTGCAATATTTTGTGACAATACAAGTGCCATAAACATTTCAAAGAATCCAGTGATGCACTCAAGAACAAAGCACATATCAATAAGGTATCACTTTTTGAGAGAGAAGGTGATAGAGAATGAAGTTGGAATATGTGTCCACAAAGGATCATATTGCAAACATTTTTACTAAGCCTGTACCTAAATATACCTTTGATTATCTTAGAGGGAAGTTAGGGGTCATTACCCCTCCTATCCTGAACTAAGATGCATAGAAATGCATTAATCTAGTGGAGCTCAAAGTGTCATTTCTTGATTTGGATTGATGTTCTGAAGGCTACCTCTCAAGGGGGAGTAGCGAACCATTTCTGGTAAAGTAAATGGATTAGAGAAGAAGCATGCAAGTATGTGCCCTTTTCCATTGATGTCAAAGGGGGAGAGAAATCATGTGAAAAACTTAGGAGGAGAAAGAATGCAGAGAATGCAATACAGATGTGTAAAGAGAAAGGGGGACAATCTTGTCTTGATGGTCTTTTCAATTTTTCACATCATATGTTGCCATCAATGACAAAGGGAGAGATTGTTGTAAGTATGTGCCTAATCAACATATCTATGTTGTCATTGGTGTCAATTGTGCTCTTACTTTGTTGAGGATCTTGAGAAAATTAGCCCCTCCGGTGATAACAATGTGTTGTAGTAGAAACAATGCATTACAGGCAAAAGAACAGTGTGGAAGAATGCTTTGCATTTCCTACAGAATAAATATCTTTGCCTACAAATTGGAAGTTATTAAGAAGCTTGTCCTAAGATATTATATTCCAAGTTTGAGGCTACGGCATGAAAAATTTAGAGAGTTATGTTCACTAGAGTGAAAATAGCCTTTTTTGTGTGTTTGGTGATGATAGGGAGAAAGTATTTTGCTCTGCATTCCTCTGCATTAAAGTATTTTAGTTAGTGGTTCTAGAAATAAGTTTGTGATGATATTAAGTGCCTTCAACTGAAATGGTTTAGGATTTGGTGGTCTGCAAGCTATCTTTTACTTATGACAGTGGTTGATAGTGTTGTTCTTGTGCTCTAGTTTGAAGAATCTAATTGATACAGTTGTTAGATATCCTGTGGTTATTCTTGGTGATTACAATGTGCTTGTGGATGTCTCTTGATCATGCTCCTACATTTGGAATGGTCTGTTAGGTGTAATTTAGATTGTGTACGAAGCATGTTCTTGAGAATACCTATGTTAACATTAGTCTTGGCCAACCTAGTTGAATTCATCACTTGCGAAGATGCATCAAATATTGTGATAGCGTGTTGTAGCATGGAAAATTGAGTTTGAGTCCTTGCTAAAGCTTGGCCTGATCTGCATGCATTCTTACATCTTTTCCTTAGATAAATTTGTATTAGGTCTAGACCTGTTTTATGTATGTTTGTAATGCCGACCTTGGAGATTGTTCCAACGGTTGATGATTGTAATGCCAACCTTGATGATCATTCCAAGATTGATGTAGTGCATAAATACCTATAATTGAGCCATGAAAAGGTATCCAAGAGTGAAAATGTGAAGATAAAGTGAGAGAAGTAGCAAAGAAGAGCATAGTTGTTTGCGCTTCAATGGAACTAAACCTTGGCATGAAGTAGATGTTGTTATCTCAGTTCAACCTTTTGGCAGTGAGCCTTCTTTTGGTAGTGATCCACCCTTTGGCAGTGAGCCACCCATAGGTAGTGATCCTTTCTTTGTAGTGAGCAATTTGGGAAGTGAGTGAGCCTCTGATTTTCTGTATTGATATAACATATATATTTCATTGGGCTAACACCCACCGTGGTTTTTCCCTTTTAGTGTTTTCTACGTAAAAATATGTGTCTCTTGTGTTGATTATGCTTTTGTCTTGAGCTTCTCATTTTATGTTTTCATGATTATATCTGAATATAAGTAATTGATAAGTTGATGATTATAATTGGTTAAAAGTTTTAGGACAACTGATTCACCCCCCTCTTAGTTGTCTAGTGTAGTTTAACAACCTTCTCTTAAGTTCTTATTAGTTTTCTACTAACCCTTTATAGGATACTAAATCTATACTTGGTTTTTCAGTAAACTGTTGATGTCTTCTAAGATATACTTATACTTTTCACCATTGGCCTCTATGTTGTAATACATTCAACCTAAGTATAAAGAATAATCAACCTAAATATAATTTAACTCAGTCAATTTAAAATTAATATCAAGGTTGGCCTCTTTATGTTATGACAGTCAGCCTAAATATGTCATTACAATTGGCCTCATTACAACATTACAATTGGCCTCAATACACCAATATAAACAATCCCATATAGTATTATAGTCAGCCTATTATATATCGTAACACTCGGCCACAAGTAGTATTATAGTTGGCCTATTATATATCATAACAACTGGCCATAAAACATACTCAACTAACCATTTAAAATAGCAATTAGCCATATGACATACTTAGTTGGCCATAATACATGGCCTTATAACTACTAGTTCGATCACACAGTCCTATGACTATTACTATCCTTTCTAATATGTTTTTTATAATAAAAAATGGTATATGCTATGATGTAACATAGGGATACAATTCTCTTTTCCCAAGACATTATTCTCATAAGCATTCCCTTAAGATACATATATCAAAACAAAGGATAATCATATCTTCCAAGTTATTCAACTCTATCTCAAACGAGATACAATACTTATTCATACAAATATAATCCTCAGTTGACAACAAATCAACAATAAAATCTATGCATAAATCTACTTGCATTTTCAAAAAACATAAGAAATATAAAGCATATACATTCATCACTTTCAGTGGTATATCATTGGACTTACCTATTATTTGCTACATGCAACATGGTGACAAAGTTTCACTTCCTCCTACTCTCCACTTCCTGCTCTCTTTCCTTCACAGTTTTCCTAGTATTTCTTCTAAATAATCCACACCTTTTCCAAAGATCACCTCCCATATTATGGGCGCATCATTAAGGAACCACTATGCACCACTACACAACTCTTCATATCCCTGTGTCTTTCTCTCTTCATGTGGGAAAGAGCAGGTGGTAGAGCAATTTTGTATGCAATTGGGTTAATCACTCCAAGGATTTCAAAAGGACCCACATATCTAGGTGATATTATGGCTGACTTTCCAAACTTAATTGGGATTTTATGTGGTTTAAATCTTAATAACACTTTATCACCAATAGAAAACTATCTTGGAATATGATTGGCATTAGCATAACTCTTATGTATATCATTTTCTTCTACTAATCTCTTTTTGATTAGTTTGACTTGTTCCTCCATTTCTATAAGCATTTATGGTCCAATGTTGATCCTATCTTCTAGTTTGTCCCAACTTATAGGAGTTCTACATTTTCTACCATATAATGCTTGAAAAGGATCCATTTTGATAGAAGAATGATAGGAGTTATTGTAAGAAAACTCTACTGTTGGAAGATACTCTTTCCATTTATATTTTTAATCCATGCAGTGCATCCTTAACAAATCCTCTAAAACCTGGTTGACTCTTTTTGTTTACCATCAATTTCTCAATGATAGGATGAACTAATATTCAATTTAGTTCCCAATACTACAAACAAAGTTTTCCAAAACCTTGAATATATTCTTGTATCTCTATCTAAGATTATCATTTTTGGAACTCCATGCAATCTACATATTTCTTGAACAAATCTTCTTTCTAAGATTGATGTACCATCAGAAAGATTTATGGGAATGAAATGAGCTACTTTGGTAAGCTTATCCACTACTACCAGGATTGTATCATATTGATTCTTCAACATTGGTAAGCCTTGGATGAAATTAATGCTAATAACTTGCCATTTCCATTTTGGTGTCTCACAAGGATACAACAATCTTGCTAGATGTTGGTCTTCATCCTTAACTCATTGAAACACAAAGAATATTTCCACAAAACTTGTAGAATTTTTCTTCATTCCTTTCTAAAAGTAGATTTGTTTCAAATTTGTCATTTGCTTCGTCACTCTAGGATGTCCTTAATAGGGTGGACAATGAACTTATCTCAACACCAGATCTCTTAATCTTGCTTGTTCTAGAATATACATTCTATTTAAATACCTTAATAATCCATCTGACTAAAATTCATATCCCTCATATTTGGTATCTTGAGGATTTTCTGATAATGCTTTTTTAACTTGCTTATAGAATTCATCTCTAGAAGAATTTTCCTTCACTTGTTCTCGAACAGTTGAATGAATTGTGGCCATAGTTGCAAGATACCTTCTTTGATTGAGAGCATCTGCCACTCGATTTTATTTTCCTTTTATGAAGATTATATAAAAATCATAATCTAATAATAGCTCCAACCACCATCTTTGCCATGAATTAAGGTTTGGTTGAGTAAAGATATACTTCAATCCTTGATTATCTAATTAAGTTCAAAATTCCTACCCATTAGATAATGTCTCCATACTTGTAAAGCATGTGCAATTGTAGTCAGTTCTAAATCATGCAGAGAATTATTTAGCTCATATGGTCACATCTTCTTGGACTCAAAAGCTACAACTTATCCTTCTTGCATTAGAACTCCTCCCAGTCCTTTACCTAATGCATTAGTTACAACCACAAAATGTCCTTCTAGGTCTAGAACTTGAAGAATTTGGGTAGAAGTTATCTTCTCCTTAATAATTTCTAGAAAGCTTCCTCACACTTTTCCATCGACTCAAACCTTTTTCCTTTTATCTAGAGTGATGTAATAGGGTTTGCAATCCTAGAAAATTTAGCACAAACTTTCTATAATATCTAGCCAATCCCATAAAATTGTGATGTCCCAACACATTTTTCGGTGTTGGTCATTCCATAATTTTTTTGATCTTTGAAGGATCCATAGCAATTACTTTTACACAAATTTAATATGTCCCAAATATTGTACCTCTTTTTGAAAGAAAGTACACTTTGATAATTTACCATACAACTTATGCTCTCTCAATCGTTGTAAAACAATTCTTAAATGATGAGCATGCTCTTCTTCATTGTTGGAATATATCAAAATATCATCTAAGAAAACAAGGAAAAACTTATCTGAATAATCTCTAAAAACATTATTCATTAAGTTCATAAATGATGCAGATGCATTAGTCAAACCAAAAGGTAATACTATAAATTCATAATGCCCATATCTTATCCTCAAAACTAGATCTTGTGAATATCTTCATCTTTGTTCCTCAATTGATGTTATCCTAACCTCAAATCAATTTTAAAAAATGTTGTTGTTCCTCGCATTTGATCAAAAAGATCATCAATATGGGATAAAGGATACTTATTCTTTATCATTTCTTTAATCAACATGTGATAGTCTATACACAAATGCAGGGTGCTATCCTTTTTCTTGACAAAAATTATTGGCGCTTCCCAGGGTGAAACAATGGGTCTAACTAATCCTTTATGTAATAGTTCTTGCAAGTGGGCTTTCATATCCATCAATTATTTTTTTCTCATATAGTAAGGGGCCTTGGATATTAGTTCAAAACATGGTATAATGTCAATTGAGAAATCAAAAGCTCTCCTAGGTGGTAAGCCTGGCAATTCATCAGGAAATACATACTAGAATTCACAAAGAAAAATGCAATCCTACATAGATGACTCTTTTGATCCTTTAACTCGATCCATCTTAACTGTAAAGAGTTGACAAGTTGTCTTATTTTGAGACACATTGACCTATTCTGGGATAGGATGTCCCATTCGAGAATGCACTATCCCATTTTAGAATAGGGCCTCCTAGGTGGCTAAATGGACTGGCTGGGCCAAAAAGTGGACTTTGAGTCCAAAATAGAAGTTTTGGGCCTGATCTTTGAAAAAATAGTTTGACCTAGGCCATGTTAAAGGCCGAGTTAGTGAGAATTAGGAACAAGTCATGAACTAGGAGTGATGTTTTGGGATAAGGAAAATAGTGGTGGGTCAAACAAGTATTCACAGGTTGGATCAGTTGATGTAAAATGGCCAGGTGAAAATTCAAGTGTTTCCTGAGACTATGGCATGGGTCCTACTAGGGCCAAGAATGGAGCCTCAACTAGTTACTATGGGTCAATGTGCCTAGCAAGGAACACAATGCCTAGATCCCCAAAAGAACTGTCGAGTGTGTTGAAATGGTTGCCTAAAGAGCCAAAAACTAGGGCCATGAATGCAATTGGAGGGCCATATATAAGCATGCCTAGACTATAGAGGGTCGAGCTCTTCACAAAATGGGTGAAAGATGAATTTATTGAACAAGGTCATCTCAAGTGCAAAAGGGATTTGATGCAAGATGAATGCACCCAAAAACCATTGTGGACATACTTAAAGAGATCGAAGATAGGGCAAGGCATGGACTATAACTGGTGTCGAGCATCCAAAAGGGGTCAAATAGACAAAAACTAGAAGCCAATCCTTGAATGTCAAGTAGGTCTAATGGTCAAAGTCTGATATGAGGGGTTATGTGATCCAAAAGAAAGTCTAGAGTACCAAGGACATCAATTCTTGAGCTGAAAAGGGCACACAATAACCAAAAACATGAACAAAGTCTACAAGATGTGAATGCAGCCTAGAATGAATCAAAACAGGTAAAGAATAATGGGTCATGGAAGTCTGAGGGTAGTTGAACAAAGGTTTGAACTAATCAGGGTTGTTCCAATTAGGGTTAGATCCTATGTGGCCTATAGAATAGGGCCAAAATGTTGAACACCCTATTCATTCCCAAAATTACTACAACTCAAAACCCTAAAACATTTTACAACCACTTAGGCCAAGAGTGTCTTCAAGGTGGTTCAAAGAGGTTTATCAATTGGTTAGGGGTAATTTTGGACAACTTACAATAGTGGGTAAACTCCTCTAAACTTCAAACTTAGTTAAGCTTACGAGGGTAATCTTGGAGGTATCCCTCAATAGGGATTGAGATCAAAAAAATATACTGTCTCATTTATGACTTTACAACAATACACAAATCATTGTTTTAATCTCAAATACTGTCACTAAACTAAAACACATTTGTTACACTTAATAACCTCCATTTTAAGCTGATGGGATAAAACCTACAAAATGAGGATGCTTATGGAACTATAATTGTATTTAAGACTTGATATATGATTTTGATTTTTAATGAGTTTGGGTGATCACATGCCTCTCAGATCAGCTTACGAGGGTAATCTTGGAGGTATCCCTCAATAGGGATTGAGATCAACAAAACATACTATCTCATTTATGATCAACTATATTCAAGCTCAGTTAGGATTACAAGGGTAATCTTGGAGGTATCCCTCACTAGGGATTGAGATCAACAAAACATACTATCTCATTTATGACTTTACAACAATACACAAATCATTGTTTTAATCTCAAATACTGTCACTAAACTAAAACACATTTGTTTCACTTAATAACCTCCATTTGAAGCTGATGGGATAAAACCTACAAAATGAGGATGCTTATGGAACTATAACTGTATTTAAGACTTGATATATGATTTTGATTTTTAATGAGTTTGGGTGATCACATACCTCTCAGATCGATGCCTATCTAATGAGCTATAGAATTTAAAGTTTATCAAAGGAAAACACTAAAAAGTGTGTATGAATGACTATCTAATTATTTTAGATGCACAAAAGCTAATATCAAACCATGAGAATACCTAGTAATCCAATATTGTACAACATTCTTCTATATGTAATATTGAAATGACCAATTACAAACCCTAAAAATGGCTTAAGAACTATCACATTCATTCAAATCAGATTTTATAATCATACCACTAAATGTGACAAGAGAAACCCAAAATGTAATAGAGATTTCCTAAAAGAGAACTTACAACAATGAAGAAAAATAATGGTTGATATCAAGATTACAATATATTTCACATACACTTCTGATAATTGCTTCTTGAAGAACAAAAACTAGTCACTGGTCATTGCCCTAACTACCTCTAGATCTCTGCACTAGTAGAGAAAAATGCCCCAAAATGACCAACCACTAGAATGTCTCTAAAACATGTATATATACCAATTTTCTACCATGCATCTCTATGTGCTCATGCTACATTAAATTTGGCCCATGGCCCTATCAGAAGATCTATATGATTGGAAGCAACCCCATACCTTGGTGTGTATGAAAAATTGTAGAGTAAGATTACCTACATGTTTTAGGTACTTAGCACATTAATGAGAGAAGGATTGAATCCTTTTCTTGGCACCTACAATACCTATTTAATCTACTTTGTCCTTGTGTACTGGCGCATTGAAGACCCTCACTATTTCAACCACTTGTATGACCTTGGCATGCAACATTAATTGATGGGAACCTATCCACCTACAACATCCTGCAATCATGGCATGATTTTAGGCATCCAAGAAATCATGCCTTTTAGAAACTTTTACAACACTTTAAAAGTGTTGTACTTTAATTCTCCTCTTCAAGTGCCCGTTAATTTTTTCTCTACTTTGGCATCCCTAAAGAATTTAAATTTCTACTTGGTTAATTTTCATCTTTCATATTTTAATTTATTAGGTCATTTGACATTTGATTTTATCTTCTTTTTGCATTGGGCACCTCTTTTCCCTATTAGCCAATTCATCAGTTGGCAAAACACTTGGTTCATGAACTATCCCTTTAGTTGATTTTCCTTTCTTTGTCTTTGTCTTCTTTCCTCTTTTATCAATGATCTCCACCATCGATGAACCTTTAGTTTCACGAACTTTGTTGTCATCTCCTTTTTCTGCCTTTTCTTCTTTTCTTCTCTATTGGCAAATCCTCCCCGTAGTGAACTATATTTTGTTTGTCTCTTTTGTCTTTGATTTGTCTTTCCTTTATTGGAAACTTTCTCCCATGGTGAACTTAACTATCGGCAAACCTAATGGTTTGTGAACTCTTCCCCTTTCCAATGAAGACTATTCCCTTTCATTCTTTGTCATAGCCTCTCTTCATCGACGAAGTTGGGAGTTACAAACTTCCAACTTTGCCAATAAAGACCTTCATGTTCCTTCTTTTTATCTTCTTGCCTATCTTCCTTCCTTTATTGGTGAAAACCTCTATCAGAGAAAATTATTTTTAGGGAACTCTCAAGTTTGCAAACCACAAACTTTACTGATAAAAAACTTGCTTAAATCTCCTCCTCCTTTTCAATTTTTTGGAAAACTCACTAATTGGCTTTTGAAAAGGTGAAGAAGGAAGCCCCATCTCCAATGTCTAAAAGAAAAAAGGGAAACCATCAGGCTTTAGAGATTGGGCCTTCACCTTAAATCATTCATTTTAGAAGAGAAGAAAAGAACTGCCTAATCCTGAAATACTCAAAAAAGAATTGAAGCTTATCGGACTTTGTCAATTAGACCTTCTGCCTTCTACCTTTCAAAAGAAAAGAGGAAGAGAAGCTCCTTGGTCATGGACACCTGCAACACTTAGAAACTATTGCAAAACCTTGTCGAACTTCAGCAATTGGGCCTTTTACCAATAGCCTACAAAAAGGAAGGAATAAAATAAACTACTTGATTGTCAATGTCCAACTATCATGTAGAAGAATTGTAGCTTTTTCGGACATCGTCCATCAGGCCCTCACCCTTCCACCTACCTAGAAGAAGATGAAATACTGCTACTCTAACCTCTAATGCCGGAAATACTTAGGTGAATTTTGAAACCTTGTTGGATCTCAAAGATTGGGTCTTCTCACCTACGCATGCTCAGAAGAATACTGAAGGTCACCACCTCAACCTCTGACACTTGAAACACTTAGGCAATTAATGAATTACCAAGGGGGAATTTAAATCTGATAGGAACGATGGAAGATAGAAGGCTGAAACTTTGAAATTCTAACAAAGGAAAAAAATGAAAGGAAAAAGTCATGATTCTTTTGGACTTATCTATTTTTTAGGGTTTCTTCCTTGCATTTCAAAAGGTAAACATTTAGAAACTTCTAGAGGGGAACCCATTCAAAATAGTCTTAGATCATATACAACTGATGGGTTCAACAAAAAAGGCACAAAGTGGGGTCTGATGAATTTGGGGAAAAATAAACCAAGTTGGGAACTAGTTTTTTTAGGTATCAACACTAGCTTTGGTTGGGGACATGTGCCAAGCAATGGCACAATGAGGATCACAGATCTTTAGGTAGACCAAAAAAACACAAAAAATGACACAAAAGAATAGAAACAAAAACACCATCAAGACCAACAATGGTCAAGACTGCTTGAGGTCAAAAAATGAAATATATATTATGATTTCATCACAAAATATGAAGGGCAACATTACTTATGAGAAGTAAAGTTTTAGATGTTGTCCATGAATAGGTAGCTCCATAAGTTCTCCCTCCATATTCTTGATATAAAAGGTGTCTTGGCCAACCTTGTCATCAATTTGATATGGGTCCATCCATAATGGTTCAAACTTAGCATGCTTTCCCTTGTCCTCTAGTTTTACATTCCAGAGGAGAACCAAATCACCAATCTAAAAACACCTTTTAACCATTGTCTTGTTGAACAAATGCTCAACCATTTTTGTTGTAGAAATTTTTATCATGTGCCACCCTTCTAGCTTCATCCATTTTTATCAACTCATTCAACCTTAATTCCATGGAATTATCCACATCTTCTCCTATTTGTTGCAGTCGTTGATACACATGAAGTTCTAATGACATTGGCATTTTGGCCTCTAACCCATATACTAGCTCAAAAGGACTTTTGCCTATACCATGTTCGTAGGTGATCCTATTAGCCCAAATTGCATATTTTATCTTGTCGTCCCACCTTTTCTTGTTCATATTTAGAGTCCTCTTTAGGATTTTATGAGCCTCTTATTGTTGGATTCATCTTGTCCATTACTCTGTGGATGGTATGGTGATGAGTGAATCAACTTTATCCCATATTTGGAATACATACCTATAATGTCTTGAGATCTTAAGTACGTGGCATTATCTGCAACAATTCTAAATGGCACACCAAATCTAGTTATCACATTGTTCAAAAGGAATTCATTCACTACCTTGGACATGGTGTTGTTAGTTGGGGCAGCCCCAACCCACTTTGTAAAATAATAAATCACCACCAATATCTATCTATATCCATTACTTGATCTTTCTTGAATTTCACCTATGAAATCAATGCCCCATTGCTGAAATGGTGCTTCAGTGGTAACATTCATAAGGGGAAGAGCACCTTGAAATTTTAACTCACCTCTAAACCTTTAACAAGCATCACATTTTCTGATTTGTTTTGCAACATCTTTGAAGAGACTTGACCACCAAAAACCTACCCTAATAATCTTGTGTTATGGTTTTAGCATGGAAGTTCCCGCCACATATTCCTTGGTCATATTCTTCAATGAATTTATCAGATTGTTATTGGTCCAAACACTTCAACAATAGTCCCTCATGATTTCTCCACATTAAACACCTTGAAACAAAACATTTTTCTAAGACTAGAGCTTAAGTGTCCTTTGCTGAGTTACATTCAAGCCTGGGGGACAATGCATGTTGACAAGATAGAAAATGATATCCTTGTACCATGGATCATTTGTCAGTGTACACATATCAACAAATGGAACAACTTCTACATCATTTATTCTAGCTAGCTCTAAATTAGAATTATCCATCAACTTAGCTAAACCCTAGCCTCTAACTAGTTTGGTGACTTGGACCTCAATTTCATACTCTTGGATCATGTTGATTCATTTGCATCTTCTCCTAAAAACTTCCTATTGCATGAAAATATCTTTCACAGCTGAATGGGACACATATGCAATTATCTTTGCACCAATAAGATATGGCCTAGAGTTTTTACTAACTTACCCAAAGAATATGCATGCTTTTCTATTTTTGAATAATTCAATTCAGCAGCCTATAAGGACTTGCTAAAGAATCATATGGGCTGCTCAAGTCCATCCCTGTTCTTTTGCAACAATATAGCAGCAATAGTATAATATGAAGCAAAAGACAAGAGTTGAAAAGGCTTAGAATAATATGGGCTCACCAACAATGGTGCATTCTTGAGAGCCTCCTTTATGTCAATAAAAGCTTCATCTTGTTCCTTTCCCCATGTGATAGACTACCCCTGCTTGAGCATCTTAGAGATTGCCTTGGTCTTCTCAGCAAAGTTAGGGACAAACTGCCTCACAAAGTTGATTTTCCCAAAGAAAGACTACACAACCTTGAATGATTTAGGTTAAGGGATAAGGTCAATGGCCTTAAATCTTTTTGAATCTATTCTAACCCCATCCCTTGACACAATATGTCCCAACAACTTTCCTTCTACTCTAAACTGATATTTTTGGGATTCAAAGAAATCTCATACTCCAAACATCTATCAAAGATCAATTGCAAATGCTTGCAATGATCTTTCCTATCTTTGGAGAATGTAGTAAGATCATCTTGGTATACAACCATGACTTCATCAATGAGGTCTGCAAAGGCAACATCCATTTCTCTTTGAAATGTTGATCATGCATTCTTTAACCTGAATTTCATCCTCACATAGACATAGGCTCCCCAAGGAATAGTGAATGTTGTCTTGTACTATTCTAACTCCTTCATCAACACTTGATTATAGCCTAAGAATTCATCCATTATAGATAGATCAATTATGAACCAACAAACCTTTGCAATAGATGATCCATACTTGAAACAGGATAGTTGTCCTTAATGGATTTGATGTTAAAATTTCTGAAATCTACACATAGTCTGATCTCTCCATTCTTTTTGCTCACTGGGATGAGATTAGACACCCACTCAAAATGTATGATTGGTTTTATGATACCTCTCTCTTTTATCTTTTCCAACTCTTGTTGCATTTAAGAACTATTGTGATTTATAGGCCTTTGTTTCTGCCTAAAGGGTTTTGGATCAGGCTGAAGGAGAATAGTATGTTGAAATAAATCCTTCCTATAAGGCTTCATCTAATCATAGGACCATGCAAAACATTTTTTGAATTTCCTCAATAAAACAACCAACATTTTCTTTTCATGGGGTTTGAGCCGCTTACCAATGTAAACCATCCTTGGTGCCACATGAGTGCTAAGGTTAACACCTTCAATGCTATCCTCTTCAACTGGATTACCTTTGGTTTTCCATTGGTCAGCATTATCAAACATTCTTTCAAGTACAAGCAAACCCTTGAGAATAGTATTTGTCCTCAACTATACCATGTCATTCCCAAACAATGTTTCCTTGCCATCTACCTCTATCATAGGCTTCCAATCAATCAACTAATTGTCAAACTCATCCAAACAATTGAGGAAACTAAAAAATCTGATTGTTGTCATTGAAAACTTGTCAATTGTATATGTTATCAGGTATTGTTGGCCTTGTAAGCACTTCCACAATGTAATGGCTATAAAGAAAATTTTGACTAAGGATCAAATTTTGAAGTAGCTACAACTAAGGAATCTATCTTTCCATTTCCAACTCTTTCAACCCATTGAATGCCAATAGATCAAATAGTTATATAGTGTCCAACAATGTGTTCTTGTATGCCCTTAACCTATTATCCTTGGCAATAAAAACATTTCTAATATGTTGCATAATCAACTCTAAATCACCATGTATCTTAAAGAACTTGACTCCATACTTATTAGCAACATTCAAGATTAACAACAATGCCTCATACTCAACTATGTTGTTGGTGCACTAAAAATCAAGTCTAAAAGACATGCCAAACTGTTCTCCATCTGGTGCTATCAAAACAATACCAGCTCACAATTTTTGTTCATTGTCATCACAATACCCCTTAAAATAGTCAATATCAGTATCAAATAAGTTGACTTGTTTCTGGGTTTTGTAATGGTCCTCTACCTTCATCTCCTTGCAAAGCTTCACCTCAACACCATGGACTGGAATGGTGGTGTATGACAGATCTATTTGTATACTCCAACCATGGAAGCTACCCACTATCTAGATAATAACATACCCCATTTAGCAAGGAAGTCCACAAAAATTATATCTATTATAAAGAACTTGTCTGGATATGCAACTAGTTGAACATCAACATCCTTGACAAGGCCAATTACATTGACTTATTTTGAGTCCATAGAAAACATTTACCAGAAGACTTGGTCACCTTCAACCCCAAAACATTTATAATTTCAAGTGGCATTACATTGCTAGATGCTTTAGAATCGAACATACAATATGTAGCATCCATTCATTTATGACCAATGTGGTGTACAAAGGATCCATACCCATCCAACTATTCCCCATAGATGACCCTAAATACACTTCAACTGTTTCATCATCCTTAGAAGGAGTTACAATGGGCTACACAGGTGTACTAGAGGCTGTGATAAATGAGACAACCCTATCCCTATATTTAGGAATCGTAAGAGCTTCCCCTAGTGGAAAAGAAATTTTGATTTGACTTAACATTTGGGCCATGTCAAATGAATGATATGGAGGTAAAGGATTGTCACATAAAATTGTAACATCATTCTCATCAAGAATATAAGGTATCAATTGACTGGAAGAAATATCCATACCTTTCACCTCATTCTTCTTGTCTTTTTCCTTTTTCTATTCACCTGATGCTTCAGTTTGGCTCTCTTTATCATCACCTTTTGGCTTGTGAGTATCATTAACAGGTACAACAATTGGTTGGACCATGTGTGCTAGAATTCTTTGTACATATTTCTTTTTGGTGGATGTTAGTTGCATTGGAATTTTCTTTTTTCAGACACATTCTTCTTGGGAGTGTTGATGTCCTTCTCCACATTTACCTTTTTCTTTTCTTTGTTATCATCTAGTGCATCATATCTTGACTTTGCAAGAGATTTTTGTATAGGCACTTGCCTATTCCTCAACTAATAATGTCCTTGAACCTGCATAATGGTTGCATCAGTCATGGTTTTCATATCTTCTTTCAAAGGTTTTGGTTGCTTGTACTTCTTGTGCATAAGATCCCTGAAGTGATCAAAATCATGAGTTGGTAGTTGATATTTCTTTGAACCTACAACATAATTGTATTGGAGGACATGATCATACTATTGATAACTATTGTAGTCAACATCCTCACCCATCTCCTCATAATCTTCAGTATCAAACTAATTTATCTCATCCTCATATTACTAGACTACACCTTCTTCACTTGGAAACTCTTCATCTCTACCCATTGGATGAGCAACAACACATTTTACTGAATCATGTGGGAGATAACATGAATTGCACCAAGGTAAGGTATCTTGGCAATTTATCTTATCCTTTCTCAATGGATCAGGTGTATCTCTTTCATGTTACTCGAAACTGACCTAGCTAGGGGTGGCTTGTCTATCATTTTGCTGTTGTGGCCTTTTAGACCAATCTATGTTATAAGGTATGTTATGCAACCTTTCACCTTCATTGAAATGTGTTGTAACACCTTGTGGAAGAAACCCTTTCTCATTTCTAGCAACCTTGTAGGATAAATCTTTCATAACCCCCAGAAGCTTATCCAATTTGCCTTCAGTTGTGAGGGGCTTATTGAAAGTTGTTTTGTCTAACTAGAATAGTCTTACATCATACCTTTTAATGTGTTTCTCTAAATCTCTCATGTTGCTTTCAATGCTAATAGGTATAACATATGCCTCCCTTAATATTTGTGGACTCTTGTCCCTCAAAAATACTAATCTTTGAGTCAAATGCACTACAATACAAAACCAAACACATATCCTCATTAGGTCTCATATGAGGAGGTACCTTTCTCATTGTCATGATGAAGCACCTATCAAAATCAGCTAATGTCTCAATTATTGCCTTTTTGATAGTTGTGAGTTCATGGATGGTAAAAGTGGGGTCAATCCTATCCCCATATTGCAATTTGAATACCCTCATGATCTCCTCCCAAGAGTCAATACTGCTATCTAGGAAAGCCTTATACCATTATTTGGCACTTTCTTCTAGTGAATGTACAAATAATTTCATCATGACATATTCATCCTCAATCTCATACTCATAGGTGACATTGATGAAGTGCCTCAATTGTTCCTCGCCTATGACTGCATTGTTGCCTTGAAACCTTGGGTTTTTCCCCTAATCTCATTTGGAATCAGGTTGGAAAAGTTAGGTATTCCAAATAAATCAACTTATTTATGCCTCTTAGCTCCTATTGGCTACCTCAATGGAGGAAATCTTTGTTCTTGTCTTCATTATGTAGGCCTAAGATTTTGAGCATTTCCATACTATTGATTCACTTGATTCTATGGTAGTCGATTGTGAACATTTTGAGAATGGGCATGATTCATACCTTGTTGTCCCATTTGTTTATATTGATTTTGTTGTTGTCTCTAGTTGTTTTATTTGTTATACTGATGATTATGGCCTTGTTGGTGTGCATTTTGATTTTCCTGGGTATGCTGGGCAAGTTGAGCTTGTTGTTTATCAAGTAGGGTATGTACCTCTCTTTGTCTATTTCTAATATGATCAAGCGGGTCAAGCTCATCCTATAGGGTCCTTTTTATCTCCTCAACATCGAGAGGTTTCTACCAATTTTCCTCATTGGGAATGTTATCATGTCAACCTCTAAGTGATCTTGTGGGAGAAGTAGGATATCTAGTATTTTGATATGTCTCTTCATTCTCATTGGGCATTCCAAATAATCTTAAATGTGAACCATGAGACCTATATCTACTTCCTCTACCAACAAAATTCTCATTTCTTCTAACATCACGCTCATCCATATTCATCTTTTTGTTTGTTCTGAGTATGTTATCAACTGAGTCCTCATAATTATACTAATATTAGCTCTTGAAATAATCAAATCTATCATTTATGCCATAGATACCTATTTGATCTTGGTTATTCAATGGAGGTATCACATTTGGGTTTCTTTCCCTCCATCTACTCCTCCTATTTCCCATATTGGTAGAGGAACCATCATGCCTAGGCTACTCCTAGTTTCTTCCTCTATTCATTGTAGATCTCTTATCTTCTCAAACAATAAAAGGTTTTTGAGTTTTTAAAATAGAGTTGCCACTTCCCATGCTGGGAAGAAATATTTTAAAAAACATTGCACTTCAATACTATAGCAACTGAAAGTAAACTGATTCAATGGGTCCCTAAAAATGGCACCAGAATGTTGTTTCCCAAAATTACTACAACTCAAAACCCTAAAACATTAATTTACAACCACTTAGGCTAAGGATGTCTTCAAGGTGGTTGAAAGAGTTGTATCAATAGGTTAGGGGTGATTTTGGCCAACTTATAGGAGTCGATAGACTCCTCTACACTTTAAGCTCAGCTAGGCTTATGAGGGTAATTCTTAAGGTATCCCTCAATAGGGATTGAGATAAACAAAACATACTATCTCATTTATGACTTTGCAACAATACCCAGATCATTTTTTAATCCCAAATACTATCACTAAACTAAAACACACTTGTTACACTTAATAACCTCCATTTTAAGTTGATGGGATAAAAACTACAGAATGAGGATGCTTATGGAACTATAACTATGTTTAAAACTTGATATATAATTTTGATTTTTAATGAGTTTGGGTGATCATAGGCCTCATAGTTCGATGCCTATCCAATGGTCTATAGAGTTTCAAGTTTATCAAAGAAAAACACTAAAAAGGGTGTATGAATGCCTATCTAATTAATTTAGATGCATGAAAGATAATATCAAACCATGAGAATACTTAGTAATCCAACACTGTATAACATTCTTCCATATGTAATATTGAAATGACCATTTACAAAGCCTAAAAATAGATTAAGAACTATCACATTCATTCTAATTAGATCTCACAAGCATACCACTAAATGTAGCAAGAGAAAACCCTAACTACGATAGAGGTTTCCTGAAAGAACACTTACAATAGTGGAGAAAAACAATGGATGATATCAAGGTTACAATATATTTCACATGCACTTCTGATAATTGCTTCCTGAAGAATAGAAACTAATCACTGGTAATTTCCTTAACTATCGTTGGATCTCTGCACTAGTAGAGAAAACTACCCAAAAATGACCAACCACTAGAATGCCTCTAAAACATGCATATATAGTATTATGCTACCATGCAGCTCTGTGTATCCATGCTGCATTAAATCTGGCCCATGGCCCTATCAAAAAATCTATATGATTGGAAGAAAGCCCATACCTTGGCATGTCTGAAAACTTGCAAAGAAAGATTACCCACACATTTTAGGTACCTAGCGCATTAATAAGGGAACTTGGCCTGAATCCTTTCCCCAGCACCTGTAATACCCATTTCATCCACTTTGTCCTCCTTGTGTACTGGCGCATTGAAGACCCTCATTGTTTCAACCACCTATATGACCTTGGCCTGCAATATTAATTAATGGGTACTTATCCACCTGCAACATCCTTCAATCGTGGCATGATTTTAGGAATCCAGGAAATTGCACCCTTTAGAAGCTTTTACAACACTTTAAAAGTGTTGTACTTTAATTCTCCTCTTTAGGTGCTCCTTGATTTTTTATCTACTTTGACGTCTCTAGAGAATTTAAATTTTTGCCTGGTTAATTTCCATCTTCCATGGTTTGATTTATCAGGCCATTTGACATTTGATTTTATCTCCTTTCTACATTGGGTACCTCTTTTCCCTGTCAACCAATTCACTAGTCGACTAAACCCTTGGTTAATGAACTATCCCTTTAGCCAAATTTCCTTTTTTTGTCTTTGTCTTCTTTCCTCTTTTATCAGCAATCTCCACCATCAGCGAACCTTTCATTTCACGAACTTCATTGTCATCTCTTTTTTCTACCGTTTCTTCTTCTTTTCTTCTCTATCAACAAATCCTCCTCATAGTGAACTATCATTTCTTTGTCTCTTATATCTTTGATTTGTCTTTCCTTTATTGGAAAATTTCTCCCACGGTAAACTTAACTATCGATGAACCTAATAGTTCACAAACTCTTCCCTTTTCTAATGAATACTTTTCCATTTTATTCTCCATTGCAGCCTCTCTTCATCAACAAAGCTGGAAATTCATGAACTTGCAACTTTTCTAATAAAGACCTTCATGTTCTTTCTTTTTCTCTTCCCACCTATCTTCCTTCCTTTGTGGGTGAAAACCTCTGTCAAAGAAAACTCTTTTTGGTGAACTCTAAAGTTTGTAAACCACAAAATTTTCTAACAAAATACTTTCTTTTCTCCTCTTCCTCAGCAAGCTTGCCAATTGACTTTTGAAAACATGAAGAAGGAAGCCCCAATCTCCAAAGTCTAAAAGGAACAAAGGAAAACCATCAGGCTTTAGAGATTAGGCCTTCACCATACATCATTCATTTTGGAAGAGAATAAAAGAACAACCTAATCCTAAAATACTTAGAAATGTTTTGAAGCTCACCAGACTTCAGTGATCATACCTTCCAACCTCCATCTTCAAAAAAATAAGAAGAGGGCCCCCCAGTCACTAATGGCCAAAACACTTACAAACTCTTGTGAAACCTTGTTGGACTTCAGTGATTAGGCCTTTCGCTAATAGGTTGCAAAAAGGAAGGAAGAAAAGAAACCTCTTGATTGCTAGTACCCGACTGCCTTAGAAGAATTGAAGCTTTGTTGAACTTTAGTCATTGAGCCCTCACCCTTCCCCCTGCCTGGAAGAAGACAAAAGACTGCCACTCTAACCTTTGACACCTAAAACACTTAGGCAAATTTTGAAACATTGCCAGATCTCAGTGATCGATCCTTCCTGCCTACGCATACTCAGAAGAAGACCAAAGGCCACCACCCCAACCTCCAACATCCAAAATACTTAGGTAGTTTAAGAATTACCAAGGGGGTATTCAGAGCTGATGGGAAAGGAACAATTTAAGGCAAAAGGATGAAACTCTAAAATTCTGACAAAAGAAAAAAATACAAGGAAAAAGTCAGGATTTTGTTGGACTTAGCTATTTTTTAGGGCTTCTTCCTTGCATTTCAAAAGGTAAATTCTTAAAAACTTCTTGGAGGGGACCCTTTTAAAATAGTATCAAATTAGATATAACTAATGGGTTCATCAACAAAGGCACAAAGTAGTGTCATGATGAATTTGGGGCAAAATAAAGTAAGTTGGGAACTAGTTTTTTAGGTGTCAACACACCCAAACAAGGTTACAGATAAATAGTTTGAACCTAAAATACACCTTCTGAATGAATGCAGAGCCACATGCAAAGATCGATTAGAACTTGAGAGGGCTGGATCAGATCTTGGAAATTAGAGTAGGGTCGTGGGACCCAAAATAGGCCCAAACTTTGGATGTAGAGGTCGAGTTGTCCTAGAATAGGACAGCTTGTCCCAAAATGGGATAGTTTGTCTCAAAAGTGGCCTCGCTATCAGAAAATGGGATAGTGTCCTGGAACATATATTAGGGCCAAGGGGACCTGAAAACCCAAAAAAATAAATACAAACTAAAATTTTAACCACAAACAACCATAATATTATTTTCTAATAAAAAATCTTTTACTAAGCAAGCATAGACCCAAAAAAATCTAAAAAATTACATATGTCTATAATTGATTTTTCACTAATCAATAATTATATATTTGGGCCTTCTGATCTCACTAGTGAGGTTAGATTTTCACCATGATGCACCAGGAAATATTCTTGGAAAGAAATTTCCAAAAAGGAAGGAGATCGTAGATCTTGGCAAGAACCTCCTAAAAACTAGTATTTTCTCCACACCTTTATGATTCTCTAGATCATCAAAGGATGCAAGAGAAGAGAATACTCATGTGCTTAAAATAAATAGCTCTACACTTCCATGTTTCTAAAAATATTTCTAATCCACAACTTACAACTACTTGGATATCATGTAAGATTTTGTTGAAAGACAACCAAGAATGAAAATGAATGAAAGAAAGGAAAACTAGAAATTAGAAATGATAAAGAACAAACTATATTCTACTCAAGAGAGTGCAAAGCATACAAAGAGATGAGATTACTTGTATGAGATAAACGAGTAAGTATACATAAGATTTACCAACCCAAGAGACTAAAAAAAGTACCAATATGGGATAAAGTGAAAAGTTTCCTAAGTAAACTTAGCCTAGTGTGAAGAGAGCTAAAGTGGAGAACTAGCTAGGAAAGAACTAGATAGCTAAAGAACCCTTTTCACACTAACAGTACTCCCCCTTAAATGCAACTTAGAGGGAAAAGATGGATCTTGGCTACAAGGCCTAATGAGGTAACCACATACAAAGATTCCCCCCACAAAAGAAAAGAAGACTCCCCCCCCTCCAAAAAAAAAAAGGAAGAAAAGGTCACCCCAACAAATACAGAGAGAAAAGACAAGGACTAAGAATCCCCCCTAAATGTAGAATGACCTATAGTGGTGGTAGATGCTTGAAATAGGATTGCAAAGATGACTCAAGATCACCAAGCTATGTTCCTCCCTTTAGGAAGAAATAAAACCAAGGATGTATGCAATATATCTTCACATTCCTAAAAGGAATATGAGGGAAGAAGGATCAAGTTGTAGTAAATATTTTAAAAATAATCATGTGTCTCCATGTCGATGCCAAAAGATGCCAAAACCAAATTAAGAGTCCCATGCCTAACTAATGAAAGTGAAAAACTAGAACCAAGTAGAAACTAAAATAGAATAGAATCCAAAGATGAAGATATTTCCTCTAAAGACAAGGATGCCACCTCTAGATGCTACTCAAGGATCTCTAAGCCAATGCTATATTGTGACAAATGTTGATATGATGGACCAAGTACCATAGAAGATGTTGGTAGCTTTGTAAAGGGTTTGAACATGAATGGTGACTAAGTCAGATATGTGTACTCATTAATATCTATAGAAATTGTCACTGTAGAAGAAAATGTAGGCAAAGAAGGAATGGGAGGGTCTAAATGTTTCCTCATAACATCTAAAGAAGAAGAATCAACTGCATAGAATCTATCATCATAAAGGAGATGAATGTCCTCAATAGTGTCTCCCAAATAAAAAATGTAGGACTCTAAAAACAAGAAAGAGATGTCAAGTAGAAAAGTGTCCCAAGGAACTATCTCTAGAAGACTGATATGAACCTCATGTGTCACTACAATGTTGAGCTTAGAACAAGGAGGGGGAGGAGGAGAAATACAAGGCTCAATAACTAGATTAGATGCAAGAATACGCAGGTTCAAGTAACCAAAATTCTCCTCAAAATTAAAGGTTACACTAGGAGTATGATCAACAACCAAAGGATCAGAGCCATCATCAAGTGCAAATTATAAAAAGGAGTATAACTAATATGCATGATCAACCATTCTAGTATCAATTACCTCTCTTCTCTCAAAGTATCTAATGACAACTAAATCAGATGTAAATTCTATAGTCTTCCTTGCTCCACCATGGGTAATCTGATAAATGGAAAGAATATTATTTGACAAATGAGGTACACACAAAACATCATTGAAAGTGTCATCCCTAATATCAAAAAATCCTCTCCCAATTACATTCATGTAAGTATTTTTTACCATCAAAATAGGTGGCATTACATAAGGCTCAAAAGAAGAGAACATGGACTGTTAAGAAGCCATATGGTGAGAATCTCCAAAATAAAAAATCCATCTCCCTAATCCAAGACCTATAGAAGCACAAAGAGATTTTCCTTTTTTTCTATGACTTAGAAGAAAAAGTTGCATGGACTTTTTCCTTTCTAGATCCTAGTTGTTTAGAATGTGAAGAAGAAGAAGCTGACTCAAACATTCTACAATTGAGATCAATGTTATTCTTCTTAAGATGTTTTGATTCATCAATATCCTTCTTATAAAAATAATGTTATTCATATCCATTCCTTTTGAAAAATGCATAGGTAGGCTTATTCATCTTATATGAGTCCTCTTTTGAAGAGGATTTGTTATGTGTTTGATCTACATCTAGATTTTTCTTTGATTTCTTATGTTTTTTGTTAGATTGACCTAACTCTTTCTATCCTTTCGACTGATCAACCAAGAAAGCCTGAGCCTATGGTTGCTTTATGAGACCCATAGAAAGAAGCTTCTATTGTTCATGGATTAACATCTCAAAAAATATGCAAATGAAGGCATAGTTAATGTAAATCCCATATTCAACCTATGAGTGTGAAAGCTAGAAACAAATGTAGGATATTGAGGTCCATGTTTAGTGAGAGAATTTAAGACAAGTTGTATGTACTTTTTCTCAATACCACACATTTTATATTATTCTCTTAGGTCAATAGCCTTTGTTACATAATCCTAGATATTGTCGAAAGATTGAAGATCAAGACTCATTAGTTCATTGTCAATTTGATATCTCATAACTTCATTAGCTATACCATATAGAGTTTTTACTATTTTCCATGCATCATGTGAATTTGTACATCCATCAAGTTGAAACATAATGTCAAGAGAAACTAAACTCCTAAGAACAACAAGAGATTTTGTTTGTTCAATAATCCAAAGTACCTTTTCCTTAACATATATGGGTTCGGTTACTTTTTTTCACCATAAGGTGTATATCCTTGTTGCATTAAGGCATTCCATGCATTTTGATGCCGTGTGTTGTAGTTGTATGGTGTTAGCAATGAAAATTTAAAATGATCCATTTGTGAAGGAAAAGAGAGCATGAGCATAAAGAGATGCAAAAGCACAATCACACCAAGTGACCCCCCGAATCACTCAATCAAAGAGCCCCTCCAAAAAAATATGTAAGAAAAGTTACAATGTGGTTAAGTTTGGATGCCTAAATCGACCATTTTTAACACATGTTGATTCTTACAAATTGGCAATCTGAAACTTAAGATAACAATTGTAGATGTTTTCCTTACATTTTATATTAAGTCACAAAAAGATTTGAGAAATTGCAAAATCATGGGTGAAAATGATGCCCTATTGAAATTTGATACAAATTAGTACTTCAAAGTCCTAAAATGTATATAAAATGTTATAATTTGAGAAATACTTCAACACCACTATGTCGGTGACAAAATTACCTTTCTATCAACTATAAGTTTGTCAAATTTTGCCTCCGTAGGTGAGAGTTATGTTAACATGAAAAAGAGGGTGAATTTCAGTTTTGAAAGACAAGTTGTCCCATTTCAAGACACATTGACATGTTCTAGTATAGGGTGTCACATTCTGGGACAGACTGTCCCATTTTGGGATAGGCCATCCTCGGTAGCCAAGTGGACTGACTAGGCCAAAAAATGTACTTTGAGTTAAAAATAGAAGTTTTGGGCCTGATCTTTGAAAAAATAGACTGCCCTAGGTCAAGTTAGAGGCTAGTTCATTGAAAATTAGGAACAAGTCATGGAATAAGAGTGATGTTCTAGGATAAGGACCTTGGAGGGTGGGCTAGATCGATTAATGTAGAGTGGCTAGGTGAGAATCCAAGTGTAGCTTGAGACTATGCCATGGGGGTCGCTAGGTCCAAGAATGCAATCTAGGCTAGTTACTATGGGTCGAGGTACCTACTAAGGAACACACAATTACTGAATCCCCCAAAAGACCTATCGAGTGTCTTGAAATGGTGGCCTAAAGATCCAATAACTAGGGCCACGAATGTAGTTGGAGGTCTAAATCCTAGTGTTCCTAGACTTTAGAGGACCGAGGTCTTCATAGAAGGGCCAAAGTTGAATCCATTGAACAAGATGGCCTCAAGCACCAAAGGGATTTGATGCAGGGCGAATGTGCTGGAATGCACAAGAAAACTAAGAGGGGGGTGAATTAGTTGTAACAAAATTTTTAAGCCTTCACAAACATAATCGCATCCACATCAATTCCTTTAAACCTTAATTCTATTATGACAATTAAACATGAAGAACAAATAACAAAAACTTAATCACATCAACAACATGCACAAGAGAACACCATATTTTATGTGGAAAACCCTGAAAGGGAAAAAACCATAGTTAAGATTAGCTCAAAATATATAGTAGTATCAATATCAAATTACAAAAAGGCACATTGCCAAAGGGCTCACTGCCCAAAAGATGGCTCACTGCCAAGAGGGTGGATCACTGCCAAGAGGGTGGCTCATTGCCATGAACTCATATGATAGCATCTATCACATGCATGAGTTTAGTTCCAATGAAGCACAATACATATCACCTTCGTTACCTTGCACCACAAACAATGTTATCTTTGCATCTTCACACACACATACTACACATGAATTCATTACATTCATTTATATGAATTATCAACCTTAGAATATGCATCAAGGTCGGCAATACATTCTACAACTTTCGAAACAGTCTCCAAGGTCGACAAACATACACAATTCAAATTAGGTCTGGACCTAAACAATTTTACAAAGAAAACAAATGAAGGGATACTATTTCATGACATAGCATGGACCTAAACACATCTTCACATGCTTCAAAACACTTCCAAAATACATGAAGCACATCTGCAATTGGTGTTAACACCCAATTCGGCCAAACTTGTGTAAACACCAAGACCACTTAAGCACATGCTTCCAAGAACACAAACATGACTTGCAGAATAGGCACAACACTTCAACATAATATGGAGACATCCACAAACAACATAAAATCACCTATGAGCCAACAAATCTAGCTACAACAAGTTTCACTTGAAGACAACAAATCTCACTTGAAGACAACTTACAAACAACACTACTAAGTTCTGCTATTCAATAACTTACTTTCTGGAGCACCAAATCACAAATACTTTGGAATGAAGATAGATACAGACCTCATAAACATATGTCCAAAACCACACCACCTAAAACCATTCTATGGAGAAATGCAAAGAAAAATACTTTCTCCCATACACCTTTGCACAACTGAGAAACTCTGTCAATTATAGTCTTCAAAATGGTGAACATAACTTCCAATGTATAGTGATCCTAACCATCAAATTTTGGATTCAACATCTTCAACCACTTCTCTAAAACATATCCAAATCTCACACTTCGGTCTTCAACATAGAAGAAATACAAAGCAAAAAATCAAATAGTATCCTGCAAGCTAGAATACTCTACAACATTTTGTTTCCACTTGGAGAGAAATTTTTCTCAAAAGCACTTGAAAAATTAGCAACATGAACAATATATCAACAACATCAAAACTTGTTCAAGTCATTCAAATCACCTTAACATGACAACTCAATACAGTAAATCTCAACAATATTAAAAGACACAGTTGACACTAATGACAACAGAAGCATGTTGACATCAATGACAACACCAGTTAGCACATACTTGCAACAATCTCACCATTTGTCATTGATGGAAACATATGATGTGAAAAATTGACGCAGAGTGTGCAACGAAAGGTCCTCAAAGTATAATCGGCCAGACCTGAGCTATGTCTTGGCGATAACTTCCCTATCGGCCAAACAAACTACTATCGGGCTCCCTCTTATTTCTCTCGCTGATCTATATACTCTTACCGACAACCAACGTCTTCCATCTTCTTCGGACAGACTTCCTCTATCGGTAGTGTCCATTTTTCTTACGCCGACACTTCGATGACCGTTGACTTCTATAGACCTAACCGTAATGGTTAGTCACACTTCTGTCGCATCCACCGAAACCCTCATGCACATCGGCCTGACAATGGTTATTGGCCTCCTCCAGACATGTCAAACCGATACTTATTCTCTCCCCGATGTCCACTTCCTTATCATTATGACTTCTATCGTCAGCAACCCCAACAAATCTTAGACTGATATCTTCCATCACTCCGATGACTCTTCGAACAACCTTCGTCGGCCAGACTTGAGGCATCGACTAGACTTTGATCTTCTCCTCCGACGCACCTCCTCACTCTGATAAACCCCTCATCGGTGTCACTTCTCGAGTTTCACCTCGATTGGTGAAACCATCTCTCATCAGCCCAGTATAATTCCCTCGGCCTGATGCCTTTGGTCATGCCGATGTATACATTCCACTTCACAATGTGTGGGGCCCAGACTTCTCCATCTTCGGTCAGACAAGGTTGTATGTGTCTTCGACACTATACAATGTGGTGAATGTTAGAACAAACACACCTTCGGCTAGACAAGGTCCGTTTGTCACTGATGCCTACTCATCGGTTAGACTTTGGCTATCGAAAGGTCTCAAGACAGTTATCCCGATGCTTTGTGTTACGCCGATGGACTCCACAACACTTTGTGACAACTAATATCTAAAACCATTCGATAGAACAATGGATTCAGCTGACTCATGTATCAAACCCTCAACTACTTATGTCAACTTGATCCCCAAATCAACACTATCCACTTCATCTCATTTTCCCAACTAGCCACATGAAGATGTCTAGTCAAACCCGACTGAGTTCTCTGGCTTCCTGGGCGAGAATGTAGAAACAAAAAACTTGAAAAGTCTTTCCCCCATCACATTGATACTACACAGGGCTTCAGTGGACAGAGGAAAGGGTCTCCATTTATGAATCAACCCTAACTCCTAGGTTACAAACCAGCCTTTGTGGAACTGTTAATTTTACACTGTCTGTACACTACAGGAACACTAGGGCTTAACATATAGCATCCAGTTAGGGCATGAATATACAAGATCAGATCAAAGATATCAAACACCTAGAACACGTAGACCAGAAAATGTATAACACCCCAAAAAACTCTTATTATTCATTCATCAATCTTCTTTGCATCATGCCTCTCTCTTTCGACATACTGCCTGCCTCTAGAAAAGAGGTAGAGATAGCAGTTATGTCCCTCCAACCGTGCAAACTGATATTCAAATCAGTTAGCCATTGGTCTTACTCCTCAAACAAGCAAAACCACATGTTTGCCTTGCTTAATTACATCAATGGGACCAAATTGATCCTTATTACAATATGAAATGGCTTAAGAGCCTTATGAAACAATAAAAGAAAATATGACCCTCTACGGAAGAGAAAGTGCTCCTGCACCATAGAGTGTGCAACGAAAGGTCCTCAAAGTATAATCAGCTAGACCCGAGCTATGTCTTGGTGATAACTTCCCTATCAACCAAACAAACTACTATCAGGCTCCCTCTTATTTCTCTCACCGATCTATATACTCTTACCGACAACCAACATCTTCCACCTTCTTCAAATAGACTTCCTCTATCGGCAGTGTCCGTTTTTCTTACGCCGACACTCCGATGACCATTGACTTCTGTAGACCTAACCGTAATGGTTAGTCACACTTCTGCTGCATCCACCGAAACCCTCATGCACATCGGCCTGATAATGGTTATCAGCCTCCTCCAGACATGTCAACCTGATACTTATTCTCTCCCCGATGTCCACTTCCTTATCGTTATGACTTCTACTGTCGGTGACCCCAACAAATCTTAGACCAATATCTTTCGTCACTCCAATGACTCTTTGAACAACCTTCGTCGGCCAGACTTGAGGCGTCGACCAGACTTTGATCTTCTCCTCTGACGCACCTCCTCACTCCAATAAACCCCTCATTGATGTCACTTCTCGAGTTTCACCCTGATTGGTGAAACCATCTCCCATCGGCCCAGTATAATTCCCTCAGCCTGATGCCTCTAGTCACGCCGATGCATACATTCCACTTCACAATGTGTGGGGTCCAAACTTCTCCGTCTTCGGTCAGACAAGGTTGTATGTGTCTCTGACACTATACAACGTGGTGAATGTTAGAACGAACACACCTTCAGCCAGACAAGGTCCATTTGTCACCGATGCCTACTCATCAGTTAGACTTTGGCTATTGGAAGGTCTCCAGGTAGTTATCCCAATGCTTTGTGTTATGCTGATGGACTCCACAACACTCTGTGACGAACGATATCTAAAACCATTCAATAGAACAATGGATTCGGCCAACTCATGTATCAGACCCTCAACTACTTATGTCAACTTGATCCCCAAATCAACACTATCCACTTCATCTCGTTTTCCCAACTAGCCACATGAAGATGTCTAGTCAAACTTGACTGAGTTCTTTGGCTTCCTAGGCGAGAATGTAGAAACAACAAACTTGAAAAGTCTTTCCCCCATCACACTGATACTACACAGGGCTTCAGTGGATAGAGGAAAGGTTCTCCATTTATGAATCAACCCTAACTCCTAGGTTACAAACTAGCCTCTGTGGAACTGTTAATTTTACACTGTCTGCACACTACAGGAACACTAGGGCTTAATAGATAGCATCCAGTTAGGGCATGAATATACAAGATCAAAACAAAGATATCAAACACAAAGAACATGTAGACTAGAAAACGTATAACACCCCAAAAAACTCTTATTATTCATTCATCAATCTTCTTTGCATCATGCCTCTCTCTTTCGACATACTACCTGCCTCTAGAAAAGAGGTAGAGACAATAGTTATTTCCCTCCAACCATGCAAACTGATATTCAAATCAGTTAGCCGTTGGTCTTACTCCTCAAACAAGCAAAACCACATGTTTGCCTTGCTTAATTACATCAATGGGACCAAATTGATCCTTATTACAATATGAAATGGCTTAAGAGCCTTATGAAACAATAAAAGAAAATATGACCCTCTACGGAAGAGAAAGTGCTCCTGCATCATACTCCCCCTATAGGAAAAAACTCAAGTCCCTTGAGTTACCAATTGTTGAAGTGTCTTCCCATGCTTCAAAATATCTGCTTCACTCATCCAAGTTGCCTCTGAATCAGGAAGATCCTACCACTTGACCAAGTAGTCTTTGTACACACCCTTTCTTGTCTTCTTGATAATTTTGGAATCCAAAATGCATTCCAACTGTAAAGGTTTACTTGGAGGTGAATCTCTGATCTAGTCTTCATCGTCAATCATAACATCTGATCCATCTTCAACATGCAATGGAGGTCTGAAAGGAAATAGGTCTGCAACATTAAAAATAGGAGAGATACCAAGACCAGATGGTAACTCAATCTCATATGCATTTGGACCAAATTTATGCACTACTTTGCACGGTCCTATCTTCTTCATCAACAATTTGGTTGGTTGTCCCTTAGGCAACCTTTCCTTCCTGAGATAGGCCATCACCAAATCTCCTATCTTGAATTGTACCGCCCTTCTCTTCAGATCTGCCCTATCCTTGTACTTGGAGATGGTTTTCTCCAACTTAAGCTTGACCTAATAATGTATTGTTTTCATGGTAGCAACAAAATCTTCTCCTAGAGCACTCCTTTTATCCCATCCTTGGAGGTCTTTGAGTTCAAGTGGTCCTCTTGGCTGGAAACCATAAACTATTTCAAAGGGGCTTTTCCCAGTACTTCTATTTCTTGAATCATTATAAGCATATTCAGCTTGATTGATCACTAAATCCCATGCCAACCCATGCTGTTTGGTAAGGCATCTCAAAAGGTTTCCCAAGGACCTATTAACAACCTCAATCTGACCATCAGTTTGGGGATGGTAGGCTGATGAAAAAGACAACTGTGTACCCAATTTTCTCCATAGGGTCCTCCAAAAATGACCAACAAACTTGGAGTCTCGATCAATGACAATTGAAAGGGGCAAACCATGAATTCTAACCACCTCTCTGAAAAAGAGACCAGTAATATGAGATGCATCATTTGTGCATTTGCATGGCACAAAATGAGCCATCTTACTGAATCTATCCATAATGACAAAAACATTGTCTACACCCCTTGTTGTCTTAGGAAGACCAAGCACAAAGTCCATACTAATACTTTCCCAAGGTCTATTGGGAATGGGTAGTGGTTGGTATAAACTGGCATTAGAAGACATACCTTTGGCCCTTTGACATATGGTACAACTTGCAACATACCTCCTCACATCTGTATGTACCTTTGGCCCATAGTAGAACTGGGTGACTTGTTCCAACATCTTGTCCAACCCAAAATGTCCTCCTAAAGTACCATTGTGCTTCTCCTTGATGATATTGTCCCTCATTGAACATTTAGGAACACATAACAAACTACCTTTGAACAGGAGTCCTTCTTGCAACACAAAATCAGAATACTCACCATGAAATGTGTTAGCCAAACTTGCACACACTTCATAGTCAACCTTGAAATCTGCATTGTCCTTGTACAACTCCTTCAGACATTCTATTCCCATATTTTCCATTTGTACTTCATGTATGACTAGTATCCTCCTAAAAGCATTTGCCACTTTGTTGGCAACACCTTTCTTATGCTTAATAGTGAAGGTATAGGCCTGCAATTGTTCCATCCACTTGACATGCATATGATTCAACTTTTCCTAACTATTTAGGAAGCTAAGAGCATGGTTGTTAGTAAAAACAATGAACTCTTTTGGCAGTAAATAATGTCTCCATTTTTTTAGAGCTTGCACCATTGCATACAGCTCTAGGTCATAGGTAGAATACCTCTATTTGGCCTCATTTAGCTTCTCTGAAAAGAATGCTACTGGATGTCCTTCCTAACTAAGAACAACACCTATAGCCTGTTGGCTTGCATCACATTCTACAACAAAAACTTTGTCAAAATCAGGGAGTACCAATGTAGGTAACTCAGCCACTTTCTTTTTCAACAGTTCAAAACTATCATCAACTTGCTTTGTCCATTGAAATTTACACTTCACTCCCCCTTGATGGTATTGGGAATAGGAGCACTTATGTGGCTGAACCCTTTAATGAACTTCCTGTAAAAAGTTGCCAAACCATGGAAACTTCTAACATCTCCCACTGTCTTAGGAGTAGGCCAATTGAGAATAGCCTCAATCTTTGTGGGATCCATTTTCAAACAGCCTTTGGAAATCACAAAGCCAAGATACACCAGTTCAGTTTTCATAAAATCACATTTATCTAAGTTGATCATCAGCTTACTCTCATGCAATTTCTTCAACACCTGTCCAAGATGCTTCACATGCTCTTCTTTGGTCCTGCTGAAAATCAGTATATCATCAAGATAAACAATAACAAATTTTCCAATAAATTCTTCAAGTACCTCATTCATCAACCACATGAATGTGCTTGGAGCATTGCTGAGTCCAAATGGCATGACAAACCACTCATAGAGACCTTCATTTGTTTTGAAGGCAGTCTTCCATTCATCTCCCTGCCTAATTTTGATCTAGTGATATCTAGATTTCAAATCAATCTTGGAATAGTAGCATGAACCACCAAGATAGTCCAACAGATCCTCAATCCTTGGCATAGGAAATCTATACCTTATGGTGATCTTATTAATAGCCCTTGAATCTGTACATAACCTCCATTTTCCATCTTTCTTAGGAGCAAGTACACTAGGGACTGCACATGGACTAAGACGTTTCCTAATCAAACCTTTCTCCAAGAGTTCTTGAATCTGTCTACTTACCTCTTCATTCTGCTATGGTGTCAACTTGTAGGTAGCTTTATTGGGTAATGTGGCTCTAGGAATCAAGTCAATCTGATGACTTATGTCCCTCATAGGTGGTAAGGAGTTAGGAGTATCCTCTACCACAAGATCTTGGTACTTATCCAATAACTATTGCACTTCCAATGGAATCTCCTTCTACTTCTTATTTTGTTGTCCTGTTATATCTACAGGCTTCATCATCAGAGCATACCCTTGGGTATCCTCCTCCATGAGTTGTAGGAACTATTTGCCACTCACTAACATGACACTGTTGTCATTGTTCTTCTCTCCAACTTGTTCTGGTAAGGGATCCATTTGAAACTTCTTACCATTTTTGGTGATCACATATGTGTTCTTTTCACCATTATGCTGTGCTTTCACATCATACTGCCAAGGCCATCCAAGAAGAAGGTGACAAGCATCCATAGGAATAATTTCACATAGCACCTTATCCCTATAATCACCTAGTTCAAACTCTACCCAAGCTTGTTCTTCCACCAAATAGTTCTGATTCTTATTCAACCAAGATATTTTGTGAGGATTAATATGGGGCAATCTTTTCAGTTTACACTTTTCTACCATTTCAACAGACACTACATTTTCAGTAGAACCTAATTCAACAATAATTTAACAGAGCTTACCATATGCTACTCCTTGGGTTCTGAAGAGATTCTTCCTTTGTGGAGGCTCCTGCTTCAATGGCATCTTCACTAGGGTTCTCTTAATCATCATGCTCTCTCCTTCAAGTACTGGTGCAGCACTACCAATTGGTGAGTTTACACTCTGACAATCATCATCCTGCAATAGTTGGTTCCTTCTCCCACCATCATGAGAGCTAGATGCCTTCTCAGGGCACTTTCTTGTAGTATGGCCTACTTGATTGCAGTTGTAGCATCTTCCAGTGAAGACTCCAGGTCCTCTGCCTGCACTGCCACCACTGCCTCTGCCATTAGGTCTTCTCCAACCTCTGAAACCACCACCTTTCTGTCCTGTATCAGAATGTGATTCTTGCTGACTTGAACTTTCACCTTTGTTTGGCTATCCTCTGCCAAAATTACCCCTTCCTCTATTGTTCCTGCCACCTCTTCCTCTATTATTTTGATCCCCTCTCCTTTTCAGTTTATCCTCTGCCCTAGAGGCTAACTGAAAACATTCATCTACAGTTTTGGGAACCACCATACTAAATTTGTCTTGTATATTATATCTTAGACCATCAAGATATCTGGCCACCATCTCTTTCTCCTCCTCCTTGTGATTGGCTCTCATACTCAATCTGTGGAATTCTTCAGTGTATGTAGCCACGTCCATATCTTTCTGCCTAAGATGATTAAACTTTCTGATGGTCTGTAAATCATAGTCACATGGCAAAAACTTGGTTCTCAGCATGGCCACCATTCTACTCCATTTGGTGATTGGACTCTTTCCAACCTTCTCCCTTTCACATTGGGTGTAGTTCCACCAAACCAATGCAGAACCTCTCAGTCTGGTTTTTGCAAACTTCACTTTCTTGCTGTCACTGTACTCCTTGAAGTCAAAGTAATTACTTATGGCATCAATCCAGTCCACAAGAGTATCTCCATCCAGTTTCCCATTGAACGTGGGAACATCCATTTTTGGATCACCACTATCTCCATGACCCTTGAGTGCATTGGAATGCCTTTTGATCAGTAGACATACCTTCTCCTTGAGGGTGCTCTCCTGTTTCTTCTTCTTCTTTGTCCTCTAACTCAAAGGTGCTTCCATTCTTTTCATTGACTTGGGAGGCATTGTGCTAGCCTTTGTTTCTATCTCCAACTCTTCGTCTGACATACACGGCTATGATTCAGAATATTGGCTCTAATACCAATTTGACGCAGAGTGTGCAATGAAAGGTCCTCAAAGTATAATCAGCCAGCCCCAACTATGTCTTGGCAATAACTTCCCTATCAGCCAAACAAACTACTATTGGGCTCCCTCTTATTTCTCTCACCGATCTATATAGTCTTACCGACAACCAATGTCTTCTGCCTTCTTTAGATAGACTTCCTGTATCGGTAATGTCCGTTTTTCTTACGCTGACACTCTGATGATCGTTGACTTCTGTAGACCTGACTGTAATGATTAGTAACACTTCTACTGCATCCACTAAAACCCTCATGCACATCGGCCTGACAATGGTTATCGACCTCCTCTAGACATGTCAACTTGATACTTATTCTCTCCCCGATGTCCACTTCCTTGTCGTTATGACTTCTACCGTCGGTGACCCCAACAAATCTTAGACCGATATCTTCCGTCACTCCGATGACTCTTCAAACAACCTTCATCGGCTAGACTTGAGGCGTCGACCAGACTTTGATCTTCTCCTCTAACACACCTCCTCACTCTGATAAACCCCTCATTGGTGTCACTTCTCGAGTTTCACCTCGATCGGTGAAACCATCTCCCATCGGCCCAGTATAATTCCCTCGGCCTGATGCCTCTGGTCACACCGATGCATACATTCCACTTCGCAATGTGTGGGGTCCAAACTTCTCCATCTTCAGTCAGATAAGGTTGTATGTGTCTCTGACACTATACAATGTGGTGAATGTTAGAATGAAGGCACCTTCGGCCAGACAAGTTCCGTTGTCACCAATGCCTACTCATTAGTTAGACTTTGGCTATTAGAAGGTCTCCAGACAGTTATCTTGATGCTTTGTGTTATGCCGATGGACTCCACAACACTCTGTGACAACCAATATCTAAAACCATTCGACAAAACAATGGATTCGGCCAACTCATGTATCATACCCTCAACTACTTATGTCAACTTGATCCCCAAATCAACACTATCCACTTCATCTCATTTTCCTGACTAGCCACATGGAGATGTCTAGTCAAACCTGACTGAGATCTCTAGCTTCCTGGGCGAGAATGTAGAAACAACAAACTTGAAAAGTCTTTCCCCCATCACACTGATACTACACAGGGCTTTAGTGGATAGAGGAAAGGGTCTCCATTTATGAATCAACTCTAACTCCAAGGTTACAAACCAGCCTCTATGGAACTATTAATTTTACACCGTCTGCACACTACAGGAACACTAGGGCTTAACAGATAGCATCCAGTTAGGGCATGAATATACAAGATCAGAACAGAGATATCAAACACCAAGAACACATAGACCAGAAAATGTATAACACCCCAAAAAACTCTTATTATTCATTCATCAATCTTCTTTGCATCATGCCTCTCTCTTTCGACATACTGCCTACCTTTAGAAAAGAGGTAGAGACAGTAGTTATTTCCCTCCAACCATGCAAACTGATATTCAAATTAGTTAGCTGTTGGTCTTACTCCTCAAACAAGCAAAACCACATGTTTGCCTTGTTGAATTACATCAATGGGACCAAATTGATCCTTATTACAATATGAAATGGCTTAAGAGCCTTATGAAACAATAAAAGAAAATATGACCCTCTACGGAAGAGAAAGTGCTCCTGCACCAAAAACCATCATGGCATAGTCTTGTACTAATCTCATTCTCCCTCTTTCTTTTATACATCTTACTCTCTCTTTATTTTTCACATGACCTCTCTCCCACTTTAACATCAATGAAAAAGGGTGACACACCTTCAATATTTCTCCCCCTCAGTTTGACACCGCGCATACTTGCACAATTCTCAACTTCTCTGAATACCTCCCCCTTAGGAGTACACAACATCATGTACCAACTCTTACTCTTCAATTCCACTACCTACTCCCCCTAAGAGGTAGCCTCCATCATTAGTCCAAAAAGGAATGAACCTTGAATCATACTGGACTGATGCACTTCCTCATGCATCTAGTTCAAATAAGGAGGGGCAATAACCCCTAATTTCTCCTGAGATACTTATTGTGATGTTCACAAAACACCCCATTTTACTCCTTAGCAAAATGAGGACCCCTGCTGTGGCTGTCACTTTTGTTTTTGTGTTTGTTGTTTTGTTTGGTGGTAAAGGGAAAAAAGGGTAAAAAATTGCAAACTTTGTTAAAAATAGAGGAAAAAAATGCATTTTTAGTACTAGTATATAATATGGTTGGATTCCTTGTGAAAAATGAGCTAGGGTTGCATTTTGAACCATCTTAAAATTGACCATATTTTGCAAGATATGATCATTTTGGTAAAATGTACATTCAGGTTTGTATATCGCTTTGCACATATAGGGTTGTTTGTATATGCGAAGGGTTTTGTTTTTGTACTTAGTCGCGTGGGCTATCGAGTTGCATATACATTATTTGTTTGCATGTTAGGTTGTTGTAATGTTACATACATTGCCCTTTATACATCGCTTTCATATACAAGGGCAATTGTATATCTTTTTTCCTTGTCTGCATTTTCGATAAAGGTTCTATGCACACATACAAGATGGACCCGAAGTGGTTTTAGGTTTAAATAAATTGATGTTTTGAATCTGCTTTGTATCTCACGTTTGTATGTTTGGTAGGTAAAATATACAAGGCACTTCATACATGGCGAACCTGAAAAGGTTTTTAAATAACGTTAAATCGTTGTATCTTCGCAGCTTGTATATTTCAGTGATATGGATTGCAAATATACATCACATGGACTCGAAGCACTTATTGAACAAGTTTAATCCCTTGTATATTATGCGGGCTTGTATGTTTCAGTAACAAACAATATGGAATATACAATCACGGACATGAAAAGGGTTTTGAATGTGGTAAATTCGTTGTATATCCGTAGGCTTGTATGTTAGAATTATATACAATGCGAATATGCAATGGTGAACTTCAGGGGGTTATTAAACAGAGTTAAATGGTTGTATATTTGGTGCTTGTATGTTTTTACATACAAGCGAAACATGCAAGTTAAAAGATACAAGGCTCGTAATATACAAGCGCCGGACCCGAAAGGTCTATTAAAACAGCTTAAGTCCTTGTATGTTTTTAGCTTGTATATTAGCAAGATACAAGTGTTGTATACATCGGCTGGACCTGAAGCATTTATAAATTTGAATTAAGTCTTTGTATGTTTCAAATTGTATGTATGTTTTGATATACATACATTCTGAAACATACAAAGCGGAGGTACATTGCCTAGAGCCGAAATTTCATGAAACAGAGTTAATTCAATGTATATCAGGCTTGTATATTTTTATATACAAGCTGATATACATTGCGCTTATACATGGCAGAATCAAAGGAAAATTAAAATTGATTTAATGCTTGTATCAAACCCAAATGTATATTGGAAGATACAAGGGTTATGTACAAGCTACGGACTTGAAAGGAGGGTGAATTTGCATTAAATCTATGTATATTTGGGGTTTGTATGTTTGATAACTATGAAATTTACAAAATACATATACAACCAAATGTACAACCATGGACTTAAAAGAGCTATCAAATGGAGTTAATCCCTTGTATATTCCATCTTGCTTGTATATTTCGAAACATACACTGCTTCCCATATACAAGCCGGAATTCAAACAATTTCAAATCCAATTTAATAAGGGGGCGTCACGTCTGACTTGTATATTGCGATATACAAGATTTTAAACAAAGAAATGGGTGGGAAAAGTAAGCGGTTGGAATTTTGAGGTCAATTTTGAAGCCCGAATGCATGGTCCTGGTTAACGATAGTTGACCCAACTAGTTTTAGCATTGTATATGCATTTTTGACTCATGATTTTCATGGTTTCAGGGCCTGATTGATGCATTCACACAGTCATGACTAGATTTGGTAGTTGTTTTTCTTCCTGCAGGTTTATTAAATGATGATACTTATTGCTTATCCATTTTTGCAGGTTTGCAGTTAAGGAAGGGGCTGAAACTTGATGACAATGACATCACAGAGGAAGAAATCTGATTTTAGGAGTAAAGGAAGATAAGGACGAAGGGCGAGGAAGTCAAGGGTCTTCAATGATGAAGACAAAATATAGCTGAAGACATTATTGTAGTAGACCACAGATATTATTGAGCTGCTAGGGTTTCCAGAACGGCATATTTCACCCAGATTTGATGTATGCTTAGAGATATTTTGGGAGACTTGTTCTCCAGCATTTATTGCTGTAACCAGAGGTTTGAACTGGGTTTAAACTAGGGTTTTAAGTTGTATTGAGGACAATCAAATTCTATATATTGTGCCTCTCTACTTTGTAATACTTTACACATGGGCTACATAGAGATTTGTAGCAGTAGAGATTTGTAAAAGCATAACATTTAGAATAGAGGAACCTTTTAGTTTAGGAATAGAAGAAGGAGGTCACCTGTGTCTGCAATAAGGAATGTGTGGAACATCTAGCTTCCTTACTATATCTGTAAAGCTTGTAAGTTTGCTGTAGTTTGATCATTGAAGCTAAGAGTCATTCAGACATTGTAAATCTTATATGACTATCTGTTTCTAATACGATTGAATCTGGAATTCTGCATCTATCTTTTGAGTGTTGTCTGGCTCTTCATTGTGTTTGAAACATTTTTTCTCTTAGAGCTTGCAATCTTAAATGTATGTTTGTGAAAATGCTTAGAACTCACATTTAAGGTTTTTTGTCTGTGTGATCAAGTTACTATATGATTTATAAAGTGCATAACAGAACAATTAGATCCTTTGGTAGAATGAATGAAGTTTAGATTAGATCTTTCTAACTTTTCCCAACCCATCTGAAAATACTTAGCTGAAAACGTAGAAATTTAAAGGAAATTGTCTCATATTTGAAAGAAGCATGCATAGTTGAGTTGAAAGTAGACAGTTTTCATAATATTTAAAAGGAGAAGGCTGCAATAATTCAAGAAAACCATTTAATGCTTTGTAGCACAACAACATTTTTATGCAAAAAAGAATGAACAACATGCTGATTTTTTTAATGATCTTTTGCATAGTTTGAGTCCAGTTAACCAATAGGAAACCCTAAATTACGTAAGGCCCCTTGAACATTACAACTTCATATCGACCAACTAAATTTACCTAATAGGTCAAGACCTGACCATATTAATCTTGGGATTAAACGAATCTTAACCAATTCCTTCATATCTTTCAAGTCAGTTTTGGTTTATTTTATGTGAATTTTAACTAATTGTTATGACTATCTCAAAATAATCATCAACAATACTCAAATGTGTCTTTAGGAAGAACCTTGGTGAAAATATCGGCAATCTGATCTTTTGTAGACACATACTCAAGCTTCACTTCTTTCTCTACAACCTTCTCTCTCAAAAAGTGATAACTGATAGAAATATGTTTTTTCCATTGAATACATCACTAGATTCTTGGAAATGTTTATGGCATTGGTATTATCACAAAAGATAGAAATTGGATCATCATACTAAACTTTGATATCTTTCAGAGTTTGTCTCATCCATAGAACTTGTGTGCAACATGATGTTGTTGCTATGTATTATGCCTTTGTAGTAGATAATGGCACTAAATCCTACTTCTTGCTCTGCCATGACACAACTCTATCTCCAAGGAAGAACACACCACCACTTGTACTTCTCTTGTTATCTACACACCCAGCCCAATCTACATTTGTATAGGCACTTAGGGTGAAGTAATTATTCATAGGATGCCACAAACCATGATCTGGAGTGCCCTTCAAATACCTGGATATTCTCTTTATTTCCATGACATGTGACTCTCTAGGATGTACTTGAAATTTTTCAACTAGACAGACTACATGCATGATATCCAATTTGGTAATAGTTAGGTATAATAGTCCTCCAATCATTGATCTATATTTTCTCTGATTAGCCTTAGGGGATTCGTCATCTTTTCTCAACTTGCAACCAGTTGTCATGGGAGTACATACTAGTTTAGATTCTTCCATACTAGACTTCTTCAACAACTCCTTGACATACTTTGTGAAATGAAAATACCCTTATCTATTTGATTAATTTGTAGTCCAAGAGAGAAGTTCATCTCACCACACATTAACATCTCAAATTCTTTTTGCAACTCATCTACAAATCTCTTACACATACCTTCATTTCAACCAAAAATTATATCATCTACATAGACCTCAATTATTAGAATTTGATCTTTGCTTACCTTGATGTACAAATTACTATTTGTAGACCCTTTACTAAATCTTTCCTGCAAAAAATACCTATCTAATTTGGTATACCAAGATCTTGGAGCTTGCTTCAATCCATATAATGCCTTCTTCAATTTGCATACCATGTCTAGCTTGTCTAATAATTGAAATCCATCCAGTTTTTCTATGTATACTTTCTCTTCCAACTCACCATTCAGAAAAGTTGATTTCACATCCATATAATATATTTTGAAATCTTTATGTGTTGCATAAGCTAAAAACAATCTAATAGCCTCTAGTCTTGCCACCAGAGCAAAAGTTTCCTCATAATCTATTCCTTCCACTTGTGAGTAGCCTTTACATACAAGTCTGGCTTTGTTTCTTACCACATCTCCATTTTCATTCAACTTATTTCTAAAAACTCATTTTGTTCCAATCACATTCTTATCTACAGGCCTAAGGACAAGTTCCCAAGTCTTGTTCTTTTCAATATGCATCAATTTGTCTTCCATTGCCTTGACCCAATGTTCATCTTTACATGCTTCAGAGAAAATCTTAGGTTCAATATTTGAGATTAAATAGAGATTTACCTATTCTTCTACAATTCTTCTTCTTGTCATAACTCTTTTTCTTTTGTCACCAATGATTTGATCCTCTGAGTGATTCTTTTGCACATAGTTGGGGGTTTTAGGAATTCTATTTGGAGCTTCTTCTTCATCAATCTCAACTTCGTTATCTTTGACTTCTTCAACTACTTCAATATCTGCAGAATCATCTGACTCATATCCATCAGACTCTAAATTTTCTAAATATTTTCATCCACCTTCACATTTGCACTTTCAATGATCTTCCTTAACCTTTTGTTATAGAACCGATAGGCTTTGCTCTTAGTAGAGTACCCAAGGAATATGCCTTCATCACATCTAGCATCAAACTTTCCCAACTCATCTATTCTAATATAGCAATTGCTTCCAAAAACTTTGAAATACTTGTCAGTAAGAGTTCTTCCATACCATAGCTCATAAGGTGTCTTTTTACTATTTTCTTTGACTTTCACTTTGTTCTAAATGTAGACAGCAATATGAATAGCTTCTTTCCAATATACTTCTAGAAGGTTAGCTTCTTTGATCATTGTTCTAGCATCTTCCTGAACTATTCTATTCTTCCTTTCAACTACTCCATTTTGCTGAGGAGTTTTGGGGGAAAATAATTATCTTTTTATCCCATGTTCTTCATAAAAATCATTGAATTCATTTGAAGTAAACTCACCACCTTTGCCAGATCTCAGACACTTGACTCTTAAATCCATTTCATTTTCAACCATTGCTTTAAATGCCTTGAATTTGTCTAGGGCTTCTGATTTTTCTATAAGGAAAGTAACCCAAGTCATTCTTGAATGATCATCAATAAGAATGAAATACTTGTTACCTTGTAGACTTCTTGTTCTTGTGGGACCACACAAGTCTTTATGCATGAACTCCAACAAATTCGTAGAGGATTGTTCCTTTCTCTTGAAACTAGTCTTTGCTTGCTTCCCAAACTGACATTCTTTGCAGATGGCATTAACAGGCTTCATAATCTTAGGCAGGACTCTTACAGCTTGGACTAAGCTTATTCTCACATGATTATCAAAGTTAATATGACACATTCTCCTATGCCATAACCAACTTTCATTTTTCTGAGCCAACAAACAATAATTATCAGTACCTTTCAAATGATAAACATTACCATAAGTCTTCTTACCAGCAGCAATTATAGTTCCAGAGCTTTTCATTTCTCACATCCATTATCTTTGAACATCAGATTTTATCATTTCTCACACATCTAGCCAACACTTAGAAGATTGTGTTTTAATCCTTTGACATAAAGAACATCATATGTATTATGCTTGTCATCCAAAGTAATTGACCTTCTTCCACAAATCTTACTAGCTGCATCATCACCAAATCTAACTAGTTCTGCATCATATTTTTCCAACTTTACAAACTTACTCTTATATCCTGTCATATGATTTGAGGATCCATTATCATTGACCCATTCATCCTTCTCCTTTATAGCATGAAATGCAAACATTTATTTTCCTTCTTTTGAACTTCCTTCCTTCACACAACTTGCAAGGTTAGCAGAAGCAAGTTCTTCTTTTATAGCAATAAACAAGCATTCACTAGCATTGCCATCTTTAAAATTAGATTCATCATCAGTTACATCTTCATCATGTTTAACATGGTAAATTTTCCTTACCATTTTACCTATACCTTCTTTGTTATTGATCTTTAAAGTTCTATCAGGACACCTTGAAGCATAATGGCCAATCTTACCATAATTGAAGCATTTGAAAGGTAACTTACCTTTGAACTTTCCAATTCCCTTTTTCATTTTGTTTACAAAGTTTTCTAGAATCTCATCAAAGTCTTCCTCATCTGATTCCATGTATCATACTTATCTAATCTAAAAAACTTTTTGGATTTATCTTTAAAAGTAGTCTCAGCTTTCACAAGACCATTAGCAGTACCAAATTCTCTCATCTCAAAAGCAATCAATTTACCAAGCAATTGATCTCTTGAATGCTTGTTTGTATCTAGTAATTCTTCAATGGTAGACACTTTATGACTATAAGATTTGGGAAGTGTTCTAAGTATTTTTTTCACAACTTCTTCATCAGTCAAAGTTCCACCAAGACCTTTGATGTCATTGACAACTTTATCCACCTTCTCCATATAGATTTCTATGTTCTCATCTTCAAACATCCGCATGGTTTCATACCTGGATTTCAAGTTCTACATCTTGGCTTTCTTAATAGATATATCATCTTCATAGATACCCTTCAACTTTTCCCATATATCATGAGCAATTTATAGATCCAACACTTTCACCATTTTAGTTTTAGATAAATCATTCATTAGAGCATTTCTAGATTTGCCATTAATCTCATACTCCTTTATCTCACTTTCGGTTGTTAGATCATGATCAGGAATAGTATATTTGTTTTTAACCATACACCATACATTGTAACCAAGAGAATTAATATCTTTGTATTCGTACCTTCTAAAAAACATAATTGTTTCCATCAAACTAAGGAATATATTTCTTGTGCACCATCCTAGATCTACCTTAAGCTGTTAGGATTTCTTCCAAGGAACCCTCATTCTAATACCAATTGTTGGAATGCACAAGACAACTGAGAGGGGGGGTTGAATTAGTTGTAACAAAAACTTTAAGCCTTCACAAACATAATCGCATCCACATCAATTCCTTTAAACCTTAATTTTGTCATGACAATTAAACATGAAGAATAGATAATAGAAACTTAATCACATCAACACCATACAAAAGAGAACACCATATTTTATGTGGAAAACCCTAAAAGGGAAAAACCATAGTGAGAATTATCTCACAATATATATTAGTATCAATACTGAATTATAAAGAGGCTCACTGCCCAAAAGGTGGCTCACTGCAATGAACTCATATGATAGCATCTATCACATGACTGAGTTCAGTTCCAATGAAGCACAATACATATCACTTTCACTACCTTACACCACAAACACTTTTATCTTTGCATCTCCACACACACACACTACACATGAATTCATTACATTCATTTATGTCAATCATCAACCTTAGAATATGCATCAAGGTCAGCAATACATTCTACAACCTTTGGAATAGTCTCCAAGGTTGGCAAACATACACAATTCAAATTAGGTCTAGACCTAAACAATATTGAGGAGAAAAAAAATGAAGGGAGACCATTTCATGACTTAGCACAGACCTAAACACATCTTCACACACTTCAACATGCTTCCACAATCCACGAAGCACATCCACAATTGGTGTTAACACCCAAGTCAACCAAACTTGTGTAAACACCAGGAACACTTAAGCACATGCTTCCATGAACACAAACATGACTTGCAGACCAAACACAATACTTCAACATAATATGGAGACATCTACAAACAACATAAAATCACTTGGGAGCCAACAGATCCAACTACAACAAGTTTCACTTGAAGACAAGTTACAAACAACACTGCTAAGTTATGCTATTCAATAACTTGGTTTCTAGAGCACCAAATCACAAATCCTTTGGAATGAAGATAGCTAGAGACCTCATAAACATATGTCCAGAAATACACCACTTGAAACCATTTTGTAGAGAAATGCAAGGAAAAATACTTTCTCCCAGACACCTCTACTCAACTTAGTAACTCTGTCAATTACAATCTTCAAACTAATGAACATAAATTCCACTGTACAGTGATCCAGCCCACCAAATTTTGGATTTAGTATCGTCAACTAATTCTTTGAAACATATCTAAATCTCACACTCTAGTCTTCAACATAGAAGAAATGCGGAGCAAAAACTTAGGCAATATCCTACAACCCATAATACTCTACAACATATTATTTCCACTTAGAGAGCAAATTTTCTCAAAAGCACTTAGAAACTCAACAACATGAATAATATACCAACAACATCAGCACTTCTTCAGGTCATTCAAATCACCTTAACATGACAACTCAATCAAGCAACTATCAATAATATCAGAAGACACAGTTGACACCAATGACAATAGAAGCATGCTGACATAAATGACAACACCGATTAACACATACTTGCAACAAAATACACCCAAAAACTAGGGCTGACACACTTAAAGAGGCTGAAGATAGGGCAAGGCATGGATTGTAGCTAGCATGAAGCACCCAAAATAGGTCGAATAGACAAAAAATAGAAGCCAATCCTTGAATGTCGAGTAGGCCAAATGATGCAAGTCACACACAAGGGTTCATGCAATCTAAAAGAACATTTGGAGTGCCAAGGAGATCAAATCTGGAGCTAAGAAAGACACACAAAGATTAAAAACATGAACAAATCCAACAAGATGTGAATGCATCCTAGAATGGATGAAAATAGACAATGGAGAATGGGTCGTTAAGGGTTGAGGTTAGTCAAAGGGTGACCTAAAGCAATCAAGGTTGTTCCAATCGGGGCTGGATCCTATGTGATCTTTAGAATAGGGCCAAAATGTGGTTTATAGATCATCTGAGCCTGAAATATGCCTGAACTGAACAAATGCAAAGCTAGATACAAAGGTTGGTTGGAACCTGAGAGGGCCAAATCAGGTCCTAGAAATTGGAGTAGGGTCATGGGGCTAGAAATTGGCCCAAAATTTCAATGTAGGGGTCGGACTGTCCCAAAATGAGATAGTCTATCCTAAAAGAGGTCTCTCTATCACAAAATGGGATAGTGTCCTAAAATGTAGATCATGGCCAAGGGGTCCTAAAAACCCAAAATGTTACCTACAAACTAAAATTTCAACCACAACAACCAAAATATTGTAGGGACAATATGGCTCTCTTAAAAAAAATACTTTTTTGACCAAAAAAAATTGTACTAACCAAGCATAGACCAAAAAAAATATGCAAAATTACCTATGTCAAAAATTAATTTTTAGACAATCAATCTATATAAATTTGGGCTTCTGATCTTAATGGTGAGGTCAAATTTTCACTAGGATGCACCAGGAAAAATTTCTTGGCAAGAACTCTCCAAAAAGAGGGAATGAGTTTGCAAATCTTGGCAAGAACCCCTGTAGAAATTAGTATTTCTCCATGCTTTAATGATTCTCTAGACCATCTAAGGATTCAAGAGAAGAGCATACTAATGTGCTTCAAGAAAAATAGCTCTACACTCCTAGGTTCCTAAATATATTTCTAACCCACAACTTACAACCACTCTGATACAATGTAATATTTGGTTGAAAGCCACCCAAGAATGTAAATGAATGAAGGAAAGAAAAAGTGGAAATTAGAAATGAATAAGAATAAACTATATTCTACTAAAGAGAATGCGAAGCATACAATGAGATAAGATTATGGGTAAGTATATATAAGATTTACCTACCCAAGAGACTAAAAACACTACCAATGTGGGATAAAGTGGAAAAGCCCTTAAGTAAACTTAACATAGTGTGAAGTGAGCTAAAGTGGAGAACTAGCTAGGAAATAAATAGATAACTAAATAATCCTTTTCACAATAATAGATATTTCCTAGGAGTAGGTAAAGTAATGCCTCAAGATAGACCTAGGGTAGTGTGATAGGTGCAAGGTCCATTTCCCCCACTCCTCATATCCTTTCTCCACCTCTAATTTAACACCCAATCATTGTTACAGATGAAACACATTAGAGCTTCTCTACCATAGACTCTTTGATTGAGCATTTGATGACATAGACTTCTCATCTAGAACACAACCACATGATATTGGTGGTTGTAGTAGAGTCTAGTTAAGATTACTGTGAGGACTACCCTTTTTACTTCTGTTCTTGTGACTATTAACATTACTGTTACTAATACTTTTATATTTGTGGGATAGTAGTTCCCAGATTTCCAAACTATTAAACTTTATTATGATAACGGAAAAACTAATTGGGTGATGTTTGGATAACACTTACATTTCAGAAAAGTTAATTAGGTGATGATGGAAAGAAAATTGTAATATGATTTCATTTATGCTATTTAGAACTATGTCATGATAGTGCATGTTTTTAAGTTGCTTCGACTATGATGATTATATGTGAAACTGATCTTGTAATTTAGTGTGTAGGATTTACTAATCAAACCACAGATTCCGAAGATCATTCCGCACCTTGTTATTGTTATTCCTTGTTAAGCCGATCTGGTTCCACGAGGAACCAAGATCACTCTGTGTTTGATGTGGTGTTGTAATGTGGTCTTTCGTAAGGTCGAATGGGTTTGATCTACCCTCTTGTAACACTGACTTATGATTTGTGTTGTAAAAAGATTGAATTTGAATTTCTTTTCTTTTATTTAAATTCTTGAGGCCTTTTCTTGTATTTTAACATGACCCTGGGTGTCCTGAATAGGTTAAAGTTGACCCTGGGTTATACCCCATGGGTCCAGGGTCCCATTTGGCATGGGTAACCCTTAAGTAACCTCCATAAGGTCATCTTAACTTCATACTAAAGTAAGGTGACGAAAATTGGAGGTATGGGGGGGATAGGATGGGTTGTACCAACACCCAAACCCATCCCTCTTCAATCCCCAAGGTAAGAGATGACTACAAACCCATCCATTATAGAGGAATTGACTTGAAGTCACCCTCACCATTAGTGAGATTCCCCATGAGTTGTGTGGTCATCCATAATGAAGGAAGGAAGAAGAGGCATGGGTCACCTGTCTTTTCCTCCTTTAACTCCTTTTATTTCTCCCATGCGTAAGAGAAATGACATGAGGAGAGGGATAAGGAGGACTTTAGGGATGGGTGAGTGAAATAAGCCAACACTCATCCCTTGGGACATAATAGTGGTTTGGGGAAAAGTGAGGAGGTGACAAGTGTCACCTCCCCATCCCTCTAAACTAAGAGGATTTGGGTTATTTGAATCCCATTTTTGGGATGGGGAGGGAGTTAGTTGAATTTTGGAGAGTTTTATTTTTTATATTTAAAAAAAAAAAGATTTTTCTTGGAGAAGGAAAGAGAGAGGGAGTTTGGTGGCTTAGGTGGGAGAAGATCTCAGTGGAGCTCTACATCAGCTTCATCCTTGAAGGGCTTTGTAAGGTTGGTTTGTTATTACCTTTTCTTTCGTATATCTGATTGTTGCATGAAAGGTATGTGAAAGTTGCTAATTTGCTTGTGTTTTAGATTTTGTTTTTGTGGGAAATGTTGTCAAGTTGTTGACAGAGCTTCTCCCACTTGGGAGAAATGCTCATCAAGTGTGGGGTAGGGGAGGAGTGATCCTCCTCGGGTGTATACCAAGTTCTTTTGGGATGTTGAAAGCCTTGAGGGCATGTAATTGTGACTGGTTCTTTGGCTTGAGAGTCAAATACGGATTTGTTGGAAAATTTTGTGAACAAACTTGGTTTGAGGCCAAGAGAAACTATGTTGGTTATATTATCGGTAATGGTGACACTCTGGAGTCGAGTGTGTCCACTCTCCTACCCCTTGTGAAGCTCACTGTAGTTGAGCTTTTGTGTTGTGTAATTTATGCACGGGTGTATGTGAGGTTTGGGTTTGTTGTTGTTCCTTGTTGTGTAGTGGTTTGTGAAATTTCCCTAGGTGTGGATGATCTCCCTAGCTCGGGGGTGACCCTCTTGTGGGTCTACGGTAGGGAGGAGAGCAACTTGTGTGGTTTTGTTTTCTTCTCTTGTGTGATTTGCAGGCTTCTGGGAGATTGTTGAGAAGCTTAGGAGGATGATACTGGATCTGAGAAAATTATGTTACTTTATCTTTACTCTGAAGGAGAGCTGGGTCTGTAATAGCTCCTTCCTTGTAGATTGCCATGAGGAGAGATTTAACTCTCTGTTGTTGTGAAACTTGTATTGGGAGTTGAAAGAAAATTTTCCCCCTTAATGTACTATCAGTTGTAATTATTCATGTTATTACATTGTTACCATTGTGGTAGTTAAATAGGAAAATAAACTTTGGTTGTAGAATTGTTTATTTCTTACAATCATGTTAGTAAAATTTGAAAGCTAATTGTGAAAAATATCAAGTTGTAAAATCAAATTTATGTTATTGGAAAATTAGTGGAAATATTAGTTCTTTGTAAATTATATGAAGTTGTAACTTTTCTATTTTAGTGAAATGGAAATTGGTATAAAAAGAATTATGATTTAGAAGTGTATCTGAAGTTTATCTTACTTATTGCTATGGAATGAAATTTGTGGCTTGAAAGTTAAATTAGATCAAGAAGGAAAATAAAGTGTAATTATCCTTGTGTATAGTTTATTAAAGTTTGTTAATTTTAGTGGCGCATTGCAAATACAATTGTATATAAATTCATTATAAAGTTAAATCGTTATTCAACCTACAAAATTATTTGTCCGTTACCATTAAACAATACTGTAATTCTACTACCCTCAATTAGGAGATTAAATGGGTGAAGTTGTGATTAAAATGTGAGTTGAGTATATATATATATATATATATATATATATATATATATATATATATATATATATATATATATATATATATATATATATATATATATATATATTGTTTTAATAAATTCTAGATTGTTTATACACAAAAAAATGAAATTGAATTACATTGTTTGTATAAAATTAAATTGTTTATACACAATTAAGCTAAATGGAAAACATATATATAATAAAATAGAAATATTGTATCTCAATTTTTTTAAAAAAATATATAGAGAAGAATAAAACAAAAAAAAAGAAAACAAAAAAAAAATACATACATTTGCGGTGGGGTTTGAACCCCACCGCAGGCCCCTATCAATGGAGGGTGTGGGGAGGGGGCGGAGCCCCCACCCACATCCCATGTAGTGGGATGTGGGTGGGGGCTCCGCCCCCTCCCCACACCCCCGCTACCTAAGTTACCCCCCCTCGTGGCCCACGGATACCCTGGCCGCCACTTTGCACCCCACGGCCAGCACACAGTCGCGGCCACCACTCTGCGCCCTCACGACCCTGCCTATCCGCCACTGCCTCTGCGGCCGCTGCGCCACCACGACCTCCCTCCACTGCAATCTCTCACTCCGCCGCCCAATCTCTATCCTCCACACTTCGGTTCGCGTGGCCACTATGAGTTTCAGACCGCTGCCCCATGGCCAATGCCGCCGCCATGCCTCCATCCTGCCACAAGAACAAAACAAACATACCTTTAGGGTTTGAAAATGGTCTTAAAAAAAAAAGATCTTAAACAATATTCCTTGTATTATATTTAGAATAAAGGATAAGATATATAATAAAAAGAGTATTAATATATATATATATATATAAATAAATATATATATATATATAAATAAATATATATATATATATAAATAAATAAATATATATATATATATATATATATATTTCTCTGAAAATAAAACTTGTAGTTCTTTTATTAATTATATATATATCGATTGGTATATAAACATTTTATAAACATTTTATATACATATTTATATGTATTTGTATTAATCATTAATAAAATTTCGTGAAACAAAATATATATATATATATATAATAAGAGTTGTGTAAAAGAGGGGTTAAAATGATTTAAAAAAAAAAGAAAATATAAAGAAATTATAGAAGGGGATTTTGTTTTACCCTTTAAAAAAAAAAAAACTATAAATATAATTATAAGTAACAAAAAAAAAGGGGCATTTTTATAAATGAGTATTTTCTTTAAGGAAGAGTTTCTCGAAAGTTTCAACCAGCAATGTAAGATAATAATCAGGAAAATGAAAAGGAAAATTAGGTGTCTCCTTTTTAAAAGAACACTGGAAATAAATGTAAAGAAGCCATCACAGACATTCCATGTATGACCAGTTGAAACTCAATGGTAGCTAGTAAACGTCCGATTGAGAAAATAAAAGAGAGAGAAAGAAGAAGAAAAACTAACATTGGAAAACAAAGAGGAGAAAATGCACAGCATTTCTAAACTGGGATAAGAGAACTAAGTAGATTTACTCTTCGAAAATCCTACTTAGGAACAAGATTAATACAAACGTAGAGGTGAATCCTAGATCGGAGAAAACTAGAAGACTGAGTTCAGTGAAGTAGTAAACCAGTTATGTGATCTGGTCCACCCGGAAGTTAGGAATAATACTAAAAAAATAGATATAGTGATAACTCTGATTGATGAAGAACATGAAGAAAGGACAAGATAAACATAAAGAAAATGTAGAAACCAAAAGAGAGAGACTGAAATATAAATAAACTAAATTTCAAAGAAATAGTTAAGGTGAGCGAGATAGAAATACAATCAAAATTAAGATCCAGAGAAACGGAAGAGAGGGCAAACGAACTGCCTTGTTGAGAATGCTAAGTTTGAAGGAGGAGTATATTTCAGGAAACGAGAAAGGAGGCAGACAATCATGCTTTGTTGAAAAATGACCCAATAGGGAGATCAAGTGTAAGGTCATTATGAACAAGGCATCGTGGGAAGTTGTTAATCTATCAGGGAACCCCGTAAGAAGTTTAGTGTTGAATAATTTCCACTTACGCCGTGAGGCGTTATGCTGCCAGAATCTACCGAGATTTAGGGTTGGGAACCTTGAAATTACAAACCTTGTAGCGACGTTAACTGCGTCGTGGAGACCCCCTTGTTGGACTGTGTGCGTCTGGATGATCATAATTGTACTTGTATCCCGCCAACAACTGTAGTGTTTTTGCCTCGAGCGTACACCACCGAGCATGCTTACGCATGCGAGGGGGTTTCTAGGGAAGCGTGGGAATTTTTTTTTAATATTTCGTGTCATGACCACATGACAGATGTGGACATGACACATGTGATGCATGTTGTGACCACATGGAAAATGTGGGCATGACATTTGGTATCAGAGCCCAGTTTAAACACTGGGCATATTTGGGCACGTTATTATTCCACAACTTTGATTAATTAGCCTCTACCTTGTTTTGTAGGATGCCTCCTCGATGTGTTCGACAAGCACGATCACGCAACACAGTGTCCGCCGAGGTGCATAGCGATTCCTCAGCCAAGGGATGGGCACCTGCAGTTACACCAGCACCACCTGTACCACAAGCACCACTAGTATCATAGGCACCACTAGTATTGGATATAGGTCCACAGATCTTACAAGCACTGCAGGCTATGTTAGAGAGGTTACTGCCAGTGATTCCTGAGCCACGTGTTGAGCCTCGTGTTGATCCGCAAGAGGAGCCACGTAGGGAGCCACGTGCAAAGTCACATGTTGAGCCACTTGAGGAGCCTCGCGTTGATCCGCGAGAGGTACCACATGTGGAGCCTTTCGTTGAGATCCCTGACACTACAATAGAGGAGGTAGGGTCAGCCTACCGTGCATGGAGCAGGAGTCCTCCGAGACCTTTGAGACGAGTTGAGACCTAGAGGGCAGAATAGGTACATCATGGACTGTATGAGGAGGGGGTGGAAGAGCCAGTTGTGGGACTTAGAGACAGAGGGGACCCCATCAGAGATCTACTTAGGCTCAACCCACCCACTTTCGCAGGTGCTACAGAGGGAGCTGTGGCTGAGGCTTGGTTGATTAGTTTAGATAAGTGTTTCACGTTGCGACCATACAGAAGCAACATGAAAGCATGAGTGGCAGTACATCTCCTGAGGGATGCAGCAGCCACCTGGTGGCGCACTGAGGAGTGCAAGCGCTGACTTTCTGTAGATACACTCACTTGGGACATCTTCATAGAGCGCTTTAATGCATGATTTTTGTCAGAACATTATAGACAGCGCAGGATCGATGAGTTCCATGATTTATAGCAGAGGGGACTCACTGTTACTTAGTATGAGAGCCAGTTCATTGAGCTTTCTCGTTACGTGGAGTATCTCCATGATGAGAAACTCTTGATACACAAATTTATCAGAGGGCTGAATCACAGGATAGCAGGACCAGTTCGTATGGCAGATCCCCAGACCATGAGCGAGGCCATTGAAAAGGCCCTTATAGCAGAGGAAATTCAGGGACGAGGGCAGAATTCACGCCCGTAGTATCAGGATCGTAATCCCCAACAACAGCAGAACTTTCAAAGGCCTCAAAACACAATACAGAGAGGAAGATATAACTCTTCATCATTACCTCCTAGGCCTCCATAGTAACAGCAACATTAGCAAAAATCTAAATTCCAACAGAGGGGTCAGGGAGGACAGAACCATGGTTGGCAGCAGCAGGGTCCACACAGAGATCAGAGATAGTAGGGTTCATCGGTAGGGCCCGCGAGGTCTCAGCAGTCTTACAGAGGCTCACAGGGATCCACTGGATGGACTGGACAGCAATAGTCAGGCAGGACACAGTCAGGGCAGTTACAGGCTAGAGGACCGTGTTATGTGTGTGGTGGGGCAGGGCATTTGGCTAGAGAGTGCCCGCAAGGATTTACAGCAGGGGGACAACCCCGATCAGGAGGATCTGAGTAGACCGTAGGTGACGTGGGCAGATCCCACCACATGTTTGCAGTGGTTGATAACTGCCAGGCTGATTTCCAGGCCTCAGTCATCGAGGCAGCAGGTACGATTGGGGACTTCCCCATCTCTATCCTTTTTGACTCGGGAGCTACTGACTCCTTTCTGTCTACATCGTTAGTGGAGTATTGCAGGCTGGTGGCTTCTAGGCAAGACATTAGGTGGGAGGTTGAGTTGGCCTCTGGGGCCAGGATGTCAGTAGATACCTTGGTTAAAGACTGCGAGATCACATTAGGATCCTTCACTACATCATGTGACCTTCGGGTTATGCCATTAGGATCCTACGATGTAGTTCTAGGTATGGATTGGCTTGTGGCACATAGAGCCAAGCTAGATTGTCGCCAGAGGATGATTAGTTGTTTAGACGATCATGGTTCACCGATTGAGATAGTGGGCATTCAAAAGCCCACGGCTGTTCGTATCATATCTGCTCAGCAGCTTAAGCGCTGTATGTGGAAGGGCTGTCAGATGTTTGCTATTATGGTCAGTGATAGAGCAGAGGATGAACCTAAGGCTACTTTAGATGATCACCCTATCCTTAGAGAGTTTGCTGATGTATTTCCGCTAGAATTACCAGGTATGCCTCCACGCAGAGAAGTGGACTTCCACATCGACTTAGTGCCGGGTGCAGAACTGATATCCCGTGCACCCTATAGGATGACTACACATGAACTCACTGAACTTAAGCTGCAGTTAGAGGAATTACTTGGGAAGGGGCACATTTGACCTAGCGTTTCACCATGGGGCACACCAGTTATCTTCGTGAAGAAGAAGGATGGGTCTCTTCGATTATGCATGGACTACAGGCAGTTGAACAAGGTGACGGTGAAGAACCGTTATCCTCTGCCTAGGATTGACGACCTTTTTGATCAGATGCAGGGAGCCAGAGTGTTCTCAAAAATTGATCTAAAATCTGGGTATCACCAATTGCGCATCACAGAGGCAGATATTCATAAGACTATTTTTCGAACCAGATATGGCCATTATGAATTCACAGTGGTACCCTTCGGGTTGACGAACGCCCCTGCAGTGTTCATGAGTCTCATGAACGGGGTATTCCATACTTACCTAGATCAGTTTGTGATACTATTTCTAGATGATATTCTAATTTATTCGTGAACCGAGGAGGAGCATGTGGAGCACTTGTGTCAAGTTTTGCAGCGATTATGAGAGCAGCAGCTTTATGGCAACTTGGTGAAGTGTGCCTTCTTGAGGACAGAGGTGCAGTATTTGGGACACATTTTATCAGGCAATGGTATCTCCGTAGATCCATCTAAAATCAGAGCAATTCAGGAATGGCTAGCATCCACCAATGTGACAGAGGTCAGAAGCTTTATGGGATTAGCTGGTTACTACCGTAGGTTTGTCGAGGGCTTTTCCAAGATAGCACATCCCATCACTTCCCTTCAGTGAAAAGGGAAGGGTTTCATTTGGACCGAGCAGTGTGAGAAGGCCTTTGGAGTCCTCAAGGAGCGTCTTACCAGTGCTCCTATTTTAGCGGTTCCAGATCCTATAGAGGAGTTTGTTGTTTGCACAGATGCATCATTAGAGGGTTTGGGAGCCGTGCTTATGCAGGGTGGTAGAGCGATCGCATACAAATTGTGAAAACTGAAGACACATGAGTTAAATTACCCTACTCATGACTTAGAGCTCACAGCAGTTATTCATGCTCTTGTCCGCTGGAGACATTTCCTCTTAGGTCGACGCTTTGAACTCCATTCGGATCATCATAGCTTGTAGTATATCTTTACACAGCCAAATTTGAATGCTTGCCAATGATGTTGGATGGAATTCCTATGCGAGTACGACTTTGATGTCCACTACATCAAAGGGAAGGAGAACGTGGTTGCTGATGCTTTGAGTCGAAGGCGCCACGAGATTCTGACCTTGACTTTGAGGGTGGACTTGAGAGATCGCATTTTATAGCATCTACCAGAGGATGAGTGGTTTCTTGAGGTACAGTAGGAAATTCTAAATTAGAGGGCCCTTGAGGGCAAATTCGAAGGATATACCCTTGAGTCTGATGGTTTGCTTCGACATCGACAGCGCATCTATGTACCCCTTGCGGGTAATCTTCGTACCATGATTCTATCAGAGGCTCATAGAGCACCCTACATAGCACATCCAGGAGTGAAGAAGATGCATGCTGATTTACGACAGCTTTATCATTGGGCTGGGATGAGGCGTGACATTACAGAATATGTTGCTTGTTGCCTAGAATGTCAGAGGGTCAAGGCTGAACAACAGCATCCAGCAGGACTGTTGTACCCTCATGAGATACCTGAATGGAAATGGGACACCATTTCTATGGATTTTATCATTGGTCTACCTATGTCATCACGTCGCCATGATGCTATTATGGTGACAGTTGACAAGCTGACCAAAGTGGCGCATTTTTCACCGATATGCACAACGTACAATGCACCATAAGTGGCGAAGGTGTTTCTTGATCAGATTGTTAGACTTCATGGGGTACCTTGCCGCATTATATCCAATAGAGACTCCGTATTTACTTCATCATTCTAGAGAGCCTTACATCAGGCGTTGGGCACGCAGCTCAACTTCAACTCAGCTTACCATCCGGAGACTAATGGACAAACAGAGAGAGTTAATCAGGTATTAGAGGACATGCTTCGCATGTATGTAATGGATCATCAGTCTAGATGGGAGGAGTACCTGTATCTAGTTGAGTTCACCTACAATAATGGGCATCACAGCTCGTTGGGTATGCCTCCTTTCTAGGCTTTATACGGCAGACCATGCAGAACACCATTGAGTTGGGATCGGATAGAGGACAGAATGACCATCGGTCTAGAAATAGTTTAGAATATGGAACAGCAGGTCAAACAGATTAGACAGAGACTTCAGGAGGCACAGGATAGGTAGAAGAAGTATGCCAATGCTAAGAGAACAGACCGAAGCTTCTCTGTGGGAGACAGAGTATTTTTGAGAGTGCAACCGCACAAGAGTCCAATCCGTTACGGGAAGGGCTCTAAGCTCGCACCTCGATTTGTAGGACCTTTTGAGATCTTGGAGTGGATAGGACTAGTAGCCTATCATCTAGCCTTGCCACCTAGCCTGTCACATATCCACGATGTATTTCATGTCACTGTTTTACGTCAATATATCTCTGACTTATCTCACGTGTTGGATTGGAGTGCTCTTTAGGTAGAGGCAGACGGACAGCTGGCGTTGGAGCCAATTCACATATTGGCTTGTTGGACACTGGCCCTTCAAGGTCGAGAGCTGGACCAGGTTAGAGTCCAGTGGGACCTATACGACGAAGTCACTGCAACATGGGAAGATGCAGCGAGACTGAAGACCCTTTATCCTCACCTCTTTGATGACTTCCAAGAGGAAGTACAGTCTTAGGGGGAGAGGATGTGAGGACTACCATTTTTACTTCTATTCTTGTGACTATTTACATTACTGTTACTAATACTTTTATATTTGTGGGATAGTAGTTCCCAGATTTCCAAACTATTAAACTTTATTATGATAATGAAAAAACTAGTTGGGTGATGTTTGGATAACATTTACATTTCAAAAAAGCTAATTAGGTGATGATGGAAAGAAAATTGTAATATGATTTCATTTATGCTATTTAGAACTATGTCATGATAGTGCATGTTTTTAAGTTGCTTTGGCTATGATGATTATATGTGAAACTGATCTTGTAATTTAGTGTGCAGGATTTACTAATCAAACCACAAATTCCAGAGATCATTCCGCACCTTGTTATTGTTATTCCTTATTAAGCCGATCTGGTTCCACGAGGAACCAAGATCACTCTGTGTTTGATGTGGTGTTGTAATGTGGTCTTTCGTAAGGTCGAATGGGTTTGGTCTACCCTCTTGTAACACTGACTTATGATTTGTGTTGTAAAAAGATTGAATTTGAATTTCTTTTCTTTTATTTAAATTCTTGAGGCCTTTTCTTGTATTTTAACATGACCTTGGGTGTCCTGAATAGGTTAAAGTTGACCCTGGGTTATACCCCATGGGTCCAGGGTCCCATTTGGAATGGGTAACCCTTGAGTAACCTACATAAGGTCATCTTAACTTCATCCTGAAGTTAGGTGACGAAAATTGGAGGTATGGGGGGGGATAGGATGGGTTGTACCAACACCCAAACCCATCCCTCTTCAATCCCCAAGGTAAGAGATGACTACAAACCCATCCATTATAGAGGAATTGACTTGAAGTCACCCTCACCATTAGTGAGATTCCCCATGAGTTGTGTGGTCATCCATAATGAAGGAAGGAAGAAGAGGCATGGGTCACTTGTATTTTCCTCCTTTAACTCCTTTTATTTCTCCCATGCGTAAGAGAAATGACATGAGGAGAGGGATAAGGAGGACTTTAGGGATGGGTGAGTGACATAAGCCAACACTCATCCCTTGGGACATAATAGTGGTTTGGGGAAAAGTGAGGAGGTGACAAGTGTCACCTCCCCATCCCTCTAAACTGAGAGGATTTGGGTTATTTGAATCCCATTTTTGGGATGGGGAGGGAGTTAGTTGAATTTTGGAGAGTTTTATTTTTTATATTTAAAAAAAAAAAGATTTTTCTTGGAGAAGGAAAGAGAGAGGGAGTTTGGTGGCTTAGGTGGGAGAAGATCTCAGTGGAGCTCTACATTAGCTTCATCCTTGAAGGGATTTGTAAGGTTGGTTTGTTATTACCTTTTCTTTCGTATATCTGATTGTTGCATGAAAGGTGTGTGAAATTTGCTTATTTGCTTGTGTTTTAGATTTTGTTTTTGTGGGAAATGTTGTCGGGTTGTTGACAAAGCTTCTCCCACTTGGGAGAAATGCTCATCAAGTGTGGGGTAGGGGAGGAGTGATCCTCCTCGGGTGCATACTGGGTTCTTTTGGGATGTTGAAAGCCTTAAGGGCATGTAATTGTGACTGGTTCTTTGGCTTGAGAGTCAAATATGGATTTCTTGGAAAATTTTGTGAACAAACTTGGTTTGAGGCCAAGAGAAACTGTGTTGGTTATATTATCGATAAGGGTGACACTCTGGAGTCGAGTGTGTCCACTCTCCTACCCCTTGTAAAGCTCACTGTAGTTGAGCTTTCGTGTTGTGTAATTTATCCACAGGTGTATGTGAGGTTTGGGTTTGTTGTTGTTCCTTGTTGTGTAGTGGTTTGTGAAATTTCCCTAGGTGTGGATGATCTCCCTAGCTCCGGGGTGCCCCTCTTGCGGGTCTACGGTAGGGAGGAGAGCAACTTGTGTGGTTTTATTTTCTTCTCTTGTGTGATTTGCAGGCTTCTAGGAGATTGTTGAGAAGCTTAGGAGGATGATACTGGATCTGAGAAAATTATGTTACTTTGTCTTTACTCTGAAGGAGAGTTGGGTCTGTAATAGCTCCTTCCTTGTAGATTGCCACGAGGAGAGATTTAACTGTTTGTTGTTGTGAAACTTGTATTGGGAGTTGAAAGAAAATTTTCCCCTTTATGTACTATCGGTTGTAATTATTCATGTTATTACATTGTTACCATTGTGGTAGGAAAATAGGAAAATAAATTTTGGTTGTAGAATTGTTTATTTCTTACAATCATGTTAGTAAATTTGAAAGCTAATTGTGAAAAATATCAAGTTGTAAAATCAAATTTATGTTATTGGAAAATTAGTTGAAATAGTAGTTCTTTGTAAATTATATGAAGTTGTAACTTTGCTATTTTAGTGAAATGGAAATTGGTATAAAAAGAATTATGATTTAGAAGTGTATCTGAAGTTTATCTTACTTATTGCTATGGAATGAAATTTGTGGCTTGAAAGTTAAATTAGATCAAGAAGGAAAATAAAGTGTAATTATCCTTGTGTATAGTTTATTAAAGTTTGTTAATTTTAGTGGCGCATTGCAAATACAATTGTATATAAATTCATTATAAAGTTAAATCATTATTCAACCTACAAAATTATTTATCCGTTACCATTAAACAATACTGTAATTCTACTACCCTCAATTAGGAGATTAAATGGGTGAAGTTGTGATTAAAATGTGAGTTGAGTATATATATATATATATATATATATATATATATATATATATATATATATATATATATATATATATATATATATATATATATATATATATATATATATATTGTTTTAATAAATTCTAGATTGTTTATACACAAAAAAATGAAATTGAATTACATCGTTTGTATAAAATTAAATTGCTTATACACAATTAAGCTAAATGGAAAACATATATATAATAAAATAGAAATATTGTATCTCTATTTTTTTAAAAAAAATATACAGAGAGGAATAAAACAAAAAAAAAAGAAAACAAAAAAAAATACATACATTTGTGGTGGGGTTTGAACCCCACCGCAGGCCCCTATCAATGGAGGGTGTGCGGAGGGGGCGGAGCCCCCACCCACACCCCACTACGTGGGATGTGGGTGGGGGCTCTGCCCCCTCCCCACACCCCCGCTACCTACGTTACCCCCCCGTGGCCCACGGATACCCCGGCCGCCACTCTGCATCCCGCGGCTAGCACACAGTCGCGGCCACCACTCTACACCCTCATGACCTCGCCTATCCGCCACTGCCTCTACGGCCGCCGCTCCGCCACGACCTCCCTCCACTATGATCTCTCACTCCGCCACCCAATCTCTGCCCTCCACACTTCGGTTCACGCGGCCACTGTGAGTTTCGGACTGCCGCCCCATGGCCAACGCCACCGCCATGCCTCCATCCTGCCACAAGAACAAAACAAACATACCTTTAAGGTTTGAAAATGGTCTTAAAAAAAAAGGAGATCTTAAACAATATTCCTTGTATTATATTTAGAATAAACGATAAGATATATAATAAAAAGAGTATTAATATATATATATATCTATATATATATATATTTCTCTGACAATAAAACTTTTAGTTCTTTTATTAATAATATATATATCGATTGGTATATAAACATTTTATATACATATTTATATGTATTTGTATTAATCATTAATAAAATTTCCTAAAACAAAAAAAATATATATAATAAGAGTTGTGTAAAAGAGGGGTTAAAATGATTTTAAAAAAATATATATATAAAGAAATTATAGAAGGGGATTTTATTTTACCCTTTAAAAAAAAAAAACTATAAATATAATTATAAGTAACAAAAAAAAGGGGGCGTTTTTATAAATGAGTATTTTCTTTAAGGAAGAGTTTCTCGGAAGTTTCAACCAGCAACGTAAGATAATAATCAGGAAAATGAAAAGGAAAATTAGGCGTCTACTTTTTAAAAGAACACTGGAAATAAATGTAAAGAAGCCATCACAGACATTCCATGTATGACCAGTTGAAACTCAACGGTAGCTAGTAAATGTCTGATTGAGAAAATAAAAGAGAGAGAAAGAAGAAGAAAAACTAACATTGGAAAACAAAGAGGAGAAAATGCGCGACATTTCTAAACTGGGATAAGAGAACTAAGTAGATTTACTCTTTGAAAATCCTGCTTAGGAACAAGATTAATACAAATGTAGAGGTGAATCCTAGATTGGAGGAAACTAGAAGACTGAGTCCAGCGAAGTAGTAAACCAGTTATGTGATCTGGTCCACCTGGAAGTAAGGAATAATAATAAAAAAATAGATACAGTGATAACTCTGATTGATGAAGAACATGAAGAAAGGACAGGATAAACATAAAGAAAATGTAGAAACCAAAAGAGAGAGACTGAAATATAAATAAACTAAATTTCAGAGAAATAGTTAAGGTGAGCATGATAGAAATACAATCAAAATTAAGATCCAGAGAAACGGAAGAGAGGGCAAACGAACTGCCTTGTTGAGAATGCTAAGTTTGAAGGAGGAGTATATTTCAGGAAACGAGAAAGGAGGCAGACAATCGTGCTTTGTTGAAAAATGACCCAATAGGGAGATCAAGTGTAAGGTCATTATGAACAAGGCATCATGGGAAGTTGTTAATCTATCAGGGAACCCCGTAAGAAGTTTAGTGTTGAATAATTTCCACTTACGCCATGAGGCGTTATGCTGCCGGAATCTGCCGAGATTTAGGGTTGGGAACCTTGAAATTACAAACCTTGTAGCGACGTTAACTGTGTTGTGGAGACCCCCTTGTTGGACTATGTACGTCTGGATGATCGTAATTGTACTTGTATCCCACCGACAACTGTAGTGTTTTTGCCTCGAACGTACACCGCTGAGCATGCTTATGCATGCGAGGGGGTTTCTAGGGAAGCGTGGGAAATTTTTTTTTTTAATATTTCATGTCATGACCACATGACAGATGTGGACATGACACGTGTGATGCATGTTGTGACTGCATGGAAAATGTGGGCATGACAATTACCTTGTCCACACATGTTTGTGTGTCTCATCATTTCATTATGTGCATCTGTTGTGCTTAGGTCCTCTTGGAGAGACTAGTGAGACACCCCTAAACACATCAGAGTACAATGCTCCTTATATTTCACCTTCATGAGCCAAGGCAGTGGGGTCTAGAATTCAAGTCAAGGCATCAAGGACTAGAACACAAGCAAAGGCATCAGGGGCTAAAGAAGAGGAGCTTGAGGCCAATCTTTCTTTTAGGTAAGTTATATAGTTATTTCATGGTGTATTCCAATTGAATTTAATATAAACAAAGATTAATACTAATGTATCTAAGTGGGATAATAGTTAATGACTAAGGTGGCGCTTAAAGAAGTTCATCATGGTACTCTTTTGTCATTCAATTTGGTCTAGACTTGAAAATATAAATATTTCTACGCATCTAACCTTTTTTTATTTTATGTATTTCATTTTTGTGACTAATTATATATTAATTCATATCTTGATGGTATTTTACTTTTATAGTCTATTCAAAATGTGAATGATGTGGCACGTTTGCCAATATGCTTTAGCATAATTCCTGATCATCCCAAGGGACCATCATTCGCAGAATGACTCTCAAAACAACAACAAAGATTTAAGGTAATTGAGTTAAATTTTACCTTAATTGATAGTATATAGAATTTATAGTTAATTATAGTGATTCAGATCTATTAATTTCAGTTATTATGATTATATGTATACATATAGTCTTACATTCTTGTCATTTTTCATATAGGAAATCTTAGTTGGTTCATCCATGATGAGTCCTTAATGAATGTAAGAGCCCTCATTGGTAGTATATGCATGTTTTGTAGTAGATAGAATTTTGTTTAGTAGTCTAGATTGTTTATTTACACATCTAACCTTTTATAATGTATGCATTTCATTCTTTGTTAGTAATTTTATATTAATTTATGTCAATGTTATTTTACTATTATAGTCTATTCCAAAAGTGAGTGATGTGTCACCTCTTCCATCATGCTTTAGTAGGACATATGATTGTCCTAAGAGACCATCATTTTTAGAATGACTCTCAAAACAACAATAAAGAGTTGAGGTAATTGAGTTGAAATTTACTTTAATTGATGGTTTAGAGAACTTAGTTGATTATAGTGGTTTAGATGTTAATTTCAAAGTTCTAAATTTTAGTAGATAAGTTTTTGTTTACTAGTCTAACTTGTTTATATTTTCCATTGAACTAATTAATCAAATTTGTGGTTTGAATTGAACTATTACAACCAACTTTGCATCCATCAACTACTAAGCATTGTGGCACCAAGAGGCCATTTTTTGAGGGTCCACCATAGGTTGAGGATTCACCAAATACATAGGGTGAAGTGGACCTTTAAGATTTGATGTATCTATTCAACATGTAGATTATGTATATATTTTGAGATGGAATATGCCACATTTTGTATTAAAAAATGTTTTGAGTTGACATATATTAAAATACACCTTGATATACAATATAATATATTAAAAAGTGGTGCTTAGGTCCACTTCGAGAGACTAGTGAGATACCCATAAACACATGTGATTATGATTCCTCTTATATGTAACCTTTATGAGCCAAGGTAGTGGGGTCTAGAACTCAAGCCAAGGCATCAAGGACTAGAACACAACAGAGGCATCAAGGGATAAAGAAGAAGAGGAGCAAGGCCGATCTTTCTTTTAGGTAAAATTTCAAGTTATTTCATGGTGTATTCCATTTGAATTTAATATAAAGAAAGATTAGTATAAATGTTTCTAAGTGGGATAATAGTTGATGACTAAGGTGAAGCTTAAAGAAGTTCATCATGGTACTCTTTCTGCTATTCAATTTGGCCTAGACGTGATAGTGTAAATTTTTCTAGACATATAACCTTTTTTATATTTTATGTATTTTATTTTTGTGAGTAATTATATTATATTTTTATTCAACTTAAACCACTTTTTAATATATACCTATTGCAAGTATGTGCTTAATCGGTGTTGTCATTGATGTCAACATATCTTTGTTGCCATTGGTGTCAACTATATCCTATTTTGTTATTTGTTTAGAAGCTTTATATGTTGAAGATATTGAGAAAATTAGCCCCACCGAAAGAATTAGAAAGTAAACAGTGAATCACAGTGAAGACAGTGAGTTGCATACTGAAGAATAGTTAAGAAGATTGGTCCACATTTCTTGTTGACTGAAGATCTTGGTCTGTGGATTGGAAGTTATTTAGAGGAATGTCTGAAGATGCTAATTCCTAAGTTTGAGCCTCTAATATGAAGATTTGAGTGAGCTATAATCACTAAAGTAAAACATGCTTTTTTTGATTATTCATTGGTGCCTGAGAGAAAGTATTTTGCTCTGTAGTTCTAGAGGAAAGTCTGGGATGATAATAGGTGCCTACAATTGCAATGGTTTATGTTTTGGTGGTCCACAGGCTATCTTTCTTTTATGACAGTTGAAGACAGTGAAGTTCATGTGCTCCGGTGTGAAGAATCTCATGGATAAAGTGGTTTGAGTTTGTGTGGTTACTCTTGATGATTTCAGTGTACTTGTGGATACCTCTTGATCATGTTCCTAAATTTTCATTAGTCTACATTAAGGAATTGAGATTGTCTTTGAAGATTATTCCCAGATAATGTAGCGTGTAACCAGTCTTAGCCGACTTGGTTAACTCCATAGATTGCGAAGATCTCTTGAAGATTATAAAAAGCATGTTATGATGTGGAATATTGTGTTTGAGTCCTAACTAAGGCGTGGCATGATCCACACACATCTATACTATATTTCCTTTGCATAATTTTGAATTAGGTCAAGACTTATTTTGTAAATGTTTGTAATTCTGACCTTGGAGATTGTTCCAATGGTTGATGATTATAATGCTAACCTTGATGATCATTCTAAGGTTGATGAAGTGCATAAATACTTGTAATTGAGTAATGGAAAAGATGTCCTAGTGCAAAGATGGGAAGATAGGGAAAGAGGTGGAAAGGTAGAGTAGAGTAGAGGAACTATTGTACTTCAATGTATTAATCTCAGATATGAAGAAGATGTTGATCTTGGTAGTGAGCCTAGAAATGAGCCTCCAAAAGGGCTTAACAACCCTCATTGTAATCTTTCTAAGTTTAGGGTTGAGGCAGTGAGCCTGCTAGACCCAGTTGTACTTCATGGCAGTAAGCCAACATGTTCTAGGCTGGTGGAGTGACCAAGCATGAACATCATTTTTCAAAGATTGCAATATATATTGAGAGCTAATCCACTCCGTGGTTTTTCCCCACCTTGGGGTTTTCAACATAAAAATTTGGTGTCTGTTGTGTTTGATGGTGCATCTATGTTTATGTTTTTGATTTCATGCATTCATTGTTTAATCATAATAATTGGGGATAAATGGTTAATTTTTAAAGTGTAGAAGTGGTTGAGTTTTTGGGACAACTGATTCAACCCCCTCATTTGTCTAGCACATTTCAACAATGCCAAGTCAAAACATTATTCTAGATATTTATATATACACCTTGATATACAATATAATTTATGTTAAGAAATGTGTCTCAACCTTGCCACTTCAAAAGGTTACTATTATTCCTAGTTTTGGTCTTTTTGAATACCCTTTATCTTGAAGAATGATCTAGAAATTTCAAAGTTCCCAAAAGGGCTAAAAATGGTAGGACATACTATTTTTAGTAAGTTCACATTTGACCTTAGATTGACCTAAAATTTTCCTAGAAGGTGCGGAATAGCTAAGTAAACATCTCAGGTGAGTTTTAACTTAAGACCATACTTAGATTGTGAGATATTAAAGGTTATATTTTTTGAAACTACCGAAAAAGTTTCAAACTCAAATTTGAGGCACTTAGAGGTCCCTAAATGCTCTAAAAATTGTCATAACCAACAAAGTCAGTTATAGGGTGATAGATCTCTTCATGAGCTTTTCAACACATCAAATAGTTCATTAATTAGACATTCAGATCAAAAGTTATCGCCTCTGGAAGTTGGACTTCCTATTTTTTTGGAAATGTAAAAATGTGTTAGACACATAAAAGAGCTATAAAGGGGAGAGTTACATGTGTTGGTGTGTGTTTTGGCACATCACAAGGCATCTTTTATTGGAGATAATTTGGGTACCACTTTTGGGTGGTTTTAGCTCATGGTTTTGTAATTGTCATTGACAATTTACTATATTGTATCTCCTATATATCAGGAGCTTGAGATGGAGGTTGTGTGTAAGATTCTTATAGATGTTGAGTTACCTCCTAGATCTCTGGTTGGTTATACTACTGTGAAAGCTTACTCTGCAAGTATATTATAATCTTCTTGATTCTAGAAAATATATTGGGTGGCTTTGGAGTATGGGGTTTTTTATGTGAAAGGGTTTTCCCCATGTATATCTTGTGTTGCAAGTTTTGTATTTTTTATGTTGTTATTACCTTTTTGTTAATGTGCATCTAATAACCTATAGCTATAAAAGTTAAAATTTCAATAAATCTTTCCTCAGTAGTTTGGTGTAGGAAGCGTTTCCTCATACCTTGCTTCCTTTCAGTTGGTATCAGAGCCTAATCACCTTTGGTTCTAGTTGTTGGGTAGAAGTTTTTTTGAGCTGATCTTCATTTTAGAGCGAGCTTGTGTAGAGGATTTTAAAATCTTTGTTGTAGGAAAGAGATGGTGAGCACATATGGGAGGTTTGAGATAAAGAAGTTTAATGGCAGTAATTTTGAGTTGTGGAAACTCAAAATGGAGGACATGCTTGTAGATCAAGATTTATGGGATGCCATACCTAGTACAAAACCAATGGCATTGTTTAAAGAAGATTGGGATCTCAAAGATTGAAAAGCTAAGGGTTTGATAAGACTTTGTTTGGCTGATTTAGTGCTCCTAAATATCCATGAAGAAAAGACTGCAAAGGATCTCTAGAAGAAGCTTGGATATGTTTATCAGGCTAAATCCATGGTGAACAACTTATTCCTATGAAATAAATTGTATTCTCTAAGGATGGAAGATAGAGGATCTATTGTTGATCACCTGAATACATTCAATATGCTTGTTGCCTAGTTGACCTCTATTGGTGTGAAGATGGAGGAGGAGGATTGATGCATGACATTATTATGTTCCTTACCAAATTCATGGGATCACCTTGTTATGGCCATTTGGAGTAACACTACAACCTTCAAGATGAATTAAGTGGTTTCTTCGTTGTTATCTAAAGATATGCAAAGAAAGTCTTCTGAATCAGCTAAGGAGGCTCTTGTGGTTCGTGGTAGATCTAAAAAGAAGGGAAAGAAAAAGGATAAGAAGAAGGAAGAAAAAGGAATATCCAAATCTCATGGGAGATCTAAGTCACTCGGAAAGTCCAAGGCCTTGTGTTGGAACTATGGAAAACCTAGTCACTTCTGCAAGGAGTACAAGGAGGAGAAAAGGAAAAAAAAGAAGATTTATGATTCAGATCCTGACAAGTCCTCTCAGGATGAAGGAGAAGTGTTTGTTGCTGCCTTGGCAATGCATACATCTAAGGATGTGTGGCTTATTGACTCTAGTGCATCTTTTCACATGACCTTGCATCAGGGTTGGTTTTCAAAGTATGAAGAATACGATGGTGGAAAGGTTTAGTTGGGTGATGATTCTCACCTAAAGATTATTGGCCATGGAAGAGCCTTGATTCGATTTCCTGATGGATAAGTGAAGGGAATCAATGGTGTTCTGCATATCCTTGGTTTAGCATGGAACCTTCTTTCTATAAGTAAGTTGAATTATGTGGGTGTGCAATTTGTTTTCTCGAATGGAGGATGCAAGATGACTAGAGGATCTATGGCGTTGGCTAAGGGTGTTAGGATTGGCACTTTGTTTTAGCTTGATGCATGCATAGTTTAGTGCAATAGTGCATCTATTTCAAAGAAGAGAGCTTCAAAGTCTTAATCCTCACCATTGGAACTAGCAGCGAAGAGGATTGTTACATCTACTTCTGATGGTCGTGCTTTCTGAGTACTTAAGGGTGTTCATTCTATGGAGATGAAACTTCCAACTGAGAAGACAATGTTATGGCACCAAAGGCTTGGTCACATTGGTGAAAAGGGTTTGAGGACCCTAAAAAATAAAAATCTTGTTGAGGGTATGCATGACTATAATCTTGAGTTCAATTTCTACGAACATTGTATTTATGGAAAACAAAATCATGTTTAGTTTTATTCTAGTTCTCACAAATCTTCTAAGATGTTGGACTTGATTCATTTTGATGTGTTTGGTCCTGTTAATGTTCCTTCGATTTCAAAATCTATTTACTTTGTTTTATTCATTGATGATTAGAGTAGAATGACATGGGTGTATTTCTTTAGAAGCAAATCTAAAGTCTTTAGTAGATACAAAGAGTTCAAATCTCTTGTAGAGAATCAGAGAGATAGAAAGATTAAGTGTTTGAGGACTAGCAATGGTGGTGAGTTTTGTTCAGCAAATTTTGACAAGTTCTTTAAAGAACAGGGGATTGAGAGGCACAAGACAACATCGTATTGAATGCTAATGGAGAGGGTAAGGAGTATGCTAAGTGGAGCTGGTCTTGAACAAAATTTCTAGGCTGAAGCTATTGCCATTGCTTGTTACCTGGATAATAGGTCTTTTATTGAAGGTACAACACAATTGAGAGGTGGGTGAATCGGTTCTATCAAAACTTTAACCTTAGTTGATCAATTTCACAATGACATTAACTTTCTTTATCCACTTAATCTGAAATGAAGAATAAACACAAAAAGTAGAAACAAAACTTAAGCACATCAACATCATTCACACATGAACACCAATTTTTTATGTGGAAAACCCTTAGAAAGGGAAAAACCACGGTGAGTGTTAGCTCACAATATAATGTAGTGACAATACCAAATAGCAAAGAGGCTCACTACCCAATAGGGTGGCTCACTACCAATGGATGGTTCACTACTAGTGGGTGGCTCACTACCAAGGGTTGAACTGATATAGTTGCATCTACAACATGCATGAGTTCAGTTCCGTTGTTCAAGTGCAATATATCTCTTCTACTCTGCCTTTTTCAATCACACACTTTTTCTTCGCATCTTTACACACACACTTCAATGAATAAGAGAAAGACATGTGTCTTGCTTTCTTTTGCATGAGAGGAGTTAACAAGAATAGAAGAATGAGTTAAAGCAATTAAAAGAATATAACAATCAGTTAAGTGATTTAAAACAAAAAAGAAGAGATTTGCATGAGAATAAGAAGATATTTTACTTTATTAAATATTAGGAATATTTAATTGCATGTGCACAAAGATTGAATTATATTTAGAGATAACTCAATTTAGAAGAAAAAGCAACTTAAATAAATAATTGATTTATTTAAATTTAGAGAAGATATTATTGGAAGAGACAATTAAATAATTGGAATTATTTAATTTAGAAGACAAGAAGGAAAATTAAATAAATAAATTTATTTAATTATTGTGCATGATTTGGAAGAATAAATAAAATATTTGATTGTATTTTATTTTTAGGGACTGAGAGAATTTAAATAAATTTGATTTGATTTATTCAAATTTGGAGGAATGATTTGATTTAATTAAATAATTGAAGAATTATTTAATTGTTTGGAAGAATTTAATTAAATAAAGGGTTTTATTTAATTTTGACTTTAGAAGAAGTAATTAGATATTTTGATATTTAATTAATTTAGAGGAATGTGAATCAAATAAATAAATTTGTTTATTTATTTACTAATAGACAAATTAGATGGAATAAATATTAAGAATATTTATTTAGACTGAATCGTGTCATTTTTAGGCATATACACATAGTAATAGTTTTTCTAAAACCTTGATCTATTAGGGTTTAGCCTTGAAAACCTTTCCAGACATCTTAAGGCAAAATGACCAATCTTATTGCAGGAAAAGCATTTAAAAGGTAATTTTCTTTCATACTAACCAGCTCCTCTTGGCAGTCTCTTTGCAATGAGAGCCTCAAGTTGTTCAATGTCTAATTCATCCTCTTCCAGATCTTTTCTTGCTTTCTCATACCAAGTTTATTTTCTAGAGAAACTTTCTCCAGGAACATATCTCTATTTGCCTTTTGTAGAGGCACTAGCTTTGAATGCAGATTTAGTTTTGGGAAGTGCACCACTAAACTCAGCTAACTCAAATGCAGATATCTTACCAACCAATTGATCCCTTGTGATAGTTGTCAAAGATATGATTTCCTCAATGGCAACAACTTTGTGTTTATATGTAGGGGGTAAAGATCTCAGAACTTTAGCAACAATTTTATCTTCATGTAGTACTCTACTAGCACATCTGATGCCACAAACAAGCTCATTTACTTTTGTCATATAAGAAGTGATATTCTCATCTTCACTCATCTTTAAGTTTTCAAACTTTCCTTTCAGACTTTGCAGTTTGGCACACTTAACATATTTTTCTCCTTCATATAGATTTTCAAGTTTTGTCCAAATTTCATAAACAATCTTCAATCCCATAACATTTGTTAGCTCTGAATTAGATAAGGCACTCAGTACGGCTTCTTTAGTTTGAAGATTATTTTTTGCATCTCTGACTTCATCTATAGTTGTTGGGCCATTTCTTGGGGGAACATATTTAGTTGAGGTTATGTTCCAATACTGATATCCCATGCATTGTATATGACATTCCATGCAGCTTTTCTACGCAGTAAAGTTTGATCCATCAAACCTTGGACTGTCCTTCTTGTAGGTTGACATTCTGGATCTCATCAAGCAGTTAAGCTTCTTCTAGAGGAAGTTAGCTTTGATACCAATTGTTGGATTTAAGACAGACAACTGAGAGGGGGTGAATCATTTGTTACCAAACTTTTTTTCTTTGTATACTTTAAAGCTTCTTCTATTTCAATAGCATATCAAAGATTTAATCATGAGGCACAATGCATGAATTTAAAAGCAGAAACAAATCCAACACAAAGATTTTTACGTGGAAAACTCGATTAAGGGAAAAACCACAGGGTGACTAACCCAAGATTGTATTCTCTATTAAAAGAATAAGAAGAGTTAAATGACACTTGCCAATTAGGGCTCACTGCCCGAGCACACTGATCACAAGAGGCCCACTGCCTACAGGAGACACACTATCTACAGAATAATATAAATATTACATACTTGAGCTGGAGATCAACATTTTCACTATGCCTGAGTCAGTTCTATTTAAGCTCAACACCTCTACTCAGCTTTTCCTTCTTCTTCCTTACCACCTTCTCATCGCTATATCATACTTTTGAATCACCACAATTCTTATTTATACAAGACATCAACTTTGGAATGATCATCAAAGTTGGCACAACATACACTTATTTTATTAAAGAGCAAATACAAAAATACAACTTGACTTATTACAAAATCTTCATGCGCACTACTACACTATCAGGTACCCATAGTTGGGACTTTAATCTTATTTGGGGAACATACCAGGCTTCGTAAAACATCTTCAAGATCATCTGTAACACGTGCAAAACATCTAATTGGCCAAGACTAGGAAGAACACTAGGAGGTAAATCTTCAATTATGAGCTCTATCTTTAATGTAGACCACCAACACAAATTGGACACAATCTAGAGACCCCCACAAGCTTGCTTGAATCACCAAGAACATTTGCACCACTTCTGCTTATTGTAATCATTTGCATCTTCATCTAAAACCTTAAGAACACAATTGCCCATCTTTTTCACATTAGAAAGATTGCTAGTGGACCTCCAAACCACTAACCAATTGAGTTGTCAATTCACATTAGCCTACTAGACATGCCACCAAATCTGCAGAGCATGATGCTATATTTCCAGATCTCACCAAACCTATTTGTGTCACTCTGTCACCTCTAAACAGTTGCTAGAACTAGTTTTACTCTTATGGCCATAACTCCTTCATAATTTCATGCGGACCTCTCAAATATTTGACTGGATCACCTTTAGACACATATCTACAAACCCTTTGATGCACATTCTCTGATTTAGCTGGGATCTTCACTTCATAGAGCTTCACTGTCTTCACTCTTCTTCTTTGTTTCTGATAGGACTAAATTTCTCAATATCCTTAGCACACAACTCATTCAATCCTTAACATAAATGCAACGGTAGTATGTTGACATAAATGACAACACCGGTTAGGCCCATACTTGAAACAGTTATTACCTTTTTGTTAATGTGCATCTAATAACCTGTAACTGTAAAAGTTAAAATTTACATAAATCTTTCCTTAGTAGATCAGTGTAGGATGCATTTCTGCATACCTTGCTTCATTTTAGTTGGTATCAGAGCCTGATCACCTTTGGTTCTAGTTGTTAGGTAGAGGGTTTTTTGAGATGATCTTCATTTGAGTGGGAGCTTGCGCAGAGGATTTTAAAATCTTTGTTGTAGGAAAGAGATGGCAATCACATCTGAGAGGTTTGAGATAGAGAAGTTTAATGGCAGTAATTTCAAGTTGTGAAAACTCAAAATGGAGGACATGTTTGTAGATTAGGATTTATGGGATGCCATATCTGGTACAAAATCAACGGCAATGTCTCAAGAAGATTGGGATCTCAAAGATCAAAAAGTTGAAGGTTTTGTAAGATGCTATTTGACTAATTTAGTACTCTTGAATATCCATGAATAGAAGACTGCAAAGGATCTTTGGAAGAATATTGGAGATGTTTATCAGGCTAAATCCCTGGTGAACAAGATATTCCTGCAAAAGAAATAGTATTGTCTAAGGATGGAAGATAGAGGATCTATCACTAATCACCTAAATACATTCAATATGCTTGTTGCCAAGTTGACCTGTGTTGCTGTGAAAATGGAGGAGGAGAATCAATGCATGACATTACTATGTTCCTTACCTAATTCATGGGATCACCTTGTTATGGCCATTGGGAGTACCACTACCACCTTAAAGATGGATGAAGTGGTTTCTTTGTTATTGTCTAAAGAGATATGGAGAAGGTCTTCTGAATCAGTTAAGGAGGCTCTTGTAGTTCATGGTAGATCTAAAGAGAAGGGAAAGAAAAAGGATAAGAAGAAGGAAGAAAAAGGAAGATCCAAATCCTATGGGAGATCTAAGTCTCCTAGAAAGTCCAAGGCCTTGTGTTGGAACTACAGCAAACCTGGTCACTTTCGCTAGGAGTGCAAGGAGGAGAAAAAGAAAAAGGATGAAGAATTATGATTCATATTTTGACAAGTCCTCTTAGGATGAAAGAGAAGTGTTTGTTGCCACCTTGGTAATGCATGCATCTAAGGATGTGTGGCTTGTTGACTCTGGTGCATCTTTTGACATGAACTCGCATCGGGGTTGGTTTTCTCAGTATGAAGAATACAATGTTGGAAAGGTGTACTTGGGTGATGATTATCACCTGAAGATTGTTGGCTATGGAAGAATCTTCATTTGATTCCTTGATGGATGAGTGAAGGGAATCAATTGTGTTCTGTATATTCCTAGTTTGGCATGAAGCCTTCTTTTTGTAAGTAAGTTGAATGATGTGGGTGTGTAGGTTGTTTTCTTGAATTGAGGATGCAAGATGACTAGAGGATCTATGGTGTTGGCTAAGGGTGTTACAATTGGCATACTATTTCAGCTTGATGCATGTGCAGTTCAGTGCAATAGTGCCTCTATTTCAAAGAAGAGAGATTTATAGTCTTCATCCTCACCATTGGAAACAATAGTGAAGAAGATTGTTACATCTACTTATGATGGTCATGCTTTTTGGGTATCTAAGGGTGCTCATTCTATGGAGATGAAACTTCTAGTTCAGAAGACAATATTATAGAACCAAAGGCTTGGTCATATTGGTGAAAAGGGTTTGAAGACCCAAAAAAATAAAAATCTTGTTCAGGGTATGAATGACTATAAACATGAGTTTGATTTCTATGAACATTACATTTATGGAAAACAAAATTGTGTTTAGTTTTATTCTAGTTCTCACAAATCTTCTGAGGTGTTGGACTTGATTCATTCTGATGTGTTTGGTCCTATTAATGTTCCTTCAATTTCAAAATCTATTTACTTTGTTTGATTCATTGATGATTACAATAGAAGGACATGGGTGTATTCCCTTAGAAGAAAATATGAAGTCTTTAGTAGATTCAAAGAGTTCAAAGCTCTTGTAGAGAATCAGAAGGATAGAGAGATTAAGTGTTTGAGTACTAACAATGGTGGTGCATTTTGTTCAGTAGATTTCGACAAGTTCTGTAAAGAACAGGGGATTGAGAGCCACAAGACAACTCTATATACCCCTCAGCAAAATAGAGTTGCGGAGAGGATGAATAATATGTTGATGGAGAGGAAAAGGAGTATGCTAAGTAGAGTTGGTCTTGAACAAAAGTTCTAGGCTGAAGCTATTGCTACTACTTATTACTTTGTTAACATGTCTCCTACATCAGCGCTTGTTAATAAGACACCTATGGTGGTATGGTCTGGTAAAAAACCTTCATTAAGACATATTCAAGTATTTCGTTGTGAGGAATATGCATATGTAACTAAGGAGAAGAGATCTAAGTTAGAGAAAAAGGCTATGAAGTGTATATTCATCAGTTATGGCATCAGTTTGAAAGGGTACAAGCATTTGGATCTAGTGGCTGAGAGAGTTCTGTATAGAAAAAGTATGATCTTCAGAGAGCTCAATCCTTCTTATGTTGTCTTGTAGCTAAAGAAAGAAGAAAAGAAGGATGATGTGGTTCAGCTTCCTTCCACCCTTGAGAAAGTTCAACCAAAATCATCTATTAGACCTGATAATGAGGAGAGCTCTAGTAGCTCTGGAAGTTTGGAAGAAGATGAAGAACCTCAACCTTAATCTTTGAGGAGGTGCACACAAATAAGGAAGCAACATGATAGGTTTGGTTATTCATTACATGATTCCAGTTGTATTTTTGCTTTGATTTCTAACACAGATGAGCCTACAACTATAAAAGAGGCTATGGGTATGAAAGATGCAAGTTCCTAGAAGGAGGCCATGAAAGAGGAGATGGCTTCTTTAGAAAAAAATAATACTTGGGACTTGTTTCCTTTGCCTAAAGAATGAAAACCTGTTGGATGCAAATGAGTGTTCAAAATAAATTTAGTCTAGATGACAGTGTTGAGAAATGCATGGCTAGATTGGTTGAGAAGGGATATTCTCAGGTGGAGGGAATTGACTATGGTGAGATTTTCTCTCATTTTGTAAAGCTGACATCTATTCAGTTCCTGTTATCTCTTGCAGTAGCATATGGTCTAGAAGTGGAACAGATGGATGTGAAGACAACATTCCTTCATGGTGGCTTGGAGGAGGAAATCTATATGTCACATCCAGAGCACTATGTGGTGAAAGATAAATAAAATCTATTTTACAAGTGGAAAAAGTCTTTGTATGGTTTGAAATAGTCTCTTAGAATGTGGTACCAGAAGTTTGATGCCTTTGTGTTGAGTATTGGATTTCTAAGATCACAATCAAATCATTATGTTTATTACAAGTTGGACAATGATCATATTCTTATTATTGCATTTTATGTCGATGATATGTTACTCATTGGGAGTGGTAAAAGTTTGATTTCTGATTAGAAGTCTCAGTTGTCAGCATAGTTTGATATGAAAAATCTAGGGGCAGGTCAGTATATTCTATGGATGGAGATTAGAAGAGATAGATAAAATATAAAACTTTGGTTAGGCTAGAGTAAGTATGTTAACACTATGTTAGAGAGATTCAACATGGTGGATTGCAGACCTTTGACTATTCATGTTACAATGGGGACAAAGTTATCTATTGCAGATTGTCCAAAGTCTCCTTCTCAGATGGAGAATATGAGTAGAGTTTCTTATGCTAGTGTGGTTGGTAGTTTGATATATGCGATGGTATGTACAAGACTAGACATTTACCAAGTAGTAGGAGTCCTCAGTTAGTTTATGTCTAATCCTAGACGAGTACATTGGGATGCAGTGAAGAGAGTGTTTAGATATTTGTGGGGTACTTCCAAGTATTCCTTATGTTAGCATGGTTATCCTATAGGACCTCGGCATTCACTTTGTATTCGTGGATTTGTGGATTCAGATTGGGCAGGTGACATTGATAGAAAGAGATCCACAAATGCTTATGTGTTCACTATGTTTGGTGGTGCTATTAGTTGGATGATTAAGCAGAAATCTATGGTTAGTTTGTCCACTACTAAAGATGAGAACATGGCAGCAACTCATGCTTGTAAAGAAGCCATTTGGCTTAAGAGATTGTGTTTTGCTATTGGGTTTGATGCAAGGAAGATTACTATTTATTGTGATAGTTGGAGTTCTATATGTTTGGTAATGAATCCTACTTTCCATGCGAGGACTACGCATATTTATGTCCAGTACCATTTTGTTCATGACATGGTAGAGGATGGCAAGGTATACCTGGAGAAAGTTGACACTTTGATGAATGTTGTAGATACTTTGATAAAACCTGTGAGTAGAGAGAAGTTTAGATGGTGTTTAGTGTCTATGGGCCTCTCGACCCCTAGCAATTAAATCATGGTGTTGATACTCCCTTTTCTCTTGCAAGGTGTTTGACGAGTGGGATAATGTTAAGAAAAGTTTCTCAACCTTGCAACTTCGAAAGGTTAAAATTCTTCCTAGTTTTTCTCTTTTTGAATACCCTTTATCTTGAAGAATGATCTAGAACATTTCAAAGTTTCCAAAAGGGATAAATATGGTGGGACTTACTATTATAGTAAGTTTACATTTGAGGTTGGATTGACTTGAAAGTTTCCTAGAAGGTGTAGAATAGCTAAGTAAACATCTCAAGTGAGTTTCAAATCAATATAATATCTGGATTGTGAGATATTAAAGTTTCTATTTTTTGGAACTGCCAGAAAAGTTTCAAACTCAATTTTGAGGTAGTTAGACGTCCCTAAATGCTCAAAAAATTTTCATAACCAATGAAATGGGTTACAGGGTGATAGATTTCTTCACGATATTTTTGACGCATCAAATAGTTTGTCAATCAGACACCTGGATCAAAAGTTATGGCCTACGGAAGTTGGACATACTATTTTTGGGAAATGTGAAAATGTGTTGGACACATAAAAGAGTTGTCAAGGGGAGAGTTACATGTGTTGGTGTGTGTTTTTGCATATCACAAGGAATCTTTGATTGGAGATAATTTGGGTGCCATTTTTGGGTGGTTTTACCTTATGTTTTTGTAATTACCGTTGACGATTTATGGTATTGTATCTCCTATATATCAAGAGCTTGAGATGGATGTTGTGTGTAAGAGTCTTATAGATGTTGAGTTACCTCCTAGATCTCTAGTTGGTTATATTCTTGTAAAATCTTTCTCTGCAAGTATATTGTAATCTTCTTGATTCCTGAATGATATATTGGGTGGCTTTGGAGTGTGGGGTTTTTTGCTTGAAAGGGTTTTCCCACATATATCTTGTGTAGTGACTTTTGCATTTTTTATGTTGTTATTACCTTTTTGTTAATGTGCATCTAATAACCTATAACTTATAAAGTTAAAATTTGCATAAATTTTTCCTTAGTAGACCAGTGTAACAAGTGTTTCCATATTTCTTGTGTGCATGTATTCCTACTTTGAAACTTAAAAGTTGAATGAATAATAACTTTAGAATGGTCAAGTTATGAACACTAACATGTTCTAGATTGATTCCTTGTTATATGATTGTTTTTGTTGTTAGAAAGATTGTATGTAGTTTCCTACCTCAATACATAACAATCTTAATTGTCACGATGGTAGTTGTAGTTAGATATAGGATTGTATTAGAATGACATGTGACCATTTGTCCATCAAATGATAATGCATTGTACAAACACCATTAAGAAGCCCCTCATGTTGTTTGATAGTGGTGACTATCTTATTACTAGCATAAAACCAAAGATTTGTACATAAGTAAATGTTATGAGTTACTATATAATTCTATGAATACCCTAATTAGTAAGAATTAATAAAAAGGAAGCATAATAGAAATCATATGAAATCTATATTTAAAATTTCATTTTAATTTATGCTAAGTTATTGCATACTTGTTCAATGTTTATTCTGTTTGTTCAATATTTGTTTATGCTAAATAATTACATGGATGATTAGTGTTAACATATTTGGTATACTCTTATTGTTGTATACATCTGATAACAATCATGATATTGAAACTACTAGATTTGATATGATAATCATAGATAGTTTCTCATCTTACACATTAAACATGCAAGATACATGTGTAAAAATGATAAAACTTATGATGTTTTTCATCAATAAAATCTATTTATTTTTGTATTAATCAGCAAAGTCATGTTTGTATGTGTTCCCATTTTGTTATCTAGTTTATGCAAAAAAATGTCAACCATAACCCAAATTCAGCTAACATCACATTTGGAAATGTAAATAGGTGTATCCTAAATGGAAGTATGTTTCAATATCATATACTCCATGTAAGTTGTATATGCCAACACCCAATCCTAGTTTGACAATTATAGAGACTTAGGGAGAGAGAGTCAGGGAGACAAGAAGAGAAAGACATAGGGATAGAGACACATTAGGCATGATTTGAATATCCTCATTTCACCTTATATATGATTGATAGGATTTTGTTATCCTCATTTCATCTTCTATAGTATAGGATATCCTCATTTCATCTTCTATATTATAGCATATCCTCATTTAACCTTCTATATGTGTGACATCATTTTCTTACCTTCATCTCACCTTAGGTATATATTTGATAGTATATCTTTAGTTAGGGAGATAATTAAAGAGAGACAAAGAGGGGGATGATATGTTTGACATTATATTTTCATTTCACCTGAACTATATGTTTGACATTATTTTCTTATCTTCATTTCACCTTCTATATGTTTAACATGATTTTCTTATCCTTATTTCACCTTCTATAGGTCTAGCAAACCCTCATTTCAAATTTTATATGGGCTAGGGAAAGAGAATAACAAGGAAGAGAGGATGAGAGAGAGAGAGACTATACTTTTCTTATTATCATTCCACCTTCAATATTTTGACAATTATAGAGACTTAGGGAGAGAGACGAGAGAGAGAGACATGTTTGGATTGATTTTACTTTATGTACATTTACCATGCTTTTATTATTCACTTCACCTTATATATGTTTTCTAGGTCTCATTTTGTTCTCCAAGTGTCCCAATTCTCAGGCTCTTGGTGGTTCATGCAAAGTCTCGTAAGACACCTAAGAGAAAAAAAACTATCAAACTTTGATGGACTAGTTTTTAAAGTTTGTGGCACCTAGGAATGATCAATTTAGACCTATAGTTTTATGTCAAGTCTCTCCACAATAACCTCTCTTGGTTTTCATCAACTCAACACCATTTGATTATGTCAACAATGCATGCATTCTTACAAAATGCATTAGTGGTATTTAGTGTTAAGCTTTCAAGAGCTATATTTTTCATTTTTGACATAATGGGACCCAATTGATAGTGCCAACACATCACAGTGGGTTGGTGTATGCTAGAGGAGGCCATGTTTTATTCCCCAAGTGTCCCAATTCTTTCAAGGTACACAATTCTAGCAAAGTCTCTTAAGAGACCGAAGAGCAATAAACTGCCAAAATTTGACAAAGTGGTTCTCAATCTATGGAACCTAGGAATGATCAATTTGGATGTACAATTCAATGTCAGGTCCCTCCATAATAACCTAACATGTTTTTAATGAAATCAAAATGGTTTGACTATGCAAACAACGGATTCATTCTTGCAAAATGCCTCTGGCATTTAATGAAAAGGTGCCAAGAGCCATATTTTGCATTATTCACATCACGGGACCAAACGTACATCACCAACCTCTCAAGGTAAGATGGTGTATGCTAGAGGAGGCTTTGTTTTTTTTCCCAAGTGTCATAATCCTTTTGGGATACATGGTTCTGACAAAGTCTCTTAAGAGACCTACAAGAAATAAACTTCCAAAATTTGACAAAGCTATTCTCAAAGTCTATGGAACCTAGAAATTATTTGTTTAGACCTACAACTAGATTTTAAGTCCCTCAACAATAACCTCTCTCCATTTTCATGAAGTCAAAACAATTTTACTATATTTACATTCAACATAATGTTTCAAAGAGCCATATTTTGCATTAGTCACCTCATGGAATTGAACTAACTATTCCAACACATCAAGGTGGGTGGGTGTATATTAGATGAGGCCCCATTTCACTACCCAAGTGTCCCAATCCTTTTGGGCTACATTGTATCAACAAAGTCTCTTAAGACACCTAAAAGCAAAAAACTATCAAACTTTGATAGAGTAGTTCTTAGAGTTCATGGCACCCATGAATGATTTGTTTGGACCTATAGTTGGATGTCAGGTCCCTCCACAATAACCTCTCTTAGTTTTTATCAACACAACACCATTTGACCATGCTAACAACGGATGCATTCTTGCAAAATGCTTCATTTGCATTCAACATAATGTTTCCAAGAGCCATATTTTTCATTCTTTGCCTCATGGGTCTAACCTGATAGTGCCAATATGTCAAGATAAATTGGTTTATGCTAGAGAAGACTTTATTTCACTCCCCACATGTCACAATCCTTTTGAGTTACATGGTTCCAACAAAGTCTCTTAAGAGACCTAAGAGTAAGAAACTACCAAACTTTGACAAATCAGTTCTTAGAGTCTGTGGCACTTAGGAATGATCCATTTGGACCTACATCTATATGTTAGGTCCCTTCACAATAAACTCTCTCAATTTTCATGAACTCAAAATTATTTGACCTTGTAATTAATGGATGCATTCTTACAAAATACCTCAATGGTTTTTAGTGTAAAGGTGCCAAGAGCCATATTTTGTATTCTTCACCTCATGGGACCAAATTGACAACACTAGCACATCAAGGTGGGATGGTTTATGATAGTGGATACTCTATTTCATTCCCCAAGTGTATAAATCCTTTTGGGCTACATTGTATCGGTAAAGTCTCTTAAGAGACCAAAGAGCAAAAAACTACCAAGCTTTGATGAAGTAGTTCTTGGAGTTTGTGGCACCTATGAATGATCCATTTGGACCTACATTTCAATTTCAAGTCCATCCACAATAACATCTATTAGTTTTCATTACATCAACACTTGTTGACCATGCCAACAATGGATGCATTCTTGAAAAATGTTTCATTTTCATTTAGGGGACCAAATTGATAGTTCCAACACATCAAGGTATGTTGGTTTATGCTAGAGAGGGCTTTTTTTCATTCCCCATAGGTCCTAATCCTTCAGGATCCATGGTTCTAATAAAGTCTCTTAAGAGACCCAAGAGAAAGAAATTGTCAAACTTTGACAGACTAGTTCTTAGAGTCAGTGGAACCTAGGAATGATCCATTTGTACCTAATGATGGATCTCATGTCCCTCCAAAATAACCTCTCTTAGTTTTCATCAACTCAAAACCATTTGACTATGCCAACAAAGGGTGCATTCTCAATTTAACTTCTTAGTATAGAACTAAGTAGGACCTTTTTGGAGCTATTCTTCTCTTTCTAATTTGATAGAGACAAAATCTTCCCCTTTAGAGTTGGCTTGATCCTCATCTAATTGTAGATATTTTTTCTAGTTATATTATTTTAGTAATCTTAGATTAGATTTAAATTTTCAATATTACAATAGGCTACTCACAATTATAGAATTAACTATGTAGTCATTGTGGATATTGACTTGGTGGGCAATACAAATTTAGCTTAGGCAAGCAATTCTTAGGATCACAAGTCTACTTTAGGGGTAATGCTGCTCACTTGCTTTTGGTCCATTTTATTGGTCAAGCAAGAAGAAATCTACAATTTCTCTTTTATCTATAGAGACTGAGTATTGAGACACAGTTAATGATACTATTGAGGCCATTTGGATTTAGAACATTCTCATCAAGTTTGGTATTCCCTTCTAGAAGCCTACAATCATCTTTTATGGCAACCAGAGTGTGAATCAAATCTCTCACAATCTGGTCCATCACTAATGGACCAAATCTTTTGAGATCCAAATGCACTACATTCAAGTGTTGATTCATGATTAAATTATTGATGTCAGGTATTATCCAACATTAGAGCAGATCATACAGATCATAGACATCTTCACCAAACCCTTCATTGAAATCAAGTTCCTTCATTTGTGAGCATTGTTGGCAGTGCAGTAGGTGTCAAATTTGGGGGGCTTCTTAGTCCTTCTCTTTACTCCTTATTCTAGGGGTTTTATTTCTCTCTATTTGTTGGGGGCTTCTATACCTTTATTTTGGGGGGCTTCTCTTCTTTGGGGAAAATCTGTGTACATGGATACCTCATCTGGCTTCATTTGCCAAGACCCATCTTTTCACCCACCTAAGCTATACTTAAGGGGGTGTTAGTGTAGGTTTTTATTTTCCTAGTGGGTTATTTATTTTCCTATTTCTTAGGTTTTCCTACACTTTCATTAAGTTTTCTTAGGTTAATAAAGTGAGTTTAATTAGGTGAGTGGGTTGTTTTAGGTGTCACCATCCTATGAGGGAGTTACATTTTTTATGTTTAGACTATTTGGTGGTCTCTCCCTATTGGTTGGTTTTTCCACCTCCAACACTCTCCCTAATCTATATAAACTCACTACCTAGCTTATATTTGACATTTTTGTGGAGCTTCTTCTTTGAGATTGTACTGAAATTGTATCATTTGACATTTGCATGTCTCTTAGAATCATTGGTCTATTTATTTTATGCATTTATAGGTCTTGTAGCTTAGAATTTCTCTTTAAAATTTCTTGGGCTATGTATCTATTTTGGATTTCTCATGCACATATCTTAAAAGAGACAAAATAAAGTTGAAAATACAAGATCTATACAAAGAATAAGATATGAAAAAAGGAGGAAGAGGAAAGAATAAATTGACATATGAATAAAGAGTATATTTCTTCGATGAAATCGTAATTAGAATTAATCAAGGACAAGATAAATTGGTTGTCCTCATGGAACAAATGATGCTCTTTCAAAATATAAAATATCCATAACTCCCAAAGAAGAGAGTACATCTATAGGTATCTAGGTTGTAGTTAATTCCATACCTAAACCATATAATCCAATGTTCTCAAAAAGAGAGGAGACAAAAGAACCTAAGGGCCCTTCTACATATAAGATTGATATGTTTTTTCAAGAATACCAAGGTAAGTATGAAGATTTTAAAAATATGGTTTCATTTGTTACTTACCTAGATATCCTTGGGAAAAGAATTCCTAAAGGAAAATCTCCAAATGGAAACAAGAATGATGAAAAGAGGGTCCTGCAACAAAAAGATAGTAAATTAAATGCTCCTACATTTGATGGTAGTAATAAAATTTCTACTAGGGCTTGGTTGCAGAAGTTGCAAACTTATTTTACTCTCAGCCCTATGGAGGAAGAGGATGCCATATAGTTTTGTACATTACATCTAGATCTTATGATTGGTGGCACCATGTGTTTCTCACACAAGGACATAGCCTTGTGAAAACCTTTAATAATTTTAGTCAAAGGACTCTAGACTATTTTGAACAAAAAGATGAAGATGAATATTTTAGAGAGCCTACATGAATTAGACAACTGAACTTAATGGAATCCTTGTTTAGAAACTTTTATTGTGTTGCAGTAATAGTTCTTGATATTTTTTAAAGAGAATCACTTTTCTCTTTGTTAAGGGTTCGATTGAACCTCTCAAAGGCATTATTAAGGCTTTTGCACCCTCTACTTTACAAGAAGAAATTTCAAAAGAGTTGTAGAATACTTGAGCCATCTATGCTTTAAAAAAAATCCAATATCATTCCAAAGAACCTACCTTCAAGTAGTAAAAGGGAAATTTCTAGAAGAATATATCATATGCAAAACCATAGAAATTCATGCCTCAAACAACAAAGAAGATATATGAAGATAGTAGAAATGAACTCAAAAGGAAGAAACTTTGTTTCTCTTGTAAGTAGTCATGGGCACCTAGTCATAGATACCTTAGAAAATGCCAAGTACATTACATTGAATTAATCTAATGATGATTTGATCCTTATAAAGATCCTAATCCATAAATAGTTATATAAAATCATGAATCTAAAAAAATGGAGGATGAAGGCACAAATGGAGGCACACTTGCAATACTTTCAATGGAACCTCACTATCATCTATTCAGAGTCTAAGGAGTGCTATCTAGATAGTGGATCATAGTGCTTATAGATAGTGGGGCTACCTGCAATTTCATTGATGAAGGCTTGGTGGTCAAGAGAGGACCAAAAGTAGAGGATTTTTAAGGATTCAATGCCATTTTTCTTGATGGATTCACCATTCCTTGGACCAAGAAAATTATACAACTCAACATAGTGTGGGAGATCATAAAGTACATGATGATTTTATATTATGTGATTAGGAAAGAATGACATAGTTTTGGGTGAAAAATGGTTACATTCCCTTGGTGAGTTTTCAAAGAACTATCTTGATCTATGGAGCTTAAGTTTAAATCTGAAGGAAAAGATGTGCTTCTTAGAGGTATCTTAAATGGATCAATCCAAGTGGTCATAGCTAAACTAATGGACAAGGATTTCCACAAGGGACAACTTGCATGGCTATAAGTTTTTTTGGTGATACCTACAAATTCAGCTGTGGGTAAGCAATGCACTTATCATATTAATAGTTAGATTTTTTTGGATAAGCATAGTGTGTTTTTTAGTGATTTTCCTCCAAAACTACCATTTGATAGAGGATTCCAACATATCATAGAGTTGGAACCAATATCTAAACCTTTTATGACCACTCGTTACTACCACCCAAGAATGTACAAGGAAGAGATTGAGAAGACCATAAGTAACTCTTGGAGATGAGACACATTAGGCCTAGTTCTATTCTATTTGCAACATTATTGGTTCTTGTGAAGAAACAAAATGGCACCATGTGGATGAGTATTGACTATAAAGATTTGGAAAATAAGACTATCAAAAATGGGTATCCCATTCCTAGCATCGATGAGCTCATTGATGAACTGCATGGGATTATGTATTTTTCGAAGTTTGATTTGAGATTAGATTACCATTAGATCTCTGTAATGGATGAGGGCATGCACCAAAACAACATTCAGGTGTCACTTTGGGAACTTTGAGTTCTTGGTCAAGCATTTTGGCTTGACAAATACTCTAGCTACTTTGCATACATTCATGAATCAGGTATTTAGTAAGCAACTAATTTTTTTTTGGTTTTCTTTGATGACATTGTGATTTAAAATAACACTTAGGAAGATCATATGCATCATCTAGATACAATCCTAGGTATATTAGAGCATCAGACTCTTTTTGCAAAGGAATCCAAATGTGAATTTGGTATGACAAAGATTCTATATTTGGGCCACAACATTAGTTATGAAGGTGTTTAGGTGGATCAACAAAAGATCCAAGCGATTCTCGATTGGCCAACTCCTACTATATTGACACAATTAAGATGCTTATTTGGTGTTTGAAACTATTATAGGAGGTTTGTTAAGGGATTTTCTCAGCTAGCAACCCCCTTGACTAATATGACCAAGAAGGGAAATTTTGCATGGACCAAGGAAAGACAAGAGGTTTTTGATAAACTCAAAGAGGTAATAACTTCATGTCCAGTACTTATCATTCCTAATTTTTCACAACCATTTGTTGTAGAGTGTGATGCTTTAGCTGAAGTAATTGGAGTAGTGCTAGTACAAAAGGGGCATATATAGTATTTGAAATTAGGAAGCTAAAATAATTAGAAAAAGGATTCTACATCTATGATAAATAAATGCTATCCATTTTTCATGCTTTGGCCAATTTCAAATAGTACTTGGCTTGTGGGAGATTCATAGTGAAGGCAAATCAAAATAGTTTAAAGTTTTTCCTCAGCCAATGTGATATGAATGAAAAGTAGAAAAAATGCGTAAGGTTCAATCCAACAATTTTGACATAGAGTACATGAAGGAAAAATAATGTAGTTGCTAATGCACTTTCCAAAGGTGTGTGCAAAAATATGGTAGACCAAAAATTGGAAAAACCCACTTTTTGGTCCAAACAGGATATAACACGAGCATGTTATAATGTGATCATCACTTTATGGCTCAATAGTGATTGATCCTAGGATTGGTAACTATCAATCCATTGTTAATAACTGAGAGGGGGGGTGAATCAGTTATCTTGATTATTTCAGCTTTCTAAACTGTCTTAATAATTAGTGTAGCATCAATTCAACCAAGCAAACATAACCATGAAATGGAAATACACATGATACAATATTTTTGACGTGGAAACCCTATTAAGGGAGAAAACTACAGGGTGATTAACCCAAGATTGTATTCTCTATAAGAAGAATAGGATTACAAAATGGCACTTGCCAATTAGGGCTCACTCCCGAGCACACTGCTCACAAGAGGCTCACTACCTATAGGAGACACACTGTGTACAAGAAAGGAAGATAACACAATGTTTGAACTGATGAGAAGTATCCACACATGCTAAGGTTCAGTTCCAGTTAAGCTCAATAGACTGATCTGCTGCACTTCATTCTTACTCTTTCTTGATGTAGCTATACTTTCACATTCTGGACCTCTTCTACTATCTTCACTTTGCTCTTCTGCTTTTCTTTGCACCACACGACACACCTCCCATACATTCACATCTAAATCAATTCTATATATATATATATCTGCACAAGTGATTTCATCACCTTTCTAGTCAACATCTGGAACAGTCAATAATTTCCTCAAACTTTGATCTGTCGGCTGAATCCTTGCACACCGAATAATGTGGATCAAGCATATACTTGTAGAAGTCATCAATCATGTCAACCAAACATAACTTATGCCTTAAGAACCTTTTCCATCATCAGTAACACATCTGGAATAATGTCTGATGTTCTACCAGTTAGTTCTTCCTCTGTTCACACTGTCACTTGGGAACCCGACACTCAAGTATTCATATCTCTTTATCCTTTCCACACCGGAGGCTCAAACCTTGGAATCTATTAGTCAAGATACTCCTCTTAATTTCCCCAAATCGGCACTTCACTGAGATACTTCTACTGAGAGATCCAGACCTGTCTTTCAGACCTTACTAACTGCTCTGTTCTTGCTTACCAGACCTTAACACTTCTTCAATCTGACTTCCGGTGAGGACCTATCATGTCTTGCGGATGTGTGGGATAACCTTTGTTTCCATCAATGACAGCAATCATGAGTCCATATAGTGTCTCTTGCCAACAATCTCCCCCTTTGGCATTGATGGCAACACTTAGTGAAAAATGACTATCACACTATACTCCCCCTTGGCTAATGCTCTGTCTCTATGTACATTTTCTGAAGCTCCCCCTTCACTGGATTCCTCATTTTTCACTACTCCTCACTCCCCCTTTGACATCAATGGCAAAGGGTAGGGTCTGCACACCAAAATTTTCAAAATTTTAACTATACTTGTCTGCATAAGTATATACATATGGCATACTTACATATACTAAAGTATGTCTGCAAAAGTTGTTTTCAATTGAATGAATTATGTAGCCTAACTTTGCTTCATTCTATCCAAAATTGATATACGACTGCTCAACAGGAATGCAAATGCATCTGCCCTTTTTAGATCTATTGGATCATTGGTCTGGGCTATGATTTGAGTTTCTTTTATGGCCTCATGCATGGCCTCTAACTTAGGGACAATTATCCCTCTGAGCTCACTCAACCTACTAATTCTATTTTTCTTCTCTTTTTTAAGCTTCTTAATTTCATTCAAAACTGCAACTGTTTGACATTCTTGATTTATTATGGATGTAGTAAGTGGATCAAAATTTTGAGAAAGTTTTATCAGTTTATCCTCCTGTTCTTTCATTTTCTTCTCAATCTCCACTGTTGTTTTAGACCAGGATATACAAAATTTGTATACATCACCTCCATCCTTAAGGGCATTTTCCAAACTTTTTATCCCAATACCCATAACTCTTCTGTTATTTGATATTATCCCTTGTAGCTCTGAGAATCTCTTATCCAAAAATTCTTTCCTGACCTTCTCCTTAGCTGATTTCTCTAGAGAATCAAAATGTTTGCTAACACTATTGACTAGAGTTTTGAGATTACCGGAGGAAGAGGCTATGGGATCCTTTTGAAAAGATGGCATGATCTTTTCCAGCACTCTGGATGCTACCTCTATAAGCTCACAGTCTTCCATGTGAGATTTCAGTAGTTTCTCTTTGGCCTTCGCATTTGCAAATGAAGCTATCTTCATTGTTTGTACTGGAGATAGAGAGTCAAAATCTAATGGCCCTTTTAGTAATTCTGGTTCATCAATCTCATTAGTTTCTTTTGTCAAGAAGTCCTTGATAGATTCTGCAGTGTCTCTTGCCGGAGACAGATTCTTCTTATCTTTTGCAATGTCACTTATGTTCTTTTCAACTTGACTTCCTTCTTTACTTTTCACCTCTTTTTCTTTCTCCTTTATTATTTCTTCTTCTTTAGATTCGGGGTCAACAGGGGAATTCAGAGGAGAAATGTTAGTCTATTCATGGGCCACCTCTTCTGGAGCAGAGGTTTCCAAGTCCTTAGCTATTTCTTCACCGGTATTCATTACCTCTTCTGTCATTTTCTCAGTAGACTCTTCTGCAACACTTGTGGTTGAGGCGTCAGTACCCAAGTCCTCTATAATTGGAATGTTGAATCTTTTGAATGCATTTCAGAGGATCTCTTCTATCTCTTTTGCAACATTGTCAGTCTCTCTGAGCATAAGTTGATTCATGCTTGCTTTGCTCCTGAACTCATCCTTACAATCTTTGAATACCATATTCATTTTCTTGGGATCGATTGAAGGATATAGCTGAAGTGCTATCTGCTCCTGGATTTCTAGGTCTTTGGCTTGGGCATTGTTCTTTCTTATTTCTAGTTCCTTCTCCAAGCTTTTAGGGATCAGAGATATAATTTCAATAAATGCTTTGTTGTAGATATTTAGGTACCTGACTATGGCATCTTGCAATATCTTCTGATTTGCTTCACCATAATCATCATAGAACTCAACTATTGGCTAAAGATTTCTATCCACTTTGACTGATTTGATTATGTCATCAATGTGAAGAGTGGGTTTTTCAACATATTCCTCTATATTTTCTTCTTCCTCTTGTCCAGTAGAGGGTTCATCGGATGTTTTCTTCTTTTTCTTCATTTTCCTAATTTCTTCATCAGATTCAATCTCCTCTTCATCCCTTTGACTGGCATAAGCCCTTGTGGCTTTTGTCTTTGTTCTTTTCTCTCCTTTGCCAGATGATTTTGCTTCCAGTTTTGATGGCCTTGAGCTTTTGGTAGTGGTAGGTGCAGATCTCTTTGATGATCTGGTCCGGGTGGAAGATTTTACCATAACACTTTCCTCACTTTTCTTTTCTACCTTTTTCTTCTCTTCCTCAACCCTTTCCATCTTTTCCCTATTGGCATCAAGTGCCTCCTTTGAGATGCCAAAGCCTTTTGTAACATCTTCAACTTCTTTTCTCACTTTCCTCTTGATCTCTAGTTGTCTGAGTTCCACATGAATCTTTACACTTAGCTCCTCAAAGGTTCCAAACCTTTCTGCCTTGGGATCTTTTGGCTAACTTAACATGTGTTCAATATGTAGCTTAACAATTTTCTCATCAACTTCATATCCCATTGGCATGATCCATACTAATCTTGGTTCCAATGCCTCCATAAGGCACTGATCAGTTTCTACCATGAAGCAAATAATATCCTTATACTTTTCAACTAGAGCTTGGGGAATTCTCTCTCTTGCTTGCATCATACTTTGAAAGTTCTTGAAATAGCCCCAGAGTGTTGTATTATGTGCCTTAACATCACCAAGTCCATGCAAATAATCCCTGATTTGTATGGCAACTGGTCTGTCATTTTGCCATATCCAGCCACTAGATCTGGGTAGCTCATTCATATAATAGAAGAACAGACATAGTATCAAGCCACCATATTTGAAGGAGTTCTTCTTGTCTTTCTTTATCTTCTATAGATTTTCTAGAAGTTGGTTTAGAAGGAGCTCACAGAGATCATAATCAACATTCTTTCTTAACATTTCATAGGCAGTATATATTACAGTTCCAGGTACTAAGTTTTCCCTGCTAGAGTGATATATTTTGTATCCAATGATCATGGATGCAAACTTGATATTCGGATCATTGATATCCTCCATTGTCATTGCCCTCTTATCAAACTTTGATCTGGTAGCCTCAGTCACCATTTGATTTTTGACAGATTTTAGAACAGGTATCCCACTGGATGAGTGCAATCTGGTAATTGCCCTAATGGCATATTTTGTGAGGTTGAATGGTCTATTCAACCATATGAAGTTATCATGTATTCTGCTTAATACGTACCAGACTGATTCATCTTCTGCAAAATAGGGGAAGTGAATGCATTGTGTAAAATGCTTGTCCCGGATAGCTTTATACTGAGGTTTGAGCTCAAAAGAGTCATCTATCAGGTGTTTGTGATAGATATCAACTAGTTTGGATTCCCCAAATTCTTCAATGTTTGCATGAACATATGCCCTAACATCTTCTACGTGTAAAACCCCATGTAGAATGCTTGAAAATGCGCCTAGGGGATCAACTTCTAGGGATTTATAGGGATGCTTTCTAAATTTAGGGTGTGGCCTATCAGAGATCTTTACAACATTTAGTGTGTCCATCTTAAAAGGATTTAGAAATGGATTTCAAGAGTGGAAAATACCTCTTAAGCTTTTAGGGTTCCCAGAATGAACTGAAAAGATTGCTAATTGACTTGAATTCCGCGATTGATCCTTATAAGAGATGAAGAAGACTTGTTTGTGAATCTCTTTTCCTCTTCTACTCAAATGGGAATGTGCAAATGATGAGCGAATGAGCCCTTATACTTCTATGCAAACCCTAATTCTTCATTGCAATAAATGCGCAACTTAAGTTGTTCTGGTTGCTCTGTTTTCTTTACTCTGAAATATGTATCTTTTTGGATCACAGTGATATACTTAGAGTTGTCCTCGGTGATTTCCTATAGGATTTCTTACCTCCTCAATCATTTGATTTATCCGTAGATCAAGATGTCTCAATTTTAGAATCATATCGGACCAAACTTGTGAAGAACCTATTTTTACCGGAAGACTATTTTACCGGATCAATTCTAGAAAGATTAGACTCTTCAAATCTTTACCAGATGTCTCAAATATTCACCATACCTTATTTAGATGTTTCTCTAGGAACCCTTTGATTCGCAGCTTCCTATGTACCAATTTCAAGCACAAATTGACTGGCTGGGGGAATTGGCTTATCTTTTGTTGCTCCCCATGAGCCAGAGCTCACCATTTAGTTTCCAGAAGGAATATTAGCACCAGAGTCTGGTGCAGATCCATTTCCAACATTCTCTATACTTTTCTTCACCCAAATCTTGTTCATCTCACTTTGAACTTCATCTGCATTCACTTTTTGTTTTCCCTTATCTTGATTTTGATTATGATATATCGGACCTCTTTTGTCCTGATTCTTGCTTCTACAAAATTTTGCAATATGATCGGATCTATTGCAAATTTGGCAAACAACATTTCTTTTCATATTTGATTGATATCCTCTTGATCTACGTTGATTAGCCATATGACCCATTCTATTGCATGCAAAGCATCTACCATTAAATGAATTGTTTATTTGCATATTTCTGCATTCATGAGATTTGTGACCATACCTTTTGTAGTTGAAACACTGTCCGGAGAAGGATGTATTCATCTGATTTATTCTCTTTCTACACTGATTAGCTTTATGACCAAAGTTATTGCAGTTGTGGCAATATCCATTGAAGGATGGATATCTTTGAGCATTAGGTTGTCTTACCAGAGGTCTTCTAGGCCTGTTCCTTGGATTTTCTGATCTAAGATTCTTCTGACCGGATCCAGAGCTTTCTCCTTTCTCATATCCTAAACCACACTTGTCATCCACCCTCTTTTGACTTTCAAGAAGAACTTCAAGCTGAGCAGAACTTATCTTGAATTTCTCTTTATATTCATTTGTTGTTTGAAGATCCCTTTTAAGAGAGACAATTTGATCCTCAAGTTTTTCTTCATTATCTTTAGCATCTTCAAGATCAGATTCAAGATGTCTGATAATTCTATGCATCTTGTGGCAATCTTCTGATTTCTCCTTGAGAGATTGTCTTAGATCATCTTCAGTTTTTCTTTTCTCTTCAACCTCTTGGGTAAACTTCATAACTCCTAATTCCATTTCATGTCTTACCATAATGATTTCTTTTGATAGCTTTTCACATAATTTGGTTTTCTCCTTTAGATCTTCATTTGTATCATTGGCTTCACCTTGACTTGCCAAATGTTGAAGTAGCTCCTTTCTCTTTTTCATAGAGAGGCTTAATTTGTCTTTTAGTTCTTTCATGAAATCATCAGCCTGTTTGAGTCTTTCCTTTAATTCATTGACTTCAGAGTTTGACTGCTCGAGATCATCAAGGGCAGTCTTGAGTTGCTCCCTTAAACCATATACATCCATTTGAATTCCTAGATCTTCCTCATGCTGTTAGACTCTATTAGGAGGAACTTGGCTCTGATACTAATTATTGATAACTGAGAGGGGGGGTGAATCAGTTATCTTGATTATTTTAGCTTTCTGAACTTTCTTAATAATTAGTGTAGCATCAATTCAACCAAGTAAACATAACCATAAAATAGAAATACACATGACACAATATTTTTGACGTGGAAACCCTGTTAAGGGAGAAAACCATGGGATGATTAACCCAAGATTGTATTCTCTGTTAGAAGAATAGGATTACAAAATGGCACTTGCCAATTAGGGCTCACTGCCCGAGCACACTGCTCACAAGAGGCTCACTGCCTACAAGAGACACACTGTCTACAAGAAAGGAAGATAATATAATGTTTGAATTGATGAGAAGCGTCCACACATGCTGAGGTTTAGTTCCGATTAAGCTCAATAGACTGATCTGCTGCACTTCATTCTTACTCTTTCTTGGTGCAGTTGTACTTTCACATTCTGGACCTCTTCTACTATCTTCACTCTACTCTTCTACTTTTCTTCACACCAGATGACACACCTCCCATACATTCACATCTAAATCAATCTTATATATATCCGCACAAGTGATTTCATCAACTTTCTAGTCAGCATTTGGAACAGTCAATAATTTCCTCAAACTCTGATTTGTCAGCTGAATCCTTGCACACCGAGTAATACGGATCAAGCATATACTTGTAGAAGTCATCAATCATGTCGGCCAAACATAACTTATGCCTTAAGAACCTTTTCAATCATTAGTAACATATCCGGAATAATGTTTGATGTTTTGCCAGTCAGTTCTTCCTCTGTTCACACTGTCACTTGGGAACTTGACACTCAAGTATTCATATCTCTTTATCCTTTCCACATCGGAGGCTCAAACCTTGGAATCTATCAGTCAAGATACTCCTCTTGACTTCCCCAAATTGGCACTTCACTGAGATACTTCTACTACGAGATCGGGACCTATCTGTCAGACCTTTCTGACTGCTAAATGTTCTTGCTTACCGAACCTTAACACTTCTTCAATCTGACTTCCAGTGAGGACCTATCATATCTTGCGGATGTGTGGGATAACCTTTGTTGCCATCAATGACAACAATCATGAGTCCATATAGTGTCTCTTGCCAACATCCATAACACACTCACGTTATAACACGAGCACTTTATTGCTAATGCACTTTCTAGGGGGCGTTTGCAAAAAGATAGGGGACCAAAAAGTGGCCAAAACCACTTTTTGGTCCAAACAAGATATAATTTGAGCTTGTTATAATGTTTATGCATTATAACATGAGCATGTTATAATGTGTCTATGTTATAATGTGAGTGCATTATTTATTTATAGAAATAAAAAATTGACTCTCCCACTTACATATTTTTTAGAGAAGCCAGAAGCTTTTCCCACTCTTTGTCTAAGGGAAAATTAATCTTCTATAAGAGTCTAAAGTGGCACTCTAGTTCAATGGTGCATTCACAAGATACCTCCTATGCTTGAGCCATAGATGTTTGTACAAGTGCCTCTATCTCTATCAATGTATTGAGAACTAATTAAACCTCTTTGATGAAAGGATCTAAGGACCACGTGTTGATCATAGTTTCTTCTTAGCTCTTCTCATTCACTAGCTCTATAAATATGTCTTGTGGGAGATCTTTTTTATTCTCATCTAGTGGTGAGGGTAATACCTACTAGACCAGTTGATGTATATAGGTCTACATACCCTGTATTGTTTGTCTATTGAAATCTAAGTGTGCTTTACATTCCTCATTATCCTTATTTGTTTCTAAGATGTCATTGATTTTCCATGCTATGTTAGTTCTACTCATAATTTACACCATGACTAGCTTGGTTGAGGGGTAACTATAGAACTTCTTGACATACCAAGCATATTCAATTATTGGAGAGAGAGTGATCTCCACCATATCAATCCCTTTCTTCACCATATCACATAGAGCCTACACCATCTCCATAAAATATAAGGCTAGAATAAAGATGATGTGGCCTCTATTATTCCCTTTCAGTGTAATCTTCACAAGGCCTAGATGATGTGTCCTCCATTTTGGCCTTGCAGTATGATCTTCACAAGGCCTTGATGTGGTCAAGGTGTGATCAATGAGATTGAAATGAAGATGAACAACTAATCTAATGCATAACAAAATGATTATACCTCCATTATGACCTCACGAATCCATGCGGGAAGGAGATGCACCATGTAGCTCCTCAAGATGTTTCCCGTGATTAGAGACTAAATGTGGATTGCTCAATGCCTACAACATAATGTAAATGAGTGATTTGGACTTTGATGACTGATTTAGATGAAGATAGGGGATGATCAGAGTGATTTGAGCAGAGTTTTGATGAGATGAGAGGATTGAGATAGGATTTGAGTAGAGGTATGATGCATAGACTTGGCCTTGTTAAAATGCCTTGGGAGAGGCTCTATTTATAGAGTTTTAGAGGGATTTTTGATCCAAGGGTGGAAAATGCTTGGAAAGATCAAGGGTGGAGAAAGGAGATGACATGGAGGGCTCAGATTTAATCTAGAAAAATGGATGGCTATGAATAAAAGTGATTCTTTTATTCATTTTGGGGAAGAGGAAATTATTAAATAATTTATGGAGGGAAGACTATTTCTAAATAAAATATTCATGGGAGGGAAATCCAAAATGAATTAAAAAATCATTTGGAGGGAAATAGAGGTATAGGTATGTAGAAAATATTTATTTATTAGAATGTGGGATTTTAGGTGGATTTATTCCCATTTCTTTATTTGGAGAATGTGGGAAAGTGGGTTAAATTAACTTAAGTCTAGGTTAATTAGATAATCAGGATTTATCTAATTAATCAGGGATTAGGGAAATAGATAAATCATTTAAATGAATATTATGAATATTCATTTAATTGATAGGATAGGGTTGTAAGGTTAAATGGATATTTAGGTGAATTAATTGGTCATAAGGGACATGCAGGTTGGGGGAGTAGATTAGTGCGAGGTAGAGAAAATCGGTCTGTAGAGCAGTCCAATTTTAGGTGTCTACACAAGGGAAGCCACTAACTATTTGAGCTCCTTAATTTGGTACATTAACCTCTTGACATCCTCCTTTGATTCTTCTAATATATTATGTAGGTTGGTATATTTTTCTCTTAGGCCCTTGAGTGTCTAGGCCTAGATTTACACTTGATTATTTAGCTTGGCTAGCTCATAATCTTAGCTATAGGCCTTTTTCATTAGAGATCCTATTTCAATAGCTTTGACACTAGTTTTAGCCTTTCCATGGCTCAATTATACCTCCAAGTCTACCACTTTCTTTGATAATGCATTCTTGGTGGTTATCTTAGTTACCAGATCTAGTTTTTCCCTACTGTAAACTCTATTATTGCTTTAGTCAATTTTGTTTTAACCTCTAGGAGTTATTTTTTAGTTTCTTCTACCTATATATCTTCAACCTCAATGGCTTGCTCTATAACTGTGGTGATGGAACCTTCTAATACATTTATTTTCACTTCAAATTCTTTAAGTATTTTCTTAGCCTACTCTATCTTGGTGTACTTCTTGAATTCTCTCTCCATGGGTAATGGTGAAGTGTACATTGTATTTTCACCCTCAAAAAGGAAATCTACTCTCTCCTTTATTTCAAATCTACATATAATTTTTATGATAAAAGACAATTAAGCAATCATTAAGAAAGAGTTTTAAAGTATTATAGTGGGGAATTTAAGGATGTTATACATACACCCATACTATAATCAATAACAGAAGATAAAATAAATAGATAGAGAGATGGAGAGATAAATATATGGGGAGATGGAGAGGGGGAGAGGGACAAGGAAATATAGAGATAGAGAGAGGGGTAAATAGAGAGATATATGAGGAGAGTAAAGGACATATAGAGATGGAGAGACAAAGAGAGGGAGATAAAGAGACAGAGAGAGATAGAGGGAGAGAGGAGAGATAGAGGGAGGGAGAGATAAATATAGAGAGAGGGAGAGATAGAGATAGAAATATATAGAGAGAGATAGAGATAGAAATATATAGAAAGAGATATAGACGGTAGGGAAGATAAAGGGGAGAAGAGAAGATCAAGAAATATAGATAGAGAGGGGGAGAGATATAGGAGGTAGATAGATAGATAGATAGATAGATAGATCTCAGAGAGAGAGAGAGAGTAGGAGAGAGGGAGAGGGATTGAGGGAAGGATATATAGATAGACATAAAGAGGGAGAGATAGAGAGGGAGAGACAAAGAGACTAGATAGATATATCTAGAGAGGATGAGAAAAAGGGAGATATAGATATATAGATAGAGAGGGAAAGATAGAGAGAGGGATAGATAGATAGTGAGAGAGATAGAAGGAGAGATGGAGATAAAGAGGGAGAGGGAGAGGGAGAGGGAGAGGGAGATATATAGAGAAAGGGAGGATATAGAGATATTGGGACTCTCTTTCTACCTATCCTCTATCTCTCTATGTCTATCCTTCCTCTATCGGTATCTCTCTCTCTAGATCATATAGAATAAATTTCTCATCACTATGTATGGTAGAACCTTTAACAAATTTTATAGAGTGGTGGAACTATTGATTTATCTTTATTTACCCATTATTCCCACTTCTTGTGAAGGGTTCTATAAGTATAATTTTGCATTGTAAATGTTTCTTTGGGACCCAAGTAGAACAAGCTCATATATTTAGGTTTAAATATGTTTAAATTCCTTATCATTTACAATACCTTTATTATTTTTACTTTCCTTGACACATGATTTTTTTATAAAGATCAAACTAAATGCATAAAAATATCAAACCCTTTGTACACATTAACTATAGGTTTTGTAATTTGAGGTTCTTTAGGCCTTGCTTTGTCAAATTTTTTTAAACAAGAATGTGTATAAATTTGGACTTTGTCACTATAGGCTCACTTGGTCTTATGATTTGTCAATTCTTCTCTCAGTTGTTCTTCCTTATACCAATTGATACATTGATCTAACATAGAAGGCATTTATTTACATTGTTGTATCCAAGGTCTACCAAGTAAAATATCAAATATCTTTGAAGAAGAATTAATGTGACATAAATTTTGCACCATTTTTTAACCAACCTCTAAAGGCAAGATAATGCATTCCATAGTTTCATTCAATATGTCATTTGTTATTTTTTATGATACTTTAGATTACATACATAAGCTTATTGTTGAATATGATAATTAAACAATAATTTCTCCATGAAACATTAAATTGATATGTTGGAAAAGGATTAATATAGATTTTCAAAGTCTAGAGCAATTTCTGTAAAGGCTTATTCTACTGAATATCTCTCTATCTCTTTATCCCTATGTCTTTATCTCTTCCTATCTCTATCTCTATCTCTCTATATATCTCTCGCTCTATCTCTATCTCTCTATCTCTTTATCTCTCTATCCTTCCTCTCTCTTTATCTTTCTCCCTCTCCATCTCTATATCTCTCCCTCTCTCTTTGGGATCTGTTAGCCAGTGTATGGCAGTTTGGTTGCTGGATTTCTTCTAGGTTTTCAAAGAGCTTCAGGGTGATATGTTTCCACTGGAAACGAGGGACTTTCTTGAGCTTACTATTTTTAGTAAGCGCTATTTCTCGCAACATGATTTATGGTAGGGTATAGCATGGAGTTCTTCCTTGATAGTTTCTAGTTAGAATGGACAAGGACAATATAATATGGGCATTTTATTAGTATATTCACAAAAAGGCAACCTTGGCATTATTAAATATTATAAAGTTAAGTTGTACCCCTATGCCTAGGAGTCACAACTTAAAGTTGTTTTTAAAAGGGGGCCATGTGAGTATTTAAATAAATTAATTAATTATGCCAAAAAGGGGAACGCCTAGGGAAAGTGAGAAAAAAAAGGAAATAAAGTGTTTTTTCCTAATCCCATGGAAAGTTAGAAAAAGAAAGGAAATAAAGTGTTTTTTTCTAATCCTATGGAAAGTTAGAAAAAGAAAGTAAATAAAGTGTTTTTCTTAACCTTATGGAAAGTTAAAAAAGAAAAGAAATAAAGTGTTTTTTTTCTAATCCTAGGGAAAAGTGAAAAAAAAATTAGAAAAGGATGGAAAGAAATGTTTTTTTTTCTAATTTTTTAAAAGAATGTTTCCTCTCATGTGTGGCACCTATATTGGGGAAGTTTCCCAATGTTTTCAAGGAAGAAATTATAAAAGGATGTGAGGGCTTCTCTTTTCATTATGTTGAAGATTGCTGATAATATTATGTTGTTGGTTTGTCCATTGATCCCAGTGCTTTGAGGATGAAAACCCTCATAGTTAACATTGGTTTCGGATTTGAGAGATAATCCCTAGATGATCATACAAGAGCAACTTCACACAGAGGTTGCACAAGTGCATATTGGAGGATTTCATTGAGATTTTAGAGTGTTTACATCATTCAGGCATTGTTGGTTTTTGACAGGCTAAAACAAAGATTTACTCGTGGAGAAAAAGTGAAGACAGATTATTCTGGGTATTTGACCCATCTATTTCTCTTCCTTGGGTGACCATTTGTCTACATTTTTAGGAGTTTTTACAGAGTATTCAGATTGCTGGAAAAATTCACCCTTTGTGAAATATACAGCCAACTTGGGGTTGCATTGGAGTGAGTGCAAAATTGATTATGCCACTTTTATAAGGTTTTCTTCGTTGGAGTTTGGGCGTCTAGGCTAGAAGGATCATTTGTGATTGATTTTGCATCATTAAGAGTCCTAGAGAGAGTTTGGTGAACATTTCAGTGGTTCCCAACACTCATCCTATCAAACTGGAATTTATATTAGATTGTTGTTATTTACATATTTTTAGTATTTGTACTTCCTTTTTGTATAGAGACTCATTGGAAGACATAAAATAATAAATTTCTTGTTCCAGTGTATGTATATCTTTGGTTTCATGTTTGAAATTCAACGTTCACGTGTGTTTGTTGCTATTGTATTCATTAAATAAAAATTAAAAAAATAAGTGGGACATTACAGTGGAATCAGAGCCACTGATCTTGCCAACCTTTGGGTATTAGTCAATTGTTCATGCGTCAAAGTGATAGAGAAAGAAGATATCTTGAAAGATAGAGGAAAAGAGAAGATGAACTTTAGGAACAATGGCCTTTAGATATAGAGGGACAACAACCAGATCATTTAGAAAATATGGGTGACAAGAGGAATAGCAGTCCTGAACGTGATGCACACCGTGAGGATCATGAGGCCCAAGATGTTATGAGAGGCCTTGCAACAGGGCAAGAATAGATGGCCATTGCCCTTCAGTAGCTCACGATTGCATTACATAATTTAAATACAGGAGCTAGAGCCCATCATGTAGAGGTCATAGTTGATAATAATGGAGCAGAGGCATCTAACAATGTTAGAGGCCCCACACATGGTACGGATCAGCAAATGAGACCTAACTTCTTGCCAGTGGAAGTAGAAGAAGTTGAACCTATTCAACATGAGGTCACTTTTTACAAATAACATCATGGTGATGCACCATGAATATGATATTTTTCCACAGCATGTTAAGGAGGATCTAACCTTCAACCAATACATGAGCTAGTGTAGAGAAGAGAGGAGATCAAGAAATACCCATGGTCCAAAACCATAGAATAAGGATCTTAAACAAGCCTTGAAAAAACTTAGTATGATCACTCCTTTTGTTGGAAGTGGGAAAAATGAAGAGCTAAAGGTGCAAGAACAAGGAAAGAAAGAGGAATTACTTGTCTATAATTTGCAGCCCATAAGTGAACACAATCAATACAAAAATTAGTTATCATGCAGGAGTCTTAAAAAATAAAAAAACTTTGGATCAAGAGGAGATACATAGTACACCGTTAAGTCTTCATGTTGATCACACAGTGGAAGAGATTACAGTTATAGATCAGCCCATTAGAGATGTTGTAAACATGACACCAAGGTATGACACCTATTCTAACTTTTGCAACAACAATTCTAATCATGAGGTAGCATCCATGTCACATGAAGGTAATAGTGTTAGTGAGTCTTCCTATGTTGGGGCTCAAGTTGAGAGTGTTACACACAAGATATCTATTGTGCATTCAAGCGACAAAGGTCCTGAGTTTGTTCACCATACTATGGAAGATGTTAAAAGGACACAAAGGTTGTGTGATGGGTGGTCTCTAAGAGCTAAGAAGGCCAAGATGCTTTCTACCCAAGCAAGACAACACTTACAAGAAGTCAAGGAAGGATGTCATCTAATAGATAATACAAGAAGATAAAGAGAATCACACATTAGATCCTTATTTCTTCTAAAATAAGAATGTGTGGATGTTGAGTATATAAGGGAAGAACTTCTTGAGGTAAGCCAACAAGAAGAGCATGTTGAGTTGTGTGAAGAAGAAAGGGGGAATGACCTAGGAAATTCAGTTTGGGCATCTACTTTGCATCATGAAGTCTGTGACTTTCCTCTTTTAGAGAGCTATTTGAAGGCTCAAAACAATGATGATTTTGGTCACACACTTGATGGATCAGCCACAAGAGTTGTATCTGTTTGTGTGGAATGGAATATTATTGATTTCAATTTGGTTAGTCATGCATCATCTACAATAGAAGGACAATAGTTAAGATCATATGAAGCATTTTGCCTTAGAGAGATGATTAGGGAGACTAAGAGGTTGATTACTAATAAGATCTTGCATTTTGATAATGTTTGGTTTTTCCTGCATACTACACTTTGGAGTTTGGTAGTAAGGGAAAACATACCAATTATGGAGGTGATGGTGGGAACTTCTACTTGCCAACAATCTGAATTCATAACAGCAATGGGAAGAGAACATGAATCAATTTGTATGTTGATTCCTCACCCTTATGATGTTGATACTTTGATTGAGTATAAGGATGTCATAACTTCAAGATTTGATATGCTACAATATTGGGTTGCCAAGTGTATGCAAGCATGCTGTTACATTGAAGTTTTCCAAGATAATGAAAGAAAAGGTACAATCAGTCCTAGATCTCTAGTTGGGGATAGCAGCGTTATACTTTTTCATTTACATGAACTTGTAACCCCTATTCATGGAGTAATTAGTGACAATGAGCTTCCAAATGATAGTTTACATGATGCATTGGTTAAGCATGGCTATTTTGATGTTGTTTCTTCCAAGAGGAATGAATTTGTTTACTTTAGAACAACAACAATAAATCAGTCCTGTATCATCAGAAAATGTCCCCTTGGGGGCTTTTCCCTCATAAGGTTTAGTTCCTAGGTCTTTTGCATGCATTTTAGGATATCTTACTTCATAATTTGGCATCCCGATGGAATGAGCCCTAGGTAACAATGCAAATGGGACCTCAGACGATGCCTTGAGCTTAACCCTACCCAAAATAGGGGAGGGGGAGGACTTGGGCACCCGCGCACTAGTCCTGCCCTATTTTGGGTATTCCCAATTTTTGGATGTGATCTTGTGACCATTATTTGAATCCTATGTTGACATGGTAAGTTTGAATTTATGAAATCTTGGCGAGAGTGTTTGTAGTTGCATATCAAAGCATGTTTAGGCATTAATTTGTAATCTAGATGATCATTGTGATGTTTATGCACTCTCAAGGTGATTCAAGGCTTCATTGTGTTGCAACAACATAATTGTGTTGTCTATGTGTTTGTGTTTGTAGATTTGAACATCCATTTCATCATGGAGTGAATGGCATCTTCCTCCCATGAGATCTTCACTATAAGGTGACATTATATTGTGTTTTTATCATCATTTCATTTAGTTTTTACCTATGACTCACAAAGGCATGCACTCTCTATCTGACAATAATGTTTGGAGACTTAAGTGTCCTCTGAGGCTTGACTGAGGCAAGCCTCTAAACACCACAACCCCCTCCCAAAGTTTTCATGGTTACAAGTTACAGGTTGATGAGTTGGACAAAGTGAAGTTGTAGGAAGGCATTTTAGAGTGTTAGAATTGTAGAATAGAAGGAAAAATAGCACCCTAGACTTCGGCACCCGCTCATTAGTCCTCCAACATTCGTGACGGGAAAATCTCCAGAACAACGGGAAAGAGTTGCAGACTAATTTTTTAGATCTCGACAAAAACTAGGGCCTTGGACATGGGAACCTGCTCTTGTGTCCCTAACCTTTTTGTCTCAAAGTCTCAAAAATAGGTACGCTATGATTTGATATTTTTCTTCCCTCTACAAGAGCTTTTTCTATTATTCTTCTGTTTACTGTTGTATTTGTGAAATTAGGGTTTTAATGGTTAATTAAGCACAAGAGAAGAAAAATTGATAATTAAACACCCTAATCCAAGTTTCCCTACATCTCACAATGACCTATGGTATGATAGTGCATTTCCACTCGACCCTAGGTCCTTGAATGTTAAGGGTGAAAGGAGGATTCAAGCATCTAACAACTAACATTGAATAATCCAAATTTTACACTAAACATTTTGGTGAACCCATGTTTTTGGACTTAAATTGCAAATTTTTAAGTGTGTGTCTTCATATTTTGATTTCATTCCTTCATTCATAAAGTCTTTCATCTTATTGCATTGAGAAAATTACCAAAAAAATTGAAAAATTTGCAAAAATTTTAAAACCCTAGGTTGCATTTTCATATAAATTACTAAATTACATCAATTATTTCTAAATTTCCCTAATTCATGATTTTTTCATCAAATCTGATATAAACTATAGAAAAAAACAAAAAATCAATAATTTGCATTGCATTTTCATCATTAATTTGCTAGGCTTTTGTAGAAATTTTGACAATTTTCATATAACCTAGTAATTCCAAAATCTAGGGTTAGTAGGAAAAATATTCTTTCAGATTTATCTACTGATTTTAGAGTCTCATTACAATTGTAATTTTTCTTTAGTCTTTCATTTTAGTGTAAATTTGCATTTAGATTTAAAATACTTGCATTTTTTGCATAGAAAATTTTAACAAAAACTAGCAATTTTCATGCATTTTCATTAGATTTGCATTAGCATTTTGCCTATTAAATCTCAGAAATCATTTTAAGATTTGAGAGTAATTCATTTTCATCATAAATAAGACTTCAAAACATTCACATAGCATCTTGTGCCAACATCTCAAACCTAGTGCTTCAAAAACATTGATTTTCACTAAATTTGGCAACTTGCACCATAGGTGTGTTGTGAAGGTTATTTTTACATTAATTGGATTTTATTAGGGTAATAATTTTCTTCCCCTACTAAAAATCTTCACAACACCCTTTTAACGGGCTCTTGTATTGAAAATTTGGTGAAAAACTACACATTTTGACTATTTTTTGCCCTAGGGTTTGACCTAGTTTGCACTCCAAGCATGTTGTGATTAATTTTATGGATTGAGGTGACTAATATCATTTATTTTATTTTCTTCACTTCCTGAAATTCATTACAACATCCCTTTTACTAGGTCTTGGAATTGAAAAACCATGAAAAATAGCCTATTTTTGCTATATTTCACTAGGGTTTTACCTTAAGTGGCACTAAAAGCATGTTGTGTTGGGTATTTTTACATTAAGTGGCTGTTATTACTGATATAATTTGCTTTCCATCGTAATTTTCCTCACAACACCCTTTTTCATGCTCTTTTGTATTGAGTTTTGGTGAAAAAAGTGCCTATTTTGACATATTTTCACTATATGTTGCTTGACATTATCTTAGATTCACATCAAGAGTGTGTTGAAAAGGATCATATTACTGTTTTGGACTGATATAAGACATATAATTTTCTTCCCTTGATCAAAATCATTACAACACCCTTGATTTCATTCATTTACATTAAAAAAGTATTGAAAAATCAAGCATTTACAACACATCTCATGCTTAAATTTTGAGCATATTGATGCATGAGTCTAATAACCCATTTCCCTAAGAGAAATATTTCTTTAAGAAGAATCATAAGACACATGGGATCTATTTCTCTTGAAGAAATTGGTACATTGAACACCTTCTTTACAAAAGGAGAGACACAAACAGTACAAGATATTACAAGAACAATGGAAGAGCAAAATTTTCATGATTTTGATGATACTATTGAGGCAACCGGATATGTATCTGATGAGAAAATAGAAAAATTAGATAAAAAGCTATCTAAATTTCAATCATTTATGGAAAATGAAAGAATAAATGAAGAAGTTGTCCCTACAATTCATAATATAAGAGAATTGATAAAAGAGGGACAAGATGGTGTAAATGCAATTCGTGGTCTAGCACATATTGTACAAACTAATATCATGATAGTGATTAAATGTGCACAAGTGATAAATAACACTTTATCACCATCTCATACTAAAGTATCCATACCTATACCGACTACGGGAATATCAACTTTTACATCAACGATCTTAACAACTGATGCAAATGCTTGTAGTAATGCTACCACTGGTATTGAAGTATCTAATGGCACTAATTACAAAGATGTGGGATTTGATTATTAGAAATTGGTTTCTAAGGGGACCTCCTCTAGGAATAATTGTTCTCAACCACCTATCTATTCCACTCATTTTCAACCACCTATTACATACTCACAACCATCTTCCACCTATCACTATGTCCAACCACTATTGACATATTCCCAACCTCTGCCTATCATATCTCATGCTCATTCACCTCCTCACTTTGGTTCCAATTCCTCACAACAAACCATATCTCCCAATGATGCCATACTAAATCAACTTTTATAGGGCATGACTGATTTACAACAAAAGGTAACAAACTTGATAAATTCTTCGCAGCCTAGTCTACCAACATATCATGCCCGTAATCCTCTTTTCTATGCAATCTTGAGAACTCCTATGCCTGAGAGGTTTAAGACTCCTTGCTTTGAAAAATATGGTGGAAAAGGTGATCCTAATATCAATGTGGCAACATTTACAGCTATGTGTAGTGATTTTTACTTTGAAGAGGATTTGTTAGCAAAAAGTTTCCCACAATCTCTCAAAGATACTACTTTAGAATGGTTTTTCTCTTTGCCTCCGAATTCAATACACTCCTTTTCACAGTTGATTGATAAATTTTTACAACATTTTCAAGAAAATATCAAACCCCAAGTCACTCTTATTAACTTGGTTCAATGCAAACAAGGTCTGAAAGAAAAGTTTACTGAATTCATTAGTTGGTATCAAGGGCTTTATGCACAAATTCAGTATCAGATGAAAGATGAGGATGTTCAGAAGATATTTATTACAAATTTACAACCTAATATTGATGACAAAATCCTCTTGATGAAGTATATCTCTTTTCAATATTTGTGCACCACCCTTCGTGATTATCAACTTTATCTAGTCAGTATAAAAATCAAAACTCATTGGCTCAAGTTGGTCAATCCATGGGTGGATCGTCGCAAAACAACTTTTAAAGGAACAATAATAGGATTTTCATCAAGATCAATGGACCAAATATGAATGTGTCTGCTATAAATAATTCGAATAAAGCATCATATCAAACAAGAAAGTTTACTCTAATATCTAAGTCTTATCATTCCATTATGAACCAAGCTATAAGTAATAACATCCTGAAACTTCCCCTGATCAAGTCTATTGATCCTAGTAAACAAGGACCTTACTTTGATGCTAAAGCCTTTTGTCATTATCATCGAATGCAAGGACATGACACTAAATGATGTATGTGTCTTAAACATGAGATATAGGACATTATTGATTCAAATGTCATCCAAGTATTGGGTGTGAATAATAATGGAAACAAGTTGGTTGCTCCACTGAATCAGAATTTACAAATCTTCACTAATCTTTTCCCTAAACATACTGAAAACAATATGGTGGAACAGGGTTTAATGGAAGTATACAAGGATGATTACTTGGACTATAATAGTATTGTGGGAATGATTAAAGTAAATAAGAAACAAGTGGACCATCCACCTCATCCACAAAGAAATGGAATTTATGATGAGGTTCCTCCTCCGTTATCCTTATATGGATCAGGAGATAATCAGAATACATTAGAAAAGCAAGAACAACAACCTATATAGATGAGTAAGATGGTACAAGATGATTCCCGTTACCATGTTAGAAATATTCAACAATGAAAACTTGCTAAAAATTAGAAAAGAGTAAGATGACAATCAACAGTTGGAAATAATAGTGGTTCTCCCCCTCATAAGAAACAAAAAGTCTCATTTCAACAAGAAATTACAAAACAAGCATCACATAATAATAAAAAAACTTTCATAAGAACCACTCAAATTTTGCATTAAACATGATCGAGTACCTCTCCAAGAGGTTTGCAAGTTTCAAAATCTAATACAAAGATCCTACAAGTAAGTATCTCTAACCCTTTATCTCTCTCGTGATGTGATTCCCTCGTGATGTGTTATGTGTTGTTTATGCCTCCTGACATGACCCCTGATCCTCTTGTAAGGTTTGGGATACCAAGAGACTGCCTTTGTTGTGACCTTCTATTTGTATCATCATTCTTCTATATTGCCTCTCTCTAATTTCATCATTCTATGTTGTGTCTTACAGACATAGCATTGCGATTGGTGAATTGGGAGCACCCTCCTACAAGACTATCCCTAAGACACTTGTTTCTCCTCTCTTATTTATTATTTCTCTTCCTCTAGTGTTTCCATCTAGAGGGCAGATGATGAAAAACCATTATACTGATGTGAACCTAGTGTCCCTTTCAAGAGCAATCAAAAAATGGACTTAGTTCCTAAAATGATGATGGGGTTGTATATCTTATCTGATGCTTGGCTAGTGGAAGCACTCGTACTTTCTGCATAGTGAATTTGATGATGTTTTTATCTCATTTACAAACCTTAACAATACTACTGCTCTGTTCACCTTTGTTTGTCTTTGAATCTTGCCTTGGTGGTACTCAATTCAGAGAGCTTTGTGATATAGCCCCACGGTTATCCTCAAACTCTAAATTCATGGTATAACCTTGGCTCTTTGCATGATTAATCATATGCATTGATGTTGTTGTTTATCATGATGTTGTAGACACTAACATGTTTCTTGCAGGGATGTGTTTGTGGGAACATTTGGTGATCGTAAAGTACATGTCACCTCCGAGGGGCATGGGCTTTGCGAGAGCTTGTGTTCTCTTATGTGTTTTCTTCCTACCTTAACGTGCTTTATATCGATACCTAATATCAACCACCTTAAGGTGGGGGCATATATAAGGTAAGCTATCTGTTATAGATGTTAACAATGTGCTTTTCCTCATATGCAGTTTAAAGACTAGCGCGATGAGTCCTTCCTACATCCTGAGTTTGTTTGCAATCAATCAATTATGTAAGCCCTCTACAGAGGTAGGATATCACATATATCCTTTTTATCTTAAGCCCTCTGTAGAGGTAGGGATGGTGTATTTCTCAGAGTAGATTGCATCATCCTGTCATTTTCAAAAGTCCTCTATGGAGGCGGGGAGTGGTTTTGTGACTAACTCAACCCTTAAGCATGTTTTCAGTGATTGTTGTGGCAAATCCCAATCATCAGTGTGTTATTGTAATGTGCCTGAGATGGTGTTGGACCTAGAAATAGGTACACTCCATGCAGTCTAAAGTCCTACAGGATGAGTGCATCCTTCATTTTTGGAGGTTTTGCATGTCTTGCATGTGTGTTACCCCATATATGCAGTATAAAGACTAGCATGATGAGTGCTTCTTGCATTATGGGAGGTTTGTTTACTTTCCAGTACTTGCATCTACATTTCATATAATTGAGAAAAAGAAAAGAAAAGAAATAATGCCTATCTTTCATGCATTAATTGTCCTCTATGCATTGACTGTCTTCTCCATGTTCTAAGTGACTATAATTGTCTTCTCCATGTTTTGCGTGCCTTTTACTGTCTTCTATGTGATTAGCATGTCTTCTCTGTGTTTGGTGTGTTTGGTGTGTTTGTGACCATACATTAGTGCATGTATTGGCCTTGTGTTTATACATACATTAAAGTGGGGGCTAAATGTAATGTTGGAAAATGTCCCCTTGGGGGCTTTTCCATCATAAGGTTTAGCTCCTGGGTCTTTTGCATGCATTTAGGACATCTTACTTCATAATTTGGCATCCCGATAGAATGAGCCCTAGGGAACATGACAAATGGGACCTAGGAGGACCCCTTGAGCTTAACCATGCCCAAAATAGGGGGGGACTTGGGTGCTTGCACCCTAGTCTTGCCCTATTTTGGGACAGTCCCAATTTTTGGGTGTCGGCTTGTGACCGTTATTTGGGTCCTATGCTGACACGGTAAGTTTGAATTTATGAAATCTTGGCGGGAGTGTTTGTAGTTACATATAAAAGTATGTTTATGCATTCATTTGTAAACTAGAAGATCATTGTGATGTTTGTTCACTCTCAAGATGATTTAAGGCTTTCATTATGTTGCAAGAGCAGAATTTTGTTGTCTATGTGTTTGTGTTTGCATATTTGAACATCCATTTCATCATGGAATGAAGGGCATCTTCCTCTAATGAGATCTTCACTACAAGGTGACATTATATTGTGTTTTCATCATCATTTCCTTTGGTTTTTGCCTTTGCCTCACAAGGGTACACACTCTCTATCTGACAATGGTGTTCGGAGACTTAAGTGTCCTCCAGGGCTTGATTGAGGCAAGCCTCTAAACACCACAACCCCCTCCCAAAGTTTTCATTGTTGTAGGTTACAGGTTGAGGAGCTGGACAAAGTGAAGTTGCAAGAAGGCATCTTATAGTGTCAGAATTGTAAAACAGAAGGAAAAATAGCACCCTTGACTTAGGTACCTGCTCATTAGTCCTTTAATTTTTGTGATGGGAAAATCTCTAGAACAACAGGAAAGAGTTGCAGACTAAGTTTTCAGATCTCAATAGAAAATAGGGCCTTGGATTTGGGCACCCGGTCCTATGTCCCTAACTTTTCCACCTCAGAGCCCCGAAAATAGGTACTCTATGATTTGATATTTTGCTTCCCTCTGCAAGAGCTTTTTCTGTTATTCTTCCATTTACTATCGTATTTGTGAAATTATGGTTTTAATGGTTAATTAAGCACAAGAGAAGCAAAATTGATAATTAAACATCCTAATCCAAGTTTCCCTACATCTCACAGTGACGTAGGGTATGTTAGTGCAATGCCACTTGACCCTAGGTCCTTGAATGTTAAGGGTGAAAGGAGGATTCAAGAATTTAACAACTAAAAGATTAGCAAATCCCAATTTTACCCTAAACAAGTCCAAAGAAACTCATAACATACACCACTCCACACATGATGAGAAGCATGATTTCTCTAATCCTGAGTTTGTAGTTGATATTATCAACATTAAGGAGAATGAAGTGGTGTTAGATATTCAATGGTTGAAATCTCTTGGGAGGTTTGTCCAAGACTTCAACAAGATGGTGTTAGAGTTTACTCACATGGGTAAACATATCATGCTTAAGGCACTAAAGAATGAGATAAAGGATGGGATAGTTAAGAGTATGTTCATTTTCTCTAACATGGGTGACTTGAGAAGCATGGATAAAAGGGAAAGATTCAGTCCTAGTTTTCCAATTTTAAATAGTAGTGGTATATCCTCACTTTCTCATGATATTGCAATTGCTAATCATTGGGAAATGAGTGATATTGATTGTACTTTTATTGGTACACAAGATGCATTCATTGGTCATGGTAATTTATATGATGCATCTCATTATGGGACTAATTTTAGACAATTTAGAGCAATTGAGATAAAATAGTCCCAAGAAATGCTTGAAGGATGGCTTGATAAGGCAACAGAAGCTAAGTTGATAGCACAACAAGCCAAGCTTCATCTTCAACAAGTTCGTGACACTCACCACTCCATGGATGATGATAAGAAAAGGTCTTCTAGTTTTAAAATTGCAATTGTTGTTGATCGAATCATTCATGAAGACATTGATTTTATTGATGAAACTTATAGTGGATCAGCCCCTCAAGAGTTATCTTTGGTGAGCATTGATGACATCAACAATACACATTTGGGTTTGTCACCAATTCCTCATGTCATGATAGTGATTTATTTGTTGATTGGTGACTTCATATTCATAGTTTCATCATGGTTTAGTGACTACCCTAGTTGGATTCATATGGAACTTCCAAATTTTCATTGGTCTACACCAGCTATACAGTGGCTTGGGAGTGTGTGGAGGTATGTCTACTAGTTGGGCATGTAGTATGAGATAGATTTCTTTGGTTTTCATTTGTTTGATGACACCTATGATATCATTCTTATTGCTCACTTGGGTTATATCAGCGATGTTGAGAGACTTCGTGTGTTGATGTATTGGCATGTGATAGTTCATTTATACATCTTTTTGTTGGACTTTCTTCATGGATGGTTGTCTCATGGTGTTTGGTTGAGATATTTCTTCCTCATCTCATATAGGGTATGTACAAGATCATCGCGGGCCAAATAGTGGCAATAGGAAAAAAATTGCATTTTTACTTAGCCAAATTCATGACTTGGCAAAGTTTGACTTTCATATGTTTTGAAATGAATATCTGTTTTGGTTTGGATACCAAACCAAAATGGATATCCATTTCTAGAAATCCAAAACGGATATCTGTTTTCAAAACTGATATCCGTTTCCCTTCCCCCAATTCAGTGTATGTATATAGTACTTGCCCAATTCTACATGAGGTATACCAAATACAAACCACTTACACATGATTGAATGTTTGTTGATTACTAATTTATCCTTTAATTTTTAATTTATTTATACTACCAAGCATGGTATTCATTCATAAAAAAATTTAAGAGTGTTTCAATTTGTGAAGGATTCTAATGATTGTTAATAACACCTCCCTATATAGAGAGGATATATATAACTATTTGAGTAGTAATATGAGATTTCATTATAACAATCTTCTTCTTCATACACTTCATATTAGCTAGGCCTAGAACTATGATATAAATTATATGAAAGGGAAGACCTAGGAAAACCATTAGGCCAAGGATCCAAGTTTAAAAAGATTCAAAACACATTGAAACTAAGAAAGTGCACTTCATACAAATGTGCATTCTTGTATGAAAGCAACTTTATCTCACCAAGAGAAGAAAGAAAATGTATGTTCCTTAAACCTCAAGCCCTAAATTGCTTTATATGATTTGATTCATGATACATGGTTTGAGAAGGATACACATGATATACCCTTACCCTCTAGTGATAAAATTATGAATGATACTTTATGTGGTGAAGCTACACCTTCGTTAATCCTTCATGACATTTTTATTCCTTGTGATGATGATGATCCTTCATGTGATACGTTAGGACATAATGCAAAGTTAACATGGCATGAACTCTCTTGGAAGGGTAAGCATGGACTATAAGAACATTAAACTAGTTGGATTTGTTAAGCTCGCCAGTTATGAAAGAACCTTAAAGGTTGACCTTAATTAGGTAAGGTTATGTTTTAGTCTGGTTTTTGTGCAACAATGTGTAAATTAATGTTACCTAAGGATAAATCTAACTATACTAACATTTTAATAACCATGAGAGTTGGGTCTAACAATTAGACTAAAAAATTGACAAACAATACAACTTGGACACATGTAGGACTTGGAAAATGGAAAAGAATATAACTAAATGTGGAAAATAATGAAAAAGTGGTATTAGTTGCACCTATATAGAGAAGTGGTTTAGAGGTTGGTTAGGGAAATTATTTAGGGTTTAGAGGTTTAGGGTTGCTTGGGTTTAGGTGTTTGGGGTTTACAGTTTAAAGAGAGATAGAGAGAGGGGACTTATAGAGTTTGTGAGAGATAGAAGAGACAGAGGGGAGAGATAGGGAGATAGAGAGTGAGAGACATGTCCAGAGACATACAAAGAGAGAGATTGAGAGGTAGAGGGATGATAGAGATAGGTAGATAGAGGTTTAGGGTTGCTTGGGTTTAGGGGCATTATTTTGGGTTTAGGGTTTATGGTTTTGGGGTTAGAGGTTAAGGTTTAGAGGTTTAGGGTTTAGGGTTTAGAGAGAGATAAAAGACCAATAGGGAGATATAGAGGAGTCCGAGGGGAGAGATAGGGAGATAACAAGTGAGGGACATGGAAAGAGACATAGGGAGAGAGATTGAGGGGTAGAGGGACAAAGGTGATAGGGAGATAGTGGTTTATGGTTACTTTAGTTTAGGGTTTAGGGGTTTGGGGTTTAGGGTTTCTCAGGTTTAGGGGTTAGGGGTTAGGGTTTAGGATTTATTGTTTACGGGTTAGGGGTTAGGTTTAGAGGTTTAAGGTTTTGGATTTAGGGTTTATAGAGAGAGAGGAATGATAGGGAGATATAGAGGAGTCCGAGGGGAGAGATAGGGAGATAAAGAGTGAGGGACAAGGCCAAAGACATAGGGAGAGATATTGAGGGGTAGAGGGACAAAGGTGATAGGAAGATAAGGGAGAGATAGGGAGATAGTGGTTTAGGGTTACTTGGGTTTAGGGTTTAGGGTTTGGGGGTTTAGGTTTTCTTAGGTTTAGGGGTTAGGGGTTAGGGTTTAGGGGTATTATTTAGGGTTTAGAATTTAAATTGTTTAGGGGTTAGGGGTTAGGTATAGAGGTTTAGGGTTTTGGATTTAAGGTTTATAGAGAGAGAGGAATGATAGGGAGATAGATAGGGGAGATTGAGGAGAGAGATAAGGAGATAGAGAGTGAGGCACATGGCTAGGGACATAGGGAGAGAGATCAAGAGAGGTAGAGGGATGATAGAGATAGGGAGATAGGGGAGAGGTAGGGAGATAGAGGTTTAGAGTTGATTAGATTTAGGGTGTACCTGGGTTTAGGGTTTCTCAGTTTTGGAGATAGCTAGATAGAAAGAGAGAGGAGACAAATAGAGAGAGATATAGGAGACAAAGGGGAGAGATAGGGAGATAGAGAGTGAGTGAGATGTCCAGAGAAATAGGGAGAAGGATTGAGAGGTAGAGGGATGATAGAGATAGGGAGATAATGGAGAGATAGGAGATAGGGATTAGGGTTGCTCGCATTTAGGGTTTAGGGGTTAGGGGTTAAGGTTTAGGGGCATTATTTAGGGTATAGGGTTTATGGTTTAGGGATTAAGGTTTAGAGGTTTAGGGTTTAGTGTTTAGAGAGAGGACCAATAGGGAGATATAGAGTGAGGGACATGGCCAAAGTATAGGGAGAGAGATTGAGAGGTAGAGGAATGATAGTGATGGGGAGATAGTGAGATAGGGAGATAGAGAGATAGAGGTTTAGGGTTTCTTGGGTTTAGTGTTTAGGATTTAGGGGTTTATGGTTTCTCAGGTTTAGTGTTTAGGGGTTAGGAAATAGGGGTTAGGGGTTAGGGGTTAGGGGTTAGGTTTAATCATGCATTAATACATGTTGTGGAATGAGAAAGGGGTGGTATCGGTATGGTTGAATGGAGTACTGAGGTGATTTAATTGGTGATGACCTAGGTGAAGTGATGGGTAAGGTGTCTTATGTGGGATTGCTAGAAAGTGTGATTGGTAATGGTGGGGTAGCTAAATGTCATCTTCTAAGGGTTCAAAGGTGAGGAAAGTGTAAGATGGGGATATGGGATAATCCATGGTTTAATTATTATTCAAGGGAGTCTCTTTATATATTGATTATCAACGATGGTGTCAATAGGGGGAATGGAGTCTATGAATGTAGGTGTGGGAATGTGAACTATGACATTGGGATTACAGTATTAGATGAATGATGGAAAGTACCTAGGCACCTATCTAGTGATGGAAGGAGTCACATGATCAAATGATGTTTGGAGAAGGGATTTTATTAGGAAAGTAAGGATTTGGGTGATGGTCTAGGGTTTAGTGGAGAAGAATTTATGGAAAATTTGGAGGTCATTAAAATTAACATCCCTCTACCTCTGTCTCCCTATCTCTCCCTTATCTCCCTCTCTCTATCATCCCTCCACCTCTCAATCTCTCATCCCTCTTTGTTATCAGACATATTCCTCACTGCCCTCTGATAAACTCCTTACAACACTTTCATTTCATGATTGTATTGAAAATTTGATGAAAATTGCATGATTTAAGGGTTTTTCACTAGCTTTTCATTTCTTATCTTCACAAGACTACTCTATAAGTGTGTTGTAACAGAATTTGTGACTTTATCAAACCTATTTACTACTTCCCTAAGTCACATCCTTTACAACACCTTTTTTTTGACAATTTTGCATTGAAATTTGATCAAAAATTGCATGTTTTTAGGCTTTTTTCACTAGGTTTAACTAGTCAACTCTCTACAAACACTCTAAAGGCATGTTGTGTCTGATTTTTTCTCACAAAGTGACTAATTACATGGTTATTATCTAATATCCATCATAAAATTTCACACAACACCCTTTCTATCAGTTGTTTGCATGCTTTTATTGTGAAAAAATTGCATATTTTGCTTGATTTTTACTAGGGTTTGACTTGTAGCGGATTTTGTTATCAAACATATTCCTTTCTTCCCTCTAATAAATTCCTTACAACACCTTTTTATTTCATGATTGTATTGAAAATTTGATGAAAATTGCATGATTTAAGGGTTTTTCACTAGCTTTTCATTGCTTATCTTCACAAGACTACTCTACAAGCATGTTGTAACAGAATTTGTGACTTTATCAAAATTATATTAGACCTATTTACTGTTTAATTCAGTCACATCCTTTACAAAACCTTTTGTTTGACACTTTTGCATTGAAATTTGATCAAAAATTGCATGTTTTTAGGCTTTTTCACTAGGTTTGACTAGTCAACTCCCTACAAACACTCTAAAGGCATGTTGTGTCTGATTTTTTCTCACAAGGTGACTGATTACATGGTTTTTATCTGATATAAATCATTAAATTTCACACAAACCCCTTTCTATCAGTTGTTTGCATGCTTATATTGTGAAAAAATTGCATATTTTTCTTGATTTTTACTAGGGTTTAACTTGCAAACTTATTAAACTTGCATGGCATGCATGTTGTGAAATATATTATTGATCAAATTGAATGATATCCCTAACATACTCTTCTTCACATATTACAACACTCTTTATTTGGACATTTACATTTACATGTTGTGAAAAAAATGCATATTTTTGCATAATTTCACTAGTTTTTGGACTTACAATCATTTAGGATTGCATTAAAAAGTGTGTTGTGAAGAATATCTCTGATTGAAAGGACTAATATTTCTGTTATTTACTTCTGTACCTCATAAATTTGATCACAACACCTTTTCTTTACATAATTCGCAATGAAAAAAAAAGCATAAAAATCTAGCATCTTTAGTTTATTTATATTCATATTTTGAACATTTGATTGCTTCCATATTTCATGGATTCCTCTTGTTATTCAATGGAAGATTTAGTTACATACATTAGGGACCCTGAGACCTTTTGCAAATTCATTAACATGAATCCTCGGGTCTTGCAACAAATAGGGAGAGATAGGGAGATAGAGAGTGAGCGAGATGTCCAAAGATATAGGCAGATATAGGAATGATAAGGGAGAGAGAGGCAAGAGATAGGGAGAGATAGATAGGTAGAGAAAGAGAGCAAATAGATTGGGAGAGATAGAGGAGACAGAGGGAGAGATATGGAGATAGAGAGTGAGTGAGATGTCTAGAGAGATACATCTGAGAGAGATTGAGAAGTAGATGGATGATAGAGAGAGGGAGACAAGGGAGAGATAGGGAGATAGAGGTTTAGGGTTTCTTAGGTTTAGAGTTTAGGGGTTACAGGTTAGTGTTTAGGGATTAGGGGCATTATTTAGGGTTGAGGAATTTAGAGAGAGAGACCAAAAACCCTAAATAATGCCCCTAAACCCTAAACACGAGCAACCAAAAACCTCTAAACCTTAAATAATGCCCCTAAACCCTAACCCCTAAACCCTAAACCATAAACTCTAAATAATTCCCCTAAGACCTAACCCCTAAACCCTCAACCTGAGAAACCATAAGCCCCTAAATCCTAAACCCCAAACCCCTAAACCTCTATCTCACTATCTCCCTATCTCTATCATTCCTCTACCTCTCAATCTCTCTCCCTATGTCTCCAGAGTAGCCCTAAACCCCTAAACCCTAAATAATTTCCCTAAACCCCAACCCCTAACCCAAAGCAACCCTCTCTCTCTCTCTCCCCAAACCCTAAATAATGCCTCTAACCCCTAACCCCTAAACCCTAAATCTCTATCTCCATATCTCTCTCTTATCTCCCTATCTCTATCATCCCTCTACCTCCTAATCCTTCTCCCTATCTCTCTAGACATCTCGCTCACTCTCTCTCCCTATCTCTCCCCTCTATCTCCTCTCTCTCTCTCTCTATCTAGCTATCTCTCCATCTCTTGCCTCTCTCCCTGTATCATTCTTTTATCTCCCTATCTCTCCCCTCTATCTCTCCCTCTCCCTTATTGACAAATGAAATGAAAATAAGAAAACTAGGACTCTCTTTCTATCTATCTATCTATCTCTCTCTCTCTCTCCTAAGCAAATTGGAAAGGAAAAGGAAAAATAGGATAGCTAGGAATATGATTTAATTATGAGAGAGAGAGAGATCCAAAAAAGTAGAAGTGTAGAGTCAAGGTGCACTTTTGGTAACTTAATTTTATCTTAACATTCCCAAAGTCTTACATGATTAAAAGCAATATTAATCTATTTGGTGGAAAAGTGGAACCTTTGCAAAGTTGTAGATGGAAAACATGACTCCACTTCCCAAAATCTCGTAAGTATATAAATGAAGGTTTTGAAAATAATTATGTATCATCAATGAATAATCCTAATGTACTCATCCACAAACTTGTAAATTGCAGTGAACTTCAACATCCCCATGCCTCATAAAGTTCCACAACGTTCATTTACCAAAAGACCAACTATTATGTGTAGACTTTTCTTATGTTTACATACATTTCAAAAAAGAACTTACACAGTGCCAACATTACAATGTATAACATAATGAAATTTGTTGAAAAAGTTTAAAAAATATTCAAACAAATGTAGTTGACTCATATATAGCCAAACTCCATGATCTTTTCTACTATCTTATTTACTTACACCAATGGAATGGTACATGGGCATCCATCAAAAAAATAATGATAGGGGGGTTCTTATCAAATATTATATTTGGTAACTTTCTAGTAAATATTTATAAAAACTATGGAAACATAGACAAGGCATTGCTAACTACTTGATAGAATGCCTCAAAAAAATGTGATTTCATAGATTACCATGATTATAGGAAATGCAGAAAATGAATCTAAAAATGGACATTACAATTTTATTATCAATGCTCTTTACAAAACTTAGAAAATAGACAAGCCTTTTCAATCATAGATGAAATTAGATGCAATGGTCATAAGAATATGGTGAGATATCGATAGACCTCCTTTTTATCATTTTACACAAAGCTAAAGATGAATACTTATGACCATTGTGAGATATCGATAGACCACCTTGAGAGAGAAAGAGAGAGAGAGAGTAACATATAGGGTAAAGAAAAATGGATATTTGTTTTGGGAAACCAAAAATGGATATCCATTTTCAAAACAAATATCCGTTTTGTAAAACATAAAAAAGGAAAAATGGTATTTTACCAAAGCAAAATGAATAAATGTTAATAATGGATATCTGTTTTGCTTCATTTTTGCCTTATATGTAGGCTTGGGATTGTCATAGCTGACTTTTCCTCAATTCTAATGTTTTTATAGGTTTCACTCTCTTTTTCGAACTTCACCCTTCGTGCTGATGACTATTTTTTTAGCAAAATTGATAAAACAAAAAGGGTTTATAGAGGAAATTGTTAGCTTTCTAAAAATATAATATTTTCTTGATTATCATTTTGTTAAATAATTATTAATAATTTTCTATATAGTGTGTGTCTGAAATCCTGATGGATACACTGATTGAAAAACATCAATAACTTTAAAACCATTTCACCTTTTTTAGATCCGAAAGATGCAACACACTCTATGCTCCATTGGCTACAGGTTCAAAAAAAAATTTGAATTCTAATTTTTTTTGATCGAGTTAGGTTGGTTGGAAAATTACTCTTTAGTTTTTAAAAAAAGTCATAGTAAAAAATCATAACTAATTATTTTATTGGAAAAAAATTTCAAATAAATATGCGTCACATCTGGGCATGAGTCCTCTACCTTTTTTGAAAGTTTCAAAAAATATATTTTTTTTTACTCATAGTTAGGTTGGCTAGAATAACACCCACTTTTTATTTTTTTCTAAAAAGTTTAATAATTGTTCATTGAAATATTCAATTTTCACTAAGTAAATTTAGTTTTTAAAAAAAAATTAGTAGCCTATAAACTAGATTCAATTCTCTACAAATTTTGTTCTTACATCTTTTTCAAATTGTGTAGTTAATCCATTCAAATTTTCACATGAACTTGATAAAGTCTGATTTTTTGTATTTTCATTTCCACTTAGAGGTATAGTTTGGCCAATCATGATCCTACACATACCCTGCAACAAGTCCTATATTTTAGTTTGGGATCTAGAAATTGATTTGTTGAGTAAATTGTTACACATGGATTCTATTGAGTTGCTTCATATGTTGTGGTTTTATGGCATATATATCAAAGTGGAGCAACGGATTGATTTGTGATTGCTTGAGGGTAAGCAATCTTGGGAAGGGTGGATTGTAATGTCCCCTTCTCATTAGTGATATCTAGGATTGACCATTAGCCTATTCTGGAGGCCCATAGGCTAGTCGAAGGCAATAATTAGGGTTTCCAATTGTGTGGTGATCTCTCCTAAGCTTTTAGGGATCTATTTGTCAGTGTATGGTACTTTGGTTGCCGAATTCCTTCTAGGTTTTTAGAGAGCTTCAAGGTGACATCTTCTACATTGGCAACTAAGGACTTTCTTCAGCTTACTATTTTTAGTAAGTGTTATTTACGGCAGCATGATTTATGGCAGGGTATAGCATGGAGCTCTTCCTTGATAGTTTCTAGTTGGAATGGACAAGGACAATATAATATGGGCATTTTATTATTATATTCACAAAAAGGAAACCTTGGCATTATTAAATATTATAAAGTTATAAAGTTATAAAGTTAAATTGTACCCCTATGCCTAGGAGTCACAAATTAAAGTTGTTTTTAAAAGGGTGCCATGTGAGCATTTAAATAAATTAATTAATTATTCCAAAAAGGGGAATCATATGGTGTGGAGTCTGATTAGTCTCCAAGTGGGAGATTGTTGTTATACAGGGTCAAGGGGTAGTGCCCCTTGCGGGGGTTTGGGGGCAGTGCCCCAAGGACGGGGTAAAGGGGCAGTGCCTCTTGCAGGTTCTAGGGGTAGCACCCTCGCAAGGGCTCATGGGCAGCACCCCCGAAACCTCACATAGTTTTTTATTATTTTATTAGGGCATTGGGAGTTATTTTTTCATTTGCTGACATAAAAAACCCTATTTTGTAACTGACAAAAGTTGTGATAAAAATGACTAAGGGTTAGGGTTTCCATTGATATTGTGTTCTAGCATTTTGCAGGGATTATTGGTTGTAATGGGTTTTATTTACTGGATAATAATATTGGACTCTCTGTTGGTGGATGTAGCCCGAGTTTGGGTGAACCACATTAAAACTTGTCTCTCGTTGTTGTTATTTCTATGTATTTTTCATTGCTTTATTTATTCTTTATTTGTATTTAATTGATATCTTGTGTCGGCTAACCCTAATAAGTGGTATCAGAGTGGGTTGTGTTTGATTATTGTTTGCAGGAAGGTCTTACAGTTGAGTGGGAGTCTCACAGTTAAGTGGGAGCAATGGCGGATGAGGGTAAATTGAAGGTAGATAAATTCAATGGACAAAACTATCAATTATGAAAGATAAAGATGGAGGATTATCTCTATCAGAAGGATTTATTGAGGCCATTGGAAGGAGTATCCAAGAAACTAGCAGGAATGATGGATGAAGATTGGGAACTTCTGGACAAAAAGTCACTAGGAACCATTCGGTTGTGCTTGGCACCATCTGTGGCATTCAATATAATAGAAGCAAAGACAACAAGTGAATTGATGAAAGCTTTGGCTAAATTGTATGAAAAACTCTCAGCCTCAAATAAGGTATTTCTCATGGAGCATTTGTTTAATCTGAAAATGATTGAAGGTGGATCTATTATAGGTCATTTAAATGAGTTTAATAAGATTACTAGTTAGTTAACTTCTATAAAAGTAAAATTTGATGAAGAGGTTAGGGCTCTCTTGGTTTTATGTTCTTTGCGAGAAAGATGGAATAACTTGGTAATGGCTATAAGTAACTCTATCTCTGGTTCAAACACTTTGAAATTTGATGATGTTGGTGTTATCCTTAGCGAGGAAATGTGATGAAAAAGCTCAGGAGGGTCCACATCAAGTAGTGCTTTGAATACAGAAAGCAAGGGCAGATCAAAGGAGAGAGAAAAAAGTTTTGGAGGTCATAGGAAGTCATGAGAAAAATCAAAGGATAAGAGATCCCAATCCAGAGGACAGAAGGATTGTTGGTACTATGGGAAACTATATTTGAAGAGAGATTGTTGGTCTCAGAAGAATAAAGGAGACAAACAAGAAGGCAATAAGGAGGCAAATGTGGTAAGTAATAAATCTGAAGATGATGCTTTGATTCTTTCCCTAGATAATGTTGATGATTCATGGGTTTTAGATTCAAGGGCCTCATTTAATGCTATACCCCATAGAAATTAATTTCTTGATTATGTCCAATGGGATTTTGTGCTGGTTTACTAGGAAGATAACAAACCCTATTAGATTGTTTGAAAGGGAAGAATCGAGATTAAGTTGTAGAATGGGAATCATTGGCTACTACAAGAGGTAAGGCACATTCCAAGGCTGAGTAGGAATTTAATTTCAGCAAGGTAGCTAGTTGATGAAGGTTGCATTGTTACATTTACTGATAAAAATTGAAAGATTTGAAGAGGTACCTTAATAGTAACAAAAGGTGTGAAAGTAGGCACCTTATATCTTTGTATAGGTCATAGTGTTCCTTCTATTTTAGCTATTGCAGAGAAAAACCAAACAAGTTCAGGAATAGTTGTTGCAGGTTCATAGGAAGAGTCTGAAATAGTTGTTGCAAGTTCTGAGACAACACTATGGCATAACAAACTTGGGCATATGAGTGAAAAAGGTATGAAGGTACTTCATTCTAAGAAATTTTTACCATGTTTGAAATGTATTAATATAGATTTCTATGAAAGTTGTGTGTATGGTAAATAAAAGAGAGTTAGTTTTCTCAAGGATGGGAAGCAAAAGAAAGATGAAAACTTGGAGCTTGTGCATATAGATGTATGGGGACCAGCTCAGGTGTCTTCTCTTGGTGGTTCTTGGTATTATGTTACACTCATAGATGATGCAACTAGGAAGGTTTGGATTTATTTCCTCAGGCAGAAATCTGATGTATTTGAAACATTTAAGAAATGAAGATGCTTGGTTGAGAATGAGGCAGGTAAAAGATTAAAATGTCTTAGATCTAATAATGGTGGTGAGTATTGCAAAAAGAATTTGAGGATTATTATTTCTTTAATGGAATCCGTAGGCAGAAAATAGTTCCAGGGACTCCACATGAGAATGGAGTGGCTGAGCACATGAATAGGACAATAATGGAGCATGCAAGGACCATGAGATTGCATGTTTGGCTGCCTTTAAGCATGTGGGTAGAAGTTGTCAATACTACTTATATTTAATTAATAGAGATCCTTTAGTTCCTTTGGCCTATGGTATACCAGAAGAAGCATGGAAAGGTAAGAAGGTGAGTTATTTTTTTCTCAAAACCTTTGGATGTGAAGCATTTGTACATGTAGATTCTAAAAATAGAACCAAGCTAAATGCAAAATAAAAAAAATGTATCTTCATTGGATTGGCATTAATGAATTTGGTTATAGGCTTTGGGATTTTGAAAATCAAAAAATTGTGAGAAGCAAGGATATTGTATTCAACGAGAAGGTGTTGTACACAGATTAGTTGTAGCAACATGAGAAGAAAGAAAATGATTATGTGGTGCTAGATGATACTCCAAATAGTGATGTTCCAGTGGCTCCTCATGCTCCACAATAGCAACAAGAAATACCACAAACACTAGTGAATGTTAGATGGTCAACAAGGTTAAATAGACCTCCTGAAAGGTTTTCTCCCTTTTTGTATTCTATTTTGTTAACAGATACTGGTGAACCAGAAGGGTATGATGAAGCTATGCAGGTGGATACAAAGGTTTAGTGGGAGCTTACAATGAAAGAAGAAATGGACTCCTTGCTGAAAAATCAAACTTGGGAATTATGCAAGTTGCCTGCAAGTAAAAAGGCTTTACCAAACAAATGGGTTTATAGGCTAAAAGAGGAAGCTGGAAGTAAGAGCAGATTTAAAGGTAGGTTAGTTGTCAAAGGATTTTCATAGAAAAAGGGCATTGATTTTGATGAGATTTTTTATCTGGTTATTAAGATGACTTCTATTCGTACTTTTTAAAGTATATTATGGCTACTGAAGATTTGCATTTGAAACAACTAAATGTGAAAACTACCTTTCTCCATGGTGATTTGGAGGAGGAGATATATATGGAACAATTCCAAGGATTTGAGGTCAAAGGTAAGGAGAAACTGGTGTGCAGATTAAAGAATAGTTTATATGGCTTGAACCAAGCACCTCGGTAATGGTATTTGAATTTTGATAGTTTTATGGCTGAGAAAGGCTACAACTGGTGTAATTCTGACCATTGTGTTTATTTTAAGAGGTTGGATAATGATGGCTACATTATTTTATGTTTATATGTTGATGACATGCTTGTAGCAGGGTCTAACATGGATCACATAAGAGAGTTAAAACAACTGTTAGCACAATCATTTGCTATGAATGATTTGGGGGTAGAAAACCAAATCCTTGGTATGAAAATTTGCAGAGATAGGAAGAATAGAAAATTGACTCTATCTCAGTTTGATTATATTGAAAAGGTGTTGCAAAGATTCCATATGGAGAATGCGAAAGCTGTCAGCACACCTTTGCCTAGTCATTTGAAATTAACTAAGGAGATGTGTCCTAAGACACAAGAGCAAGAAGAAAAAATGTCCAAGGTACCATATGCTTCAGCTATAAGAAGTTTAATGTATGCCATGGTATGTATAAGACTAAATATTGCACATGTTGTAGAAGTCGTAAGCATGTATATGAGTCATCCTGGATTGTAGCATTGGAATGCGGTAAAATAGATTCTCAGATATTTGAGAGGTACATCCAATAAGCACTTATGTTTGGGGGCTATAATACTAATTTAGTAGGTTGTGTAGACTCAAATTTGATAGGGGATGTTGATGCCAGGCAGAGTACTATAGGTTATGTCTTTACTATAGGTGGGACAGTGGTGAGTTGGATCTCCAAGTTGCAAAAGGTGGTTGATTTATCCACCATGGAGGTAGAGTATGTAGTTGCAACAGAGGCAAGCAAGGAGATGATATGGCTGCAATCTTTCATGGAAGAATTGGGCAAACAATAGGTTAATAGTTATTTGTTTACAGATAGCTAGAGTTCCATACATCTTGTAAAGAATTTTGTCTTGCATTCAAAGACCAAACACATACAGTTGAGGTATCACTTTATTTGGTTAGTGTTGGATGATGGATAGTTATGGCTGGAAAAGATACATACAGATGAAAATCTAGTGGATATGTTTACAAAGGCAGTGACAAGGGAGAAGCTAAGCTCCTCTTTAGCTTTGGTTGGTCTTCTAGACTGAAATCAACAAAAATAGAGAAACATAGTCCAGGGTGCTTATTTCCAGTGGGAGCTACAAGGTCAGCGGTGTTATGGTCAGTCTCTAAGTTGGAGATAATATGATGTGGAGTCTGATCAGTCTCCAAGTGGGAGATTGTTGTTATATGGAGCCTAATCAGACTTAGAGGTTAAATTTACCCCACTTTTATCAGCACAGTTTCCCCCCAAATTCCTAACGGGTCAAGGGGTAGCTCCCCTTGCAGGGGTTTGGGGGTAGTGCCCCCAAGACATGGTCAAGGGGTAGTGCCCCTTGCGAAGTCTAGGGGCAGCGCCCTTGCGAGGGCTTGGGGGCAGCACCCCCAAAGCCTCACACAATTTTTTATTATTTTATTAAGGCATCGAGAGTTATTTTTTCAATGACCGACATAAAAAAAACCCTATTTTGTAACCAACAAAAGTCATGATAAAAATGGCTAAGGGTTAGGGTTTCCATTGATATTGTATTGTAGCATTTTGCAGTGGTATTGAGTTGCAGGGATTACTGGTTGTAATCGGTTTGATTTACTGGATAATAATATTGGACTCTCTATTGGTGGATGTAGCCCAAGTTTGGGTAAACCACATTAAAATTTGTCTCTCACTATTGTGATTTCTATGTATTTTTTATTCCTCTATTTATTCTTTATTTGCATTTAATTGATATCTTATGTCGACTAACCCTAACAGGGAACGCCTAGGGAAAGTGGGAAAAAGAAAAGGAAATAAAGTGTTTTTTCCTAATCCCATGGAAAGTTAGAAAAGGAAAGGAAATAAAGTGTTTTTTCTAATCCTATGGAAAGTTAGAAGGAGAAAGGAAATAAAGTGTTTTTCTCTAATCCTATGGAAAGCTAGAAAAAGAAAGGAAATAAAGTGTTTTTTTCTAATCCCAGGGAAAAGTGAAAAAGGAAAGATTAGAAAAGGATGGAAAAAAATGTTTTTTTCTATTTTTTTAAAAGAATGTTTCCTCTCATGTGTGGCAGCCATATTGGGGAAATTTCCCAAATCTTTCAAGGAAGAAACTATAAAAAGATGTGAGAGCTTCTCTTTTCATTACGTTGAAGATTGCCGATAATATTATGTTGTTGGTTTATCCATTGATCCCAGGGCTTTGAGGACAAAAACCCTCATAGTTAACATCATTTTTGGATTTGAGAGATAATCCCTAGCTAATCATATAAGTGCAGCTTCACAAAGAGGTTGCACAAGTACATATTGGAGGATTTCAATGAGATTTTAGAGTGTTTACATCATTCTAGCATTGCTGGTTTTTGACAGGCTGAAACAAAGATTTACTCATGGAGAAAAAGTGAAGACAAAGATCATTCTGGGTATTTGAACCATCTATTTCTCTTCCATGGGTGACCATTTGTCTGCTTTTTTAGGAGTTTTTACGGAGTATTTAGATTTCTAGGAAAATTCACTTTGTGAGATGTATGACCAACTTGGGGTTCCATTGGAATGCGTGCAAAATTGATTATGCCATTTTTATCATGTTTTCTTCATTGGAGTTTGGGTGTCCACACTAGCAGGATTATTTGCAACTAATTTTGCATTATTCAGAGTCCTAGAGAGAGTTTGGTAGGCATTTCAGTGGTTCCCAACACTCATCCTATTAGGCTAGAATTTATATTTGATTGTTGTTATTTTCATATTTTTAGTATTTTTACTTCCTTTTTGTACAGAGACTCATTGGAAGACATAAAATGATAAAGTTCTTGTTCCAGTATATGTATATCTTTGGTTTCATGTTTGAAATTCAATGTTCATGTGTGTTTGTTGTTGTTACATTCATTAAATAAAAAAAAAAGTGGGACATTACACTCTCCCTGTCTCCCTATCTCCCCCCCTCTATCTATATCTATCTCTATCTCTGTCTCCTTATCTATATATCTCTATCTCTCCCTCTCCCCCTCTCTCTTTATATTTCTCTCTCACTATCTCTATATGTCTCTCTCCCTCCCCCTCCATATCTTTCTATCTCTCTCACTATCTCTCTGTATATCCCTCTATCTAGATCTCTCTCCCACCTCCCTTTCTCTCTTTCTCTCCCCTTCTCTAACTCCCTCCCTCCCTCCCTCTCTATCTTTATCTCTCGCTCTCTATCTCTATCACCTATCTCTCTTTATTTGCTTCCTCTCCCTCTCCTCTCCCTCTCTATCTCCCTATTTGACTCTCTTTCTATATTTATCCCTCTCTAACTCTCTCTCTACCTCTCCATCTCTTTCTATCTCTCCCCCCTCTCCCTATCCTTCTCTCTCTCTCTCTATATATATATCTATATGTCTTCCTCTCTCTATCTCTATCTATTTCTCCCTCTCTCTATCTCTCTCCCTCCCTCTTTCTATGTATCCCTCTCTCCAAGTCTATATCTATATCTCTCCCCCTCTCTATCTATCATCTCTCTATCTTTTTCTCTCTCTAATTCTATCTCTCTATCTCTATCTTTCCCTTTTTCCATTTCTTTCTATCTCTATCCCCTTGTATGTATATCTCTCCATATCCCTCTCTATCTCTCTATCTCCCCCTCTCTCTATCTCTCCATCTCTCCCTCTCTCTATCTCTCTATCCTTTCTCTATCTCTATCTCTCTCCCCCTCTTTATCTCTCTTTTTCTTCCTCTCTAAATCTCTATCTCTTTATCTCTCTATTCTCCATCTCTATATATCTCTCCCTCTATCTATCTCTCTCCCTCTCTCCCTCTTTAAATCTCTATCTATATCTCCCATTATCTCCTCATTTATCTATCCTCCCTCTCTCTTTATCTCTCTACCTCCCTATCTCTATATCTCTCTCTATCTTGCTCTCTATATCTCTTTATCTATCCCTCTCTAACTCTATCTTTCTATTTCCCCATCCCTCTCTATCTCTCTCCCCCTTTCTATCTCTCTCCTCTATCTATCTATCTCTCCCTCTTTCTAACTCCATCTCCTCATCTAACAAGGTGCATTTGATGTTATTTGTTCCAACACAACCTCTTCTATTTGAAAGTATGGAGGCCTTGAATCTTCATCATCATCACCAAATGATATATAATGGTTGTCTCTTATTAGAAATAATGATACTCTAGAGTGAAAGAAGATGGAGGGGTGACATGAGTCTTCTCATACAATTTGTCCCACTTATCATCCAACACATTTAACTGATCTAAAATGCGAGCACATTATAAGCATGTTTTTTACAACTTTGGGAAATTTGAACCCTAACAGTTGGATTTACCTTGGGCATCCAATCCAAAGGGTTGGACCTATCTTTTGGATGCCAAAAACATGTTTTCAACAAAACATATAAAATCAACTAAATCCCAAGTGTGCTCTCCATCAAGTTTACATGTTTTTCAATGTTAATACGAAAAAATGCCAAGATGACTTCAAGTTTTTGTTATTATGTTTCTAAGAGTGTATTTTTTTTCTAAAATCTGATAACATTAAGGTTTCCATCTTCAATTTATTTTGCTAATGTGTTCCTATTTGCAGAAAACCTGTGTAGTATTTTTGGTGTCATTTTTTACACGTTTGTCAAAATTTGAAACAAATTATGTTTTTAGATTCTAGACTCTAATTTATACACATTAAAAATTTATTTCTGATTAGTTTTCAAAAAAATTAGGGGTATCACACTAAAATTTGTATTTTTCAGAATGTGTCCACTTTAAAAATTCATAAACAATTACATATTAATTAAAAATTTAATAGAAAAATCAGGGATAAACTATGTGATGTTAGCTAATTTTCCACCAAAGTTATTTAAGAAATATTTAAAAAAGATAACTTTTTAAAGGGGGAGCACACTAGATTCTATGTTCTATTTTTCTGACAAAAATAGGAGCACTTTGTGTGCTCTCCATAATTAAGCCTCTTAATCTCCACTATTTTTAGAAAAAATTAGTAGTTAAGAAACTAGACTTTGAGCACTACAAATCTTGTTCTTATCACATCTTCTAATTTTGAGTGTGGCTATCTTCAATTTCTTATCTAAGATCAATTTTATTGATTTCAAAAAGTGACCACTTTTGACCTCCTTTTGGTCCTTCATTTCCATGTACATACCCTAGGATGACTAATCTATGCTCTATTTTTTAATTTTTGTTGATTAGAAGGCTACTATCATGGTAGACTATTAAAATGTATTTTCTATTAGTCTCCTTGATGAGATACTAAAAGATGATAGATATATAATGAAAAATATGTTGGCAAGAGACACTACTAGGCATGTCAGGTGTTGTCATTGATGGAAACTAAACCTATCTTACACATTCGCATTACATCAGTGGATCATACCAGAAGTCATATTGCAGATTTGTCTAAGTTCGGATGGACAAGAACATAGCATATGACAGGGTTCAACATCTTGTTCCCCAATTCTCTACAAGTAATCATATTGAGTTGTGGATCTGAGGAAATGTTAATGGATGTAAGAGCTACCTAAATCCAAGAGTTTAGCCTCTGTTGATGAAGGGATTGAAAGTTACATGCATCTGAGTATCAGGTTCTAGTTAAACAGTTTAGTCTAGTGAAGAATAGGCCGACATGGTGTTTGATCATTGTGCGGATTAGGAAAAGTTGTTGGTTGAGTAATTTGTGAGATCCAGTGGTATTGTCTGACATGTAAGGTGACTTGGATATAGAGGTTTTGGTCTGCATTGGTGTTTGTGCATGGATTTAGCTGATAGAATAGTGTTCTTAAAAAATCTCTATGTTTTTCTTAAGGGTGACTTCAGTTGATGTAAATTCATGTAGTAGATATATATGTTCGATGGATTTAAACATTTTGTGGTGTATGTGTGAGAATATGAAGGGATAGGTGTGAAGTAAAGAGATCTAAGCTCCGGATCATGGCAGAATAGTGAAGTAGGGTAGAGAGAGATGAAGTGTGTAAAGTCAGTATATTGAGCACAACCAGAGCTGTAATTTTGCATTGTTAGATGCTATTCTTTAGTTCAAATATTCCTATGAATTCTTGTAATCGATTTTGTAGATAGTTAGCCTCCTTTGAGCAGTGAGCTCTAGGTAGTGTCCCTGAAGGCATGTACCTTCCCCATTTGTAATATTTTTAACAGAGTATAAATTCTTGTGGGGTAACCCCTACTGTGGTTTTTCCCTTAACTAGGTTTCCACGTAAAAATCCTAGTGTTCATGTGTTATGATCTTATTATTTCTGTACTTATGTTCATGCTTCTTTATTTTGGATGTATGTGGTAAATTATTAAGGGATCATAATACTAGGTTTTATAGAACATTGATTCACCCCCTCTCAGTGTTCCTTAATTTTAACAATTGGTATCAGAGCCTAGTTCCCTAGAAGAAGTTTAACATCTTGAGGAAGATCCGAGAAGGTGTTTTCAATGGGTTTATTCAAGCATTATACTAGTATCAATCAACAACTTCAAGTAGCCTTAGATGATCTTGATCTGTCCAGAGCAGAAATCAAAGATTTGCAAGAGAACCTTAAAGATAGTGAAGATTAAATTGAGACCTTAAAAGGACAACTGAGCAAATCTAATGAAAAGAGGAAAGAGCTACTTCATTAGCTAGCAAATCAGAATGAAAACAATGATATGGATGAGGCCCTGAAGGAGAAGACAAAGGAATGTAAGAAGTTAGCAAAAGAAGTTGTCCTAAAACATGAGATGGAATCTGGGGTGATGAGACTAGCGAAGGAAATTAAGGAAAGGAAGAACACTGAGGAAAAACTGAATCAATCTCTAAAAGAAAGGATAGAAGAGTGTTGTAGATTGGACAGAATAATTGGTCATCTAGAATCTGATCTATAAGAAATTAGGGATAATGAGGATCAACTTGAAAGACAAATTGTCATTCTCAAACATGACCTAGAATTTGCAAATGAATATAAATAGAAATTCAAGATAAGCTCAGCTAAATTTTAGGTGTTGCTTGATAGTTAGAAGAAGGTAGATGATAAGCATGGTTTGGGATTTGAGAAAGGTGAAAGCTCTGGATCTGGTCAAAGAAATTTTGATGCAAGAAATCAAAGAAGGAATCCTAGAAGACCTCCAGTAAGACAACCTAATGCTCAAAGGTATCCATCTTTTAATGGTAATTGTTTCAAATGCAATAAGTATGGTCATAAATCTAATCAATGTAGAAGTAAAGTGAATCAAAATACATCATCTTTCTCCGGTCAATGCTTTCATTGCAAAAATATAGGTCATAAAGTTGAGGAATGCAGAAGTGGATCAAGGAATCCTCCTAAGAACAAAAAAGTGTTCAATGGAAGATGTTTTACTTTCAATAAGTTTAGGCATATTGCAATGCAATGTAGATCTAATCTTGCTCCAATATGTAATTGTCACAAAAGTAAGATTGTATGTTTCAATTGCAACAAGTCTGGACATATTGCTAAATTTTGTAGAAACAAAAAGGAGAACTCATAGGTAGGTAAAGGAAAAATAGAGCAGAAGTTGGACAAAAGCAAAGGCAAAGTTGATGTGAATGAGATCCAGAATGAAATGAACAAAACATGGGTGAAGAAAGGTGAAATGAATGTTGACAATGGGTCTACACTAGAATTTGGTGCTTATAATTCCTCTAGGAATTGAATTAGGAGCTCTAGCTTAGGGGGAGCTGCAATGAAAATCTAATTCCCCCTACTAGCAAGTGGGTGCCTGAATCTAGAACAATGAATGCAGAAAGAGAAGCCTATTGCAGATCTGTTGAAGTAAATTCTGGAAGAAAAGAAGATAATGCGATTGATTGCGGAGCAATTAAATATTGACTATATTCAAAAATAGAGTAACTAGATGAATTAGGGAAAAACATTTATTACAATGAAGAATTAGTTTTTGCGGTGGATAAAAGGTCATTCATTCAAACACTTGAATCACTTTACATTCGAAGAGAACAAGGAGAAGAGTTCCTGAGCTGAAATTTTATAGATTTGAAGTGCAAAGAATGAATTCGACAACTAACCCTAATTCTATGAAAAAGGTATTTTTCTACAAAGCTTTGAACTTGTAATCTTTTGCAATGGCTACACCTCTAGTTGTGAATATCACTGAGTGACCTCGGCCAAAGTTTAGAAATAACCCATTCAAATCCATTGAAGTCGATCTGATGGGAGCATTCTCTAAGGTTCCGTATGAAGTTCTTCATATAGAAGACATTAGGGCTTATATTCACGCACCTCTAGAAGAGCATGGCATCTCAAGGTTTGGTGAACTATTCATGAATCACTTGACAGATGATGATTATGAGCTTAAAATGGAGTACAAAGTACTGAAAGACAAGAAATTCATACAATTTGTTAAGTTTCCAACTTTTGCAGAGGACAAGTGGGTCTGGTATGTCTTGAGCCATATCCACGATGAGTTTCTATGGTTGAATCATCCATTCAAAATCACAAAGGATACAATAAGGGTAGTTACAGATTTGAATTCAACTGGTACTTTGCCTTAGTTGAAGGTTGTGAAGAATCAAGAAGTCACCGAGGCAACCAGATCAAAATTTGACAAGAGAGCCATGACTATAAATGACATAGAGGATAATGGGGTTAGATTCACATCAATGGTGATAGGATACAAGATATATTACTCTAGAAGAGAAAATTTAGTTTCCAGAATAGCCATCTATACTGCATATAAGATGGTAAAAGAAGGTGCATACTATGATCTTTGTGAACTATTGATGAACTAGCTCATGGAGAACCTAAGCAAGATAAAGAAGGACAAAAAATACTCATTCAAATTTGGTATGTTAATTATGTGTCTCTTCTTCTATTTTTTGAGTGAACTTTCGGGAAACAAAAATATAATATGGTCAAATGACAAACTAGTAGCAATCCAAATTAGGAATCATTTGAGTTGTTTGGGTAGGTATGATGCACAAAAGACTGCACTTTGGGGATTCTTCCTAAACTTCCAGAGTATAATGTAGGCTAGGGATATAATACCTATGATTGTAGTTGAAAAATACAAGGACACCATTTGTTTTATGGTTACTATTGATCAGTGCGAAATGGAAGTAGTGGAACCTAGAGTTGTGTGGATCATGCCCATGGGGTATGAAGTGGATGGACATGTATTGGAGATGTATGCACAACATCTATTAAGCTAGCCTAGGGATCTAGCTAAGGAGAGATTTGGAACATATGAAGAGATTTCACTAAAATTGCATCTTGAATTCAAGGCTACTAAAATCAAAAGGACTGAGAGGAAAGAAGTTGAATAGCTGGTTGAGAATTTAGGCCTTACCAATGAAGCTATGAGACAATTCAGGGAAAGGACAGAGAGAACTAAGAAGGAGAAGCAGGATAGGGAACAAGGAAGTGTTCTAGAAAAATCCCCCTCAAATTTTAGGACTACTAGGAGTTCTAGTTCAACCACCAGTGCATCACCTTCTCTTGCTACAGAAAAACCTACTGGTAAGGAAGGAAAAGGACAAAGGTAAAGAGCAAAAGAACATATGTTAGTGTGGAGAAAGAGGATGAAGAAGAAACTAATTCAGATGATGAGGTTAAATAGTTGAAGGCCTCAGACACTAAAGCTGCTAAAGTGTTTAAGGAGAAGCCCTCCAGAAGCAAAAAGTCAAGTAAGATGCATAAGTCAGAGGTTGATGTTGAGAAGCCAACTCCTTCTATGGAGGACATCATTAAGACAATCAATGTAGATGGAAACCTAAAACCAATGACTGAATTCTATGATTATTACAGTAATGCTGACAAAAGAATTTTGGACAATGCTACTATAAAATATTTGAATGTATTCAACAGAGCACTAGTGGATATTTTGTTAGAAGTTCCTAAGAGTTTAAGAGACATTCTAGAAATAAGAAAAGAAGCTGTCGAAACAAAGGATATGGAGCTAAGGGAACATGTAATGTCCAGTCTATGTCCGGTGATCTCCAGAAAAGAAGCAGATAAGATTCTTAAAGAAGTCAATAATAACTTTAGAAGCAAGAAAAGGGTGAATAAGATGATGATTGGAGAGAATGATGAAGTTGTTAAAGAAGCAGAACAAATTCTAAAGAAAGCGTTGGACAATAATAAGTTTTATGTGGTTACAAAAGAACCAGTTGATACTGAGGATGCATCAGTTCTAAATGATGAAGAACTGTAGAAAAATGAGCAACAAACTGGAGTAGATGATGTCTCCATTCTGGAAGAAGAAACATTGAATAAAGAAGATGAAGAAATGATGAAGGAAGATCAAGAAAAAGAAATTGATGATGGAATTGATTCCTCCACTCCATATGTTGAGGAGTTTGATAATACCACCACTAAGGATACACTAAATCCTCCAAAAGAGAATGTAGAAGATATTTCTAAGATAGATAAAAGCAAGGATGCTTATGATGATGATGTAGAGAAGGTAGAAGCAAAGAAAAAGACTAAAAATGATGAGCAAGACAATGTGGTTGACTCCAAAAAGGGAGAAGATGGAGGCCTTGAAGAGCTTAAATCTGTAACATCATATTGGACAAGAGACACTGCAGAAGCAGTGAAAGAAATTTTTGGAAAGAGATTAATACAAGGACCAATCAACTTTGATACTTTATCACTGGTGTAGAAGATAAAGTTGGCCTCTATTGCACAAGCTAAGGCTAGAGAATAAATCCTAAAGTCTCGTATAGAAGATAGCGAGTTGCTTGGCCTTGCATCTAAGATTTTGGAGAAAATCATGCCCTCATTTCAAAAGGACTCATCAGCGTCTCCCTTTGGCCATTTGAAAAGTCTGATAAACTCTGTAAGTTCTCATTTTGAAACCTTAGAAAAGTCAACAGAAGTTAAAGTCAAAAATGAATTTAATGAGACGAGGGTTGCTGAAATAAAGAAAATAATTAGTTATGATAGATCAGGGCTTGATACTAGTGTAAAGAGTATTCAAAATACCCTATCTGAAGGAGAAGAGATTTATATGTTTTTCTTAAACTGATTTAAAGTTGTTGAGGATATTGAGAAGAAGATTAAGGACTTAGAGCTCAAATTGTCTAACATTTCTTAGTCATATAGTCCTTTAATTGAGTCAGTATCTACCAAAGAATGCCAAGTAGTGAGTTTGTGGAATGAATTGAGTGACCTGGAGAAAGAAAAGGTTAAAGTTTTGGGCAGGTTGGATGAGCTCTGGGGACTATTTTCCCCCAAGTTAGAAACTATGTATGATCTATTGGTAGAATCCCAAGCTACTGCTGCTACTAGTGATCCTACTAACCTTCAAAAGGTAGAATCACTGGCATTTTTTTTTAGTGGACATATATCCATTTTGGACAGCATAAAGAAGAACTGGGACAATGAATTGACATGGTTGAAAAACATTTTCGGGGATATCTTTTTGTTGATGAACAAGGCTTAAGGACTATATGTTCATATGCGGAAGTATATACTTAGAGTTTTGACCCGTGTACATAAAACTTTTGCATGAATTTTGATATCCGAATCCCATGCTTTGTCATTGTTGTCAAAGGGGGAGAGGAAAAGCAATGAAAAATGAAGAATTAATCTAAGGGGGAGAATTGGAAATCACAAGTGTATATAGTAAGAGGGAGTTGTTCTAACACTTAGTCATTTTTCACTAAGTGTTGTCATCAATGCCAAAGGGGGAGATTGTTGGCAAGAGACATTGCTAAGCATGTCAAGTGTTGTCATTCATGGCAACTAAACCTATCTTACACATCCACATTACATTAGCGGATCATACCAGAAGTCAGATTGTAGATTTGTCTAAGTCTGGATAGACAGGAACATAGCATATGATAGGGTTCAACATCTTGGTCTGCAATTCTCCACAGGTAACCATATTGAGTTGCGGATTGGAGGGAATGTTAAGGGATGTCAGGGCTACCTAAATCCAAGATTTTAGCCTTTGGTGATGAAGGGATTGAAAGTTACATGCATCTGAGTATCAAGTTATGATTAAATAGTTCAGTCTAGTGAAGAACAGGTCGACATGGTGTTTGATCATTGTACAGATTAGAAAAAAGTTGTTGGTTGAGTAAATTGTGAGATCCAATGGTATTGACCGACATGTAAGGTGACTTGGATATAGATTTTTTTGTCCGCATTGGTGTTTGTGTATGGATTCAGCTAATAGAACAATGTTCTTAAAAAATGTCTAAGTTTTTCGTAAGGCTGACTACAATTGATGTAAATTCATGTAGCGGATATATATGTTTAATGGATTTGAGCATTTTTTGGTGTGTGTGTAAATATGAAGGGATAGGTGTGAATCATAGTAGAATTAGGTGTGAAGTAAAGAGATCTAAGCTCCAGATCATGGCAGAATAGTGAAGTAGGGCAGAGAGATGAAATGTGTAAATTTAGTATATTAAGCACAAATAGAACTATAATTTTACATTGTTAGATGCTATTCTTCAGTTCAAATATTCCTATGAATTCTTGTAATCAATTTTGTAGGTAGTGAGCCTCCTTTGAGTAGTGAGCTCTGGGAAGTGTGCCTGAAGGCACATGTCTTCCCAAATTGTAATACTTTTAATAGAGTATAAATTCTTGTGGGTTAACCCCCACCGTGTTTTTCCCTTAACCAAGTTTCCACATAAAAACCTTGGTGTTCATGTGTTATGATCTTGTTGTTTCTATACTTATGTTCATGCTTCTCTCTTCTGGATGTATGTGGTAAATTATTAAGAGATCATAATATTAAGTTTTGCAGAACACTGATTCACCCCCCCCCCTCTCTGAGTGTTCCTTAATTTCAACAAAATAGTCATCCTCTATAGGAAAGAATATTTATTCTAGAATCCAAGATGAAGGAGAAGATTTTGAGAGATTTTAATGATACACCATTACTAGGGTTTCTAGGATATTACAAAACATAAAAATAGATCAAGGAGAGGTTCTCTTGGAAGGTCCTAAAGGAGGATGTTCTTAATCATATCAAAAAATGTGTAAGTTATTAACAAAATGAAGAAGATCATGCCTTTCTTCTAGGATTGCTACAACAATTGCCTATTCTAAATCAAAAGTGAGAAAGCATATCCATGGACTTCATTATAGGCCTCCCCCAGGTGCATCATAAATATTGCATTTATATTTTTCTGGATAGGCTAAAAAAGTATGCACATTTATTTATCATTTCTTCATAATTGAAATCTTCTCAAGTGGTAGATTTATTTTTTAGAGGTGTTTAGGCTACATGGATTGCCTAAGAATATTTTTAGCAATAGAGATAATTTATTCCAAAATTCTTTTTTGCAAGGGTTATTTTATTTTGCAAGTACAAAGCTCACTCCTAGCACAAGCTACCATCCCCAAATAGATGGAGAAATAGAAATAGTGAATAAGTGGATTGAGGGGTACTTGAGCAATTATGTTTCAAATTAGCAATCAACTTGGCTTAATTAACTACATTTGAGAGAATACTACTACAACACTTCCTACCACATGTCCATTGGTATGTTTCCATTTATGGAATAATATGATTATGATGTATTAACCTTTGTTGATTTAGTGTTCACAGATATTAGAGTAGGTCAGTAGCTAGTGTTAGGAAAAGTGTCTCAATGTCACATCTCGTTTTTATGAACAATATGATTATTTTAGTTTAGTGAATAATTACTATGATTAACTTTACTTTATGTAATTTTGCATACGTGGAGGTAATTATTATGAGTTATAATGATGAAAATTGGAAATTATTTTAAATGTTAAATATTGTAGACATGATTACAATGATTTGCCTCAGATATGTTTTGGAGACACTAACCTATTGACATTGAGTTGAGTGCAAATGGATGTAGGTACTCATCAAAGATGAGAGCATGATTGAGGTAGAGGTGTTCTAGCCACTTGGCAAGATCTGATGGATGGATTACCCTGATGCAATCATACACATCACGTAGTTGCATATGCATTATTGAATGGCTTTCATTGCTTTAATGCATGATTATTAATCATTTTTAGATGCATGATGTCATTACTTAAATTTAACGTCTTTTCAAATTATGTTTGAATGGTGTAATTATAATTAAATAAGGAAATATATAAGATTGTATTTTAAATTAAATAATAAAATATTGTTTATAGATGTTTGGAAGACAATATGTTCATATATATATATATATATAATATTGCATTGCATTTCTCTTCATGATTATTTAATTAGTTTTGTTTTAATAACAATAGTTAAATTACTCAAAATAGTATTATTATATCGAATAAAAGAATTAAATATGTTTCTTGTCATGCATGCGACAGTGAACTAACTTAAATAGCTCTTAATTAATTAAAGAAAAAAAGATTGTGAGCTTTAAATTATTATTTTCATGCAAACTAAAAATGAGAACTTTAGTTCTAAACCTAATTCTTGGACCACCAAAAATAAGAATGGGAGAAGTTTATTAAAAGAGCAGATCGCTTAGCAGAAGATACCCCACGTTTTTGTAGCAAAGAACTAGTTTTACCGGAATGACAGAAAGGAAAATTGCAACTGAGATAGGAGAGAGAAAGAACAAAGGCAACAACAACGGCTGCATACTCATCACCAATCGACGACTTCTCCAAGTTTTTCAACTATTTTTCGTTGCATTGAAATACTTTGATTTGGGATGTCAAAAGAATGTTTTCCTTCTTCTATTTGGTGGGTGACTGTAATTGTTGGGTCATCCCTATTCTTTTTATGCTAGCCACTTTTCTTTTTGCTTGACTATTGACTCATTTTCTGAGTCAACCTCTTCTTATCTTCTACTTGGGTGACTTGTAATATTTCTCTTGTCATTGTTATAACCCAGATCGACATGTATGCTGTCCGTTTCTCTTTATTCTAGATGCATACCATATTTTCTTGGTCATTTAACCTTGTGGCTAGCCATCACCTTGGATGTTATTCATTTGATTTTGTAGCTGTCTATGATCTTTTCACCCTGGTGATCTTGTGTTTGTTGAGTAGATCAAACCCTTTATTCTTGCCTATCACCAATCTACCCAACTATAACGTAGTATTTAGAATCGACCCGCTGCATCTAATCCTGTCTTGGCTGATTACTAGTTTTTATGATATGATAATTGTCCTTGCCATCCATGTCACTTGGCCTTCTTGGGTGATCTTTTATAGATCGACCCCCTTTTAGTTCTTACAAATTGTCATTTCCAGATCTTGATATTACCTATTGGAAAAACTCTTTTTACAAAAATCCTCAGATACTATCAAATTATTCTCTATCGAGATATTTATATTGTAGTTATTTTTCTGTATGACTGTATTTTCTTATTTTATGCTGGCTGAAGCGGTTCTATGATAAAAATTGGCCTTACTATAAGAGAAATGTATATTCTTAAAATTAGAAAAGAAAGTTGTTATTATCTCCATAGATATTCCTTAGTTACTGATGTGTAAAACACCATTTTCAAACCATTATCTTGGATAACAGTAGACTATTACAAACTCCTTCAATTGTTTATTTTACCATTCTATCATAGCTCTTGTCATTGAAATGAGAGGAGGGTTATTGAATAGTATATACAAACTTATTGGTTAAAACTGAGTAGCTCCTACCACAAGCGGATGACAGTAAGATGAAATCGAGACTATAGACTTCTATATTATTTTTCCTATGAATGTTGATGCTAAAAAACCTATTATATTATAATCAAAACCAAAACTAGATTAAACTATGTTCTATGTTCTTTTCTTTATTACTGCAATAGTTCATGTTGTAGTAGCAACATGAAGACTATTTTCTATTGTTTTTAGACTTCCTATCATAGAAATAATAGCAAGATATATTAATATCTTAAAATGACTATTATTGAAGACATTGTGACTAAAATACAAGATTAAAAACTATATCAAATTGATAAAAGTATGATTTTGATTGTATGATCAAAAGACGGTTCATTGCTTGAAAGTGTATTTTTCCTTAATTGATGTTTGGGAAAGGGATTGGATTGATTTATTGGAAATCTTGAATTTGTGATTCTTTACTTTATTTTCTTGCTTCTTGGGGAAAGAAGTAGATTTTTCATCTAGGAAATGTTATTGGGTTACTTTTGCAACTAGGATGACAAATGTGGATATTAAGAGATGGCATTTCCTCTTTTCAGGAATTGAACTAGTTTACTTATAAATGATTAGATCTAATTGGACTGACATTGAAATAGATGTTTATTGTCTAGCAAACTTAATTATTGATATCTCTACCACATCATGTTGTGAGAGAATTTGCTTTTTATTTTAGAATTGCACATTCAAACATCAAGGTTGCATTGGGTGTTCCCTCCTGCCAGTTGTTACTAGGTAGCTAGACATTTCGTGTAGGCCTGTGTTTCCTTCATTTTAGGAAGGGATCTGAGGAAGTGCAAATACTTCATGGTTGGATAGAAAAGCACCTGGGCCATGTTCCTGTCTCTTGGCTTGTAGGTGGTGGACCACTTGGTTCGTGCGGCTGAAGAGTGTATTGATTTATTTATTATTGTTTTACATGTTGATTGTACCCTATATTAGATGTATTGTAGCATACTTGCCAATGGATTTATTTATATTATTTTATCATTCTTGTTACCTAGATTAAGCACGTGAATATGTAAGATTTAATGACATTGAGATTCATATTTATGAGATTATATTTTTATTTGAGATATTGTGATTAAGCGGATTAATTACATCTTTTATCCAAGAGTAGTTGTATTTAAGGGGATTATTTACAACTTTTTATTTTTGGATATTGCAATGTTGTATTTAAGTGGATTATTTACTTCATTTACTTTTGAGTTGGTTTAAATGCTTTTACATGATTTGTGAGGCTTTACACTCAACCTTGTGACTTTGAAAGGTTACTATTCTTCCTAGTTTTGGTCTTTTCAAATACCCTTTATCTTGGAGAATGGGCTAGAACTTTTAAAGATTCCAAAAGGGCTAAAAATGGCAGGACTTACTATTTTTAGTAACTCTACACTTGACCTCAGATTGACTCAAAAATTTTCACAAAAGGTGTGGAACTACTAAATAAACATATTAGCTGAGTTTCGACTCAAGTTCATATCTGGATTGCAATATTGAAGTTTCTATTTTTTGAAACAACCGAAAAAAGTTTCAAACTCAATTTTGAGGCACTTAGAGGTCCCTAAACATCTCAAACTTTTTCATAACTAATGAAGTAGGTTATATCATAATAGATCTCTTCACGAGCTTCCCATCGCATTAAACGGTTCATCAATTGGACACCCAGACTAAAAGTTATGGCCTCTGGAAGTTGGACCTCATATTTTTGGGAAATGTAAAAATGTGTTAGACACTTAAAAGAGATGTAAATGGGAGAGTTACATGTGTTGGTGTGTGATTTGGCACATCACAAGGCATCTTTGATTGAAGATAATTTGGGTTCCACTTTTGGGTGGTTTTGGCTCATGGTTTTGTAATTACATTTAATAGTTTACTGTATTGTATCTCCTATATATCATGAGCTTGAGATGTAGGTTGTGTGTGAGAATATTATAGATGTTGTGTTACCTCCTAGATCTTTATTTGGTTATACTCTCATGAATGCTTTCTCTGCAAGTATCTTGTAATCTTGTTGATTCTTGAATAATATATTGGGCGGATTTGGAGTGTGGAGTTTTTTACTTGAAAGGGTTTTCCCCACATATATCTTGTGTTGTGAGTTTTTTATTTGCATTTGGATGTCTATTAATGTGCATCTTAATTTGTAACTATAAAAGATTTTTTTTTTTTGCATAAATCTTTCCTCAGTAAATCAGTGTAGGAAGCATTTACACATACCTTGCTTCCTATTAGTTGGTATCAAAGCCTAATCACCTTTGGTTCTAGTTATTGGGTGGAGGGTTTTCTGAGCTTTGAGTGGGAGCTTGTGCAGAGAATTTTGAAATCTTTTTTGCAGGAAAGAGATGGTGAGTACATCTAGGAGATTTGATATAGATAAGTTCAATGGAGGCAACTTTGAGTTGCAAAAACTCAAGATGGAGGACTTATTGGTGGATAGAGATCTATGGCTCATAGTATCTAGAAACATGCCATCAGGCACGAAACAAGAAGATTGGTATCTGATGGATCAGAAGGCTAAGGGTGTTATAAGACTCTATTTGGCTAATTTAGTGCTCCTGAATATCCATGAAGAGAAGACTACAAAGGATCTTTAGAAGAATCTTGGAGATGTTTATAACGCTAAATCCCTGGTGACCAAGTTATTCCTATGAAAGAAATTATATTCTTTGAGGATGGAAGATGAAGGATATGTCATTGATCACTTGAATACATTCAATATGCTTGTTTCCCATTTGACCTCTATTGGTGTGAAGATGGAGGAGGAGGATCAATGTATGGTATTACTGTGTTCCTTACCAGATTTGTGGGATCACCTTGTCATGGCCATTGGGAGTACCACTACCACCTTCAAGATAGATGAAGTGGTTTATTCCTTGTTGTCTAAAGAGATGTGGAGAAAGTCTTCTGAATCAGCTAAGGAGGCTCTTACAGTTCATGGTAGATCTAAAGAAAAGGGAAAGAAAAAGGATAAAAAGGAAGAAAAAGGAAGATCTAAATCACATGGAAGATCTAAGTCTCCTAGAAATTCCAAGGCCTTGTGTTGGAACTCTAGCAAACTTGGTCACTTCTGCAAGGACTACAAGGAGGAGAAAAAGAAAAAGAAGAAGAACTATGATTTCAGATTCTGACAAGTCATCTCATGATAAAAGAGAAGTGTTTTTCACTGCCTTGGCAACACATGAATCTAAGGATGTATGGCTTATTGACTCTTGTGCATCTTTTCCCATGACCTCACATTAGGGTTGGTTTTCAAAGTATCAAGAATACGATGGTTGAAAGGTGTACTTGGGTGATGATTCTCACATGAAGATTATTCACCATGGAAGAGTCTTGATTGAATTCCCTGATCGACGAGTGAAGGGAATCAATGGTGTTCTACATATCTCTAGCTTGGTAGGGAACCTTCTTTCTGTAAGTAAGTTGAATGATGTGGGTTTGCAGGTTGTTTTCTTGAATGGAGGATGCAAGATAACTAGAGGATCTATGGTGTTTTCTTAGGGTGTTCAGATTGGTACTTTGTTTCAGGTTGATGCATGTGTGGTTTAGTGTAATAGTGGCTCTATTTTGAAGAAGAGAGCTTTGGATTCTTCATCCTCACCATTGAAACCAGCAGTGAAAAGGACTATTGCATTTACTTCCAATGGTCGTGCTTTCTGGGTAACTAAGGGTGTTCATTCTATGGAGATGAAACTTCTAGCTAAGAAGACAATGTTATGGCACCAAAGGCTTGGTCACATTGGTCAAAAGGGTTTGAGGACCCTAAAAAATAAAAATCGTGTTTAGGGTATGAATGATTGTAATCTTTAGTTTAATTTTTGTAAACATTGCATCTATGAAAAATAGAATTGTGTTTAGTTTTATTCTAGTTCTCATTCTGATGTGTTTGGTCATGTTAACATGTTCCTTCTATTTCAATATCTATTTACTTTGTTTCGTTCATTAATGATTATAGTATGAGGACATGGGTATATTTCCTTAGAACTAAATCTAAAGTCTTTAGTAGATTCAAAGAGTTCAAAGCTCTTGTAGAGAATCAGAAGGATAGAAATATTAAGTGTTTAGGACTAACAATGGTGGTAAGTTTTGTTCAACAGATTTTTATAAGTTCTGTAAAGAACATGGGATTGAGAGGCACAAGACAACTCCGTATACCCCTTAGTAGAATGGAGTTTTAGAGAGGATGAATAGAATGTTGATAAAGAGGGCAATGAGTATGCTAAATGGAGATGGCCTTGAACAAAAGGTTTAGGCCGAAGCTATTGCTACCACTTGTTACCTAGTTAACAGGTCTCCGACATTAGCACTCATTGTTAAGACACCTATGGAGGTATGGTTTGGTAAAAATCCTTCATTAAGACACATTTGAGTATTTGGTTGTGAGGCATATGCACATGTGCCTAAGAAGAGGTCTAAGTTGGAGAACAAGGATCTAAACTGTATCTTCATTAGTTATGGCATCAGTGTGAAAGGGTATAAGCTTTGGCATCCAATGGTTGAGAGAGTTTTGTATAGTAGAAGTGTGATCTTTAGAGAACTCAATCCTTGTTCTGTTGTCTTGTAGCTAGAGAAAGAAGAGAAGAAAGAAGATGTAGTTCAACTTCCTTCCACCCCTGAGAAAGTTGAACGAAAAACATCTATTGGACCTAATAATGAGGAAATCTCTAGTAGCTCTAAAAGTTTAGAAGAAGATGAAGAACCTCATCCTCAATCTTTGAGGAGGTCTATATGGATAAGGTGGAAACCTGATAGGTTTGGTTATTCATTACATGATTCTAGTAGTATTTTTTCTTTGATTTCTAACATAGATGAGTCTAGAAATGTGAAAGGCTATGGAAATGAAAGATGCAGGTTCTTAGAAAAAGGCCATGGAAGATGAGGTGGCTTCTTCAGAAAAGAATAATACTTGAGACTTGGTGGTGCCTTTGCCTGAAGGATGAAAACCTATTAGATGCAAATGGGTGTTCAAAAAGAAATTTAGTGTAGATGGCAGTGTTTAGAAATATAAGGCTAGATTGGTTGCGAAGGGGTATTCTCAGGTGGAGATAATTTACTATGGTGAGATATTCTCTCTCATTGCAAAGCTGACATAAATATTTGGTTCTAATTATCGCTTGCAGTAGCGTATGATCTATAAGTGGAACAGATGGATGTGAAGACAACATTCCTTCATGGTGACTTGGAGGAGGAAATCTATATGTCACAACCAGAGCACTATGTGGTGAAAGGTAAAGAAAATATGGTTTACAAGTTGAAAAAGTCTTTGAATTGTTTGAAATAGTCTACTAGGATGTGGTACCAAAAGTTTGATGCCCTTGTGTTGAGTATTAGATTTCTAATATTGAAATTAGATCATTGTGTTTATTACAAGTTTGACAATGATCTCATTCTCATTATTGCATTGTATGTTGATGATATGTCACTCATTGGGAATGGTAAAAGTTTGATTTCTGATTTGAAGTCTTAGTTGTCAGCATAGTTTGAGATGAAAAATCTAGGGACAGCTCGGTACATTCTAGGGATGGAGATCAGAAGAGATAGAGCAAACAAAAAACTTTAGTTAGGCTAGAGTAAGTATGTTAACACTATGTTGAAGAGATTCAACATGGTAGATTGTAGACCTTTGACTATTCCTGTAGTACGATGGGGACAAAGTTATCTATTGCAGATTGTCCAAAGTCTCCTTCTGAGATGGAGGATATGAGCAGAGTTCCTTATGCTAGTGTGGTTGGTAATTTGATGTATGTGATGGTCTATACTACTTAGTCGATTTATGGCTAATCCTGGATGGGTACATTAGAATGCAGTGAAGAGAGTGTTCAGATATTTATGGGTTACTTCTGAGTATTACTTATGTTATCATGGTTATCCTATAGGACCTTGGCATTCACTTTGTATTCATGGATTTGTGGATTCAAATTGGGCAGGTGACATTTACAATAGGACAACCATCAGTGCTTATGTGTTCACTATGTTTGGTGATACTATTAGCTGGATGAGTAAGTGACAACTTGTGGTCCTTTTGTCAACTACTAAAGCTGAGTACATGGTAGCAACTCATGCTTGTAAAGAAGTCATTTGGCTTAAGAGATTGTGTTCTGATGTTGGGTTTGATGTAGGGAAGATTACTAGTTTTTGTGAGAGTCAGAGTGCCATATGTTTGGCGAAAAATCCTACTTTCCATGCAAGGACTAAGAATATTGATGTCTAGTACCATTTTTCTCATGACATGGTAGAGGATGGGAAGGAAAACTTGGAGAAATTCGACACTTTGACGAATGTTGTAGATTCCTTGACAAAAACTGTGAGCACAAGGAAGTTTAAATGGTGTTCAAAGTCTAGGGCCTCCTGGCCCATAGCAATTAAATCATGGTGTTGATACTCCCTTTGATCTTGCAAGGTGATCGACAAGTGGGAGAATATTAGGAAAATTGTCTCAACCTTGCAACTTTGAAAGGTTACTATTCTTCCTAATTTTGGTCTTTTCAAATATCCTTTATCTTGGAGAATGGGTTAGAATTTGAAAGTTTCCAAAAGGGCTAAAAATGGTAGGACTTACTCTTTGTAGTAATTCTACATTTGACCTCAGATTAACATAAAAAAATTCCCAAAAGTTACAGAACTGATAAGTAAACATCTCAGGTGAGTTTCAACTCAAGATCATATCTGGATTATGAGATATTAAAGTTTCTATTTTTTGAAACTATCGAAAAAAGTTTCAAACTTAGTTTTGAGGCACTTAGATTTCCCTAAAAATCCCAAAATTTGTCGTAACCAATGAATTGGGTTATAATGTGATAGATCTTATCACAAGCTTTCTGATGCATTAAATAGTCTGTCAATCTAACACCCAGATCAAAAGTTATGGCCTCTAGAAGTTGGACCTCCTATTTTTGGGAAATGTAAAAATGTGTTGGACACTTAAAAGATTTGTAAAGGGGAGAGTTACACATGTTGGTATATGATTTGGCACATCACAAGGCATCTTTGATTGGAGATAATTAGGTGCCACTTTTGGGTGGTTTTGGCTCATGGTTTTGTAATTACCATTGACGGTTTAATATATTGTATCTCATATCTATCATGAGCTTGAGATGGGGGTTGTGTGTAAGAATCTTATAGATGTTGAGTTACCTCCTGGATCTCTAGTTGGTTATACTCCCATGAAAGCTTTCTTTGCAAGTATATTGTAATCTTCTTGATTCTTGAATAATATATTGGATGGCTTTAGAGTGTGGGGTTTTTTACCTGAAAGGGTTTTCCCCATGTATATCTTGTGTTGTGAGTTTTGTATTTGCATTTGGATGTTATTACCTTTATGTTAATGTGCATCTTAATCTGTAATTGTAAAAGATTAAAAAATTGTATAAATCTTTCCTAGGTAGATCAGTGTAGGAAGCGTTTCTACATACCTTGCTTCCTTTAAGTTAGTGACCTAGTCAAGCATAGTAAAGACATATTAATTCCACTTCTAGCAAGCCCAAAATCAAAATAAGTTCTATATAGATCAAAATCACACAGAGAGATCATTTGAGGTTGGAGACATGATTTTTCCAAGATTTCATCCATTCAAGCAATCTTCCATCAAGAGAAGTGGGGATACAAAGATCAAAGTTTACATTTATGGACCATATAAGATCATGTGAAAGATTAGTGAAGTTTTTTATGAATTGAAGTTTCACAAGAATAGAAAGATCCATAATGTTTTTCATGTGTGTTGCCTCAAAAATGACACTTGGACAACATGTCACACCTTCATTGGATTTTCCACCATTCGATAATGAGGGGAAACTCATTTTAGTACCTAAAGCTATTATTGACACTAGAGTGAAGAAATTGAGAAACAGATGCATCACAAAGTATTTGGTTCACTGGGAGAATCTGCATACAGAAGATGCTACTTGGTAAGGATCAAAGATCTTGGAGCATCCAAATTTATATCTCTTGAGGGTGTGATGTCTTGTCATGGTGGTGTGGATTCCCACTGGGTGTGTACCTAGCACTAGAACCCACCCATGATTAGGTAGGCTCCATATCACCATGTGTCTACCTTGTGTGCTACCTCTAAGCCTTTAAATGGGATGAAAATCTCACCCTTAATGCTTGTAGTGTTTATTATCTCAACTAAGATAGTCTTTTGGTGTAGTGGTGCATCACATTGCTATCAGAGCTAAAATCTCAAGGTCAAGCCCCATAGAGCATGGTGGGTTTGTGATGTCTTGTCCTAGTGGTGTAGATTTTTCTCGACATGTACCCAGCACTCAGACCCTCCTATGATCATGTGAGCTCCATTCTGCCATGTGTCCACCTTGTGTGCTACCTCTAGGCCTTCTAGTGGGATAAAAACGTCATGCTTAAGGTTTGTGGTGCTTGTTGTCACCACCAAGCTAGTCTTTTGGTGTAGTGGAACATCAAATTTATAGTCATACAAATAATTTTAAGGTAAATATATTCATCTCCAACTAATCAACCATTATGTTAGTAGCATTATATTTATTATGTCATCAATCCATCGGCATAAGATTCATGGTATTTAGAGTATATATGTTGTTCCACACCAAACTTTCCAATCAATAAAAGATTAATTTTTAGGATGTAGATATAAAGATTTTATAATTATGCCAAGAGGCATTTTAAGTGACATCAAGAAGTCTCTTATGGTGACCATGTGAATTTAAATAAAAACCCCTTAACTTAAATTTGACTACCATTTACATGTCAAATAATTAATATTTAATAATAAACATATATTGATATTAATAAACATTATACATAGCTTAATACATATATACAATTATTATAAGGTTTTATTACCTACCTTTAGTCAAATATAGTTCATCTATTATTTCCTAACTAGTTATTACTAGCATACTTATATTTAAAAAAACATATGTAAAGTATGCCTAGAGATATCCTTCTCAAGGCACCTATTCCACCTATAAAATAGGTGCCTCGAGAAGGATATCTCTCAGCGTACTTTAGATATATTTTTTAAATATAGGTATGCTAGTAGCATCCCCTACAGGCTTAATTCTAACTATATTATATATCTTCAGAATTATTATAATTATATAATATAATAAATTAAATAATATAGGTTAGATATATTATTATAATATATTATATTTTAATTATATATAATATAACCCTATCCCTAACCCTAACGTTAATCTTGATAGTAATTATAACACTAAACTTAATTCTACCCTTAGATATACTTAAACCTAATTCTATTCCTAATTCCAACCCTTATCCCAACCCTAATTCTAACCATAGTTCTATATATAGATATAAATGTAAATAAATTTTGGTTTTTTATTATAACTATAAGCCTAACCTTAACATTTAGGCCAATACTAACCCTAATTGTAACCCCAACCCTAACCCTAATTCTAGTCATAGTTTTAACCCTAATTATAATATAAACCCTAACCCTAACACTAATTCCAACACTACTTCTAACTATAATTTTAACCCTAACCCTAAATCCAATTATAATTCTAATCTTGATTTTATCCCTAACCCTAATTATTACCCCAATACTAATTCTATTACTAGTTCAAACCCTAATTTAATTCCAAATTATAACTATAACCCTAACCCTAACCTTAATCCTAATAGTAATGCTAACCCTAACTCTAATTCTAACCCTAAAACCCTAACCTTAATTCTACCCTTATATCTATCCCTATATAATGCAATAGGTATGCTAGAATTATATATAATATTAGCCCAACCCTAACCCTAATGTTAATTCTAATAGTAATTCTAACCCTAAGCCTAATTCTATCGCCAATCCTAACAGTTTTGACCATATTTCTTACCCTAATTCTAACTTGTACTTGAACCCTAACCCTAACCCTAACATTAATCCTAACAATAGTTCTAACCCTAATTATATCCCTAGATCTACTTAACCCTAATTCTATTCCCAATTTCAACCATAATCCCAACCCTAATTCTAACCATAGTGCAATATATATAGATATAAATGTAAATGACCTTTGTTGTTTTATGGTAACTATAACCCTAACCCTAATGTTCACCCAAATTCTAACCCCAACCCTAAACTTGATTCTAATCATAGTTTAACCCTAATTCTAACCTAAACCCTAACCCTAACCCTAATTACAACACTAATTCTAACAACAATCCTAACCCTGATTATAACTGTAATTGTGACCAGAACCCTAAATCCAATTATAATTCTAATCTCAATTTATCCCTAGCCCTAATTCTTACCACAATACTACTTCTATTACTAATTCAAACCCAAATTATAATTATAACCTTAACTCTAACATGAATTCTAATAGTGATTCTAACCCTAACTCTAATTCTAACCCTAACCCTAATTCTAACAATAATTCTAACCCTAACAATAACCCCATTCTATCCCTAGGTTCCCTAATTCTAACCCTAACCCTCATTCTATTGCTAAGATTAATTCTATCCTTAACTCTAACCCATGTCATAAAACTAATTCTTCACCTCAATATTAGTGTTCCATTGTCCCACATCAATATTTAAAAGTCAGATTGCATCACTTGGAATTGACCCAACTAAATTTCAAAAATTAAAACTTATAATTTTCTTGACTTTGGCTCATTTCTTTGTCAACATGAGCTGACTTTGTACACATTTTATAGGATATATCACTTTTAGGGTCTTAGATATATGATTTGCGATGGCATTATCATTTTTTAGATCTTTTGAGGGAGTGTATTCTTACTTATCATTATTCCATTATTATATCTTTTCTTTTCAAGTTTTGTGCTATGTTGAGATATATCCCTTACACACCCTAACCACCCTTGCCAATCCCATTAGGTTTATATTTTCATATCTAATATATCACTAATTCTAACCCTAACCTGAATTCTAACATTGAAGCTAGTGTTAAGGTTACGGTTGGGTCATTTAAAGTGATTTCATTTGTGCAATAATTAATTTCCAAATTTATATTAATAGATAAAAGTATTTGGTATGGATTAATTCTTTAAAGACATCATTTGACATCATATCACATGTACATTTCTACCCTAGTACTTGTACACATAAGAATAATATTTGTCAACATAATATTATTATCTATTTCTTTGCAAATACTCTTACATTTCAAAATTACACAAATCATTCATATCATGGTTGTTTGATTTATGTTCCACAAATTATACTCTTTTGGTTCAAAATTTTCTTATTTAAAAGCAAAAGAAATCATATATTAAAAAATTGAGTAACTATTCTAATAAGCTTGTAATCTAAATATTTCCATAATCTTGGTGCATTTCTTTCCAATTTGTAATCTATTTTATATTGTGTTATGTGAATTTTTCACAATACAATTGAATTGCATACCAAAACCAAATTTCTTAATAGTTAAATTTTCAATGCAACCTTGGAAATGTTAGTTCTTGTTGAAACAAATTGGTATGTAGCTTGTTAAACACTTTTTAATGGTGTTTATTCTTCATATTTGTTCACCTTCATAATCTTTCATGCAACCATGAGAGATAGAATGCCAACCATGGGAGATAGAATGCCAACAATTGACATAATTATAATATTGGAGAAATCTATGATTCTAAGCTCTTTTTATGTAGTATGATGTTTGATCAAATAATTCAACTGAATGTTTTATAGGTATATAGAGTTGATAGAAATAGAACAATTAATATAGTAGTTAGAAAATTTTATTTTTTGGAGGATCACGCACTTAATATCTTCCAAAGATGGAATTCCCAATGTAACCCTAATTCTAACCCTAATTACTAATGTAGATTATATATTACTAATAAAAATAATAATACTATTTATACATTGCTTATATTTTTTTTTCTAAAAGTGGTTGTAGTAGTTATTATAAAAGCCCATGAATAATGTAATTATAAAATAATTCTTAAATAACTCTAAATAAAATAAAATAAAATAACTCTTAGTAAATAAAATAAGTCTTAAGTAATAATAGAACCACATATCAAAATAAAAACAACTGAAAATTGAATATGAAGATATCCTAGCCAAAGAAGAAATCTTTTGGTGACAAAAGTCCAGAGAGACATGGCTGGAAGCGAGTGACAAGAACACTAAGTTCTTCCATAACAGCATGAGGGCATGCAGAAATGTAAATAGAATCTTTAAAATCAAAGATGTGAATAATGTTTGGATCAAAGATCCTCAACAAATCACTTATGAAATGGTTAGGTACTTTGAGGATATTCTTAACAATCCGGAAGGATCTAATTGGCTACACCAACAAGCCATACTGAAAGATATTCCAAGGATTATCTCAGAGGATCAAAACAAAGACCTCAATGGAAAATTTACCAAAACCAAGATTGAACTAGCAATCTCTCTTATGCAATTGGATAAAGCTCCGGGACCAGATGGCTTCACAGCCTTCTTCTTTCAGAAATGCTCGCACTTCTTAGGAGATGAAATAGTCAATGCTTTAGAAGGGGTAAGAAATTCGAGTAGCCTTCTAAAAGAAGTAAATAATACTTTTCTCTCTCTCATACCAAAAAAAGAGAAGCCAAAAAATTTGGGGGATCTGCGGCCTATCTCTCTTTGTAATACTATATACAAGATCCTCACTTAAACCTTAGCTAACAGGATTCAAATAGTTCTACCAGCCATCATAAGTGAAGAGAAAACAGGGTTTGACCCAAGAAGATCTATATTTGACATAATTATTATAGCCCAAGAAGCCATTCACACCTTATAGAAAAATAAAAAGCCTAGTATGCTAATTAAATTAGATATCAGTAAAGCCTATGACAAGGTTGACTGGCGTTTCCTTTACCAAACTTTAGAAGCTTTTGGTATTTCCAAACAATGGATAAACCTCATTTATGCATGCATTTCTAACCCCAAGTTTTTAGTTTTAGTCAATGCGACTCCTAAAGGTTTTTTTAGTATATCAAGAGGATTGAGACAAGGGGACCATATCTCCCCTTTTCTCTTTAAATTATAATGGCAAAATTTCTAGGGAGGATGATCACCAAGGCAAGGGTAGAAAGTAAGATTCAAGGAATCAAATTCACTTCGGGTGTAGATCCTACAATTCATCAACATTTTGTTCATGATACTATGCTCTTTGGTATGGGATCCATCGAAGAAGCTAAGGCGTTCAAAGAAATATTGGACTCTTACTGTAAGGCCTCTGGACAAGAGGTTAATGCTGATAAATTAGCAATTTATTTTTTCAATATAGAGCTGGAAACTGAAAGGGAAATCTATAGAATTCTATCTTTTAAATGAGGGGAGATGCCCTATAAATATTTAGGTATACCTTTGGGTATAGGAAACACGACTATTGCTCTCTGGGACCATATCACTTCCAAGATCAAGAATAGAGTAGAATCTTAGAAAGGCAAGTGGCTCTCCTCAGCAGGTAAAGTGACAATGTTACAATCAGTTCTCTCAGCTATCCCAATATTCCAATTATCCTGTATGAATCTTCCAGTAGGTAAATGTGATGAAATCAACAAAATTCTAAGAAATTTCCTATGGAAAGGTTCGGAGGATAAAAAGAAAATGGCACTTGTGGCTTCGAACAAGATTTGTAGACCAAAAGAGGAAGGTGGCCTGGGCTTTAAAAACCTCAGAGAATAGAGTAAGGCCTTAGGTGCTAAACTTGTATGGAAAATGTATCAGCTACCTGATTCAAAGTGGGTTAAAATTCTTAGAAACAAATATCTTAGAGGGGAGGAACCAGCATTCCTTTTCAGAATGGCTAACCCACCTAAAGGATCTCACCTCTGGAATTTAATGATGGATTGTAGGAAGCTCATAATGGACAAATTGGCTTGGAGTTTAGGAGTCGGGAACCAAGCACTTTTTTGGGATGAATCATGGGGTGGGTATGAGGCGATAAGCATCTTGGATAATTTAGAGAATGCCAAAAGGATACTAGAATCCCACTAGGGGAAATATGTAAAAGATTATATAGAATTTCCCAATCATGAGGAGAATAGGGGGTGGAAATGGAAACCCCTGGATAATATGAACATTCCGGATAATGAGAAAGAGAAACTACTTGATATCCTTAATAGAAGGAGGGTATCTCTCAAAGGAGACTTAGATAGATTAGTTTGGGATGACACTAAATCAAGAAAGTATAAAACCAAGGATGGTTACAAAACTTTAATCAGATAGCAACTAAGACCAAAATTAGAATTACCACTGAGACTGTGTTGGGATAAGAACAATCTCCCAAAGGCTGTGCTATTTACCTGGATGAACTTGCAGAAAAAAATCCTAACAGTGGATAGGTTCACCAAGATGGGATATGCGGGGCCTAGCAGATGTCCACTTTGTGAAGAGGATCAAGAAACAACAAACCATATTCTCCTCAATTGTCAATTTTCTAATAAATGTTGGAATTGGCTAAGTAACAAGATGGGATGGAATACTGCCATGCCTAATAACATTTTGAACCTTTTCCAATGCTGGCCTGAGACTCACAAACAAAGCATCTACCATATGCTATGGATAATTTCCCCTTCAATCATGGTTTGGGAGCTAAAGAAAGAAATAGAAGAATATTTAAAGATAGGAAAATGACCTTTGGTTAGCTAATAATTAAAATTGAGGCCATTATAATAGAATTAGTCAATAGTAAGATTCTAAATAACTCCAAAAAAGAATCCACAATGACGCACTGGGATGAAAAGATGCGGGGGAGATGGGCAGGACTAAATCTTCCCTCCTTTGTTGGACCAGGCAACTACAACTCCAACAACAAGAGAAAGGAATGTAAGTGGCAACCTCCTAAAGAAGGGTGGTTCAAGCTAAATTTTGATAGGGCTTCTAGGAGCAACCTGGGAGTAGCAGGAATAGGTTGTGTAATCCATGATTTTGAATCTAGAGAAATGGCAACCTTAGCCAAACCCCTAGGAAAAACAACAAATAATATAAAAGAATTAACTGCCCTGATTGAAGGTCTGAGAATCTGCAAAGACATGAAAATTGAAAAATTAGAGGTCGAAGGAGACTCCGCGATCGTCATTAATGGCTTACGGAAAGGGAACATGCCTAATTGGAGACTGAATTCCCTGCTGGCTAACGCCCTCGACATCATTGCATCTTTAAGGAGGTGTACATTCAATCACACTTACAGAGAGGGTAATAGCAAAGCAGACTCTCTTGCCAACAAAGGGGCAGATGGCCTCAACTTATCTACTAGAGCTAACACTGCTGAAGTATTATCAGAATCAAGCTGAAACTTTGGAGGAAAGTTATTTTGAGGCCAATCAATTCATTACTTGGTCTAATATCATACCATGAAGGGTGAACAAACTCTGAGTATCTTCAGATTTTCTACCCTTTAGACAACAAGGGAATATAATAGAGCAATTAAGATTGTCCTACATCCTTCTTTTGTATATCGTATACATATCTTTTGTATATAGGATACACTTTCTTCTGTATACAAGAGTGGGCCCGACTAGTTTTATGAAATGAATTAAAATCACCTTCAAATTCGCATTTGTATCACCTTCTTGTTTAACGAATGCATGTGTATTATATACAATAGAAGACCCTAGCTAAAATTCACATTATTTAATCTTTCATTCAAATCCAAGTTTGTATAAACTTGTATATCCATTGGAGATGGGGTCCACATATGTATCTTTGCTGTTTCTTGCATTGGTATATACATTTCCTTTGTTTCTCATACACATTTGTCTTTGTATCTTGAATAAACATACAAAGACTTTTCTATATTGAATTTCTTTTGACATCCGGCTTGTATCTTTGCTTGTACATCGACTTGTATCTTGAAGACATACATTGCTATTATGCAAATCTGATATGCAAGCGGTGGGACCCACCTTACTTTTCATTTGTGTTCTCATATCGGTAAGAGATTTCCATGCCTCACCTGATGTGGAAGTGGGCATAGTTATTTTTGGCGTGACTTCTTCATTGCTGTAAGATTAACGTGGCATCCTGATGCTTTAGGTCTTCCTGACATGTTTCATTCACCACTTAATGCATCAGTATGACTGTCACCGAAGGCTCTTTGGTTTTCATGATCGTGCATTTGTATTTATATTCTTGTATACATATACCACAATATACAATCTCGGACTTCAAATAAAGATTCTCAAAATTTAAACATTCTAACTAGGTCTGCACTTGTATGTATCCGTTGGTACCTCCTTGTTATCTCATACGCATACACCTTGTATATACATTCTCATATGCATTTGTCTTTGTATCTTGTATAGATACATCGCAATATACAAGCACAGACTTCAAATAGTTTTTAAAACTCTCTATCTAGGTCCGGACTTGTATGTATCTATTTGTATCTCTTTTATATCACATGCATACACTTTTATACAATCGCGGACTTCATTGGATTTGTGAAACGAATTAGAATCTTCTTGGGATCCTCCATTGTATGTATCTTGTTATATTGCATATCATTCATCTCCAATATACATATGTGGTCCCCACCCGTTATTTATATCTCCAATGATGTCGAGTTTTGTATAATATTCTCTTGTATATTTTCTTTGTCTATTGTCATTGTATAAGCACACAAACAAAGCATCTTATACAAACCCTCTCTCGCATTGTATATTGGCGTTTGTATGTTATCTTGTATAAGCACACATACAAAGCATCTTATACAAACCCTCTCTTGTATATTTCTTTGTATACTGTCGTTTGTATGTGATCTTATACAAGATATGCAAATGGTGGAGCCCACATTGTTATTTATACAAGCTCGATATATTGGCGAGTATATTGAAATATACAAAGCATCTTGTATATCGGCTTGTATACTGAAGATATACATTGCTATCTTATGTTATGTTGGCTTGTATATCAAAGATATACATTGTTCTTTATACAAGCATCTTGTAATATCGGCATGTATAATGAAGATATACATTGTTATGTTACACAGTTCAATATATAAAGCTTCTTGTATATCGGCTTGTATATCAAGTTATTTATACAAGTCCGTTATGCATTATATGTTTATTGAAATGTATAACCTAAAACATACATACAATGCATGAATCATACAACAATAAAACCTTATTTCATAATCTCTTTGGTTCCGTGACATGCATATAGCTTTATAGATCATCTTGTATGTTTCTCAAAATACATACAAAGCATCTTATACAAACACTCTCTTTATACATGTATATCGGCTTCTATATTGAAATATACAAAGCTTCTAGTTTATCGGCTTGCATATTGAAATATACAAAGCATCTTGTATATCGTCTTATATATCAAAGATATACATTGTTATTCATACATGCATCTTATTTTATATGTATTTTGGCTTGTATATCGAAGATATACATTGTTTTTATACAAACTTCCTATATATCAGTTGGTATATCGAAGATGTACATTTTTATGTTATACATTTCAACATACAAAGCATCTTGTATATTGGCTTGTATATCAAAGTTGTACATTGTTAGGTTATACATAAGATTCCTAGTATATCCACAATGTATATAAAGTGCAATGCATCTTCTGATATACTTTAAGTTTTGATGTATCATTTTAACCAAATTTCAACCTTTCTTGAGTTCCGCAATGTAAGTATATTGAAATGTATAAAACATACATACAATGCATGTAACATACAACAATAAAACCTCATTTCATAATCTTTTCAGTTCCACTGGATGGTCGATAAGAGTTCTACCGACTTCACCATTGGCATGACTTTCTTCATCACTGTGTGATTAATATTCTCCCTCGATCTCTCAAGTGTCACCGATATGGCTATCAGTGAGAGTCTCGTCGATGAATGTGACTATCATTGTCATCGGGGTAATCTATGTCATCAGGATAACATATTTAGGGTTACCCGATCATAGTGGTCTCCCCGATAGCCTTTTATATCCTATATCGAAAAGACTTTCATAACATGTCACCAATATCATCGTGACAATTGCCTCAGTCAGACTTATAAGCCTTGTTCCAATTCACTTGTTCTTCACACTTATCAGTGTAAGTTACACCAAAGCACTTTTCTTCCATCGGCGAGACATTAGAGTATCAGAGAGTCTCTAATATTTCTTTCTGATGCTTGTCTCCTACCGATGACTGCTAGTCTCCTCTATTCTACTGGATGATTGGTGAGAGTCCTACCAAAATTTCCTATATATCAGCTGGTATATAGAAGATGTACATTGTTATGTTATACATTTCAACATACAAAGCATCTTGTATATTGGTTGGTATATCAAAGTTGTTAAGTTATACATTTCAATATACATTGTTATGTTACATATTTCAATATACAAAGCATCCTCGTATATCCATGATGTATATAAAGGGCAATGCATCTTCCGATATACTTTAAGTCATGATGCATCATTTTAACCAAATTTCAACCTTTCCTGAGTTCTACAATGTATGTATATTGAAATGTATAAAACATACATACAATGCACGAAACATACAAAAATAAAACCTCATTTCATAATCTTTTTAGTTCCATTGGATGCTTAGTGAGAGTTCTACCAACTTCTCCATTGGCTTGATTTTCTTCATCGCTATGGGATTAATATTCTTCCCTGATCTCTCAAGTGTCACCGATAAGGCTATCGGTGAGAGTCTCATCGATGAATGTGACTATCATTGTCATCAGGGTAATCTGTGTCATCGGGATAACATATTTAGGGTTACCCGATCGTCGTCATCTCCTCGATTGCCTTTTATATCCTGGATCGGAAAGACTTTCATAACATGTCACTAATATCATCGTGCAAATTGTTTCAGTCAGACTTATAAGCCTTCATCTGATTCACTTGTTCTCACTGATGGTTCTTACTTTTCTTCAATTGGTGAGACATTAGAGTATTGGAGAGTCTTTAATCTTTATTTCGGATGCTTGTCTCCTACCGATGACTGCAAGTCTCCTCCGTTCTACTAGATGATTGGTGAGAGTCTTACCAAAATTTCTTATCGGTATGATCTACATCATGGGAGGTCTTGAAGAGTATTCACCGATAGTCTTCAGTTATACCAATTGGCATGACTGGTAGCTTTCTCTCTGACAAAAGGTCATCGGTCTCATTTTCTCCCTTGGTGACTTTTGAAATCTTCTCCCCGACCCTTATTCTCATGCCGACAGCCTTTTTAACAAGTTTCCCATGGATCGGTAAAACTAACTTGAGGTCTTGCCATCGTAAGAAATTGAGGCCCTTTACATTATTTGTGATAAAAGTCATAGGTTTTTATGGGTTATATCAGTTGTTTTAATATGAGTTTGGGTGAAATATATTTGGTTTGGTCAGGTATGGATGAGCAAGAATACAGGCAAGAAATTAAACTGGCAATAATGAGCTTTCAAGTCGAGCTTTAGCTGCCATTCCAGCTCATTTTAGAGATATTACAAATTTGACAGGTTAAAACATTTTTCTTTGGTGGGTTAAAAGTTTACATGGTTCACCAATATTATTAGGGACTAGATTGATCACTTATGCCCTCACTTACATATGTATATTTGCATTTTTACAAGTATATACATTTAGATGTTTGCATATATAGGGGATCAGTCAACTAGATTGGGATTTAAATTAACTTCGAAGCAAGTGTGATTGAATTTTAATGATAAGATTGGAAAGAGCGAATATTTTAATTTTTCCTCTAAGGCAAAGGAATTAGAGAATTGACAAGTGTTTGCAGGAAGAGAAGTCTATGTTTATCCTTGTTTTGTTTAGCTAACATGCGAAAAGAGTTGGAAGTTTTCCCTATGATTTTAGGTAAGACAGGTAATTGGGCAGGAGCTAGACAGAAGAAGCCCCTCAGTTGATAATATACAACTAATCTAATACTATATGTCATCAAGGACATCCCAAGAGCCGGAGATCCAACAAGCCATACAACAAAAGAATATCAGAAGAAAGGCCCTGGTATAGGGCAATGTTTGTACTTGTACCCTAGAAATTGTATAAGAAAGGATGAATCCTTGGTGGGCTTGACCCCATACAAGATCTATAAATAAACAATATGTACTGGACTGCAAAAGTCCAGGGCTAGACCGGAAGTGACTGAACATAGCTGTATTTTATTGTATTTTATTACTGACTTTATATATTAATGGCCTCTGCCTTTTACCAATCAAAAATAAATAAAAAATAATAGAGCCACATATATTTTAAAAAACTATAACTATAAAACATAATTACAATGGCAAGGGGTGGAGTGTAATGGCTTGAATGTGTTTTTTTAAAATAAGTAGACATAGTTTTATTAAATCAATGAGCATAAAAATAAAGCATGTGTATAAATATAACTAGTAAGCAAACATAAATTTAAGAGAGCAAATTGAATTGAATTGGGAGAAGAAGTTTAATTGGTAAGGGCACTATGTAGCCATTGATTTTTCTTGCAAAATAAATTTATGAAATGATATAATGCTACTACTATTATTTATATTATTTATAGAAAGTTAGATTAGGAATTACTCTTATTCTATTTACAGCTGCTCATTAAAATAAAAATAAAATTATAGTTAAAGTGCATCTTAATTTATGGAACCTATAAACTATAATTTATTTACTATTTTTCATGCATAAACAAGTCTTTGAAAACCACAAATAAAATTAATGGCAGAGTAAATTATTTAATTTAGTTTAATGAGAGCTAGGGTTGGGGTTCTTTCAATCTTTAAAAGACACAAGGCATAAATAAAATTAATATTTAGTTTAATGACCTCTGTTTTAGATTTTTATTATGGGAGTTAATTCCTTTAAACAAATATAATTAGCATAGGTATCTTAAATACATCTATTAAAAGGATATCTTCATTGAGGCGTCTCTCTATTCTCAATAACAATTTCAATATAAGTGCCTTAACAGTAATATCTCTCTACATTTTTAATAGATGTATTTAAGATATCTATGCTAGTTCTTAAATAGTTTTAAAGTAAAATAACACAAAGTAAATAAAATAAAATAAATCTTAATTAACTAATAATAGCTCTTAAATTTTATGATTTTATTAATTCTATTTATATTTTTAAATTTCATTAATTTAATAATTTGATTATTCTATTATTTTATTAATTCATTAATTATATATTTTATAAAAGATGAAAATAATATAAAGTGGGGTGAAAAAAGTAGGAAAGACTTAAGGTCGTTGTGAACAAAATGATAGTATTTTCAATCTTGGTTCACCATTTATGCAGAGGGAAAAACAATGAAAATAATATAGAAGAAGATAAAATAAAATTTTGTATTACTTGCTCATATTTACCTTGATTTTGTGGCACATTTAGGTATAGGGCAAAAACAATGAAAAGAATAAAGAATGAGGTGAAAAAAGTAGGAAAAATATTTAGGGTTGTCACGTCTCCATTGTATATATTTGATAAAGAAAATAGTTCTAAAGTAAAATAAACTAGCATGCCTATTTTTAAAAAAATCTATGTAAAAGACATTGATAGTTGTCATTCTTGAAGTTCCTATTTTTTACTAGATTTGTGATTAAAGTGGGAATAGGCCCCTCGTCATTACATAGATTTTTCTAAAGATAGGTATGCTAGTTACATTAATATACCTCATGGAAAAAAACAATATATATGTTTTAAGCTATTTTTAGTTTTGCAAATAGTTCTAAAGTAAAATAAATTAGGATACCTATCTTTAGAAAAATCTATGTAAAAGAGTGAGAGTTATCATTCTCCAGGCACCTATTTTTTACTAGATTTGTGATTAAAGTGGGAATAGACACCTCAGAATAATATCTCTTGATGTCTTTTACATAGATTTTTCTAAATATAGGTATGTTAGTTACAATAATATATCTCATAGAAAAACAACAATACATATATGAATAATGATATCTCTCTCAGCGTCTTTTACATAGATTTTTCTAAAGATAGGTGCCTCATGGAAAAAAAAAAACAATACATATGTTTTAAGCTATTTTTAGTTTTTGCAAATAGTTGCAAAGTAAAATAAATTAGGATACCTAACTTTAGAAAAATCTATGTAAAAGAGAGAGTTATCATTCTTGAGGCACCTATTTTTTACTAGATTTGAGATTAAAGTGAGGCACCTATTTTTTACTAGATTTGAGATTAAAATGGGAATAGATGCCTTAGAATGATATCTCTTGATATCTTTTACATAGATTTTTCTAAAGATAGGTATGTCAGTTACAATAATATACCTCATGGAAAAACAACAATACATATGTGAATTTTTACTAGATTTGTGATTAAAGTGAGAATAGGCTCCACAGAATGATATCTCTTGATGTCTTTTACATAGATTTTTCTAAAGATAGGTATGCTAGTTACAATAATATGTCTCATGGAAAAAAAACAATACATATGTTTTAAGCTATTTTTAGTTTTTGCAAATAGTTGTGAAGTAAAATAAATTAGGATACCTATCTTTAGAAAAATCTAAGTGGGAATAGATGCCTCAGAATGATATCTCTCGATGTCTTCTACATAGATTTTTCTAAAGATAGGTATGTTAGTTACAATAATATACCTCATGGAAAACAATACATATGTGAATTTTTACTAGATTTTGTGATTAAAGTTAGAATAGGTGCCTCAGAATGATATCTCTCAATGTCTTTTACATAGATTTTTCTAGGTATGCTAGTTACAATAATATACCTAATGGAAAAAAACAATACATATGTTTTAAGCTATTTTTAGTTTCTGCAAATAGCTCTAAAGTAAAATAAATTAGGTTACCTATCTTTAGAAAAATTATGTAAAAGAATGAGAGTTATCATTCTCGAGGCACCTATTTTTTACTAGATTTGTGATTAAAGTGGGAATAGACGCCTTACAATGATATCTCTTGATGTCTTTTACATAGATTTTTCTAAAGATAGGTATGTTAGTTACAATAATATATCTCATGGAAAAACAACAATACATATGTGAATTTTTACTAGATTTGTGATTAAAGTGAGAATAGGCGCCTCAGAATGATATCTCTCCGCGTCTTTTAGATAGATTTTTCTAAAGATAGGTATGCTAGTTACAATAATATACCTCATGGAAAAAAAACAATACAGATATTTTAAGCTATTTTTAGTTATCTTTAGAAAAATCTATGTAAACGAGTGAGAGTTATCATTCTTGAGGCACCTATTTTTTACTAGATTTGTGATTAAATTGGGTATAGACAGCTCATAATGATATCTCTCGATGTCTTTTACATATATTTTTCTACAGATAGGTATGTTAGTTACAATAATAGGGGAAAAGACCCAATAGGTGAGATAGTTCCAATGGTTGAGATAGTATATGTACATTTAAGGCCCGATAGTTTTTGAAGTTTAGTACTAGTAGTTTTGACTTTAAGGTTGTTAGTGTTACTATAAGTACTAATAATTGAATGAAATGTGCCCTTTAGATTTAAAAAGCAACCAATCATGTGATGCCACATCAGCCTACTAACAAAACATGACTTAATGCACACCTATTGGTCCACCCTTTTTTTTGGGAACTATTTGACACCTCAACAAAAAACATGTTGATGTGGCATCATATTTGATGATGTGGCCCTGAAACCTTAGTTATAAGTAGGGGCATTGCCAAGTAAACAATTGTAAAAAATTTGGAGTGATCCAAAATTGCCACTTATGATTTTGAGAGGCGTGAAGTTAGGGTGCACCACTACTAGGTCCTCTCCCCTATACCTCATGGAAAAACACACGATACATATGTAAATTTTTTAAGTTATTTTTAGTTTTTGCATGTTACCTTTTATGATTCCAAAAAATACCCTATAGTGCCACTTGATTATGCCTCGAGCTCCCTACGAAACTGTAAGGGCAGTTCGGTATCGCGAGAACTATCGATCGATAGTTAGATAAGGGTGATCCGATTCTCTTGTAGCAGGAATGGTGGCTACTGGCTAGCATTTGGTAGGCACAGGACGGTAATCTTTCAAATACGCGTTAATTTTTCAAATTTGTTGCAAGGGTATTTGGTATGGGAGAGAGGGTGAAGTTCAATGAAAAGGTAATGGCACCAACAGACGCAGTTGGAAGCATTCATAAAAGGGGCCAAAGATGCAGCTTACCATATCTTCATGAAGACATAATCTACGAAATTTTATCGAGGTTCCCTCTTATCCAACTTTTGCAAGCTCAGCTTGTTTGCCATTCATGGCGAAAAACAATTAGCTCTTCACACAATTTTCATAATATGTGGGAAAAGCAAAACAATGAAAAATGGATATTTATAAATCGGTCTGACGGGGTGACCTTGTTCAACACAAGGCAATGTGTATTCTTGAAAAAGAAGATATTAGATGATTCATGGTGTCTAAGAGCTGCAGGTGGGGGTCTCTTGCTTTATACAAATAACAAGGATGGAATGTTGAAACTGATAAATCCCTTAACACTGCAATCTACTGATCTTCCGGATGCAGTTTTAGGGTCTATTGAGAACTTGGGCACCACATCTTCAGGACGAAGAGGAAGACCACCTCTCCCCTTATCAAGTTATATGAAAAAAGTCGATCACCAAGTTGCAGTAGAGATTAAGGTGGATTCAACTGCCAAAACTTACCAGGTAATTGTTGTTGGGAATTTTACTAACAGAAAATTGCATGTTTTGATATATAGATCTGCTCAGCAATCTTGGGAGATTAACATACCCAACATATTAGGTACACAAAGGAACATAAGCCTCCACAAGTTTCCACGGTCAGCAATTTGCAATGAAACAATCTACTGTTTTTCTACAGATGTACAGTTCGTGATTTACCATCTTGGCAAAGAGAATTTACTGAGGTTTATTCGTGGGTCTGTGTTGTGGTATGGATGTGGTGAAATACTAAATTATGGAGTTGTTGTGTACAAGGGAAGAGTTATAATGCTTGGTGGCTCTATTTGGCCGTTTGGCCTTCATGTAGTGGTCATTTATGAGTTGGACAAGGATACCTGTGTATGGAAGGCCATTGGTACGATAGAAAACAAGGAGATGTATGGACTGCTTCTTCAAAGACAGATATTTATGGTGAGTTGTGGTGATGGGATTGACGATTATATTTGGATAATATCCAAGAATTGGGATAAGATGGCGTCCATAGATCCAGATAGCGCTGAGTTTAGATTTTGGAAAGGAATTCCACGAGATTTTCTCAATTCCAATCTTCAAAATGGTGGTGACAAAGCCTTCTGTATGCCCTTGACATTTTTGCCCTTCTAGTAGCTTTTGGTTGATAAAAAATATTCGTGAGGCAGCGTGGCCATAACTTACAAAGTCCCATGTTTGATACCAACAATCAATTTACCATTTGAGATAAAGTTATGCCAAGGAAAGAGCCAACCATAGGTTGGGGAGAAGATACCTCATCGAAGTCAGAGATTACTCTGGAAGTAGCCATGCTCATTATCAGTATCTTCAGTGTGTGGAGTGCGTAATCAACAATAGAATCGAACGAAAGCATGCTTAATTTGCATGTTTAATATCTATTTTTATTTTTTCCTTACATATTTTAGTTTTAGTTAGGACTGTTTTATTTTTAGCTTTAGACTACTGTAAGCTCTATTAATATCGTATTATGTTCGCTGTTTTTTCCAGAGGATAAACAGCCAATTCAAGAATTTTCTGACTAGAATAAAACAGTGTGCTTTTCTTTTTTCTGCTATGCTAATTGTTCATTCTTTGAGCAGTATATGGATGTGATAGATTTAATTTTTCAGTTCAGTAATTTTTTTTTAAATCTCTTCACTATAGAATTAGAGTTTTTTTATTTTTGTCCAATTGGTATCAGAGTAGGTTGAAAGAAACTATTGTGCAGAGCAGTTATCTCTAAATTATTATTAGAATGATTAATGCTAGTAGCTTATCATTCCAACTTCAGCTTTTTACAAAGACAACTATGAATATCGGACCATCAAAATGAGGACCTTACTTTTGTCCAAAGATCTCTGAGAATTAGTAGTAGAAGTAGGATACACTGAACCTTCATATCAGAATGCCTTAATAGGAAATCAACGAAATCAATTGAAAGATAAAAAGAAGAAGGACAATGAAGCTCTATTTACTATTCAATCACATTGGACATTTCAATTTTCTCTCGTATTGTTGGCATGATAAAATCAAAGGATGCATAGGAGGCTTTGGAAGTTGCATATTAAAGAAGACATTTTGAAAATTTAAGGATGAAAGAATTCGAGTCCATTCAAGATTTTATCACAAGGACTCAACATATTGTGAACCAGCTTACGACTCAAGTGGAAGCTTTAGCAGAGTGAAAGATTGTAGAGAAGGCTATAAGATCTCTCTTTGTAAGATCTAGTGGTGATAGTCATTGAAGAAAGCAAAGATCTAACCACATTCAAAGTGGTAGAGTTGGTAGATTCTTTGCAGTCTCATGAGGAGTGTATGCAACATTCTACAGAGGGTTTTATGCAAGCTTTCTAGTCTATAGTAAGAATTAAAGAAAGATCTACAATTCCTCTTTCTAAAACAAATAAATCTCAAGGGGAGTCTTTTACTAGCAAAGGACATGGTAGAGGAAGAGGAATAAATTCTATGGATTGTAGAAGCATCCAGTGTAGGTATTGTGAATGTTTTAGACACTATGAGTCTAAGTGTAGAAAGAAGAAATCTGACTTGAATAAGTCAAGAGCCAACTATATTGATGACTCTTTTGAAGAAGAAGTCTAACTTGAATAAGTCAAGAGCCAAGTATATTGAAGAGTCTTTTGAAGATGCCAAACACTCCATATTCTTCACATGTAAATTGGCAAAAGAATGTCATAAAGATGTGTAGTACTTGGATAGCAGCAGCTCAAATCATATGACAGGTAAATCTAATTTCTTTGTGAAATTAAATGAATCAATGAGAAGTCAAGTAAATTTTGGTGATGATAAAGAGGTTGATGTCATGAAAAAAGGTACCCTTGTTGTAAAGACTAAGCAAGGAGAAGGCACTCATATTCATGATACTTTGCATGTACTAAATTACTACATAATCTTTTAAGTATTGGGCAACTTGTAGCAAAAATTTATAAAGTTGTATTTGAAGATAATTGCTACAAAATATTTGATAAATAAGCTAATTATCATCTTGTAGCAAAGACTCCTATGACAGAGAATAGGAATGACTGGACCTTGTGACCTTCTTGTCTGCAACAAGAATCTTTAGCCAATCGAGCCAAGGCCCCCACCCACTATATTCAAGGTGTGCTCTTGATAAACAACACCGAGATTGTTTTCTAGTGAACAAATCATGGAGGCTAAAAGCTCCTCTTGAGCTTGTGTATGCTAACATTGGTAGTGATATGCATGATCCATCCTTGGGTAAAAGTCTTTATTTTTTACTTGTATTGATGATTTTTCTTGCCACACATGGATCTATTTTCTCAAGCAGAAATCTAAAACTTTGAATGCTTCAAGAATTTTAAAGTTATGGCTGGGAAGCAAAGCGGGTATTATCTCAAAATACTTAGAATAAATAGAGGGAGAGAATTCACTTCAAAAGATTTCTCTAATTTTTGTAACAATTATGACATCAAGAGACAACTTACTATACCCCCAACAAAATGGTATTGCAAAAAGAAAGAATTGTACCATTATGGAAATGGAACAAAGTATGTTGTAACAAAAAAAACCTTCCAAATTGTTATTGGGGAGAAGTAGTATATATATCTTGAATCAAAGCCCTACAAAATTAGTTTAGAACATCACTCCAAAGGAATCTTGGAGGGTTCATAAGCCTTCTATGGCTCATTTTTGTGTATTTGGTTGTCTAGCATATGTTCATATTCCAATTCAGGAACAGAAGAAGTTGGAAGCGAAATCCCAACTTTGTATCATTGTGGGATATTCTGATGCAACTAAAAGGTATAGATTTTATAATCTTGACACAAAGTAATGGTTTGTAAATCATGATGTGGTTTTGATGAAGGTAGAGTATGGTACTGGTAAAAAGGTGTACAACAAAAAATAGTGGCAATTGTGAACATAGAAGACGGCAGAATTCTTCCTCTCCCCACAAGCCCAAGTGGAAATTCAAGCTCTAGTAGTAATTTAAGTGGAAGTTCAAGCTCCAATAGTAGCTCAAGTTTGAGTTATCAAAGTTCAAGTTCACTAAGGTCTCTTGATAGCACAACTTCAAGTGATGGTTCAAGTCCAACATCAAGCCCAATCTCTTCAACAAAGGTATGAAGTTTAAATGATTTATGAAAGGAGTACCAATATGAATCCAATTGTAAATTTTCCCTTGCTTAGTCAAATTCAAGTTGAACCCTCTATATATGAAGAAGAAATAAAAGAGAATGTATGGATTGATGCTATGAATGAAGAGATGGAAGTAATTGATAAAAATAATACATGGGAATTAGTGCAACTTCCAAATGATAAACAAGTGATTGATGTCAAATGGATTAATAAGGTGAAATATCATGTTGATGGTTCTGTGAAACAACACAAGGAAAATTTTTTTTCCAAGGGATTCGCACAAAGACTTGGAGTATATTATTTAGAAACCTTCACTCCATTTACAAGACTTGATACCATTAAGATTATATTGGCAATTGTTGCACAAAACAAGTGGCATGTATATCAAATGGATGTAAAATTAGCCTTCCTTAATGGTTATATAGATGGGGAATTATGTATGAAACAAACCATGGGCTATTAAATTCTAAGCAAAGAACAATTGATTTACAAGTTGAAGAGAGCTCTATATGGGTTGAAGTAGGCCCCTCGTGCTTGGTATGCAAGGATTGATAGTTATTTCTTGAAGAAGGGATTCAATAGAAGCTCCTCAGAGCCAACCTTATATGTCAAACATGTTGGTAATGATATTCTCATTATTTTCCTTTATGTTGATGATCTCATTTATATAGGTAACAACAAAACTCTTTTGGAGGAATTTCAAGCAAAATGAAACAAGAATTTGAAATGTCAGATTTGGGACTAATGCATTATTTTCGTGGTGTGGAAGTGCAATAATAACCAAAAGGTATATTCATTTCTCAAACCAAGTATGTAACTGATTTATTGAAAACATTTTGAATGAATACCTGCACAGAAGTTGCAACTCCTTTAGCCCTCAGTGAGAAATTAACTGACGAAGATGCAAGTTCCAAAGTAGATGTCACTTTGTATAGAATTTTAGGTATCTCACTACAACTAGACCTGATATTATGTATGTTGTGAACCTCATCTCTCAGTTCATGTAGGATCCACATGAGTCTCATTGGCATGCTTCAAAAAGAATATTATGGTATGTGAGTGGAACTCATAATTTAGACTCCATTATTTTTTTACTAAAAAATATGAACAAGTTGGTTACATAGATTCTAATTGGGCTAGTTTAGTGGATGATATAAAATCAACATTTAGCTATGTTTTCTCACTTGGTTCTAGAGTTGTATCTTGAAGTAGTAAGAAGCAAACAACTATGGCTCTTTCTTCAGATGAAGCATAATATATTGTTGCACAACAACACCAGGTTGTCAAGCAATTTGGATTAGATGAATATTGAAAGATCTACACTTCATACAAAAACATCCAACTACTCTTTTTTTTGTGATAATGGTAACACCATTGCAATGACCAAAAATCCTATGTTTCATGCTCGATCAAAACACATAGAGATCAGACATCATTTTATTTGCAATTTGGTTCAAGATGAGCAAGTAGAATTGCAATTTTGTCCTACATCTGAATAAATTGTTTGATATCTTCACCAAAGTTCTCCTAACTGCTACTTTTGTCACTTTGAGAGACCAGAGGCCTCATCCCCATTGATCATCCCGGGGAGATTGAAGGAGTGCATGCATCAACAATAGGATTGAAGAAAGCATGTTTAGTTTGCATGTTTAATATCTATTTTTATTATTTTTTTGTTCCATGCAACTCATTAGCATGAGGATTATTTTTAGACTTGTTTTCTCACTGCAGTGCATGAAGATTATATTTTAGTTTTAGTTAGGACTTTTATTTTTAGTTTTAAACTGTTTTAAGCTCTATTAATACTGTACTTTCTTCGCTATTTTCTTTTTCAGTGGATAAACAGCTAATTCAAGAATTTTCTTAGTAGAATAATATAATGTACTTTTCTTTTTTTACTATGTTGATTGTTCATTCTTTGAGCTGTATATGGATGTGATAGGTTTAATTATTTAGCTCAGTAATTTTTATTTTTTCTGGTTAAAAATCCTTCTAGTATGGTGTTAGAGTTTTTTAATTTCTTTCAGTGTGAAAGTGGACAAATAAAACAATAGTTGTTACTACGATGAAAATTAGGGAAACAATTATTGCTCGATTCAGTCAGTGACCGATTGTCTATTGTCTTAAAGATTATATCTTGGATATTTGCTTTTGAAGTAGGCATAGATGGTTAGTTGTAATGATTTTGTTTCTGCATAACACCGATGGGCACCTAACAAAGTGGGTGTTGATGATGTGTTAATTATTGGTATTTATGTTTTGTTAGTTACAAATTGAAAGATTAGTGAACTATAGAATACATCTTTTCACCTGGAATCAAAGATTAACATGCTCTAACAAGCATTAGGTCTTATTTGCAAACAACTTCCAGCTCTCAAAGTTCTTGATATAACTGATAGTCATATGTAGGTAGGATCAAATCGTTTGCCCATGTTTTCCAATCTCAGCACATTGGTGATTAATAACTATGGTATAACTTGGGAGCAGGTTATTTCAGACCTTTCTATTGCTTGTGTTCAGTTTAATAATTTATGTATGACTATTGCAGCATTGGTAGGGTTGTAAGTGACTGTACTTTAGCCCTTTTGCTTTTAAAAAATATATATTCTATAATTGGTGACAGGTTGAGAAGCTAAAGAAAACCCTTCCTACTATTGAAGAGCTGCATCTTGGTGGGAATAAATAAAGAAATATTGAGATATGCAATTCAACACACTTGCTTGCTTTGGTGATTGATCTTTTTTTTCCTGGAAAGAGGTATGGAAAGGTTAAAGATAGAGATGGAAATGGTAGGCACTGAATTTAGGAGTTAAAACTTCCTTTTGTGTTGGTGATATATTGTATTGGTAATAGCAAAAAATTCAAATTGGATTCTTTGGTTAACAATGTCAAAGATTGATGCCACACAATATGAAAAGGGTTGAAATGCATTTAGAGACACTAGATAAGTTTTCCTTGATTAGACAATTCTGCTAAGAATCATTACTAGATTGATTTTCACTATCAATTCTCCTTAGGTGTAGATTAGTTTACCTTTCTTAAATGATTTATCTCATGGGAAAATGCATTTCGCTGGTAGTGCTATGCTAACATCTGTTTATGATTCTAACTGTATCAATACACCTTTTGCTTTTGTCAATTAACTAAATTAGCATTAGGAGCTATTAACCATTTAATGACCTACTATTCCTGGATTTCTATTAACACTAAATTTTTTTTACCTAACTGGTGTAAGCATAAAAAACAAGAGGAAGATCTGCCCAGAGGACGATCACTAAGGAAACCAACATGACCACCATCAGCACTAAAGCAATCTATTCGTAACTTAACTTGCCAATATAGTAGTAGGATTTAGAGTTTGGAAACTAGCAACGTGGTTGCTTGATTGGTTATAGAGTAGTGTAGTAGATATTCAAGTTGGTGTACAAGACTTGAGCAACCCTCAGACTAAATAGGTTGCCAATGGCGGTAAGGTTCATTCAAATTAGTTTTCATCCACAGGCACCCCAGCATTTTGTCTGGGAAAACGTTATTGCTCTATCAAATAAGAGAATAAGAGGAAGTATTTCCTTTAACTCACTTTCTTTCAAACAAGGTTTTTCAAATATTTCAAGTGTTGTTGATATGCTCTCTTCAGGAAGAAATACTCTAATCCTAGTGTCCCCTACCAGATTTGCTTCCATCCCTCACCTCAGACCTTCAGTGTATTCCTACACTCTCACTAAACATACCTTCATCATTCACTAGTCTCAAGACACTATCCCTATCCCTATCCCTCTCCAAAGCACATGTAAATGCTCTACACATTCCACAGTAGGCTTATGTACTATTGGCCACAGGCTATTCATCAATCAGGGACTTATAATACATCCATTTTGCCTCTGCCAAAAATTTTCTCTACTTGCTAATGGTTATAACTCCCAAATGCAGAGCATATGACTCTCTAGGAACCAAATATCTAATGATAATAGAACTTTAGCTTTCCAAGCATTTCATCAATACCATTAAAAGTAGCTTTTAAACACTTTTTGAAGTTTTTATGCAGAGAACCTAATCACAATGTGGGCCTACACTTCAAGAACCTCATTGACAGACAAAATTGTCTCAATGAGACTCCTTGCAATTCGGAAATCATTCAAAAGTCAAATAGTAGAATGAGGGGGAGCTCATCCACATTAGTTTCTCCCATACTTCACACAGACATAGAATTACTCGATAGCTTCCATAACAAGCTGATGTACTTCATCAGCCGCAGGCTATCTATTAACCAGGGGTTTACACTTCATCTATTTTTCCCCTGCCATATCGTTTGCTCTCATTTCTCAATCTCTAATTGCTAATGGTCATAGCCCACAAATGCAAAGTATACACCTAATAATAACAAAATACTTTTGTGTTTACAAGCACTCCAGCACTCCCTCAACATCATCAACAGAAGGCTGTGGACCATTTGTGAAGTTTTTATGAAGCAACTTAACCACAAGATGGGAATATACTTCAAGAATCTTTATGACAGACAATACCTTTCCAATGCGGCTCCTTGCATTTTGTAAATCATCAAATCAAATGAAGGAAGATCAGGCAAAATAAATGATTCCCTCGATAAAGGCAAATGTCCAAGATAAGACACAGAGGAAAATATGAACTTTTCTTCCTGGATTTTCCAAATGTCAAGACTACCTATCAGCTTTTTGCATACTTCTTCAAGCATATTTGACATTTTACAAAATCCAATCATACAAGAACAGATTGAAGCTCCTATTAAAGGGGAAAACGTGGAAGCACATGACTATAAGGAAGCACATTGATTAATTTTTTGTCAACTTATCAAATATAGGCATGCTAATTGCATAGATTGACTTGAATGACCAAAATAACTCCAGTAGTCAAAGTCTAAATATCTTCATTAAATCTTATATAATTTGGCTTTGTTCCATGTTAGCCTTTGTCAAATTTTTAGTTTACAATTTTTGGGTAGTTAATCTTTGATTTTAACTACTATGATCATACTAGGAAATCATGTACTAATAGGTTCTACTTCACCTATTTATATGTTTACTATATAATCTCTCATATTCTGATATAAAGAAAAAAAAGAACGAAGCAATATTAGATAGGTAGTTGGAAGTTGTTTGTAAAAAGGAATATTATGAAGCTATTATTAAAGACTGTTTGGATGTCAGAATAAATATTTATGAGATAAGTAGTCCATCATTTCTCGGATGGATGTGTGAGGATGCTCAAGTTTTTCATTAATCAATGTACATGACTGTCATCCCCACTTCCTATATTTAGGATGATGTATTATGTGTTTTTGTTATGAGGAATATTGTAATCCTTCACCTTTCACCCTGATAAGCTGATGAGCATGTTGGTTACAAGCATTTGTTGACTCAACATGTTCGATGTGGTAGATCGGGTTTGTTTTGGTTAATAGTAGATTTAGGTGTCACAGGAAGGTTGTAATTGTAAATGAAAGAGAGATATATCTGCTAACATTTAGTAAGAGAATATTATGAAGGTTAGTAGGAATGGTTGGTACATTCAATAAATATGGTAGTGATGGTATCCTTGAAGAAGGATAAATAGAATATCTTGAATGGGGCAATTCCTTGTCGGGCTCTCTTCAATGTCACAAATCTATCATCGTCTGAGAACATACAAGGATGTGGATAGACCAGTAAATTGTAGAAGGGAGGTTGTTAACAGATCTTGGAATGAATTTCTACAAGTGAATAAAGAAGGTTAAATCAATCAATTGAAGTGGGGCAACAAATATATTGGCATCATTCATGGCCAGATGGGCTATATAGTACCACCTCAAATTTCAGGTAGTTGGAAGTTGTTTGTAAAAAGGAATAGTATGAAACTATTCTTGGAGACTGTTTGGGTGTCAGAATAAATATTTATGAGATAAGTAGTCCATCATTACTTGGATGTGTGAGATGCTCAAGTTTTTCAATGATTGTATTATGTCTTCTTGTTACGAAGAATATTGTAATACTTCACCTTTCACCCTGATAAGCTGATGAGCATGTTGGTTACAAGCATTTGTTGACTCAATATGTTCTATGTGGTAGATCGTGTTTATTTTGGTTAATAGTAGATTTAGGTGTCACAAGAAGGTTTGTAATTGTAAATGAAAGAGAGATATATCTGCTAATATTCAGTAAGAGAATACTATGAAGGTTAGTAGGATTGGTTGGTACATTCAATAAATATGGTAGTGATGGTATCCTAGAAGAAGGATAAATAGAATATCTTGAATGTGACAATTCCTGGTCGGGCTCTTTTCAATGTCAGAAATATTTCATCGTCTGAGAACATACAAGGATGTGGATGGGCCTATAAATTGTAGAAGGGAGGTTGTTAACAGATCTTGGATTGAATTTCTACAAGTGAATAAAGAAGGTTAAATCAATCAATTGTAAGTGGAGCAGCAAATATAATCGCATCATTCATGGCTAGATGGGCTATATAGTACCACCTCTAATTTCAGCACGTAATCATGGAATGGACATTTTATACCAGAATTCAAGAATCTTTATGACAGACAATACCTTTCCAATGCGGCTCCTTGCATTTTGTAAATCATCAAATCAAATGAAGGAAGATCAGGCAAAATAAATGATTCCCTGGATAAAGGCAAATGTCCAAGATAAGAGACAGGAAAATATGAACTATTCTTCCTAGATTTTCCAAAGCTGAAGACTATCTATCAGCGTTTTCCATACTTCTTCAAGCATATTTGACATTTTTCAAACTCCAATCATACAAGAATAGATTTAAGCTCCTATTAAAGTGGAAAATATGGAAGCATGCTAATTGCATAGATTGAATTGAATGACCAAAATAACTCTAGTAGTCAAAGTCTAAATATCTTCATTTAATCCTGTATAATTTGGCTTTGTTCCATGTTAGCCTTTGTCAAATTTTTAGTTTACATTTTTTGGGTAGTTAATCTTTGATTTTAACTGCTTTTATCATACTAGGAAATCATGTACTAATAGCTTCTAATTTCTGAGTACTAATAGGTACTAATTTCCGAGTACTAATAGGTTCTACTTCACCTATTTGTATGTTTACTTATGTAATATAATCTCTCATATTCTGATATAAAGAATAGAACGAAGCAATATTAGATATCTAGTTGGAAGTTGTTTGGAAAAAAGAATATTATGAAGCTATTCTTGGAAAATGTTTCGGTGTCAGAATAAATATTAATGAGATAAGTAGTCCATCATTACTGGGATGAGTGAGGAAGTTTTTCATTAATCAATGTAGATGACTGGCATCACCATTTGTATATTTAGAATGATGGATTATGTGTTCTTGTTACGAGGAATATTCTAATCCTTCACCTTTCACCCTGATAAGCTGATGAGCATGTTGGTTACAAGAATTTGTTGACTCAGCATGTTCTTATGGTAGATCGGGTTTGTTTTGGTTAATAGTAGATTTAGGTGTCACAAGAAGGTTGTAATTGTAAATGAAAGATATATCTGCTAATAATCAGTGAGAGAATGCTATGAAGGTTAGTAGGATTGGTTGGAACATTCAATAAATATGGTAGTGATGGTATCCTTGAAGAATGATAAATAGAATATCGTGAATGGGGCAATTCCTGGTCGGTCTCTCTTCAATGTCACAAATCTTTCATCGTCTGAGAACATACAAGGATGTGGATGGGCCTGTAAATTGTAGAAGGGATGTGGATGGGTCTGTAAATTGTAGAAGGGAGGTTGTTAATAGATCTTGGATTGAATTGCTACAAGTGAATAAAGAAGGTTAAATCAATCAATTGTAAGTGGAGCAACAAATATATTGGCATCATTCATGGCTAGATGGACTATATAGTATCACCTCGAATTTCAGCATGTAATCACGGAATGGACATTTTATACAAGACATCAGAATTAAAATATATATTATTTTGTTAGGAAAAGGTGTTTTAGCCTTGCAATTACAAAAGGTGCAATTTTTCGGTTATAAAAACATACAAACTTTATTTTTGGGATATAGGGTTGGTTATCACCAAAATAAAAACTTTGAGTAGTCCACGCTACCATTGGGGGTGCCCAGTGCATAGATCTCTTCAAACTCTTCAATTTAAAAAAGGTCCCAATTGGCCTCCCAAATCAAAAGTTATGGCCTCCAGAAGTTGGACCTCTCGTATTGGAAAATATAAAAATGTGTTGGATATAGAAAGAGTTATAAGAAGGAGTTACACATGTTAATGCGTGTTTTGACACATCATAAGGCATCTTTGAATGGAGATAACGAAACCCTAAGAATTTGGGCGCCATTTTTCGATGGTTTTTAGCTCATGATTTTGTAATTACCATTTAATGATTTCATCTATTGTATCTGCTATATATTAGGTGCTTGAGATGGAGGTTGTGTGTGAGAGTCTTATAGATGTTGAGTTGTCTTTGGATCTCTAGTTGGTGATACTCATGTGAAAGCTTGATCTACAAGTATATTGTAATCTTGTTGATTTCTAAATAATATATTGGGTGGCTTTTGGAGTGTGAGATTTTTCTCTCGAAAGGGTTTTCCCCATGTAAGTCACTTTGTTGTGGTATGATTGCTATTTATGTTTATTTTTGTATAAATTATGTAAGTTTTATAAAGATCTGAAAGGTTTCACATAACCCTCCTCTCAAGATTAGTGTAGGAAGTTGTTTTCCTATCTTAGCTTCCTTACAATTGATATCAAATCTTGATCACCTTTGGTTTCAATTGTTGGTTGTTGGTTTTTTTGAACTAATCTAGTTTTGAGTGGGAGCTTGTGCAAAAGATACTTTGTGATCTTGTTACAAGAATTTTTAGATGGCGAACACATCAAGGAGAATAGAGGTAGAAAAAATTTCTAGTAACAATTTTGAGATGTGGAAGCAAAAGATGGAAGATCTTTTAATTGATCGAGATCTATGGGATACTATTGATGAGCATGTTTCAAGGCGTACATATGCTACTTTGACTACTCAATATGATGTTATGGACTATAAAGCCAAAGGTCTGATTAGATTGTGTCTGCTAGACTCTATTTTAATCAATATCCATGAAGAATCCTCTATGAAAAAATTATGGAAGAAACTCGATGAGATATATCAAGCCAAATCTTTATTGAACAAGATTTTCTTGAGAAAAAATTGTATTCTTTGAGAATGGAAGAGAGTGGATGAATTCAAACCACCTGGAAGCATTCAATATGTTGGTGGCTCAATTGGCATCAGTTGGTGTAAAAATGGATGAGGAGGAGAGATGCCAGATCCTACTTTGTTCTTTGTCTGATTCATGGGATTCTCTTGTTATGGATATTAGGAGTATTTTTGTTTTCTTGAAAGTTCAAGATTTTGTGGGTTCTTTTCTTTCTAAAGATATGAGGAGGAAGGTATCCATCAATGCCAAAAATCCCTAAATGCTTGTGGAAAACCTAAAGAAAAAGATAAGAAGAGTAAGAAGCATAACAAATCCAAGTCCAAGGGGAGATCCAAATCTTCTAGAAAGTCCAAAGTTATTTGTTGGAACTATGTAAGCTTGGACACTTCTGTAAGGAGTGCAAAGAAGAAAAGAAGAAAAAGAAAAAAATTGATTCTGATTATGAATCTAAGAAGGAAGATGGTGATACATTCATTGCAGATTTGGCCACTCGTGTAGGTAATGATGCGTGGTTAACTAATTCTCATTTAAATATTTTTGGCCGTGGTAAACTTAAAATTAGATTTATTGATGGTAGAGTAAAAAGGATTAATGGTGTGTTGCATACCCCTAGATTAGCATGAAATTTATTATCTATGAGAAAACTAATAAATGTGGGTGTGTAGGTAGTATTTTCTGATACATGATGCAAGATGGTTAGAGGTGTTATGGTGATCACTAGAGGTGTCAAATTTCACATATTATATAAGATTGATGGATGCACTCTTAAGTGGAATAGTACTTATATGAAAAGTGAGTATGTGACTACATCATTGGAAAAGGATAGTGTTTCACCTTCAGCGGATGGTCATGGCTTCTGGGTACCTAAGGGTGTTGTTTCTTCTGACTCATAATTGCTTGTAGAGAAGACTATGTTATGACACCAAAGATGAGGCCATGATGGATAAAAGTGTCTAAGGACCTTGAAAAACAAAAACCTTGTTAAACGGTTGAATGATTGCATTCTTCATTTTGATCTCTATGAGCATTGTATTTATGGTAAACAAAATCACGTTCAATTTTACTCCAGTTCAAATAAATCTTATGGTGTATTGAATCTTATTGATTCTGATGTGTTTGGTCATGTAGATGTTCCTTCCATTGGAAAATCCACATATTATGTTTCATTTATTAATGATTATAGTAGAAGGACATGGGTATATTTTCTAAAGAGTAAATCTAAAGTTTTCGGTCGATTTAAAGAATTTAAAGCAATAGTTGAGTTGCAAATTGTAAATAAAATAAAATCTTTGAGGACTGACAATGGAAGTGAATTTTGCTCTAACGATTTTGACAGATTCTATAAAAATTGTTGCATTCAAAGACAAAAGACAACTCTGTATTGTCAACAATAGAATAGAGTTGTAGAGATAATGAATAAGACACTGATGGAGAAGGCTAGGAGTATGCTTAGTGTTGTTGGTCTAGAACAAAGGCTTTGGGTTGAAGTTGTTTCCATTGCTTGCTACTTGATTAATAGGTCTCCTATATCAACCCTTGTTGATAAAATGCCTATGGAGGCATGGTCAAGTCACAATCCTTCATTGTGACAACTTAGAGTTTTGGGTTATGAGGCAAATGCACATGGGCCAAAGGAGAAGCAAACAAAGTTGGAGAACAAGGGTGTGAAATGTATCTTCATTAGGTACAGTTATAGTGTGAAAGGAAACAAGCTTTGAGATCCTATTGTACAAAAGGTAATATATAGTAGAAGTATGATTACAGAGAAACTAAGATTTCTTCTATTACATTGTAACCATAGCAAAGTGAACAGAAAAGTAACAACCCCTATTGGCGATGAGAGTAATGAGGGGGCGTTAGGGTTTTGGAAAGAGGGGAAATAAAATCTTAACCATTAAGCGCCTCTAGATGTAATTCCCTGTGCACCGGATTCAGTTCAACAGTCTATGTTTGAACTTAGTTGTAGCAAGGACAAGAAGCTTGACTTGCATGTTGGTAGGCATCGAAGTTGGAGCCTCGCAATCTCTAAAATAGAGTTTAAAACCTTGACATCTACCCACAAACAAAAGTGGCATCCAAAACGTACTTTGTCATAGTTTGCATTTGTTACCTAAGGTTGTTGTACTACAAAAGCAATAAGGAAATGTTGCAACCCCACATGAAGACTGATCCCTTCCCTTCTCTTGATTGGGGAGTCAACAAAAGTTGCAAAAAATGTGGGCCCTAGCATTGATATTTTTCTTTGACTCATTTTTTTTAGTTTCGTCTTGAATTTAAGAGGGATGGGCTAGGGTATGAAAAAGTAGGTGATTTGTGCTGGAGGAGTCATCTTCCCATCTCTGCATATAGTTTTGGGAAATCACAAAGGTAAAGAAGGGAAAGAGGAAGATAAAGAGGAAGTGGGATTATGGATGGATAGGAGCTACTAGATCTGGCAAAATTCCTCTATCTTGCAGGCTTGGACAAACATCCATACTCTATTCAATCGCTCCCATTTTTGGTACGGGTAGTGAGGATGTTGGCTAAGGTTGTGGAGACTAGATTCATAGCCACCAGTTGCATTTCTTAAAATTTTCTTAAGACATATCACCAAATTTGTTTGGTACTTAACCTACAATCATGGCAGTCCATGAGAAACATTTCTTTGAGGCATTCTGTTAGACAGGGTGCGTGCCTTGTCTATGCTTCAATTGTTTGCATACTTCTAAGAGGGCAGTCGCAACTGCTATACATCTGATGATATTCCACTATCCTTTATGCTTCGATGGAGGCCATACCATGTTCCCAACCTCCCATTGACAACCACGGTAATCCCACAGTTGAGGTATGTTGCTGGTTCAATTTTCTATTTTACAGGACACAGATTTCTTAACATTTGTTTTGTACCACATATATTCTTACCTTTTTCCATTGATTCTTTGTTACCCATGTAGATTGCTTTGTTTTCTTGTTAGATGGTTTTCATGTAGGCAGACTTATCATTATTATATGGAGAGGATCGCTTTTGTGAAATTTTCATCACTGTGATAGAATTATTTCATTTTTAATTTTGAAAGAATTATTCCATGGAGAATGCTTGATCTCATTTTTTTGTGCTGTGTGAAGTTGTTGTTCTACAAAATATGTATTATTGAATGAAACATATTATTACTATTGTAGAAATCTCTCGCATCAGAAAATATTTGGTTTAGGTAGTTGTTTCGTTAAATTTACCTCATCATAGACTTATATTGAGGTCTCTAGGAAGATCGTAGGAATGCCTGATGTGGGGATTTGGGATTATATTTCTAAGGTTAGGATTAGTTTTTACTATATTAATCTCATGTTAGGACTAGGAAAAGAGTGTTTTTAGCTGATTGATGCTTTGACAACATGGTCTGGTTCCAAACGTGCCTTTAGTCTTCTCTTCAATTAGGTAAGCAAAATCTACTCAATAACACTGATGTGCTCTATTTTTATGAATATGCTGCTTGTCCATCTTCTTATTTCTTCATTGACTATTGAGATGGGTAACATCTATTCATTAGGCCATCCAATCTATAAAATATATCTACCTTGTAACACCCAAATGAAGTGTGTGACTATATATATTGCCATTCCTTCTAGTTGTCAATAAAATTTTTTCTGTATAGTACATTTAGGAACTCCCCACTTCGCAAGCTATATACAAATGTGAGTTTCAATCTAAACTATATTTTTAGAGATGTTCTGCAATGAATGCTATTTTTTTTGTTAGATAGTAGTATGAATATGTTTTTCAGACTTCATTGATTGATTTAAACTCAAGTGAACATTCTCTTCTTGTTTGAAGTTAACCTTCATTGATATACTTGAAAGCAATGGATAGTACCCTATTTTAGGTGATTTTACTATTACTAGTCATCGGAATTTCCTTTTTTTGAACGCTAAGATATAATCGAAAGATGATTATGATATTATCATTATGTTTTGAAGAAATGAATTTGTGGTTAGCTTCCTTGGGGACTAACCAGTAAATATTAGTACTCAAGAAAAATATATTAATTAAATTATTTTTACAAGATTGATTGTCAATTAAGGACTTGCCCTCTAAAATGTTTTATCCATTACGTTGAATGTTGAGATAGCATGGTGAGATGATTGGACATTCTTAACCTATATGCATTAATTGTCATTGTATACATAGTAAAATCTCAAATCTACTAAGAGTTGAGATGTAGTGTACTTAGTACATTTTGTCTGTTACTTCAGAGTCTAGGATATTGAGTCTCATGCATGGCCTTGAGCGCTTGTAAAGGCTAAGGATGCACACAGGAAGGCCTATTCGTCTATGGGGTGTCGAGTCATCCATCTGCGGGGCATTGATTTGGGCATGATTGAGTCTCCTCGTCGGTATGAGAAGTGTACTTGCTTCCATATGGTGTCATTCCTTTGCACACACATGATGACACTCCATATGATCTGTATCCTAGTGTCTTGTACCTTAGTAGTTGTGAGTAGTACTCGACATGGTACTAGATGAGCATCTCTATGTTGTGACATTGGATTTATGCATTGCATGCCATGTTTGCTCCATGATTGATGCGAGTGTTGGCCATTGTATTCCTTGCGGTCATTACTTCTGTTTGGGATTTGTGATTACCTCTAAGCATGGTGGGGTGGTCTCTTATGAGTCCACATGGTTGGGAGGCATTGTCACCACCATTGGGGACCGGTGTATAGGTTTTGGAGCACTAGTTGGAGATGTTCTCTCTCTCCATTACTTTATTAGTTGATATACGCATTTAGTCATTGTATCATATCCATGGCCATGCCATTGTAATTATGTATATTCTTTTATGTAACTTGTAGTCTTGAGAGAGAGATGAAGTAATTATAGTAATGAGAAGAAATGAGATGCTGTGTTATATTTGTCTTACAAATTTTGGTGTGGGTATCAGATCCGCTTGTACTATGATGATTATGGATTGACTTTTATATTTGGATATGGGTATTAGGAACGTTTAATTTGGTGTTTAAAATGAATGTAGTTTTCTAATGTTTTCTCTAGAGGGTGAATTAGTCCTCTCCTTCAGGTTGTACATTTGGCCATACTTGGCCATGAATGTTGTTGATCTATTAAATCGACAACTGCATCATGTGTATGTTATCTTTATATATTAAAAAAAATTCTTGCCCTCTTTCGGCTCTTACCCTTTGGGGTTGCATGACAGGATGTTACATCTGGTATTAGAGCCCATGTTCACATACTGGGAGCTTTGGTGTACTTGAGCCTTCTATGTTTCATTGTGTTTGGTGTGTGTGGCGTGATCTTATTATATTGTTTTTATAGGCTTGATTGCTTCCATGCCTTAGCATGGCATTACTGGGTTAAGTTACAACCTCATTCTTAGAAATCATGGAGGAAATAATGTCGTTGGCCTTATCTTACTCAATGGGACTAGAGTATTGACCTTGGTTGAGAGTCTCCCATGGTTAAGGGTGATCACTCTCCCATGTGATAAGACGAGGGTAGGAATGTTCTGCCTTGTGTATTGTGGGTTGAAGGTAACTTGAGTTGCCTAATTACCCTTGCTTGGATATGCCCTTCTTGTGTCTTCCTTTATGTTGCTAGTGAATGAGATGACCCTAATTAATCATGAATTGCTCTTGTAATTCCTTCTTGTATTATAGATGTAAAGGATGGTAGGATATAGCTATTTACAAGTGTGGACAGATTAGTTTGATTGCTCCATGCTCTCTTGTAAGTGTTGGATGATTGCTGATTTTTCTTATAACCTCTTAATGTGCTTGAGTTGCTACCATTTATCATACTTGATAACATATTGAAGTCCTTGAAATACTAATGGTGCCTTAAAATTTCCCTTGGTAGAATTTGCATGTTTGTATAATGAATATTGGATGGCATGTAATGTCTTGACTTGAGATGAAATAAATCTTTCTCTCCTCTTCGTAGTTGTCAATAGTTGACAAGATGTTAGATAATGGCATATGGATTTAGTTAGTATGTTAGAATTGCAATAAGTAAAAGATCTAATGAGATAGGAGTGAAGAAGACCTTATGCTTGTTATGGTTATGTATTGAGAATGATTACATGTTTATTAGTGCCTCCTTACTTAATGAGTTTACATGAGAATGGTAATTGCTTAGTAGGTATATCTTGTTGATGAAATTTGATCTCCTTTATTGCATTGTGGATTTCAACGAGACTTTATATCTGAATGTTTGTATTTTAATGCAGCTAAAAATACTTAATGTAGGGTAATAGGAATGTTACATATCTTTCTTGATGAGCAATTGCATGCAATTGACATGACCATGGTTACTTAAGCTAATATGTATGGATGCACGAATGTAGAGAAATGATTAGAGTTCCTCAAACAAAACTCATTCCATTATGTTATTAGCATCCAATTCTCTTGTGAATGAATGGTATTCCTATGACTTGTGACATGATGTCACATTATATGTCATTATGAGATGTATATCATTATGTGATTATAGAAGTGACTGTAATAATGTTTGTGCAAAATGGTACTTATGTTTATGCATTGATGTAAAAGTGATAGTGATGATGTTATACATGTTCATGCATTAATGTGTTATGTTGAAAGCATTGCAAGTGAATCTATGATATTATGGGTAAATGAGTTGCCCTTGTGAAAAGGGAAAATTGGTATGGATATTTGGGAATGCTTATTTTTGGGTAGTTGTATATTTTGCATCATGTTGCATAGTCATGTGCGGGCTATGGTTATGCCTGGGTAAGAGAAATTGTTATTGTATTCCCCGTGTTGTGAATATCCATTGATGTATTCCTGTTTAGTGTTGTGATTAACCAGTGCTTGAGATGTCTACCCATGGGATGGTGATATTGTGTACCCATCCATGGAGGATATGTATGGATTATGTGTATGGGGGAAAACCATACAATCTATGTGTCTTTTGTTGTCACCCTATTGACTACCAACCTGAGGGTTGTTGAGACGTCAACATGTAGAGGGGTAGTAGAAGTAATAAAGTTCCTTGGGAGAGATTTGCATGGTGTACGTATAATGGCAACATGAAATGAAGGTGATCATTTCAACTTCCGAGGAAAGTACTCACTACTTCTACTTGTTAATGGACCAGGTACTTGGTTCATACAATGTTAGCCTAATCTGTTTTAGATATGATGCCACCACCCACTGGTGTTATGACACAGTGTTGGTAAGGATGTTGTGTCGCTGATGATAGCAAGTCAGGCTTGAGGACATAATGCCATGTACCTAGAAATGTGATGGTGTAGTATATATGTTATGTTCCTACTTGTGCTGAGAGTAGTGGTTGCTTGCACAGAGTAGAGGGTTCACTTAAGAGGGCCTCAATTCTGATCAGTTGGCATGCGAGTGGAACCTAGCCATGTGCACCTCTGGCTTGGTGTGTTGTCATGTGTGCTTTCGCCATGGGTACACACTATGTAGGATGTTCCTATGAGTAGGACATTGCCATGTGCTATTTGGCAATTGCGTGCTTTCTCCATTGGGCGTATACCATGCGCGGTCATGCCACGTGAGGTATGTGACCTGGGAGTTTCGGCACAATACCTTTCCATGTGAGGGTTACATGAGTTCGCTGCACCCACATGAAGGAATTTTGAGATAGTCACGCTTGTTTTCCTCCTTCCTCATGTGGTGACTAGCGATAGTCATGTAGTGTTGTAATGTGTCTATTTCAAAGATTGTGAATCTTATTTTTTAGTCATTGGTGACTTTTACTTTGCTTATGTGGGCTAGCACTTTGGTTTATCTTGCTTGTATTGGTTTAGTCACAGATGATTTTTAGTGGCATGTAACTCTTGCGGTTACATTTGATTTATTGTTGAAACTATGCACATTTTTCTTATTTTATTGGTGGAATAGAGATTTGTTCTTCGTTATTTATATTCTTGGTGGCTGAACTAATTGACTTTTCTATTTTCAAATACTGGTCTTGTGTTGTGATGTGATTCCTTATCAATTATGGTGAGATCCACTTGTTTGAGTGTATACGAGGAAGCAGATGGAGGGAAACCCTTAAGGATGGGGGTATGTGTGAGATGTTCTAAGCTCTAATTCACTACCTTCCTATTGTTTGACTATCTCTCAGAGGCTAAAACCCTTACACAAATAAGAGATATGTCATTGTGACTTGTATGGAAGGGCTCACTAGGTGGGTCAATGCCATCAAGACACATGGATTGGGATATTGGACATGGTTATTGGTTATGGACTCATGGATATGTTGGATATGGATTATACTAGTACGACATCCATGTGAGCCCCTAATGTAGCCTTGTGATGTGATGAGTATGTATGTATATGTAGGTGGTACAATTTTCATGTATGTAGTTGCGTATTAAAATATAGAAGAGAACAAAATTTGCATCATTATGCCTTGAAAGTGACAAACTATTGCATTATATGTAAATAGATGTCATGCATTCTATGAAATCAAAGGTTGAAATTATGTATATATGTGTGTATGTGTGCTCCATTTTATAGATAGCTGCATATAAAAGTTAGAGAATTGAAAATTTTATGTCTTGAAAGTGCATTTTGCTGCAAATTATGAGAAAATTGTGTGGTTTTTGCAAGCTTATATGTTTATATATTGTTATCATTGCTTTCAGATAATCATGTACAGGAAAGGGATGATGCCATAACAGTCATATCTAAGAGCTTTATGATGTCATGACCCTCTTCCTAATGTCCATTGATGCTTCGACTATTATATGATATATGCACATGTGCTTTGACGTGTGATTGGAGTGTTACAAGTACTCAGTATCAACTCCACCTAGATTGACAGGTGTGAACATATTCATATTCCCTGATGGTGGTTACTGGAGATAGTCATAGGCCCCGTTCCCTACTCTGGCCACTATACCCTGCTAGTGTAGTGTTCCCATGTTGTTGTCTTATCATCTAGTTAACTAATGGTAATGTTTGGATTTCCCCTTATGGTCATGTGTAGTTTGCCAATGCAGTGGTCAAGGCTTTTCACCTTGGTTTCCATTGATTGTTCGATGTGGTTTCCTTGGCGTCATTCTTTATTTTGATTGGAGAAAATTGTTATATGATAATGTATATTTTGTAGGAAATGGGTGCCTTGCCTATTCCTTACCCATGTTCTAGGATTGATTGCATGTAATTGTGCATGTGATAACCTAATTTTTATAATTGTATCGAGTTTCATGGACTAGTATGTGCTTTGGCTGCATCTTAGCATTTGCAGGCTTCCAAGAGTAAGCCTAGCCATAGGGGGTAGGATCTAACAACCCTCCCTATTGGTGATGAGAGTAATGAGGAGGCATTAGTGTTTTGGAAAGAGGGGAAACAAAATCTTAACCATTAATCGCATCTAGATTTAATTAGCTGTGCATTGGATTTAGTTCAATAGTCTATGTTTGAACTTAGCTACAGCAACAGAAAGAACATCGACTTGCACATTGGTAGGCATCAAAGTTGGAGCCTTGCAATCTCTAAAATAGAGTTTAAAACCTTGACATCTACCGGCGAACAAAAGTGGCATCCAAAACATACTTTGTCATATTTTTCATTTGTTACTTGGGGTTGTTGTACTACACAAGAAATAAGAAAATACTACAACCCCACATGAAGACTGATCCCTTCCCTTCTCTTAATGGGGGGTTTCAACAAAAGTTGCAAAAAATGCGGGCCCTAGCATTGATTTTTTTCTTTGACTCATTTTTTTAGCTTCAACTTGAATTTAAGAGGGATAGGCTAGGGTATGAAAAAGTAGGTGATTTGTGCTGGAGGAGTCATTTCCCATCTCTGTGTACTATTTTAGGAAATAACAAAGGCAAAGGAGGCCAAGAGGAAGATAAACAGGAAGCAGGATTCTTGATGGATAGGAGCTACTAGATCTGGCAAAATTCCTCTATCCTGCAGGCTCAGACAAATGTCCATACCCTGTTCCATCGCTCCCATTTTTGGGATGGACGGTGAGGATGCTAGTGAAGGTTATGGATACTGGGTTCACATCTACCAGTTGCATTGCTTAAAAGTTTCTTAAGCTAGTTCACCAAATTCATTTGGTGCTTAACCTGCAATCGTGGTAGTCCATGAGAAACATTTCTTTGAGGCATTATGTCAAATAGGGTGTGTGCCTTATCTATGCTTCCACTTTTTGCATACTTCTACAAGGGAAGTTGCAACTACTATACATCTGATGAGATTCCACTATCCTTTATGCTTCGATGCAGTCCATACCCTATTCCCAAGCTCCTATTTTGGCACAGACAACCACAATAATCCCACAGTTGAGGTATGTTTCTGGTTTGATTTTCCATTTTATAGGACACAAATTTCTTAGAATTTGTTTTGCACCACATCTATTCTTACCATTTTCCATTTATTCTTTGTTACCCACTGATATTGCTTTGTCTTCTTGTTGGATGGTTTTCATGTAGGAAGACTTGTCATTATTGTATGGAGAGGATCGCTATTGTGAAGTTTTCATCACTCTGACAGAATTATTTCATTTTTAATTTTGAAAGAATTATTCCATGGAGAATGCTTGATCTCAGTTTTTTATGCTGTGTGAAGCCGTTATTTCAGAAAATATGTATTATTGAATGAAACATATTATTACTCTTATGGAAATCTCTCACATCAGAAAATATTTGGTTTAGGCAGCTGTTTCGTTAAATTTACCTCATCATAGACTTATATTGAGGTCTCTAGGAAGATCGTAGGAATGCCTGATGCATGGGTTTGGGGTTATATTTCTAAGGTTAGGATTAGTTTTTACTCTATTAATCTCATGTTAGGACCAGGAAACGAGTGTTTTTAGCTGATTGATGCTTTGACAACATGGTCTGGTTCCAAACATGCCCTTAGTCTTCTCTTCAATCACGTAAGTAAAATATGCTTAATAACAATGATGTGCCTTGTTTCTATGAATATGTTGCTTGTCCATCTTCTTATTTCTTCATTGACTATTGAGATGGGTAACATCTATTCCTTAGGCCATCCAATCTGGAAAATCTGTCTACCTTGTAACACCCAAATAAAGTGTGTGACTATAGATATTTCCATTCCATCTGGTTGTCAGTAAAAAGATTTCTACAATACATTTGGGAACTCCCCACTTCCCAAGCTATATACAAATGTGAGTTTCAATCTAAACTGTATTTTTAGAGGTGGTCTGCAGTGAATGCTATTTTTTTTTGTCATATAGTAGTACATATATGTTTTTCAGACTTCATTGATTGAGTTAAACCCAAATGCACTTTCTCTTCTTGTTTGAAGTTAATCTTTATTGATATGCTTTAAAGCAATGGATGACACCCTATTTTAGGTGATTTTACTATTACTAGTAATTGGAATTTCCTTTGTTTGAACACTAAGATATAATTGGGAGATGATTATGGCATTATCATTATGTTTTAAAGAAATGAGTTTGTGGTTAGCTTCCTTGGGGACTAATCAATAAACATTAGTACTCAGGAAAAATATATTATTTAAATTATATTTACAAGATTGATTGTTAGTTAAGGATTTGCCCTATAAAATTGTTTATCCATTACGTTGAATGCTAAGATAGCATGGTGAGATGATAGGACATTCTTAACCTATAGGCATCAATTGTCATTGTATACATAGTAAAATCTTATAGATCTACTAAGAGTTGAGATATAGTGTACTTAGTACATTTTGTCTATTACTTGAGAGTCTAAGATATTGAGTCCTCATGCATGGCCTTGAGTGCTTGTAAAGGTCAAGGATGCACATGAGAAGGCCTATCTGTTTGCAGGGCATTTATTTGGACATGATTGAGTCTCCTCATTGGTATGAGAAGTGTACTTTCTTCCATATGGTGTCATTCCTTCATGCATGCATGTTGACACTCCATTTGATCTGTACCCTATTGTCTTTTACCTTAGTAGTTATGAGTAGTACCTGACATGCTATTACATGAGCATCTCTATGTTGTGACATTGGCTTTATGCATTACATGTCATGTCTATTCCATGACTAATGTGAGTGTTGGCTATTGTATTCCTTTCGGTCATTACTTCTATTTGGGGCTTGTGACCACCTTCGAGCATGGGGTGGTCTTTTATGAGTCCACATGGTTGGGAAGTGTTGCCACTACCATTGGGGAATGATGTATAGGTTTTGGAGCACTAGTTGGAGATGTTCTCTCTTTCCATTACTTTGTCAGTTGATGTGCTCATTCAGTCATTGTATCATATCCATGGCCATGCCATTCTACTTATGTATATTCTTTTATGTAATTTGTACTCTCTTGAGAGAGAGATGAAGTAATTATAGTAATGAGAGGAAATGAGATGTTGTGATATATTTGGCTTACGGATTCTAGTATGGGTATCAAATCTGCTTGTACTATGATGATTATGGCTTCACTTTTATATTTGGATATGGGTATTAGGAACATTTGATTTGGTGTTTAAAATGAATATAGTTTTATAATGTTTTCTCTGGAGGGTGAATTAGTCTTCTCCTTCAGGTTGCGCATTCAGCCATACTTGGCCATGAATGTTGTTGATCTATCAAATTGATGACTGCATCATGTGTATGTTATCTTTATATGTCAAAAAGAATATTCCCTCTTTTAGCTCTTACCCTTCAGGGATGCGTGGAGGGATGTTACAAGAAAGATGTGATTCGACTTCCTTCTATTCCTAAGAAAGTTGAATCGAGGCCCCTATATAGACAAGAAGTTGAGAGCTCATCTAGCTCTAGATCTTTAGAAGAGGAGGAAGAACCTCCAACTCAACTTGTTATGTCATGTCCCACATCAAATCGATTATCCTATTCCAATTAAAGATTAGAATGATAATGTTATCTACATCAAGATCATTGAGGCAACACTGTTGATTGTCTTACATTATCATGACTAACATAGAAGCTTGGTAGATCTGTTGGCAAGAGACAATGTGTTGCTTCTTAAGTGTTGTCATTGATGGCAACAAAGTCTATTCTACACATTTGCAGTACATAATATGTCTATACCAGAAGTCAGAGTGAAGATTGTTTTGGTCCGATGGACAAGAATAGAGTATGCAACATCGTCCAACAATCAAGTCTGGATCTCCTAGTTGGTGTAACTCAGTAAGTTGTTGACTTGGCTAAGTCAAGAAGGGCATCATGACTATTGTATTTAAGATATTCAGCCTCTAGTAATAAAGCATGAAAAAGATATGAGCTTCTAAATGTTGGGTTCCAGTCAAACAAAGTAGACAGAGGGAAAACTAATTGACAGAGTACCAAACTTCAATCCAGATGTATAAAAGGTGTTGATCAAGCAATTTGTGGCATCCTACATTATTGGCCGACATGATTAATGAATTCTATGTCTAAGTTTTTAATGCGCATCATCAACCAAGCAAGGATTTAGCTGACAGAACAGAAACTTGCAAATATCTCAAGTGTTCTTGTTGTCGCCTATGAAGTTAGAGATCTTTGATGCAGATATATATATTTGATGGATTCAAACTTGTGGGATGTATGTATGTATGAAGAAGTGGAAGAAGATATAGGATGAAGTGCGAAAACAAAGATCTAAATCTGAAATATGACTGAAGAGTGATATTAAGTGGAGGAAGAATGAAATGTGCCAGATCAGTACACAGTGCCTAACTGGAACTGAATTCTTCTATGTATGGATGTTGTTCATTAGTTCAAACACCTTGGTATCATCTATAAGCTTTTGTAGATAGTGAGCCTCTTGTAGGCAGTGAGCCTCTTGTGAGCAGTGTGCTCAGGTAGTGAGCCCTAATTGGCAAGTACCAAATTTGTACTCTTTATTCTTTTAATAGAGAATACAATCTTGGGTTAGTCACCCTGTGGTTTTTCCCTTAACAGGGTTTTCACGTAAAAATCCTTGTGTTGTGTGTTAATTTCATTTTTAGTTCCTATGATTTCCTTTGCTTTCACATTTTGATATAACACTAAATGTTAAGATAAGAAAAGAAAGGAAAAAGAAGAAAAGTTATAAGATAACTAATTCACCCCCCTCTCAGTTATCTTCTTTGTTTCCAACAATTGGTATCAGTGCTAAGTCCCTCAGAAAAGGCCTAATAGCTTGAGGAGGATCCAGGAATCTCAATGGATCCATATGGTATGAAAGATGAACTTTAGTTTGCCCTAGATGATCTTGAACAATCCCACTCTATGGTCAATAATTTGAGAGAGCGACTTAAGGAAGCTAATGATTTCATCAATGAGCTGACAGAAAAACTTAGTAATTCCTTGAAAAAGAGAAAGGAACTACTTAAAAAATTAGCAAGTTGGAATGAAGCCAATAATACTGATGAGGATCTGAATGAGAAAACTAAACTATGTGAGAAACTATCTAAAAAAGTCATTATGATGAGACATGAAATGGAATCAGCGATTATGAAATTCACCCAAGAAATTGAAGAAAAAAGAAAGACTGAAGATAATCTAAAGCAATCCCTCAAAGAGAAAATAGAGGACTACCACAAAATGGACAAAATAATTAGACATCTTGAATCTGATCTTGAAGAAGCCAAATACAATGAAGAACAACTTGAGAGTTAGATTAACACTCTTAAACAAGATCTTCAACTTGCAAATGAGTACAAAGAAAAATTCAAGATAAGTTCAACTCAACTTGAAGTTCTTCTTGAAAGTTAAAAGAGGGTAGATGATAAGCATGGCTTGGGATATGAGAAAGGTGAAAGCTCTAGATTTGGTCAAAAGAACTTTGGATCAGGAAATCAAATAAACAGGCCTAAAAGACCTCCAGTAAGGCAACCAAATGCTCAAAGATATCCATCTTTCACGGGATACTGCTTCAATTGCAACAAATTCAGACATAAAGCAATCCAGTGCAGAAATAGAATGAATCAAATCAATCCATCCTTCTCCAGTTAATGTTTCAGCTACAAAAGGTATGGTCACAAATCTCATGAATGCAGAAATATGCAAATGAACAATTCTTTCAATGGTAGATGCTTTGTATGCAATAGAATTGGACATATGGTTAATGAGTGTAGATCAAGAGGATATCATTCAAATAAGCAAAGAAATGTTGTGTGTTACAATTGCAATGGATCTGGTCATATAGCTAGATTCTACAGAAGTAGAAATCAAAATAGAAAAGGTCAGTGGAACATGATCAGAAACAAGAGAAAGGCAAAGGTAAAGTAAATACAGATGAAGTTCAAAAGGAGATGAGTAAGATTTGGGTAAAGAAGAGTACAATGAATATTGGAGATGGATCCACACTAGAATCTGGTGCTGATAATCCTTTCAGAAACTAAAAGGTGAGCTCTGGCTCAGGGGGAGTTATAGAGAAACTCCTTGTCCCCAGCCAGTCGATAATTTCCTGAATTTGGCACAATGAGTAAACATATGATGTTGTAGATTAAAGGGTTCCTATAAAATCCTCCAAAGAACTTTCAGTTTGAATGTGAGAGGTCCGCATGATGTTTCACAAGATTTATGACTACTTGAGTAGATTCAGTCCCAATAACCATCTAGTATTAACAGATCAATTCAAATTGATTCGGTATGATGTACAAATACAATACTCTAATCTACGGATCTAGAGGGAAGTCTTTAAGAAACTTAGGTGTTATTAGCACACTAAGGTACTAGTTTGAAGATCCACAAGGTGATTCATGAAAAGCTCACTTGAGAAGCAAGGTAACTAGATGACTTAAAAGTTTGTACATTTATTACAAAAGGGAATTAGGTTTTGTGCAAGGATAAAAAGGTTTTTTCACTCATTATTTACACACTTGCACTCACAAAGAAGAAAGAAGAGCTCTTAGAAGAGATCCTACAGTTCACTCAGTTCCATCTGAAGATCGAATTCAAATAGAAAATCGCTCCGACATCTGCTTCAAACCCTAAGGCGTGAAAAGGTACTTTCCTTCTATAAATTCTCTCTAGATTTCTTTTCTAAAATGGCCACTCCATTGGTTGTTAATATCTCTGAAAGGCTGAAACCAAAATTCAAAAAACACACTTACAAGTCACTAGAAGTTGATCCCTTGGGTACATTTTGAAGTATTCCACACAGTGTCTTGCATGTAGAAGTTATTAGGTTTTATATCAATGAAAACATCAAAGATTTTGGAGACTCAAATTTGATCAACATCTATCAAAAATAGTTAATAGATGAGAACTTTGAACTCAGACCAGAATTCAAGACCCTAAGGGACAAACAATTTGAAAATTGCATACATTTTCTATCTTTTGCAGAAGATGATTGGGTCTGGTATGTTCTAAGTAGGATGCATGATAATTTTATGTGGCTAATGAGACCATTCAATATAACCAAATATGTCATCAGGGCTATGAGTGGATTGCATTCAACTGGTGGGTTACCCGCACTCAAATATGTAAAGAACCAAATGGTAACTGAAACCACCGGATCAAAATTTGACAAAAGAGAAATGACTATAGATGACATCACAGATCCGGATGTCAAGTTTGCTTCAATGATAATTAGCTACAAAATCTACCACTCAAGTAGGGAAAAATCTGTGTCTGGTACATCAATCTATGCTGCTTATCAGATGCTAAAGGAAGATGCAGATTATGATCTGTGTGAGCTTCTACTGAGTCAACTAATGGAAAACTTATAGAAGATCAAGAAAGATAAGAAAAACTCTTTCAAATATGGTAGTCTAATATTGTGTCTATTTTTCTACTATATGAATGAGCTACCTAGTTCAAAGGGTTGGGTCTGGTAAAATGATAAACCTATTGCAATTCAAATCAGAGATTACATGTATGGACTTGGTGATGCTCAAGCCCAAAACTCAGCTCTCTGAGGTTACTTTAAGAATTTCCAAAGCATGACGCATGCCAGAGAGAGAATACCACAATTAGTAGTTGAGAAATACAAAGACATAGTCTGCTTCATGGTTGACACTGATCAATGCCTAATGGAGGCAGTTGAGCCAAGAACTGTGTGGATAATGCCCATGGGATATGAGGTTGATAAAACCATTTTGGAGGTACATGTTCAACACTTACTGAGCCAACCTAAAGACACTGAAGCAGAAAGGTTTGGTACCTTTGAAGAACTAAGCATAAAAATACATGTTGAATTAAGGTAGCCTGAGATGAAGAGAAAAGTAAGAAAGGAAGTTGAAGAATTTTCCAAAAGATTTGGCATATCAAAGGAAGTGGTAGATGCCAATAGAGACAAAATAGAGAAGACAAAAAAAGAAAAACAAGAAGTAAACAAAGAAAGCATTCTAGTGCAAGCCTCTTCCCAAACTAGATCTTCCAAGAGTTCTTCTCCTGTCACCCATAAAAACTCAAAGACTACCAAACCAAAAGCCAAGCCATCCAGGAAAGGAGAAAAGAGAATGAAGACCAAAGCCTCAAGAACATATATGAGCCAAAAGGACGATCAAGAGACATAATCAAATGAGGAAATCAAGAAAATGAAGAAGAAAAGAATGTCCAAAAAGTCCTCTGATAGCAGAAATGAGAAAGAGAAGATAGAAGAATTTATTGAAAAACCCACTTTATCAATTGAAGACATCATCAAAGCCATCACTGTAGATGGAAACCAGCAGCCGATGACATAATTTTATGATGAATACAATGATGCAGATAAGAGAATTCTTGAAGAGGCAACTATCAGGTATTTGAACATCTACAACAAAGACTTCATTGAAATAATATCATTAATTCCTAAGAGCCTACAAGAAGTACTAGAGCTGAGAAAAGAGAATGTGAATGTAAAAGACTTGGAGATCCATGAGCAGATAGTGATATAACTACATCCTTCTATCACTCCAAAGCAAATGGACATGGTTTTTAAGGACAGTAAAGATGAGTTCTGGAGCAAGGCAAGAATGAATAAGCTCATGCTTGGAGAAATTGACCAAATAGAAAATGAAACAAAAAAAAATCTCTGGAATGCCTTGAAAAGATTTGATCTTCCCATTGTAGAGGGAACAGATGAAGAGCCTTCCAACATGGATGTTAAAGGATTAAAGAAAAATGATGAAGAGTCATCTAAGGCATTAGATTCCTCTGTCTTGGAAGAAGGACAGAAAGAAGAAACATTTTCTGACAAGGATGTCGAAGGATTAAAGAAAATTTATGAAGAGCCATCTGAGGCATTAGACTCCTCTATTTTAAAAGAGGAAGTTCATAAAGCAGTAATCTCTGGTAATGTCACTCCTCTGGATCCCACAGTTGTCAAGACAAATCTTCTGGGCACTGAAGAAGAAGGGTAAGGAAGAAAAGAAGAGAAGGAGAATCAAGAGAAAGATGATAAGCCAAAAGAAGAAGATCAAGTAGAAAAGGTTGGTGATGACTTATCCAAACTAGTCAGTCCTGATATCTCTAAAGGAAAGAAGTCTGAATCACCAACAAGAGACACTACAGAGACAGTACAAAATTTCCTAGATAGAGAAATGATGGAGCTAGATGAACCCGAGCTGATCTAAGGGCCACTAAATTTTGACTCTCTCTCTCCAATTTAGATAATGAAAGTAGCATCTTTTGCTCAGGCCAAAGCAAAAGAGAAACTTCTAAAATCACACATGGAGGACAATGAACTGTTGAATATTGCATCCGGTGTACTAGAAAAGATCATGCCTACTTATCAAAAGGATGCATCTGCCTCTCCATCTAGTAACTTGAAAAACTTGGTTAATTCTGTCAATTCTCACTTTGAATCTCTTGAAAAATTGGCAGAAACTAAGGTCCAAAAAGAGTTCTCTAAAAAAAGGTTCAGTGAGGTACAAGGACTAATTAACAATGATAGAAGAACCTTAGACATTGGAATAAAGAGCATTGAAAATGCCCTTAAGGATGGAGGAGATATATATAAATTTTGTTTATCTTGGCCTAAAGTTTTAGTGGACATTGAAAAGAAGATGAAAGAACAAGAAGAAAAGTTGTTAAGCCTATCCCAGAATTTTGATCCTCTTACCATCTCTCTGGTAAACCAAGAATGTCAAGCAGTCATTATCATAAATGAGATAAAGAAACTAGTTAAGGAGAAGAGAAATCTGATGGATAGAATGGGTAAACTAAGGGGAATAATCCTCCCTAAGTTAGAGGTACTACATGATGCTTTAACAAATGCTCAAGTATAGCCTAGACTAGTAATCTAATAGATTTGAAGAGGGCAGAAACATATGCATTTTTGTTAAGTGGACACATCTCCATTTTGGATAGAATGAAGAGGAGTTCAGCCATAGAAATTGTCCAGTTGAAGACAACCTATGTGGATATATTTAAGTACATGTAAGTATAACGTATGATTTGTATATCTAGTCATTTATATAATAAATTTTGCACAATTTTGGTATGTGGATTCCACCCTTTTCCATTGATGTCAAAGGGGGAGTGAAGAGCAGTGAAAAATGAGGAATTCAGCAAAGGGGGAGCTCTAGTAAAATAGTGTAAAGAAACAAAGCACAAGCAAAGGGGGAATTACTACGACACTTAGTCATTTTTCACTAAGTGTTGCCATCAATGCCAAAGGGGGAGATTGTTGGAAAGAGACACTATGTGGCTTCTTAAGTGTTGTCATTGAATGCAACACAGTCTATTCTACACATCCACAGTACATAATATGTCTATACTAGATGTCAGAGTGAAGATTGTTTTGGTCCGGTGGACAAGAATAGAGTATGCAACATGGTCTGACAATCAGGTCCGGATCTCCCAGTTGGTATAACTCAATAAGTTGCAGACTTGGATAAGTCAAGAAGGGTATCATGACTATTGTATTGTAGAGATTTAGCCTCTGGTGATAAAGTATGAAAAAGATATGAGCTTCTAAATGTTGGGTTCCAGTCAGATAGAGCAGACAGAGGGAAAACTAACTGACAAAGTACCAGACTTCAATCCAGATGTATAAAATGTGTTGATCAAGCAATTTGTGGCATCATACATTATTGTCTTACATGATTAATGAATTCTATGTCTAATTTTTTTATGTGCATCATCAACCAAGCAAGGATTTAGCCGACATAACAGAAACTTGCAAATATCTCAAGTGTTCTTGTTGCCGACTATGAAGTTGTTAGAAATCCTTGATGCGGATATATATACTTGATGGATTCAAGCTTGTGGAATGTATGTATGTATGAAGAAGTGGAAGAAGATATAGGATGAAGTGCAAAAACAAAGATCTGAATCCAGAATATGACTAAAGAGTGATATTGAGCAGAGGAAGAATAAAATGTGTCAGATCAATGTACAGTGCCTAACCAGAACTGAATTCTTGCATGTATGGATGTTGTCCATCAGTTCAAACACCTTGGTATCATCTGTAAGCATTTGTAGATAGTGAGTCTCTTATAGGCAGTGAGCCTCTTGTGAGCAGTGTGCTTGGGCAGTGAGCCCTAATTGGCATTGGTCAAATTTGTACTCTTTATTCTTTTAACAGATAATACAATCTTGGGTTAGTCACCCCGTGGTTTTTCCCTTAATAGGGTTTCCACATAAAAATCCTTGTGTTGTGTGTTAATTTCATTTTCAGTTCCTATGATTGCCTTTGCTTTCATGTTTTGATATAACACTAAATGTTAAGATAAGAAAAGAAAGGAAAAAGAAGAAAAGTTATAAGATAACTGATTCACCCCCCCGCCTCTCAGTTATTTGCATTGTTTCCAACAAGATCCTAATAGAAACCATCGATGGAGGTTGGATCAACACATATATAGATATCATCATACATTACCAAGGAAAGTATACTATTATTAGGGCCCTTCACTGCTGTCATTTGAAGGCAGATCGTCATACATAATAATCACCATAGGATCAACTTCAATGAATGATAATGACAAGCCATTAAATCTGCTACATTGTTTAATAAATCTTAAGTGAAGAAGTGATCAATTTAAGGTCAAGGACACCAATCAAGTGAATAAGAAAAATCATGGGATTTCATCCTACGTGGCATCCAAATCAGCCACATAAGACAAAAATGAAATAAAGATAAAAAAGATAAGACAATAACCAATCGACAGTCCCTTGACTAATCCAAGCCTTAGCAAATGTGATCAAGGAAAAGACATGAATCATGAGAAACAACTCTTTGAAAGTTGTGACTGGTGACTCCATATAAGAGGAGGTTCATGAGAAAGTCCAAGGCGTCACATGATATCTCATCTCATAGCAGTCGCCACAGTCTAATCATCATCCATCGAACAACATTCATCCATATCATCTAATTGAATCATAGCAAGCTCTCATATATATACAAATCCACTAATATAAACTAGTATATTATAATTCTCTAACAGTAGATTGTATCTTCCATCAACAATCTATTAATACAAGTATTAGATCAACACAAAGTATTACTAAGAGAAATCAATCATACAAGTTAAATTATGTGCAAGGCAAAGAAATTTTGAACTTCCTAAGAGGGGACATTACAAGTGGTATCAGAACAACTATCCTACCATCCTGTGACACAAATTAATGCAAGCCTACTCTAGAAGGAACCAAAACTGCAACAACAACATGGAGGCACAAGACATGAAGGCCTTCATGGAGATGACCACTAAAGCAACGATGGAGCAAGGAGAAAAGACAACACAAATACTTCTTGAAGCACTCCAAAATGTGGGAAACATCGTGGACCATCTTAAGACTAATTCAACGAATGGGAAGGAAGTGGGATCCAACCACTTTGAAAATAGCAATACTTCATCAATCCCAAGGGTTCCCATGCCATCCTTTCTTCCCGAAGAGGAAACATCTGAGAAGAAGAGTCTACTCTAAATCCAATGAGTACAAATGATATTGCATGAGCCTATGCAAGCTTGGAACTCAAAGTAAGAAGAGTAGTGTCATCCAATGACTATAGAAATTCAAAGAGAAATGAAATAGCCAAGAGGGAAAGAAGACCCATGAATAAAGATCTAAATCATAAAGCAAACAAGGTCTACCTATCTTTAAACTTTGATGGCTCCAGCAAGATCTATGCCCATGCATGGCTACAAAAATTAAATGATTACTTCTATCTAAGCCCGATGACTGAGAAGGATGCCTTACAATTTGCTATCCTACACTTGCAAGGTTTAGCATATGAATGGTGGCACCATGGAGAACATACCCAAGGCCATCAAAACATTACATCCTATGAGGACTTCTCCCAAAAGTTCATCAAAAGATTTGATAGAAGGCACGCAGAAGAAAACTTTAAAGAATTAACATGTTTGAAACAATGTGGGATGGTGGAGGAGTAAATTAATGAATTTGAGAAAATATGAATAAGAGTTTCTGGAGTTAAGGAAGACCGACTCATACCTATTCATTGCAAGTTTGGATGAATCTCTACGAAACCTAGTAAGTGCTTTCAAACCTACAAACCTAGAAGATGCCATTGACACTACATTAAGATTAGAGAAGGATAAAAAACCAAACCTCTACACAAAGCAATTTTCCAAAAAGGGTAAATTCAAAAAACCATTCCAACATAAGAATGAGGCAAAGGATAAAAACCCATGCTATAAGTGTGGAAAACAATGGAAACTAGGGCATACTTGCCTAACAAAAGCTAAATTGCTCGAGAAAAGAACTTATGCTTTAAATGTAAAGAGAAATGGGGGTCGGGGCAAAAATGTGGACAAGTCCGTATGGAACCCTTATCCGATGGGTCTATAGAAACTATCTCCAAAATATCAAAGCACCATCCCTTTAGACTTAGCTGCACTCTTAAAGGTAAAAAGGTAACAGCCCTGGTAGATAGTGGAGCCACCCACAACTTCATAGACAAATCATTGGCCAAGAGAATAGAACTTGACACCAAAGACTTTGATGGCTTTAAGGTATCCCTAGCCGATGGATCTATGACTAATTTCTCTAAAATGTTACCACATTTGAATCTAACTCTAGGTAATCATCCCATTAAAGATGACTTCTACATTGTTAATATGGGTGACATACATGTAATCTTAGGGGTACCATGGTTACATTCTTTAGGTCGTCTCACCTTGGACTTTCCTAAATTAGAACTTAACTTTGAGCACTAAGGAAAGAGAATTACCTTACATGGTTTATCCGATGGGTCACCAAGGGTGATCTCTTCTAAAAAAATGGAAAGAATCTTCTGGCATAATCAAGTAGAATGGGCAACATAGGGCATGATATTAGATAAATCAACCAAGTTGGGAAAATCCATACATGTAGACATCAAACTGATCCTTAAGAAACACAAAAAGGTGTTTGAGGAAATACCCCCAAAATGAGGTTTTGAACATATCATAGAACTCAAAAAGGATGTTAAACTAGTAATCACAACACCTTATAGGAATCCTCAAAAATTCAAAGAGGAGATAGAAAAAACCATAAATGAACTCCTAGAGATGGGTCACATCCATCCTAGCTCTAGCCCCTCTGCATCATCGGTAGTCCTAGTAAAGAAAAAAGATGGCACTATGAGAATGTGCATTGATTACCGAGCCCTGAACAAACAAACAATAAATAACCGCTACCCTATTCCCAGAGTTGATGAACTTATTGATGAATTACTTGGAGCCAAGTACTTCTCAAAAATTAATCTGCGATCTGGCTACCACCAAATCCAGATGAGAGAGGAAGACATACACAAAATGGCCTTTAGATGTCACTATGACCATTTTGAGTTCTTAGTCCTGCCTTTTGAACTAACTAATGCTCCAGAAACATTTCAACCATGTATGAACCATACTTTTTGGAAGCAGCTGAGAAACTTCCTGCTGATATTCTTTGATGATATCTTAATATATAGTAAAACCTAGGAAGAGCACTTGAAGCATATTGATGAAGTCTTGTCCATCCTAGAATAGGAATCACTCTATGCGAAGGTCTCCAAATGTGAATTTGGGATGGAAGAGATTCTATACTTGGGGCATAAAATCAGTGTTGAAGGAGTGAAGGTAGATGAGGAGAAGATTAAGGCCATAAGAGAGTGGCCTAGGCAAAGAACCCTAACCCACTTAAGAGGATTCTTGGGGCTATGCAGCTACTATCAAAGGTTTGTTAAGAACTTCTCCAAGATTGTCTCTCCTCTCACCAACCTAACCAAGAAAGGACTATTCCATTGGGATGAAGTAGCCCAAAGAGGCTTTGAGGAATTAAAAGAGGTAATGAGTACTTGCCTAGTGCTAGCCATTCCTAACTTTGCATTGCCATTCGAGCTAGAGTGTGATGCATCCGGTGAAGGCATTGGAGTGATTCTCATGAAAAATAAGCACCCTATAGCCTTTGAAAGTCACAAGTTGATAGTCATCGAAAGGGTCTATTCAATGAAACTCCAAACTCCTTGCACCTCTGAAAAATCTACATCAAGTGGTCAAATAGATCATTAGAATCTTTGGAAAACATAGTTATATCATCTAGATAGACCAGCACTATTATGTTCATAAGACCATGGAAGGCCATATCCATTGCCCTTTGAAAGGTCACCCCTGCATTAGACAAACCAAATGGCATTTTCTGATAGGCCATGGTACCCCACTTAGTTGTGAATGTAGTTTTGTATTGGTCCTCTTATTTGACCAGAATCCAGAGTATCCATCTAACAAAGAATACCTATCAGAACCTGAAACAGCCTACAGTATTTGTTCCATGGAAGGAAGAGGGTAATGGTCTTTCAATGAGGCCTGATTTAAATCATGGAAATTGACACAAAATTGGATTTCACCATTCTTCTTCCTGACTAGGACTAAATTGGAAACCCAGTAGGTATGTTTTATTAGGAAAATGATACTACTTTCAATCAGTTTATTTAGCTCAGCCTTCATTAAATGCTCAAGTTTGGGATTGAGGGGTCTTTGCTTTTGCCTACCAGGCTTGGCATTAGGCTCTAACTCTATGGTTTGTTGGGCCAAACTGGGATCAAAACCTCTCAAGTATTTATACTCCCATGCAAAAAACATCAGAAAAATCTTGACATAATTGAATAAAAGATTTATGCTCTTCTCTAGTACATACCTTTCCAAGTTTCAGCAGTTTGTCTTTGAAAATTTCTATGGTCTGGTAGTGTTCTTGCTTCACTGTCATGCTGCACTTATCTTTTCTAAATGGATCATTAGTGTTAAACATTGATTCTAATGTGACTAATCCATTGGGAAACTTATTGGTCCTCAACTAAACAATCTAATCTTCAAATTATTGTTGATATTTATGCTAATTATCAGCTGTAAATTCAGCTTCTGCTCTTAAAAAACTCAAGATTTGTTCATCACTATTAAACACTTGTCATGAAACACTATTGTAAGGTACATAAGGTCTGACAACTATCTTAACATATGGTTGTACGTCAACATTTTGAATCTGATCATGAATCTCAAATTGAGATGCCAAGGCTGCAAGCCTATCTACATACTTATTTTGATCCTTGGGAACTGAAATTAGATTAAAAGCATCAAAAAATTCAATTGAATCCCACTCTATGCTTGTATTTTTTCCAATTAGATCATTTTTGGCAACATTCAGATTCCTAACCTAGTTAATCATCAACTCAGGATCTCCATAAACCCTAAATAGATTTGATACCTTTTTTCAAGCTCATTCTAAGCCATGGATCAGGGCGTCATACTTAGCCACATTATTTGTGCAGCTGAAGATAAACCTTAAGGAAGCATAATATTTGTGTCCTTGAGGTGAAATTAACATATTACCTCCACCAGCACCCATCTTGGTCCTTCATTAATCAAAGTATAGATTCCAAAGCTGATCTTCTTGCTGTTCTAACCAATTTTGATCCTTAATCAAATTAGGAATCACTGCATCAGATTCCTATATCATATAGATGTCTAATCCTACCTCATCCATGTGACAAAAAGGGTCACTTTCATGATCTTCAGCTGCCCAATCATCTAAATTCATGTCTTCTATAGGTGCATTTGGATCTAGGCTCATGGGTTCACCCTGTTGCCCGCAGGTGATGTATAGATTAGTATTTATTAGGCTAGGAATATAGGGCTCAATATGGTCTTTTGCAAGTGGTTCAGACTGTATTGTTACTTTCTTACCATATCTCATTCTAAAGAACAAGTGAGTCTAGTCAGATGAAAGAAACCCACCCAATTTGGCTGTGAACTCCCTAGAAAGGTAGATTGCAAAACTAGGTGGAAGGTCAATGATGTAAATGTCTTGATGAATGAAAAAATTAGGACAAGCATGCAACGTGAGTGGTAGATTTCTGATTATCCCCGTAGTACTAAGTGCAGACCCATCTAACTGAACTACTCCTTTTGTAAGGGGCTCATAAACCAATCCTAATGAGTTAGCTACACTTTTGGGCATGATTGAGCTACTTGCCCCTTAATCCACCATATAGTTATGAACTAGTTTATCACCGATAATGAGACTTAGATAGAAAGGGGGTGGTTTCACCTCATCTGCTAGCTACTCACTCTTGATCTCTAACCTATTGGCAAGTACAACCTTGGCCTTCCCATGACTAGAACGCTCATAAAGTGAGAGTCCAGTCAATGCTTCTTGTATCAAATTCTTCTAGCTAGGGATGTGTAAAGCATCCATAACTGACATGTTCACTGTAGCTTTCTTAAGATGATCAACTATATTAAAAGTAATAGGGGTTACCTTATGATGTCCTCTTGCTGCAACTGCATCAATCTGACCTTGTGAAGACTGTTGTTGCATTTTGGGCTGCTCCTTTGCTGGTACTGTTTGGTTCCTTTACAGAATTTGAACTTTTTGCTATAGTACAAGGGTAGTTTGTGACAAATGAACTTGATTTTTGTCCCTTATAGCTTGCTATTGTACTACAACAGCTTTTTGGTTAATGTAGCTCTCATTTTTAACCTTGTGTTGGCTAAAACAGGTGTACTTTGCTGATTCTGACCTTGAAAATAATTTATACCACAAAAATTAGACTCTTCCCAATTCATTAAGACTACATCAGCCTTATTCTTTTGAGTTGAAACTTTACCATTAACCCCCTCTGAATTTGCATAGCTATTTTGAACCATAAGTGCCTATTTTTTCACTCCATTCATGCAGGTAGCTTGATTATATGGTTGGTGACATGGGTAACACTAGTCACTATCTTGAACTAGATTATTCTGTGTGGGTACAAGCTCTTTTGAGGTACTAGCAGTATTTGGATTATAATCCTAAAAAGGTTGAGGGTTGTAGTTTCTTCTTTTCCCCTAAGGATCGGCCTGAAAGGGTTGCCTATATTGCTGATTGGACTGATATTGGGCATTTTGCTGATTAGGCTAATACTAATTTTTGTAAGGCAAGCATTTATCCATATTTACTAGCATATTTGCAATTGTCCTCAATGTATCTTCCAACCCTAGGGTATTTTGGGTTTGAACTGGGACAATAGTTTGTTGGGCTATTTGATATCCTATTGCTAGAATAGGTGGGACAACAACTAAAGGAGGTACTACCATAGGCATAGATGGCTGGATTTCAGGAAAAATAGGTAAAGGAGCTCTAGGGGCTATCTTCCTTGCCTAAATAAGGTAGTTTTATACTCTAACATCAGTCTCAAAAGAATCTGGAAGGGTGGTCCCTCCCATAGACTGTATCATTATAGAAATTTCATTGTTTAAAACTTTAAGATAAAATAGAAAAGCATGCTTAGGAAAAGGTTTTACCGTTGTGGGAATCCTATCCTAAGTTCTCTAAAATCGGTAGTTGAAATCAGCCATGTGTTCATGGGGTGCTCTTTTGATGGTGCTCAATTGCTCTAGCAGTGAGAGATGATCAGACTTATCCTTGAAGTGTTTATGTAATCCATCTCTCAGTAAGTCCCAGGATGTTATTAAATTTTTAACAAGTCCTTTGAACCACTATAAGGCCTTTCCTTTTATCAAAGAAGCTAAAACCCTAATTACCACATTCTCTTGAGTGACATTGTGTATGGAAAAAAGGGTTGCCACATCTTGAATATGTTCAGCAGTAGTAGTATGATCTTATCCAGTGAAATAAGGCAAACCTTTAAGGGCTGCCATTGGAATATCGTCTCTTTGGGCAAGTTGTAATGGGCTTCCTCCATTGAAAGTAGCAAATGCATACTGCCTAGCCATTATAGGTATCTAGACTATCAGCACTAGACTTCTACTTCTTTTGACTAGGCTTGTAGATCTGAATCGGGAAGGTGTAGACTTTGATCTTCTTGATGACTCAACTGTTCTGCTTGCTGATCTACCTCTCCTTTTAGGTGTAGATAGTTGTAAATAGTTAAAGGGGTCTAGATTAGACCTAGTTTTCATAAGTGGCAAGCACTAATCTGCATACCAAACCATAAGGAATGAGTCACTAGGTATATTGAAAAACTCCAAAGGCTGGTAAAACTACTGCATATACTACAACAATATCATGCCAAAAACTGTTATCAATTCAAGTATGCACCCTTATTAAGTTCACAGAAACTTAACTACCTATTGAAACATAGAATCATTCTCAGATGTGGGTCTCCTTTCATGAGAATGAATCTCTAGAGTGAGCTAGTTCTCTTATGATTCCTAAACTAATGACTTGAGGGAAAAAGGATAGAAAGATGTAACTGAAATACAAACTAACTCTAGAATCTAAACTTGATGAATTTCTATCACTCACAAAGCAGCTCCTCAAACATAAAACTTCACAATTCCACTGATAGTTTATTCCTTAAGTGATTTGTAACAAGGTTTTAGATCAAACACAAACTGCAACTAGGAAAAAAACTAAGTTTTAACAACATTAAGACATAATAAAGGACAGAAAAAGTCACAATATTACATCAGAATAGCAAAATATGTGAAACAAGATGATTTTCTATTAGAACTGGTAGGAGTACAATGCATAAAATAAAATATGAGCCAATTGCCTGTATACAACTCTGCCTGTAAACAAGAAAGAAGAAACTAATGCTAACTAACTGAGGAAAAACTATGTTTTTCTCCTATAAATGCCTCCAAAAGATCTCCTCAGAAGAAAGTCAAAAAAGCTCCTAAAAATAGACCCAAGTCCATCTTCAATCTACTCATGAAAGCCAAAAATAAAGCTCTGGATTTGCCACCAATCTGGAAAATAAAGCTGCAAAACTGCCCTCTTTTGTGGTCCCACCATAACACTGCTTTCCTTTGCTCATGAAAGCTCCAAAATTTGTCCTATATGACTCTAAATAAAACAAATCAAAATGGGATATTTGATTTGTTTTATTAGCCTATAAATTGCCTAAAAATAGTTAAGTTTTAAAAGCAATTTGTCAATGATTGCTTTAAAACTAACTTTACAATGCTATGGCAATTTCATTCTATTAATCCATTTGATATGATTTTTGCAAAAAATAAAACAATATCTGGCTCATAATTTCACCAAGATATCTACAAGACATTAAAAATGATTTTCTATAAAAATCATAAAATATGAAATATTACACATATTTGTAAAAATAAATGAAATCCTTGAAGGCCATGAATGCATATCCATGTGTCAATTCTGCCACCTCACCTCTATCTTCATGTCTTGGAAAATGCCACTTCACTGCCCATACAATGCCACCATGTCAAATTTGGCCCTTTGACCATGTCATCACTTTGCATATTTTCACATCTCCAAAGGTTATTGCTTTGATCTTGTGCATACATTTGAAACATGTGAAGGAAATAGAATAATGCATAAGTGGGAGCTCATAGACTCTCGACCACATGGATAAGACTTTGACTGCACTTAGGTGTTGGCCACTTCAAAGGGTTTGAAAGTTTATCTAAACATAAACTTTATCCACTAATAATACTTACCTTTGACTTGCAAAGATAAAACAAAAAAAGGGAATGTTAGCCACTTCAAGTCATGATGGCTAGGCACCATTGATTACAAGGTTTTGACCATAATGTTGTTTGGATAGAATACTTATGTTTGTTTGCAAAGTCAAAATGTGAAAAGAATGTCGAACAAAAGTAGATACAAACCCTGAAAGTTTAGTCATTTCATTTGTTGATACTGTTGAGTTTGCTCTGCAACTCCTTTGCCGCCAACTTTGGGTTTCATGGCTCTGCATACTCTCATCTATATATGTCTTCTGTGTTTGAAAACATTGCACTTCTTAAGCCAAAACAAAAAGCTGCACTTGGTGGGTTTATATCTGAAGCTTAAAATGGCATTTGACTATATTTTAGTGGCATCTCTTTCTTAAATGGCTGCAACCATGTTGCTCTTTCTTCAGTTTCTTAGCTTGATATATATGTGCTTGGTTTCTTCTGTGTTGAACTTCATAAATGTGGCAAAATGACAAAGAATTGAAACTAGACTGCAGCCATATAGTTTTTCTCCTCTACAACACCATACTGTGAGTTCTCACTATCTCTTTTCACCATTGCTTCTTTCATTTCTGTATGTGCAAACTAATATGAGGGTTCCATTTTTTTATTAGCTGGGTATCTCAAAATACCTTCATATAGAGCACAACCATGGCATACAATGTGTTCTATAGCTTGCTCTTTGTCATTTGATTTGAAATGTTTGAATATTTCTATATTTAAAGTGAGGGTTTCATTTTTACATTTATAGGAACTTTCTTCCCCTCCATGGCTATGTCCACAAACAGTCCATATTAGCTTTGTTTGACTGTATCTTGCAAGAAAAAGAAGAATCTTTAAAACTGATAAGGGTTTCATTTTTTCACCGTATAAATAGTCATATATGCTATGACCTTGTCTTAGAGAGTTTTACTTCACCATTGCTTTTCTCCAACACTACAAAAAATGTTAGGGTTCTGAAACTCGATGTGGGTATTTTGAAAAATTAATATGAATGGCGTCATATGTTATGTCTTAGCTTGGATATATCTATGCACTCTTCATTTCACTGTATGAACCTAGATTTAGAACTGAAAATAAAGGTTTATCCTTTTTTGGGCACAAAAACTCTTCCTATAGCATACACTGGCATATGATATTCTTTTTCACTTTCTTTATGTTGTTATTGCTGAGTCATATTCACTGTCATTGTTTAATAAAAGTGAAGATTTCATATATTGTTCTCTATTTCTATAGCTCTATTTGCCCCTTCATGGTCTTTGCATATGAAGTATATAATGTTGGATTTGAACTTAAAACTCCTCTCATATCTGTAGTAGCATATGTGTCTTCATTTCTGTAGCTCCACTTACCAGTCTAGTGGACTATACGAAATACACATTTCAAACATGATTGATGACTTGGATGTGTCATGACATTCTGGCACTGTAACAAATGAAGAAGACACTTTATTCACCTTCTCTTTATATACCATAGCAACATGATGACTTTCTATTGTTCTTCTCTGTACTTTATTATATCAAACTACATTTATGCATGATCTTCCTATAGAACATCAATCAGGTTAACTGTATCTCATGTCACCAATTTGACATATTATTTCTTATGATGAAGATTTTGTTTTGAGCTCATTCATAACTAGATGCAGCCATGCACTTATACACTTTACTTTGACACATAATGACATTCTGTAGCATGAAAGATGATGATGATCACACTTGTTTAATTATTCTTCTGTCACATGACAATGATGTTCTATTACAACACATGTAATGAAGTGTCCTACATTCCCTCTTTTGAAGCTTGTCAAAGACAAAATGAACCATTTGATCTAGCTATCTTGTATTCTTCTGCTACAAATCTACAATACTAGCATGTTTCTTTCATAGATATGCATTGGATGTAAGATTTGATGCACACTATTCTGATGCTCAACTTGTCAGTAGTAAAATGTGAAGCATAATTGGATATATTTCATCATTTAAAAGGTAGAGCTTATATAATTTAATTCAGAATTTGATTTTGCTACTTCATTTAAATGAGAAAGTATGATGCTTGGTACTCACCTGTTCTTGCAAACTTGCTTACTAGTTTATAATGGATATTCCTATTGGATTATTGATCATGGATAAGTAAGAAATCCTCAAATAGGCAACACTTGTGAACATTTATTCTTTTATCAGTCTGATGATTATATATGCATTATGTACTCCTAATCATTATCATGCCTGGGAATGTCATTTTCATGACAATTGGAGTAATGAAATAAGTTGTTATATGCATTGAGTGTTGTCCTTCATCAGTTCAAGTCATATTCTTGGTTGCATTTCATACCTTGAAGTGAAATCATGATCATGTCTTCAAATGGGACTGATGCATATGATTGTCATTATTATTCCCTTCAGCTTATCATGTGAATGTGATCAATGATTTTCTTCTTTCTATTCATCCCTTCTGAGATCAAGGGGTAGCAGCATGTTGGGTTCAACCCTTGTGGGAGCCCATTTGACACCACATGCTAAATGTCTTCAATTAGCTTCATGATTTGTCCTATACCTACACATGAAACAAACAGATTAGAATAAAACAATGATGCTCTATGTTTGCTTCTCTTCAATTCCCTTCTGCATATGGATGTTACTCATTTGATCAATGCATTATAACTAAAGTATTATGCATCTTCTAATAGATGAAGAATTTTCATAGCCGGAGCTTCTAATGGGACCCTTCCTGTTATTTTTTAGGTACATGCCGGGATCAAGAGAAAGATTAGAGACTACGAAGATCAACCAAAACAAGGCAATGATGGCTATGTCTTTCCATCCTCCTTCATTAGATGCATAGTGTTTTTATATTTGGATGAGTTCATCTATAACCCACGGTGTGTGTGGGACATCTAATATGTCTTAGTTTCCTTCAATGCAATGTTTATTCCTTTATGTATTCAAAACTTGTAAATGAATAACCATTGTGATGAATGAATACTTATCTCATTTTATTGTTCTGCAATGCAATGAATGATTTGAAATTTCCTTTTCTTTCCTGAATAACTAAACTACATTTGTCATAATAACTATGCAAGTATCACACAATAGAAATAAATCAAACCTCATTGAAAAATGATAAACATTAAATTTGCTCAGCTAATTTTTGAGCTGTGGTAAAAAAAATGGTAACAGTCATAGTCTGTATTCTCCTTAATCATTTGATAAGCAGTGTATATAGCAATACGAGAGAAATAGTTCTCCCAATTGGTCAAATAGATCTCATATCCAATTACCATTGATGCAAACCTCACTGCATGATCTATAATATCATTAACTGTTAATGTCGTCTTGTCAAATTGGGCTCCAGTTGCTTCTGTCACAATGTTATTCTTCACACCTTTTAACAAGGGTACGTTACTGGTAGAGTTTAAACCTGTCACAACCCTAATCACATCCTTGGTGATCTTAAAGGGATTTTTGAGCCACATGAATTCATCATGGATTCTATTCAACACATACCAGACCCATTCATCCTCTGCAAATGTAGGGAAATCTTTGTATTGAACAAAATTCTTCACTTCCAAAGCCTTGTATTCTTCCTTCAACCCAAATTGGTCACCACTTAAATGTTTTAGATATAAATCTATGAATTTACTATCACCATGTTCTTCTAGGGCAACATGAATGTAATCCGTAACATCCTCCACATGCATGACACTATATGGTATACCCGAAAATGCACCCATTTGATCGACTTCTGTTGATTTGAAGGGATGTTTCTTAAATTTTGGCCTAACTCACTTAGTGATATCAACAACTTCTAGGGTTTCCATTTTTCCAAAGATTTAAAGAAATTCACAATAGGGTTTCAACTGGAAATACCTTTTTCTGTCGAGCTAGGGTTTCCTTTACTTGAATCACTCTGTGTCACTTTGAATATCTTGAAATCGCTTGGAGTTCACCTTCAGTTTCTCTTAGACACTTGAAATCTTGAATGTAAAGTGAATTTTATGTCGAATGAGCTCCTTTTTAACCCTTGTTATGAAAACCTAAGTTGTCATAAATACTTTTTCACAAAAAGCTGTCAAAGTCTTTTTTGTAGAATATAGTCAATTAGGATTGCTCCACAATGCTCTACATTTGAACTTTTTCTACCAGGATTTCTTCCAAAAGATCTATCATATAAAGCTTTTCATCATGCTTTTGTGCTGGATACCAACACTGACTATCTAGCTAGGGGATTTAGATTTTCAATATAGCTCCCCCTGAACTAGAGCTCCCAATTTACTTCCTAAAGGAAGTATCTACACCAGAGACTGGTGGGGATCTATCCACAACATCATTAACATCCTTCTTAATCTAGACCATGCTCATTTCCTTATTGATTTCCACTGGATCAATCTTGTTCTTACCTTTATCTTCTCTCTACTATGTTTTCCTCTTCTGTGTAGGATAGTCTCTTTTCTCATTATGGGTTCTGTAGAATCTTGCAATATGTCCACACTTATTGTAATTGTAGCATACCACATTTCTCTATCCCTAATTCCTTCTATTGATTGGATTCAATCTTGATCTGCATTAGTTTTCCATATGCCCAAATCTATTGCATGCAAAACACTTTCCATTGAAGGATTGAGTATTCCTTCTATTATTAAAACCATTCCTTATCAAACTTTTGCATTCATTTGATCTATGACCAATTTTCTTGCAATTGAAACATTGACTAGGGAATGATGGAACATTCTGATTCATTCTACTCCTACACTGAGTAGCCTTGTGACCAAACTTATTGCAATTAAAACAATAGCCATTGAAAGATGGGTACCTTTAAGCATTTGGCTACCTGACCAGAGGTCTTCTAGGTCTTCTTCTTTGATTCTAGAACTAGTTGCCTTTGTTTTTCTTCATCTCAATGTTTTCTTGACCTGATTTAGAACTTTCTCCTTTTTCAAATCCCAAGCCTTTCTTGTCATCTAAAGTCTTCTCACTTTCAATCAACTCCTGAAGTTTTGTAGAGATTATTTTGAATTTTTCTTTATAGTTATTAGCTACTTCTAGATCATATTTTAGAAGTAACACATCTTTTCCCAATTTTTCACATTCCTCAAACTTATCTTTCAATATTTGATTCAAATGTTCCTCAACTTTTTCTTTCTCTTCAACCAACCTTGATAAATTACTTAGAGTTTCATTTTCTTCAATCAACTATTCACTTAGCTCTCTATTCCTATCCTTTGATCTATTAACTTCCTCTCTTAGCTTCAGGATACATTCATCTACTTCTTTGACATTTTCCTTCAAATCCTAGATTTTTGCTTCATACTTATCAAGATCTTCAAGAGCATTTTTAATTCTTAATCAATTGTGACTCTACTTGGAGCAGTATACCTTTTGGCTGCCATGAGTATTCTTTCCTAGATCTTCCTCAAGTTGTTGAACTTCATCAAAGGAACCTTGCTTTGATACCAATTGTTGATCACAAAGAATACTGAGAGTGGGGGTAAATCAGTATTTTGTAAAACCTCTCTTTCACATAATTATTAATCCATTTACTACATTCAATAAGATGAAAGAAAAACAAACATAAGAAGATCAACCATAAATACATAACACATAAACACTAGGATTTTTACGTGGAAAACCCAAAATGGGAAAAACCACAGTGAGTGTTAACTCACAATATATTATGATAGCAATACCAAATTATATGAAGGCTTGCTACCTTAGGGCTCATTGCCCAAGGACTCATTATCCAAAGAAGTGCTCACTTCAATAGGCTCACTTCTAGGAAAATAGAAGAGAACATAAAAGAAGGATTGACTCACTGCCAAGAGATGACTGTTGCAAATGCATCTACAAAATGATGAAGTGTGGTTCCATTACTAAATCAGTATATAGACTCAAATGTCTTCATAATGTCTGCCCTACTTTTCTGTTCTACTTCACATATGCTCCGCCCTTCTTCTTTTACTATCTTTTTCTGATCACAAAACTGCCTTAGATCACACTCACATTTTATTCATACTTTTTCTTGCCTCCAACACCGAAATCCATTGAGTATATATATATATATATATATATATATATATATATATATATATATATATATATATATATATATATATATATATATATATCTGCAATAGGATTTATCTCACAATTAGGTCAGCAAGACAAACATGAAATATGTATACAAATGTTATACCTTGTTGGCTTGATCTTGTGTACAAACAGTAATGTGGACCCAAACAAACATACAATAGTCTTCATATAGGTCAAGACCAATCATTCAACCACTTAAATTGATTGTTCAAACAATATATCTTCACCGCATATGGACCTAACATGTCTATCAGCTTATCCCTTAAGTACACACTTGACCAGTTCAACTGTCACATCATGACTTCTAATGCGGATGAAATGAGACTCTAAAAATCATATCCACTATCCGTTATAGCTCTCTTGTCATACCTTTAGAACCACAGAACATAGTATTCAACTACAAACAAATGCAAATCTTCGAACTGTCACTCAGTCACTATGAAACATTGTCAGACTATAAGCCAATAAAGAATAACTTGAAGAAAGTGATCAAAGGAACTTTAGAAGATATAACTCTGGATTTAGGTAGTCACAATAAGTATCTTTGTTTCCTCAAAACTACAAGACAAAATATGCAACAACAGAGTAATGTGGACTCTTTTACTTTAGTATTGTGCATTGTTCTTGTCTTAACTCTGTTCAACCGGACTTAGACATTTGACCATATGACTTTGAGAGGAAGTTAGAACTTGAACACTGGAACATGTGATCACAAAATATCTATGAACAACATACCTGAACCACATATAATGATCTCCAACTGTGGAGGCATACTAACCCAATCTCTGTCACTCTGTAGCTTGCCCATACTTAGCCATTTTGACTAAGTTAGTCTTCCAGACCTTTACCAAACCTTGGTGCCATAACTGAAAACCCCTTTACTATGCTTTGTTTCCATCAATGACAACATATAACTTTCCATCAAAGCAGTGTCTCTTGACTATGTTGCCAACAAAGGAGAAAATAGAAAATTCACCTCATCCACGAGGAAAAGGTATCTATGTTGAGGTTCCTCCACCGTTATCCCTTCAAGGATCCGAAGTTAACCAAGATACACACAATTTACGAATTGAACAACCATGACTAGATATTATGATACAAGAAAAGGATGCCATAGTGGAAAATCCTCCATTCCGTTGCAAAAAGATTAATAAGAGATCAAAGGATAGGAAAAGAACAGGATGATTATCATTAATAAGAAATGGTGATTCCCCTCCTTGCAAGCAACAAAAGATTTCAAATTTATAGGGATTTGAGAAACAAGTTACATAGTTTGATCATCCTACAAATACGAATAGAACAAATCTGAATTACTCCCACTTTTTACAAGACTTGATGGAGCAACTCTCTAAGATGCTCATAATTCCAAACCTTCTTAGCAACATGTAAGTATTTCTAACCCTAGTGGCCACCTTTGTCATAGCATAGTTTTATCATTTATATGGCCTCCCCTCTTGTGGTGTGTTCCCTCTATTGAAAACAAGGCAGATAACTGAGAGGGGGGGTGAATCATTTATCTCAAAATTTCCTTAATTTTCTTTTCTTTCGATATCTCAATATTCAGTGTTATATAAAAACATGAAAGCATATGTAATCATAAGAATAGAAATAAAATCAACACACATAACATAAGGATTTTTACGTGGAAACCTTGTTAATGGAAAAACCATGGGGTGACTAACCCAAAATTCTATCTCTATTAAAAGAATAAAGGAGTACAAAATGGCACTTGCCAATCAGGGCTCACTGCCTGAGCACACTACTCACAAGAGGCACACTACCTACAAGGGACTCACTGTCTACAGAACTTACAGAAGATAATCAAGTGTTTGAATTGGTGAGAAGCATCTACAAATACAAGAGTTTAGTTCCAGTTAGGCACAATATACTGATCTGACGCACTTGATTCTTCCTCTGTTCAATGTTGTTATTTAGTCACATACCAGACTTGAATTGCTGTTCTCACACTTATCCCTACTATTCTTCGCACCTTATTTCTTTACATCTTCAACACACACTTTTACATGCTGGAATCCATCTGGTATATATATCTGTATCAAGGATTTTCATCAACTTTCTAGTCAGCAACAAGAACACTCAAGATATTTGCAAGTTATTGATCTATTGGCTAAATCCATGCTTGATTTGTGATGCGTATCAAAAGCTTAAGCATAGAAGTCATTAATCATGTCATCTAATAATGTATAATCCCATAAATTGCTTAATCAACACATTTTACTCATCCGAATTGAAGTTTGATACTCTGTCGATCAGTTCTTCCTCTGTTTGCTATGCCTGACTGGAACCCAACACTTAGATGCTCATATCTTTTTCATGCTTTATCACCAGAGGCTAAATATCTGGAGTACAATAGTAATGATAACCCTCTTGACTTGTCCAAGTCCACAACTTACTGAGTTACACCATCTAAGAGATCTGGACATGATTGTCAAACCTTGTTACATACTCTGTTCTTATTCACCGGACCAAAATAATCTTCAATCTGACTTCCAGTATAGGCATACTATGTACTACAGATGTGTGGGATAGACTTTGTTGCCATTAAGGACAACACTTATGAAGCCACAAAGTGTCTCTTGCCAATGATCTCCCCCTTTGGCATTGATTGCAACACTTAGTGAAAAATGACTAAGTGTTACATCAACTCCCCCTTTGCATATGCTCCAACTATACTGGTACTCTTTTAATGTGGGATTCTACATTTTTCATTACTCTTCACTCCCCCTTTGACATCAATGGAAAAGGGCAGGATCCGCAAACCAAAATTGTGCAAACCGTTACTACATAAGGCCGGATATGTACATACAAATCATAAGATAAACTTACATATACTTGAGTATGTCTGTAAAAGTAGTCTTCAGCTGTACAAACTCTGTGGCCCAGCTCCTCTTCATCCTATCCAAAATGAAGGTGTGACCACTTAACAAAAATGCATATGCTTCTGCCCTTCTTAAATCTAGTAGATCACTGGTCCGGGCTATGGTCTGAGCATCTGTCAAGGCCTCGTGCATTGCCTCTAGCTTAGGGATAATTATCCCTCTGAGTTCACCCATTCTATTCATTATGTTCTTCTTTTCTTTGTCTAACTTCTTTATTTCATTTATGATAACAATAGCCTGGCATTCTTGATTCATTAGAGAGGAAGAAAGGGGGTCAAAATTTTGAACTATGCTTGACAGTTTTTCTTCTTGTTCTTTCACTTTCTCCTCAATGTCTTTTGTCACTCTAGGCCAGGTCAAACAAAATTTGAATAAGTCCCCACCATCTTTGAGAGCATTTTCAAGGCTCTTTATTCCAATGTCTAGGGTCCTCCTATCGTTAGAAATAAGCCTTGCACCTCAGTGAATCTTTTCTCCAAAAACTCTTTCCGGACCTTTATTTCTACTAATTTCTCTAAAGATTCAAAATAAGTGTCAATAGAATTGACTAAGTTTTTAGATTACCGGATGGCAAGGCTGAAGGATCTTTTTGATAGGTTGGCATAATCTTTTCCAATATCCTAGATGCACTCTCCAATAGTTTAGAATCCTCCATATGTGATTTCAAAAGTGTCTCTTTAGCCTTGGCTTGGGCAAATGATGTTATCTTCATCATCTGTACTGGAGAGAGAGTGTCCAAATTTAGGGGCCCTTGAAACAACTTTGGTTCATCTAACTCCACCACCTCTTTGTTCAAGAAATTTTGTACTATCTCTGCAATGTCTTTTGGAGATTCAGGCTTCTTCCCTTTAGAAATATCAGGACTGCCCGGTTTGGATGTTTCATCACAAACCTTTTTTGCATGTTCTTTTTATTTAGCTTTATCCTCTTTTTCTTGCATCTCCTTCTCTTCTCTTTTTCTTTCCCCTTTAGCTTTAGTGTCCAGAATGTTTGTCTTGGTAGCTATGGGATCCAGAGGAGTGATATTGCCAGTGTTTGCTGCTTTGTAAACTTCCTCTACTAGAACAAAGGAATCTAAGTCCTCAGACTTCTCTTCATCTATTTTCTTTAATCCTTCGACATCCTTGTTAGAAAGTTCTTCATTGATTAAATTTAATCATTCAACATCCATGGTAGAATGTTCTTCATCTATTTCCTCTACAATAGGAAGATTGAATCTCTTCAAGGAATTCCAGAGGATATCTTTTGTTTCACTTGCTACTTGGTCTGTTTCTCAAAGCATGAGTTTATTCATTCTTGCCTTACTCTAGAACTCATCCTTACAATCCTTGAAAATCATGTCCATTTGTTTTGGAGTGATAGAAGGGTAAAGTTGTATCATTATTTTCTCCTGAATTTCTAAGTCTTTAACCTTTGCATTCACCTTTTTTTGTTCCAACACTTCTTCTAGGATTTTTGGAATTAATGAAATTATTTCAATGAATGCTTTGTTATAGATATTCAAACACCTTGTAGTAGCTTCCTCTAGAATTCTCTTATCAACATCATTATATTCATCATAGAGCTCTATCATCGGCTGTAGGTTCCCATCCACAGTAACTACCTTGATGATGTCATCAATGGAAAGAGTGGACTTTTCAACAAATTCCTCTACCTTCTCTTCCTCATTTCTGGTAGCAGAGAACTTTCTGGATGTTCTCTTCTTCTCCATTTTCTTGATTTCTTCATCTGATTCTATTTCTTCACATCCTTATGGCTTGTATATGTTCTTGAGGCCTTGGTCTTCATTCTCTTTTCACTTTTACTGGATGGCTTGACTTCCGGTTTGGTCACCTTTGAGATTTTAGGAGTGACAAGTGCAGAGCTCTTGGAAGATCTAGTCCGAGAGGAGGCTTGCATCAGAATGTTTCCTTTCTTTTATTCTTGTCTGTCTTTCTCTGCATTCTCCATTTTCTTTCTATTTGCATCTACTTCCTTATTTGATATGCCAAATCTTTTGGCAACTTCTTCAACTTTCTTTCTTACTTTTCTCTTCATCTCAGGCTGCCTTAACTTAACATGTATTTTTATGCTTAGCTCTTCAAAGGTACCAAACCTTTCTGCTTTAGTATCTTTACGTTGGCTCAGCAAGTGTTGGACATGTAACTCCAAAATGTTTTCATCGACCTCATATCCCATGGGCATTATCCACATAGTTCTTGGCTCAACTACCTCCATTAGACATTGATCAGTGTCAACCATAAAGCAAACTGTGTCCTTGTATTTCTCGACTATGGACTGTGGTATTCTCTCTCTGGCTTGCATCATGCTCTTGAAGTTCTTGAAGTAACCCCATGGAGTAGAGTTTTGGGCTTGTGCATCACCAAGTCCATACATGTAATCTCTAATATGAATTGCAATAGGTTTATCATTTTGCCAGACCCAACCATTTGATCCAGGTAGCTCATTCATATAATAGAAGAACAGACATAGTATTAGACTACCATATTTATGTTGCAAGTATGGGCCTAACCGGTGTTGTCATTGATGTCAACATACTCATGTTGCATTAATGAGAAGGATTAGATGAGCTGTGTGTTGAGGATATTGAGAAAATTAGTCTCAATCAGGAACAGTGAAGAACAGTGATGACAAGAAGGCAAAAGTCCTCAATAGGTTGAGGATTAGAGGATGTGGTTTAAAGGGTTTATAGATATAAGTCTTGAGATGCTCTAATGAAGTTTTCAAAGGTCCACATGAAGATCTGAAGAAGTTATGGTCGCTCAAGTAGAACTGGTTCTAGCAGGTGTTCAGAGGTGACAGAGTGCCACAGATAGGTCCGGTGAGATCTAGAATTTCATTATCCTGTTCTACGGATTTGAGGGAGTGTTAAGGATGTTCTTGTGAAGTATCAACTAGATTAGTTCATGGGTTGAAGGTCTGGAAGAGCCTATTCATTTGTGACAGTGATGACAGACTGTGTTCTTGAAGCTCTGAATGAAGGAGAGAAGAATTCTAGTAGGATGATGAAGTGCGGATGTTCTTGGTGATTCAGGAAAGGTTATGATGATTGTTGGATCATGTCTAGTTCATGTTGGTGGTCTACATTGAAGTTAGAGTTTGTATTTGAAGAATAACCACGGATATTGGTGTTCTTCTTGAGACTGGTCGACCGGATGTATTACATGTCTTGCGGATGTTCTTGTAGGTGTTTGCTGACTTAGATGATTGTTCCTAAGTTGATGTCTTGTATAAATAAGGGATTGTGAATTCATTTTGAAGTGTGTCTTGTGGTGATGAGTGTGTGGTAGAGAAGAGAAGTGTGAAAGGCAGAGCAGAAGTATTGGGCTTAAATGGAACTGATTCAATCATGCTGAAGATGCTATTCTCCAGTTCATAAAGGTGATACTTATTCCTTTGTAGATAGTGTGTCTCTTGTAGGAAGTGAGCCTCTTGTGAGCAGTGTGCTTGGGCACTGAGCCCTAATTGGCATGTGCCATTTTGTTCTTTCTATTCTTCTAACAGAGAATACATTCTTGGGTTAATCACCCCGTGGTTTTTCCCTTAACTGGGATTTCGACATCAAAATCTTGGTGTCTTATGTGTTGATATGTTTCCGCTTTTGATTTGAATGCATTATGGTTCATGATTAATATTATGCTAATCACTAAAGAAGATTCAAGTGTTTAAATTGAGAAAGTTTCACACAACTGATTCAGCCCCCCTCTCAGTTGTATGCCCTAAGTCTAAGAATTTAAAGGAATTTTTCTTATCCTTTTTGATCTTCTACAAGTTCTCCAACAGCTGATTTAGAAGAAGCTCACACATATCATAATCTGCATCTTCCCTCAACATCTAATATGCAACATAGATTGTTGTACTAGACACATAATTGTCCTTGCTCGAATGGTAGATTTTGTAGCCGATTATCATTGAAGCAAACTTGACATCCAGATTTGTGATGTCATCTATAGTCATTGCTCTTTTGTTAATTTTTGATCTGGTGGCTTCAGTTACCATTTGGTTCTTCACAGATTTGAGTGCGGGTAACCCACTAGATGAATGCAGTCCAGTCACTGCTCTGATGGCATCTTTAGTTATCTTGAATGGCCTCATTAGCCACATAAAATTATCATGCATCCTACTTAGAACATATCGGACCCAATCATCTTTTGCCAAACACAAAAAATGTATGCAATGTCTAAAGTGTTTGTCCCAGAAGGCCTTGAATTCAGGTTTGAGTTCAAAATTCTCATCTATTAGCTATTTGTGATAAATATCCATCAATTTTGAGTCTCCAAATTCTTCAATGTTTGCATGGATATAAACCCTAACATTTTCTACATGCAAGATTCCATGCGAAATGCTAGAAAACGCACCCAAGGGATCAACTTCTAGAGATTTGTAAGGGTGTTTCTTGAATTTAGGTCTTGGCCTATCAGAAATATTGACAACCATTAGAGTAGCCATTTTGAAACAGATCCAGAGAGAGTTTTCAGAAGGGAAGTAGCTTTTCACGTTTTAGGGTTTGGAGCAGATGTCGAAGCAATTTTCTTGTAAGAATTTGATCTTCATCTTGAACGCAAGTGAATAATAGAATCTCTTCTCAGAGCTCTTCTCTCTTCTTCATTTTGAATGTAAAGTGCGATAAATGGCAAGTGAAGACCCTTTTATCCTTTCGCTAAACCTAATTTATCTTTTGTAATATATGCACAACTTAAGTCATCCGGTTAGCCTATATTTGAGAGATTTTCTTGAATCACTGCGCAGATCTTAAAATTATTGCCTATGAGGGTTGACAACATATCTTTGCCCTTTCCAAACATATCATAGGTCCGCAAATTAAATTATTTCAATTTTGGATCATACCGGATCTTTCTGTGAAATTCTGCTTTACCAGATAGTTGCCGATACAGGATCTCCCCATAACTTGCTCAAATCTGCATGTAGATTTGCCAAATTTTGACTAGATGACTTTCAAGTGAATCTCCTAAAACCTTTTAAACCACAACCTCTTATTCTGACTCAATATGTCAAATTCAGGCACTTACTAGCTGGCTGGGGGAAAAGGATTTTCTCTATAGCTCCCCCTGAGCCAGAGCTTACCTTTCAGTTTTCAGAAGGAATATTAGCACCAGATTTCAGTGCAAATCCATCCCCATTATTTATTTTACTCTTCTTTACCCAAATCTTTCTCATCTCCTTTTGAAATTCATCCACATTTACTTTACCTTTGCCCTTATCTTGTTTCTGATCATGTTCCACCAGACCTTTTCTATCCTAATTTCTACTTCTGTAGAATTTGGCAATATGACCGGATCTATTGCAATTGTAACATACAACATTTCTTTTCTTATTTGACTAATATCCTCTTGATCTTCATTGATTAGCCATATGTCTTATTCTATTGCATGCAAAGCATCTACCATTGAATGAATTGTTTATTTGCATATTTCTGCATTCATGAGATTTGTGACGATACCTTTTGCAATTAAAACATTGTCTAGAGAAGGATGGATTATTTTGATTCATTCTCCTCCTGCACTGAGTTGCTTTATGACGGAAATTGTTGCAATTGAAGCAATATCCATTGAAGGATGGATATCTTTGAGTGTTTCGTTGTCTTACCGAAGGTCTTCTAGGCATGTTTCTTTGATTTCCTGATCCAAAGTTCTTCTGACCGGATCCAGAGCTTTCAGCTTTCTCATATCCCAAGCCACGCTTGTAGGACCCCTCTTCAACACCCGCCATGATGGTGGGAAGTGATCTCACATGTTGCTATTATAGTTCTATGATGAGATGTCATATGTTGGTTCTCCCAGTTATTCAATCATGGTTATGGTTTTATACCTATTCGAAATGTATGATATTGATTTGGACTATGGTTGGTACATACTTTTATATTTACATATTCTCACTTTACTTATGTGATGCTTCTTAGATCCTATCTTGTATCCTGTTTAATAGACTGTGTTGCTTATTGAGATATAGATATGCATGATGCCTTAGATTACGTTGTGTGAATTTTTATACTTTGCCATGGTTGATGAGACATTGATATATAAATGTATACATGTAGCTTGCAAATTTAATTACGTAAATTGTTGTCCCATACTATTGTGATCTAGACTCTTGTAGATGTGTATATGTATGTTCTCTCATGTGCATTGAAATGGATTAAATATTGGTTTATTCAAGATATACTTTTATATGTTTCATATGTATACGAAGTAGTAGATGGATAATTGTATTGTGCTTCAGTTATTGTTATCATAACTAACAATCTGAAACAAGCATGCAGGTTGAGCCAGTGAAAACAGGGAAAAACACTTGGAACTGTTGTACTTCCCTAGTTAGCCGACCTATCCTATATGGAGAGGCTTAGGTCCCTTGTGTATTCATATGTTCTGCATTAGTATCTGGCATGTTGGTCCTTGTTATTGGGATGTCATTGTATTATGGTAGTGTTATATAAATCCTATGTATTAAATGTGAGTCGTGATTGTCTATGTGAGTCATTAGAACATTGGTTTGTTCAATATGTTAGACTTGTGAATATAGGAGTAAAATGTTGGTCTAATTTCACTATTATTTAATTAAAATTAATGCCTTTTTCATTTGAAAATAAGAAGATAAAAAAAAATTTGGTACCCCTATCCTAGACCTTGGTGGGCCCCTCTAAAATACACTACAAAATGAAGAAAAAAATAAATTTTGAACATCTTTTTTGTAGCATTTTTAATTTGGATGGGAATGCATTTTTAATTTTTTAAAAAGGTCCTTAGTAAGGACACATGTTGTCTACCCAAGGTGACAACATGCTGTCCACTTGGGGGAAACACATGTTTCCTAAATGACAGATGTAACCTGGTTTGAATTAGAGGGTAAAAAAATGAGGGAAAGAAGAGAGGACCAGGGGACTGGAAGAATTCACCAACTACTATAATTGGAGAATAACCCTTGACTAAAACAATACTCCAAATGTTGTGAATTTTTGAATGACCCTTAACTGTAAATATCCAATAATTGTAATTTTTCGGATTGCAAATCATCCATTTACTGGGCTGCTGGGAAGGAGAAAACTTGGAAAAGAAAGGAAGCCTTTTGTGGATTTAAAGGTGTCTTCTTCAAGTAATGCACAAGTGTCCAGGTAGATACAAATCTTTAAAACAATACAATGAAATAGAGAAATAATATAGTTATATGCAAATTGAAACTTCTTAGTGTTGGTTATTGTTCAGATTTTGTGTGGAAACAAAAAAGTTTGATTGTGAAGAGTTATGGGTATAGTATTAAGAATTGAATTCCTTTTTATGTTGCTGTGGTGCTAGAGTTTTTGTGTAAATTGTATTGTTTCTTGGGGTGAGTCAGGAGCCTGTACTTCTCATTGTTGAGAGCATGGCAAGTGGATGTCCTTGCTTGGGGATTTTATGAAGGGTAAGAGTACCCATGAAAGAGATTCTCTATATGTCCCTACAGGTAGATGTCTTCCTCTTCCCCTTTGTGAAAATCCTACTTGTGTTTTGAATGTTGAACCTGAGTGATGAGACATTTAAAGTATTGAGTTACCCTATAATTATGTGTATGTCTGTTGGTAGTGTAATTCTATGTGAGTCTGTTACCCTAGGTTCCATGTGTTTTTCCCCTAGCTCAGGGATGGACAGCTACTATCCTAGGCTAGGAGGTGACCTCCCACTGCCTGCTTGAAGACTCTAAGAAAAAGAGAAGTTATCTTTTGTGATTACCTGGAAAAGAATATAGAGGAGGAGGTCATGTATTCTAGAAGGAAATGAAACAATGAGGATTTGGATTAAGCTTATGTCTAGGCCTGAATTATGTTTTATGATTAAGGGTAGAAATTTATTATCTCTATAATTTGGAAGACGGTATTACAAAGGGATATATGCAATTACTAAGATTATTATGTGAGATTTGCTAAAATTTTAGGTGTAGTCAAGAAGGGTTGTCTGTAGACATTTCTATACATAATTATTATTTAGTTAAGTGCCATTATATAATCTAGAGACAAATGTTCTAAATCTATATTCTATTGTCAACTCTAATCTAGCTAAGGGAAATGTAGAGAAAGATATATCCGCAATATATGTGAATATAGTGTTCTAATTTATGATTACTTTCTTTTATAGAGGATATACTCTTTTCTTCCTTAACCTGACAACAAAGTTAGACAGAGAGTTGGCACAAGAGTTCCTTTCACAAAATTGTAATCACATTAAATTACTTTTTTCTCTTATGACAGAACTTGCCTATGATTGTTTTGCAAGACTATTCTGGGTGATATGGGTTTGCCCTAGCCAGGTGAGACTGCCACTCGTTATACAAAGCAAAAAACTTGGGATTGGCCCCATTTGTATTCCATGCAAGGAAACAACAAATCAAGCAAACAAGAGACATAAGGACATTCCCAACATAGTCTGCATCCATACAAACAAAAATTAGGTGTAGGGGTGGGTGTGGCCTTGATAAAGAAGACAAAGCACATTCCTAGGTACATGAGGGACTCTCAAAGACCATATCTCCTTTTGATCACCTGCAGAAAACACATCTAAAGCAAAGAAAACACCAAATAGATCAAGGTCTAAGTTTTCCAAAAACAAATGTCGTCAATTTCTTTTGTAATCACTATGTTGGAAGAAAGTGAAATAGGGAGAATTCATTTTTTACCTATAATTTATTAATTATGAATCTTACTTGTATAATGGTTATGCATGGCAGGGGAAGCATTTATTTTTGAGAGATACAATGTACCCACTCTTATGGACTACCTTCTCTATGCATGCGAACATTAAACAAGGAGCAGCCTAAAAATAAAATGGTGGGTAGGCCTCTACGTATGGGGTAACCTTCTAAACATTGAGAACACTATAGTATACGTTGTTGCAAGAAACATAAATAGTTTGTTACAAGTATAAGGTCATTCATTCAAGTTTTTTGCAAGTATAAACAATGTAGTTTAAGTTGTCTTCTCCTAATCTATACAGACCAAGAAATAGTCACTGAGATCTGAGAAGAAATTGGCTGGATATATACAGCCACCACTGCTTCAAGAGGGGATGAAACCTGCACAGGAAAACCTCATAAAACCAATAAGACTCTAGAAGCGATGTCCTAAAAGCTATGTCTCCACACAAAGCTATGTCTCCACACAACAAGATGCAGATTGATAAAAAAAAAATAGGAGTGAGGTTAAACATCCTCACCCAATTTTGGCCGCCACCGCTAAGCCCTTCTATCCGCCACAGAAGAAGGAAGAAGAGTTCAAATTTAGAAAATTAAACTTAGGGCAGAGTCTAGGGCTACTTTTGCCTTTAGGGTTTCGTATCTTTCTTTTTGGGAACTAAATTGGAATGGTGCAATTTCTTTTTGCCTAACCTTAATTTTATTTTCTACCTTAATGCTCTGAGGGTGGTTTTTCCCTTTTTATTTTTTTTCATCTCATTGGTGATCTCCTTGCATACTAATCCTCCTTGTAGCAAGAGGGCAGCTATGGGAACTAAATTGGAATGGTGCAATTTCTTTTTGCCTAACCTTAATTTTATTTTCTACCTTAATGCTCTGAGGGTGGTTTTTCCCTTTTTATTTTTTTTCATTTCATTGGTGATCTTGTTGCATACTAATCCTCCTTGTAGCAAGAGGGCAGCTATGGAAGATGATTAGTAAAAATACTATTTTAACTTCACTTGAGATTTTTAAATCCTCTTCTAAAGGCTTGGGATGGCTAGACATTAGGGCGTGGAAAATAACCATAAACGTTTTCTCTTTTCTTTTACTGCATGCCTTGGTATACGAATGTAATAAATATTATATGGATTAGATTTAAATACCCACATAGCTGAAGTAGTTGCTGGAATACTTAAAGCTATGATATACGACTATGGAATTGACTTTGAATTCATATTTGCACTAGCTAAAATTATATATCAACTCTTTTGTTCCTATCCTATGATCATGCTTGCACATAATAGTAATGTTCACAACGACACTTTTAGAAATAATAATTTCCTTTGTTTATTTTCAACTATACATTTAGATGGAGAGGATACATGTATTTGGAGAAATTTATTTAATCTAGTCTATTTTATTTTATTAACTTCGCTGTGAATTTTAATTATTTAAGGTGATTGTTGTTCCATTTGTAAAAAAATTATTTAACTTCATCCATTTTATTAACTTAGCTGTGAATTTTAATTGTTTAAGTTGATTGTTGCTCCATTTGTAAAAAAATTATTTAACTTCATCCATTTTATTAACTTAGCCATGAATTTTAATTATTTAAGGTGATTGTTGTTAAAAAATTATTCAACTTAGTCTATTTTATTAACTTAGCCCTAAAGTTTAATTATTTAAGGTGATTGTTGTTAAAAAAATTATTCAACTTAGTCCATTTTATTAACTTAGCCCTGAATTTTAATTATTTAAGGTGATTGTTTTTTCCATTTGGAAATAAATTATTTAACTTAGGCCATTTTATTAACTTAGCCATCAATTTTTATTATTTAATATGATTGTTGTTCCATTTGGAGTAATTTATTTAACTTAATATATATATATATATATACTCATGCAGTTTAAGAGACCTTATTTAATTATCCATTTATAAATAAATGTGATGTAAGTTTACCTAGTGAATAAGTAGCACGCTTTTAGTGTCAACATTGGCATTTCAAAATAAAAATTTAGGGTTTAGGTCCTATTTTTCTTGTTGTGGTTAGATGAGCATTACATTAGGAGAGAAATTAAGATGTTTTAAACCTAAGTTTTGATTTACGTTATTCTTATAAAAAAAAATTGTCTGGTTTGTGCATGGGATGTTACATAGGTATCAGAGCCAAGTTCATTGTTTAGTTACTTCTATCACTTTGAAGTAAACAATATTTTTCATGAATTTATTGTTGTCACTAGAATCATATTATAGATATATGTTCCTTGTACCTAATGTGTAAATCACAAGTAGAACAAATGAATGTAATTAATCATAATAAGTATTCAAATCATTTTATTTATGTGTAGAAACATACAACTGTTAGTCTTTTGATTGTGTTCTCTTCTTACATGAATTTAAGTTAGCATTATAATAGGGGAGATGTGATAATAAAACAAATACAATTGGTTAGTGAAAATATTAGTTCACTCAATTGTAAGTGTAATTTTGTTTCTTTTCTCTAGGTAATTGATTTTGTATAGTATGGTTATTTCAAAGTAATATTTTAGAATGGGTAGATGATTCAAATTCTTCAATGTAAAAAAAAATTGAATAGTTGAAATTGTGTAGATCATTATAGCTTCTTAATGTAAAATTAGTAAATGTGATAGTACTTTTTTCTTCACCTTAAATAAACACTTTTTATTAAATAGTGTCATCTCTTTTACAATGCTACATATTTAATCTTTTAAAAGAACATAATCGTACTTAAGGTGCTAGGTTAGAGTCATCATCTTAAAATTGATCTTGTATGCATCCCCTGAATCTTAAACTTGCAATTTTTTTTATAGTCCTCATGTGACATCCCCTTAAATGTATGTTCTTTTAATATTTTATAGTATGCTTACTTAGTTGGTAAATCAAATTAATTCCAAATCTTTGATTGTATTCTTTAGAGGCTTAAATCTATATAAATGAGGAATTGTCTAAATAGATTAGTGGTACAAAATGTGCAATTGCATAACTTCTATGAATAAGTGAATCTTGTCCTTGTAGATTTTGAGGTTCAATAAAATATATTTATTCTTATACTTCACTCTTTATAATTGAGTAATGAAAATTGTTGGAATTAAGCATTTAAGAGTAGGTTTAAATATGGATTAAAAATAAATAAAATAAAATAGAGAGTAATGAATGCAACATTTTTAGTGAAATTCAATCAATATTATGTTTTAAATTCTTCCATTTGCTAACATTTAAGTATATAAACCTTTTGTGAGTAGCCATTAGATGAGTCTAGGTTGGTCAAGAGTTAGATCATATTTAGGGAATCATTCTCTTATGTGTATGTACTTGCATTCATGGCTATTAAAGAAATTTAGATGTGAAAAGATGGTTGTAAAATGTGCTCGATAATCTAGTCAAAGTATATAAATGCAAGACATTCATGTGCAGCTAGGTAATCAAATAGTTGCTTGTGGCATCCTTAATGATGTATCCCCTTCTAGTATTGCATATTTGTACTATGTTGTTACCTAATTAGGATTGCTTGATAAAGCATTTATTTTTGGAAAGTAGGACTTCCTTGCATCTTTTCTTGAGTATTATAAAATTGCATGAAGACATGTAGTAAAACATGGAAGCATAAAAAAAAGCTTAGTTATGCTAGAGAAAGAAACAAAACTAGGGTAAAATGTTGAAACCAATCATTTACCTAATATTTTTCCTTTTCAAAACAATAGTACAATGTTAAATTATATGAGTAAAGACCTAGTGGAAGATAGAAAGTGTATTGTATGGTATGAGGACAAGCTATAATTATAAGAAAAATTAGTGTATGATTGAAAATGAGATAGTTACTACAATATAAGGTTGTTATAGAAATAAACAAACCTACTCGACTGCTTAAGAAATGAACCTAGTAGGAGTAAGTGAAATTTGTGAGTTCTTATTCATGAGGTACAATGTGATAAGTATGTGTTTAATCTAATATGTGTTGAGATGTGTGAATATCAATGAATTTTGTGATGTCTTAATGTCACCCCTAATTTAGGGTATTCCCTCATGCTCACTTGAGTAATTATCCTAGACAATGTTGTGATGTTGTAATGTTATGCGTGTGTAATGGGGATATGTGTTGTGATGTGTAAATGATAGTTAACGTTGTAGTCATGCCTCTAGTATATGATATAGGATATGCCCTTGTGATATTTGTACATGTGGGTGGATCACCCTTTTTCCCTATCCCTTTGTTCTAGGGGTTGAGGATGGACCATAATGTACCCTGAGCATATACTCAATTCTAGATACAGACACATGGTAGTTATATTGATGTCATCATGGATTTTAGGTATTTGGGATGGTAGCTTGATGAAGTGATAGTTGTGTGTAATAAGATAATAGTGAATGATACAATGATATAGGGATGGTATAACTTTTGTTGTGGCCATCAGTATAAGTATGAGGTTTATTGTTCTCTACTTGGAATAATATTAGTGGACCTTGGTATGTTGGCAAATGCCTATTCATGTGGATTCATCATGCATATATATTATCAAACCATTCTAGATTGTGTGGGACACACCTATTATGATATGGTAAATTCTTTATTGATCATTATGTGGTTTGAGAACCACCATACTATTCTATGGTTAGAGAACCACCATATTATTCTATGGTTTGAGAACCACCATACTATTATGTGGTTAGAGAACCACCATATTATTATGTGGTTTGAGAACCACCATGCTATTCTGTGGTTAGAGAACTACCATACCATTTTCTAGTTTGAAAACTACCATACTATTATGTGGCCACCATAATGTTATGTGGTTTGATAACCACCATATTATTTTGTGGTATGAGACTAGCATGATATTGCATGCTATTATCTTATATGGTTAGAGACCACCATACGATTCCCCTCCTCCCCTTAGGTGATGTTGTTGCAAGGTCGCATGGTGTTCGTTATGTGCAAATCTCTAAGAGATTGTTGGAATATTTATTTATGCATTGAATATTTTGCTTGCAAGCCAACAGTGTTTTGTTATTTTGGGTTAATTGGCCATTTTTATGTTTGAGTTAGTCCTTTTGCCTCAAAGACATGTTTTTGGATAAACTTGTGATTATGCAATGATTGTTATTTGACCTCCACTTCTTCTATGATTCATTATATCTATTTTCTTCTACTTTATTGAGGTTTAATTTATGAGTTTCCTTTACTTCTTTAATTTTCTCATTTGACGTACTTTATTGTTGAAATTGCTGGCATGTGTGTAGTGTTGTGACTAGTGTTTATTGTCATATCCTAGAGGGATCACTAACAGGTTGTATAGTAGAGTAGATGGCTTGGGGAATTTTGTTCATACTGAGTTATGTATGGAGGGCTCCTAGAGAGGACCCTGAGACCATCCTTCATGATCTGCTACTTCGCATAGTGGTATTCTACATGGCATGGTTATTCATTTGTTATTTGGCACTATAGTATGGATGATATTAGGTTCTCTTGGACGTGAGATTATATGATGTTATGCTGCATTGGATATTGGTACAGTGGTTACTACACGACATGATCATTCACTCATTGATCTTTCAGCTCTATGGCAGTATGGAATTACTCAGTGGTACATTAGTGTTGTCCTCCTCATAATACCCCTTTCTTTTTCATCCTTGTGGCGTCTTCGTGATGAGTATATTTATTGATACATATGAGTGTGGCCTTTGTCATGTGATTCACCTAGGACAGGTATGATGTGAAAAACTCTAAATTTGGATGATGTGTTATATGTGGGATTGAGTTCTTTGTGTTATGTGAGTCATTGAGTATTGTTGAGAATCAAATGTTAATTTTTTTTACTAAAATAGAATTTGAGGCTTGCTTCTATTCCTTCAATATAAATTTGTACATTCATGTAGGTAGTAATAATTTGAGGACATGTTTAGCTATTCAAAATTTGTTTTGTGGTTAATTTGTATTGATGTGACTTGACATAATATGGTTGCTTATTGTTATAAGATGAGGTCAAATAATTTTGTTAATATTATTGGATAGCCTCTTCTCTTAGGGACTTCCAGAAGGAAGTCCAATCCTAGGGGGGAGTATGTAGGACCCCTCTTCGATACCCACCATGATGATGGGAAGTGATCTCACATGTTGCTATTATAGTTCTATGATGAGATGTCATATGTTGGTTCTCCCAGTTATTCAATCATGGTTATGTTTTTATACCTGTTTGAAATGTATGATATTGACTTGCACTATGGTTGGCACATACTTTTATATTTACATATTCTCACTTTACTTATGTGATGATTCTTAGATCCTATCTTGTATCTTGTTTAACAGACTATGTTGCTTATTGAGATATAGATATGCATGATGCCTTAGATTACATTGTGTGAATTTTTATACTTTTCCATGGTTGATGAGACATTGATATATAAATGTATACATGTAGATTACATAAATTGTTTTCCCATACTATTGTGATCTAAACTCTTGTAGATGTGTATATGTATGTTCTCTCATGTGCATTGAAATGGATTAAATATTGGTTTATGCAAGATATATTTTTATATGTTTCATATGTATACAAAGTAGTAGACAGATAATTGTATTGTGCTTCGGCTATTGTTATCATAACTAACAATGTGAAATAAGCGTGCAGGTTGAGCCAGTGGAAATGGGGAAAAACACTTGGAACTGTTGTACTTCCCTAGTTACCTGACCTATCCTATCTGGAGAGGCTTAGGTCCCTTGTGTATTCATATGTTGTGTGTCAGTATCTAGCATGTTGGTCCTTGTTATTGGGATGTCATTGTATTATGGTAGTGTTGTGCATATATAAATCCTATGTATTGAATGTCAGTCGTGATTGTCTATGTGAGTCATTAGAATATCGGTTTGTTAATATGTTAGATTTGTGAATATAGGAGTAAAATGTTGGTCTAATTTCACTATTATTTAATTAAAATTAATGTACTTTTCATTTGAAAATAAGAAGATAAAAATAAAATTTGGTACCCCTGTCCTAGACCTAGGTAGGCCCCTCTAAAATACACTACAAAATAAAGAAAAAAAAAATTTTGGGCATTTTTTTTGTAGCATTTTTATTTTGGATGGGAATGCATTTTTAATTGTTTTGAAAGGTCCTTAGTAAGGACACATGTTGTCTACCCAAGGTGACAACATGTTGTCCACTTGGGGGAAACACATGTTGCCTAAATGACAGATGTAACCTAGTTTTAATTAGAGGGTAAAAAAAATGGGGGAAAGAAGAGAGGACCAGGGGAATGAAAGAATTCACCAACTACTGTAATTGGAGAATAACCCTTGACTAAAACAATACTCCAAATGTTGTGAATTTTTGAATAACCCTTAACTGTAAATATCCAACAATTATAATTTTATAGATTGCAAATCACCCATTTACTAGGCTGCTGGGAAGGAGAAAACTTGGAAAAGAAAGGAAGGTTAACTGTGGATTTAAAGGTGTCTTCTTCAAGTAATGCACAAGTGTCCAGGTAGATACAAATCTTTAAAACAATAGAATGAAATAGAGAAATAATACAATTATATGAAAATTGAAACTTCTTAGTGTTGGTTATTGTATAGATTTTGTGTGGAAAAGAAAAAGTTTGATTGTGAAGAGTTATGGGTATAGTATTAAGAATTCAATTCCTTTTTATATTGTTGTGGTACTAGATTTTTTGTGTAAATTGTATTGTTTCTTGGGGTGAGCCAAGAGCCTGCACTTCTCATTGTTGAGAGCATGGCAAGTGGATGTCCTTGCTTGAGGATTTTACAAAGGGTAAGAGTACCCATGAAAGAGATTCTCTATATTTCCCTACAAGAAGATGTCCTCCTCTTCCCCTTTGTGAAAATCCTACTTGTGTTTTGAATGTTGAACCTAAGTGATGAAACATTTAAACTAACTCAGGGGTGGACAGCTACTGTCCTAGGCTGGGAGGTGAGCTCCCACTGCCTACTTGAAGGAGCTTGGCCTATATTGAGGTTCTTGAAGACTCTAAGAAAAAGAGAAGTTATCTTTTGTGATTATGCAGAAAAGAATATAGAGGAGGAGGTCATGTGCATTCTAGAAGGAAATGAAACAATGTTATATTCAATGTTAAGGAATGAGGATTTGAATTAAGCTTATGTCTAGGCCTGAATTATGTTTTATGATTAAGGGTAGAAATTTATTATCTCTATAATTTGGAAGATGGTATTACAAAGGGATATATGAAATTACTAAGATTATTATGTGAGATTTGCTAAAATTTCAGGTGTAGTCAAGAAGGGTTGTCTGTAGACATTGCTATACACAATTATTATTTCGTTCAGTGCCATTATATAATCTAGAGACAAATGTTCTAAATCTATATTCTATTGTCAACTCTAATCTAGCTAAGGGAAATGCAGAGAAAGATATATCTGCAATATATGTGAATATAGTGTTCTAATTTATGATTGCTTTCTTTTATAGAGGATATACTCTTTTCTTCCTTAACCTAACAACAAAGTTAGATAGAGAGTTGGCACAAGAGTTACTTTCACAAAATTGTAATCACATTAAATTACTTGTTTCTCTTATGACAAAACTTGCCTATGATTGTTTTGAAAGACTATTCTAGGTGATATGGGTTTGCCCTAGCCAGGTGAGACTGCCACTCGTTATACAAAGCAAAAAACTAGGGATTGGCGCCATTTGTATTCCATGCAAGGAAACAACAAATCAAGTAAACAAGAGACATAAGGACTTTCCCAATAGAGTCTACATCCATACAAATAAAAATTAGGTGTAGGAGTGGATGTGGCCCTGACAGAGAAGACAAAGCACTTTCCTAGGTGCATGAGGGACTCTCAAAGAACATATCTCATTTTGATCACCTGCAGAAAACATATTTGAAGAAAAGAAAACACCAAATAGATCAAGGTCTAAGTCTTCCAAAAATAAATGCCGTCAATTTGTTTTGTAATCACTATGTTGGAAGAAAGTGAAATAGGGAGAATTCATTATTTACCTATAATTTATTAATTATGAATCATGCCTGTATAATGGCTATGCCTGGGAGGGGAAGCATTTATTTTTGAGAGATACAATGTACCCACTCTTATGGACTACCTTCTCTATGCATGCGAACATTAAATAGTGAGTAGCCTAAAAATAAAATGGTGGCTAGGCCTCTACGTATGGGGTAACCTTCTAAATATTGAGAACACCATAGTATATGCTGTTGCAAGAAGCATAAATAGTTTGTTACAAGTATAAGGTCATTCATTCAACTTTTTTGCAAGTATAAACAATGTAGTTTAAGTTGTCTTCTCAGACCAAGAAATAGTCACTGAGATATGAGAAGAAACTGGCTAGATATATACAGCCACCATTGCTTCAAGAGGGGATGAAACTTGCACAAGAAAACCTCATAAAACCAATAAAACTATAGAAGCGATGTTCTAAAATCTATGTCTCCACACAACAAGATGGAGATTGATAAAAAAAATAGGAGTGAGGTTAAACATCCTCACCCAGTTTTGGCCACTACCGCTAAGCCCTTCTATTTGCCACAGAAGAAGGAAGAAGAGTTGAAATTTAGAAAATAAACTTAGGGAAGAGTTTAGGGCAGCTTTTGCCTTTAGGGTTTCGTATATTTTTTTGGGGGGACTAAATTGGAATGATGCAATTTCTTTTCACCTAACCTTAATTTTATTTTCTACCTTAATGTTCTGAGGACTGTTTTTCCCTTTTTATTTTTTTTCATCTCATTGGTCATCTTGTTGCATACTAATCCTCCTTGCAGCAAGAGGGCGGCTATGGAAGATGATTAGTGAAAATACTATTTTAACTTCACTTGAGATTTTTAAACCCTCTTCTAAAGGCTTGGGACAGCTAGACATTAGGCCATGGAAAATAACCATAAACATTTTTTCTTTTCTTTTACTGAATGCCTTAGTATACGAATGTAATAAATATTATATGGATTAGATTTAAATACCCACACAGCTGAAGTAGTGGCTGGAATACATAAAGCTATGATATAGTCTATTTTATTTTATTAACTTAGCTATGAATTTTAATTATTTAAGGTGATTGTTGTTCTATTTGTAAAAAAATTATTCAACTTCATCCATTTTATTAACTTAGCTATGAATTTTAATTGTTGAAGGTGATTGTTGTTCCATTTTAAAAAAAATTATTTAACTTAATCCATTTTATTAACTTAGCCATGAATTTTAATTATTTAAGGTGATTGTTGTTAAAAAAATTATTTAACTTAGTCCATTTTATTAACCTAGCCCTAAATTTTAATTATTTAAGGTGATTATTTTTTTCCATTTGGAAATAAATTATTTAACTTAATCCATTTTACCTAGTGAATAAGTAGTACACTTTTAGTGTAACATTGGCATTTAAAAATAAATATTTAGGGTTTAGGTTCTATTTTACTTGTTGTGGTTAGATGAGCATTACATTAGGAGAGAAATTAAAATGTTTTAAACCTAAGTTTTGATCTATGTTACTGTTATAAAAAAAAATTGTGTAGTTTGTGCATGGGACATTACAATGCTTATCATCTACCCTCTTTTGGCTTTCAAGAAGAACTACAAGTTGGGCTGAGCTTATCTTGAATTTTTCTTTATATTCATTTGTAGTTTGAAGATATTGTTTAAGAGTGTCTATGTGATTTTCAAGTTGTTCTTCATTGTCTCTAGCTTCTTCAAAATCAGATTCAAGATGACTAATTATTTTATCTATTTTGTGACAATCCTTTGTTTCTCCTTGAGGGATTGTTTTAGATTATCTTCAATCTTCCTTTTTTCTTCAATTTCTTGGGTGAATCTCATAACCCCTGATTCCATTTCATGCCTTACCATAATGACTTCTTTTGACAACTTCTCACATAGCTTATTTTTCTCATTCAGGTCTTCATTAGTATCATTGACTTCACTCTAATTGGCTAATTTTTGAAGTAGTTCCTTTCTCTTTTTCATAGAGCTACTAAGTTTTTCTTTTAGATCATTTATGAAATCATCAGCTTGTTTGAGTCTTTCTCTCAAATTATTGACTTCAGAGTGGGATTGTTCAAGATCATCTAGGGCAGACTGAAGTTGTTCCTTCATACCATATGCATCCATTGAGATTCCCAGATCTTCCTCAAGCTGTTAGGCTTTGTTCAGAGGAACCTTGCTCTAATACCAATTGTTGAAAATAAGGCAGATAACTAAGAGGGGGGGTGAATCAATTATCTCAAAATTTCCTTAATTTTCTTGGGTAAAAGTACAATGATGTGTCACACTTTTATAAAGGAAACGACCAACGCTGATCCAACTTTTAAATTTGAATCACTAAAAAGTGACATATGTTTTAAATTTTGAAATGATGTAAATTAATAAAATATTTATTTTTTAGTATATTTTATGTTTCTATTTTTTTGAAAAAATTAAAAAATTATTTGAATATAGTTTTTAATAAATTGACACTATAATTTAGTTGCTGATAAAATGCTGAAAAATGAAGTTACATGAGACGTCAATTTTTATATAGTAAATTTTATTTGTTTTTCTTCAATTTTTTTGTCTATAATTATAACTTGAAACTTTAGGGCATGGATATATTTTTTTCCAATTTTCATAAACATATATTTTTAAACAAATATTAAAATGTGCGTGTATTAAAATATAATTGTTTACAGTCGACGTCAACTTTCATATTAACTATTTATGTAAAATAGAAAAAAATTTATACCATCTTGATATAGATTCTTTTATCTAGGGCATCATATTTTTTCCAATTTTTTTAAATAAGTTTTACTATTTTTCCTTGACATGGTAATTCACTTAATGTTTTGTGCTGATAACCTACTTTTAGTAAAAATAAAAAGTAAAATATAAATAATAATTAAACTATTAAAATATATATTTTTTTGAAAACTAAACTTATAGATCTACAAAAGGGTATTTTTATATTTTAAAAAAAAGTTATTTACACGAGTAGAAGTTGTTGAAATATCAAGTTTTTCAAATAATTTTTTTTTTTGGTAAATTGGCCTCATCATGGTGCTACATATGCATTTAGCCAACAATTTTAGTTGAAAAAGTTGTGCACATATCTAACTTAGCTAGAATTAATCTTACAAGATCATATGTTTGACCAAAATTGATTTTTAGTTAGAAATACTTAAATTCACCCGTGCTGATAAGTCAGCTGAAAGTGTGACACAACTTTGTGCTTTTACCCTCTTTTCTTTCATTATCTTAATATTCAGTGTTATATCAAAACATGAAAGCATATGTAATCATAAGAACATAAATTAAATCAACACATAACACAATGATTTTTACGTGGAAACCCTATTAAGGGATAAACCATAGGGTGACTAACCCATGATTGTATTCTCTATTAAAAGAATAAAGGAGTACAAAATGGCACTTGCCAATTAGGGCTCATTACCTAAGCACACTAGTCACAAGAGGCACATTGCCTACAAGAGACTCACTATCTACAAAACTTACACAAGATAATCAACTTGTTTGAACTAATGAGAAGCATCTACAAATGCAAGAGTTTAGTTTGAGTTAGGCACAATTTACTGATCTGATACACTTCATTCTTCCTCTATTCAATGTTGTTATTCAGTCACATACCGGACTTGAATTGTTGTTCTCACACTTATCCTTGCTTTTCTTCGCACCTTATTTCTTTACATCTTCAACACACACTTTTACATGCTAGAATCTATTTGTTATATATATCCGCATCAAGGATTTTCATCAACTTTCTAGTCACCAAAAAGAACACTTAAGATATTTGCAAGTTATTGATCTGTCAACTGAATCCATACTTGATTTATGATGCATATCAAAAGCTTAAGCATAGAAATTATTAATCATGTCATCCAACAATGTATAATCCCACAAATTGCTTGATCAACACCTTTTACTCATCTGGATTGAAGTCTGATACTCTATCGAACAGTTCTTCCTCTATCTACTCTACCTGACTGGAATCCAACACTCATATGCTTATATCATTTTCATGCTTTATCACCGGCGGCTAAATCTCAGGATTACAATAGTAATGATACCCCTCTTGACTTGTCCAAGTATGCAACTTACTAAGTTACACCATCTGAGAGATCCGGACCTGATTGTCAGACCTTGTTACATACTCTGTTCTTGTTCACCAGACCAAAATAATCTTCAATCTGACTTCCGGTATAGGCATACTATGTACTACGGATGTGTGGGATAGACTTTGTTTCCATCAATGAAAACACTTATGAAGATATTTAAAGTATTATTTACCCTATAATTATGTGTGTATGTCTATTGGTAGTGTAATTCTGTGTGAGTGTGTTACCCTGGGTTCCGTGTGTTTTTCCCCTAACTCAGGGGTGGATAGCTACTATCCTAGGCTGGGAGGTGAGCTCCCGCTGGCTACTTGAAGGAGCTTGGCCTATATTGAGGTTCTTGAAGACTCTAAGAAAAAGAGAAGTTATCTTTTGTGATTACCTAGAAAAGAATATAGAGGAGGTCATGCATTCTAGAAGGAAATGAAACAATATTATATTCAATGTTAAGGAATGAGGATTTGAATTAAGGTTATGTCTAGGACTAAAATATGATTTATGATTAAGGGTAGAAATTTATTATCTCTATAATTTGGAAGACGCTATTACAAAGGGATATATGCAATTACTAAGATTATTATGTGAGATTTGCTAAAATTTTAGGTGTAGTCAAGAAGGTTGTCTGTAGACATTGCTATACACAATTATTATTTAGTTCAATGCCATTATATAATCTAGAGACAAATGTTCTAAATCTATATTCTATTGTCAACTCTAATCTAGCTAAGGGAAATGCAGAGAAAGATATATCCGCAATATATGTGAATATAGTGTTCTGATTTATGATTGCTTTCTTTTATAGAGGATATACTCTTTTCTTCCTTAACCTGACAACAAAGTTAGATAGAGAGTTGGCACAAGAGTTCCTTTCACAAAATCATAATCACATTAAATTACTTGTTTCTCTTATGACAAAACTTGCCTATGATTGTTTTGCAAGACTATCCTTGGTGATATGGGTTTTCCCTGGCCAGGTGAGACTACCACTCGTTATACAAAGCAAAAAACTTGGGATTGGCCCATTTGTATTCCATGCAAGGAAACAACAAATCAAGCAAACAAGAGACATAAGGACTTTCCCAACAGAGTCTACATCCATACAAACAAAAATTAGGTGTAGGAGTGGGCGTGGTCCTGACAGAGAAGACAAAGCACTTTCCTAGGTGCATGAGGGACTCTCAAAGACCATATCTCCTTTTGATCACCTGCAGAAAACACATTTGAAGCAAATAAAACACCAAATAGATCAAGGTCTAAGTCTTCCAAAAATAAATGCTGTCAATTTCTTTTGTAATCACTATGTTGGAAGAAAGTGAAATAAGGAGAATTCATTATTTACCTATAATTTATTAATTATGAATCATGCTTGTATAATGGTTATGCATGGCAGGGGAAGTATTTATTTTTGAGAGATACAATGTACCCACTCTTATCAACTACCTTCTCTATGCATCTGAACATTAAATAATGAGCAGCCTAAAAATAAAATGGTGGGTAAGCCTCTACGTATGGGGTAACCTTCTAAATATTGAGAACACTATAGTATATGTTGTTGCAAGAAACATAAATAGTTTGTTACAAGTATAAGGTCATTCATTCAAGTTTTTTGCAAGTATAAACAATGTAGTTTAAGTTGTCTTCTCTTAATCTATATAGACCAAGAAATAGTCACTGAGATCTGAGAAGAAAATGGCTAGAAATATACGGCTGCCACTGCTTCAAGAGGGGATCAAGAGGGGATGAAACCTGCATAGGAAAACCTCATAAAACCAATAAGACTCTAGAAATGATGTCCTAAAAGCTATGTCTCCACACAACAAGATGCAGATTGATAAAAAAAATAGGAGTGAGGTTAAACATCCTCACCCAATTTTGGCCGCAGCCGCTAAGCCCTTCTATTCACCATAGAAGAAGGAAGAAGAGTTCAAATTTAGAAAATAAACTTAGGGCAGAGTTTAGGGCTGCTTTTACTTTTAGGGTTTCATATACTTTTTTGGGGGGACTAAATTGGAATGATGCAATTTCTTTTTGCCTAACCTTAATTTTAGTTTCTACCTTAATGTTCTGAGGGCGGTTTTTTCTCTTTTTATTTTTTTTTCATCTCATTAGTCACCTCGTTGCATACTAATCCTCCTTGCAGCAAGAGGGCAGATATGGAAGATGATTAGTGAAAATACTATTTTAACTTCACTTGAGATTTTTAAATCCTCTTCTAAAGGCTTGGGACAGCTAGACATTAGGCCGTGGAAAATAACTTAGTAGTGAATTTGAATTATTTAAGGTGATTGTTGTTACATTTGTAAAAAAAATATTTAACTTCATCCATTTTATTAACTTAGCCATGAATTTTAATTGTTTAAGGTGATTGTTGTTCTATTTGTAAAAAAATTATTTAACTTCATCCATTTTATTAACTTAGTCATGAATTTTAATTATTTAAGGTGATTATTGTTAAAAAAATTATTTAACGTAGTCCATTTTATTAACCTAGCTGTCAATTTTTATTATTTAATATGATTGTTTTTCCATTTGGAGAAATTTATTTAATCTAGTCTATTTTATATTTTATTAACTTGGCCGTGAATTTTAATTGTTTAAGGTGATTGTTGTTCCATTTAGAAATAAATTATTTAACTTAATCCATTTTATTAACTTAGCCATCAATTTTTATTATTTAATATGATTGTTTTGCCATTTGGAGTAATTTATTTAACTTACTCCTTATATATATATATATATATATATATATATATATATATATATATATATATATATATATATATATATATATATATATATATATATATATATATATATATATATATAGTTTAAGAGACCTTATTTAATTATTCATTTTCTAAATAGATGTGATATAAGTTTACCTAATGAATAAGTAGTACGCTTTTAGTGTCAACATTGGCATTTAAAAATAAAAATTTAGGGTTTAAGTCTTATTTTACTTGTTGTGGTTAGATGAGCATTACATTAGGAGAGAAATTAAAATGTTTTAAACCTAACTTTTGATCTACATTCTCTTATCAAAAAAATTGTCTGGTTTGTGCATGGGACATTACAACGTTTATCATCTACCCTCTTCTGGCTTTCAAACAGAACTTCAAGTTGGGCTGAGCTTATCTTGAATTTTTATTTGTATTCATTTGTAGTTTGAAGATCTTGTTTAAGAGTGTCTATCTAATTCTCAAGTTGTTCTTCATTGTCTCTAGCTTCTTCAAGATCAGATTCAAGATGCCTAATTATTCTATCTATTTTGTGGCAGTCCTCTATTTTCTCCTTGAGAGATTGTTTTAGATTAACTTCAATCTTTCTTTTTTCTTAAATTTCTTGGGTGAATCTCATAACCCCTGATTCCATTTCATGCCTTACCATAATGACTTCTTTTGACAGCTTCTCACATAGCTTATTTTTCTCATTCAGGTCTTCATTAGTATCATTGACTTCACTATGATTGGCTAATTTTTGAAGTAGTTCCTTTCTCTTTTTCATAGAGATACTAAGTTTTTATTTTAGCTCATTATGAAATAATCAGATTGTTTGAGTCTTTCTCTTGAATTATTGACTTTAGAGTGGGATTGTTCAAGATCATCTAGGGCAGACTGAAGTTGTTCCTTCATACCATATGCATCCATTGAGATTCCCAGATCTTTCTCAAGCTGTTAGGCTTTGTTCAGAGAAACCTTGCTCTGATACCAATTGTTGAAAACAAGGCATATAACTAAGAGGGGGGTGAATCAGTTATCTCAAAATTTCCTTAATTTTCTTTTCTTTCGTTATCTCAATATTCAGTGTTATATCAAAACATGAAAGCATATGTAATCATAAGAACAAAAATAAAATCAACACACATAACACAATGATTTTTACGTGGAAACTCTATTAAGGGAAAAACCATGGGGTGACTAACCCAAGATTGTATTCTCTATTAAAAGAATAAAGGAGTACAAAATGGCACTTGCCAATTAGGGTTCACTGCCTAAGCACACTGCTCACAAGAGGCACACTGCCTACAAGAGACTCACTATCTACAAAACTTACAGAAGATAATCAAGTGTTTGAACTGATGAGAAACATCTACAAATGCAAGAGTTTAGTTCCAATTAGGCACAATATACTGATCTGATGCACTTCATTCTTCCTCTATTCAATGTTGTTATTCAGTCACATACCAGACTTGAATTGTTGTTCTCATACTTATCCCTACTTTTCTTCACACCTTATTTCTTTACATCTTCAACATACACTTTACATGCTGGAATCCATCTGGTATATATATCAGCATCAAGGATTTTCATCAACTTTCTAGTCAGAAACAAGAACACTCAAGATATTTGCAAGTTATTGATCTGTCGGTTGAATCCATGCTTGATTTGTGATGCGTATCAAAAGCTTAAGCATAGAAGTCATTAATCATGTCGGCCAATAATGTATAATCCCAAAAATTGCTTGATCAACACCTTTTACTCATCCAGATTTAAGTTTGATACTCTGTCGGTTAGTTCTGTCTCTGTCTGCTCTGCCTAACTAGAACCCATCACTCAGATGCTCATATCATTTTCATGCTTTATCACCGGAGGCTAAATTTCTGGAGTACATAGTAATGATACCCCTCTTGACTTTTCCAAGTATGCAACTTACTGAGTTACACCATCTGAGAGATCCAGACCTAATTGTCGGACAGGTTGTTACATACTCTGTTCTTGTTCACCAGACCAAAATAATTTTTAATCTGACTTCTGGTATAGGCATACTATGTACTATGGATGTGTGGGAAAGAATTTGTTGCCATCAATGAAAACACTTATGAAGCCACATAGTGTCTCTTGCCAAAACCCTCATGATGTGTTGTGTTATTTAGGCCTCCTAGGATGACCCTTGATACTCTTGTAAGGTCAAGGATACTAAGAGACTACTTCTATTATGATCATTATTTTATTTGTTTCATCACTCTTCTATCTTGTCTCTCCCCTATCTTATTGTTCTGTGTTTATGTATCGTGTCTTAGGGGCATAGCATTGTGATTGCTGACCTGGGGGCATCCTCATACATGATTGTTCCTAAGGCTCTCTCTCTCTCTCATTGTTTACCTTCTTCTAGTGATTCTATCTAGTTAGCGGATGATGAAAACAAACATATACTGATACAGACCGCATCTCCCTTCAGCGAGTAAGCAAAAATGGACCTAGTCCATACATGATGATGGGGTTAATTTATATATCTGATGCTTGGCTAGTAGAATCACTCTATGTGATATTTGATGTTGTCTTATCTTTTCTAACAAATCATAACAATACATCTACTTCGTGCACTTTGAATGGTATCTCACCTTGTTGCTACACTCAGTTCTGAGGTATCTATAGTATAGCCCAATGGTTATACTCGGTTCTGAACTCGTAGTATAGCCTTGGTCATTGATGTGATTGATTTCATGCATAGATTTTATCATGTGATGTGGTTATTATCTTAGAATAAGATTTCTAACCTCTCTTGTTGTCTTATATTAGCTAATCTAATCAATCTGTGTTTGTGAGAACATTTGGCGATCATGGCACATGTCACCTTTGGGGGCATGGGCTTTGTGAGAGCTCTTGTTCCCTTGTGTTTTTTCTCTCTACTTAACCTGCTTGATATAAGTACATGACATCAACCACCTTAAGGTGGGGGCATATATAAGGTAAGTTGTCTGATGATTTTGGTACTAACGAAGCATGTTTGAAAGTGCTCTACAGAGGTGGGATGTTGTATCTCTAGCATGAGTGCACATCTTCATTGTATATTGCATTCAAAGAAGCCCTCTGTGGAGGTGGGATGATGTATCTCTCTGGCTAGTGCGTATCCTTTATATCCAAAAGCCCTCTACGGAGGCGAGATGGTGTATCTCTCAAGCTAGTGCACATCCTTTTATTTCAAAAGTCCTTTGTAGAGGTGGTGTTGGATCTAAGACTATCCTCCCTTAAGCATGTCTTTGGTGGTTGTTGTGGCATAAGACCAACCATCAGGTGTGCCTATAGTGTGTTTGAGATGGTGGGAGTTAGCAATAATCTCCTCCCATCACCTTGTTTTCCATGTTTAAAGCATATAGTATGTCTATGGCATACTATACGGAACTCATGTTTTCTGTGTGTCTTCTATGTGATTTCCCCCTCATGTAGTGTAAAGGGTGTGGCAATGAGTCTCCCTATAGTTGGGTTTTGTATGGCATGTTTCCCCCCTCACGTAGTGTAAAGCATGTGGCGATGACTCTCTATGCTTGGGTTTTGTATGGTGTTTTTTCCAACTTGTGTAGTGTAAAGGGTGTGGCGATGAGTCTCCCCTACGCTTGGGTTTTGTATGATGTGTTTTCTCCCCTTGGTGTAGTGTAAAGGATGTGGTGGCGAGTCCCCCCTACATTCTTGGGGTTGTGTGTTGCAATTTTTTATTTCCATGCATTTATATATATGAAAATGAAAAATAAAACATCACTATACTCATCGTGTTTTGCGTGATTGCTCTCCTATCTTCATCATGTTTTATGAGTCTTCAATACTATCTTCTCCATGTCTTGTGTGCTTCCTATTGTCTTCATTGTGTCTTGCATGTTTGTGATGTATTTTCTAATGTTTACCTGAGACTAGGGGCTAGAAATAGTCCCTTAATGCATCTCCTTAATGCGCTTTACATGTTTGCTATGTTTTTTACTGTACTTTAATCAATGTATGGGTTATAAGATCATACATACATTAAAGTGGGTGCTAAATTTTATGTTGTAAAATGTCCCCCTTGGACTTTTACCTCCTAAGTTTAGATCTTGAGTCCCTTAATTTTGATCATGCATGTTAGAAATGACTCCTGGAACAAAAGACCCTAAAACCCATGTGAAATGGGACATATGGGACATCTCTGAGCTTAACCCTATCCCAAAATAGGTCCCATGACAAGGGCACCCATGCCCTTACCCTACCCTATTTTGGCGGGGTCCCAAATTTTAATGTCAGCAAAGTTATAGTTAGAGGTGTTCCTTGTCAGCATCTGAAGTTTGAATTATGAAATTAAAGCACGAATGCATATGTAATCATGTTTAGGACTTCATTTGTAAACTAGAAGATGATTTTGATTTCAAGGCAAACTTATGATCATAGAGCATTCAAGGTATTCATTGTTGCAGAGCAGAATTGTGTTATTTTGTGTTTGTTATTGTAGTTTTGGCTTCATCTTCTCATGTTGTAAGAGATCTTCATCTACTTGAGAGCTACACCTCCGAGGTTATATCTATTTGTGCTTCAATCAATCATTTATCAATTTGCTTTTGTCTTTGTCATGCAAGGACACACACTGTCTATCTATCAACAGTGTTGGAAGGTTTGAATGCCATTCCAAGGCTTGACTGAGGAAAGCTCCTAAACACCATAACCCCCAACCTAGTGCCCACTTATTGTGTTTGCAGGTGATAGGTATTGGATCTTGTAGAGTGGAGTTACAGAGGACTATTGCAGAGTGTAAAGAATTAGGATCTAAAGAAAAAGGCAAGAAATAGCTCAGGAAGGGCTTGGGCACCTGCTCTTTTGCCTCTTAGTTTGGTGTCATAAAGAATCTCTAAAGTGGTTGCAGTTAATAGCGGAAAACATCCCAAAGCCCTTGAAAAAGAAACACCATGGGCTTGGACACCTATTGTTTTGCCCCCAACTTTTCCATATTCTGAAACTTGAAATCTGGTATATTTCTACTCAGTATTTAGCCTATCTCTATGTAAGCAATTATCAGGTTTCATCCGTTCATTTACAATTTTGTATAATTGGGGTTTTGAGATTAATTGGACTAAAATCAATACATTAATTAATCAATTCCAATTTTCCCTATCATTCCAAGTGACAACCAACCTGTAGTTGAGTCCTCTTGCAGAAGTTGTGATTCAACTTGATTAAATGTCCTTGAATGTATTGAGTGAAAGGAGGATCTAATCAAATTACCCATCAATCCCTTCAACACCTCTTTTTATCTTTTACATGGTAGAAACATGAGTACCAAGAATTGGGAAGATTGTTTGACAAGGAGAACATGATTCTAGATAAGAAAAAGGTGGCAGGTGGGACTAGGGCTAAAAACAACAAAATTTATATCTTCAATGTCAACATTGAGGTGGATAAGAAAGTTTCTTGTACGAGTATTCCAAATATTTTTCTAAACTGGAAGGTCGAGAAGTTGAAGACAAACATGTTGATCACCAAATCCATTGGTGTTTGGCCATCAATGGATAGGATAAAATAGTGGATAAGTCAAAATGGCATTTCCCTCCTTTAGAGGTAAGTTTTCTGGAATTAGGGTTTTTTCAAATTATTTTCTAATCCAAATTTGAACATGATAATGTTCTGAAAGATGGGCCTTGCATTTTGGTGAACATAGGCCTTTAGATTCATTCTTGGACCCTGAGGTTTGATCCACATGTTGAGTTGATTTAGGACACCCCTCTTTGGATTAGGATATATAAGCTTCCCCAAGAATTATGGTATGAAGAGGTGTTTAGAATGATTGGAGATGGGCTAGGTGAGTATGTATATAGTTCTAATGCCACTTCTGGTGAGCAATTAGCTGCTTACACCAATATTTGTATTAAGGTGAATCTAAGCAAGCCAACTAGACATGCAATAAAATTGGTTTCTATCTTGGATGAGTAGTATCAAGAACTTGATTATGAATGCCTCCAAATTAGGTGTCTTAGGTGCTAGAAGATTGGTTGCATTGCAAGAAATTATTCCTCTCAGAAGGAAGGGAAGAATGATTCAGTTCCCAACAAGAAGAAAATTGAGCTTGTTATGTGCCCTTCTTCCTGCTAGGGTGAAGCATAGACTTGATCAAAGCATCTTGTGTTTAAGGAGGTGGAAAATATAGTATCAAAGGAGATAGAGTTGGAGCCATGGGAATTTGCTATGAATAGCCCCTAGAACAAGGCTATTGAGAAAATTAGTGATAAGAAGTTTAGTGGTAGTGATGATGAGTCTATCAAAGACTCACATGAAGATAAGGAGAATGTTGTTGAGTAGATTATTACAACTCAAAAGGGAAAAATATAGGAAGGGAAAAACATCTATAGCAATTTGGTGGGTGCAACAAGCAATAATGCAAAGGGAAGGAAAAGTAAGGCCAACAAAGCTAAATTGAAGACATTAGAGGATTTGGAAAATGGAACTTAGGCATCAATGAGGAAGTTTGTAAATTCTAGAGGCGAGCACCTCCCTACCAATAAGAAGCAATCAAGCTGATAAGTTGGAATTGTTGAGATTAGGTGTGTCATACACCTTGTAAGTATTAATATATTTGTATTTATTATGCATACACATATTTTGGGCATCCCACTTGGAGTCCACTATGTGTCACTTATAAGGTGTGTAAGAGTTGCTAAAATGGAAAGAGCTTGTAAAAAGGAAGTTACCATTGGAAACTTGACAAGCATGATATTAGGAGCCAAAAAAGGAGTGCCATATTTAGAGAGTTCGTTATGATTTAATAGGTGTAAGAAAATTTTCATTTTATGGTGGATTTGATTGAAACTCCTATAAATTGAATGCTTGAGGAGTCATTTGTGAGGAGAGTTTTATGGAGGATTATCTTCATGTTAAGACTTTGAGTCTAATGTTTGATGTTACATATTAATACATTATCTTGATCGAAAGGGTTTTCCCCACATATATTGATGTCTCTTCTCTTATTCTTCTTCTTCCATGTTCTTAAAGCATTAATTTACATGTGATGGGAAATCATCTATGTCTATTTCCACTTTAAAAGTATCATAGTATGTGCTTGTATCAAGTCATTAAATGTCTCATTAATAAGATACTCGAAAGTTCATATTGGATTCTCTTTCCCTTTGAGGAATATAATATGCTTAAATGGTCCTAAGAAGTGTTGTTTGTTCAAACGGCTAATTGAGGTGGAGGTCCCGGATATTTTTTTGATCCAAGAAACTAAGGTTGAAAGTAAGTGTTTTTAGGAGTTTCTCTCTTGACTTTGGAAGGGTGGAGAGGGTTTGATGGTGGATGCAGATGGTTTAATGGGGGCTTAGCTATTCTTAGAAATTGACATGTTTTTTTGGCAAGCTTGTACTACAATCTCATCATTGCATTTCGGTTAGATTCAAGGCATTACAAGAGAGTGACTCCTTTTTTTATTACTATTGTCCATGCTCCTAATTTGGAAGCTGAACGGGCCTTGGAATGGGAAGAATTTAAGGTATTTAGAGAGATGGTTAAGGTGGAAAATTGGATTCTTGGGGGGATTTAAATTCCATTCTCTACCTGGACAAGAAGAAATGTGGTGGTAAGATAGCGGCCTCTATCTATATTGCCCCTAAGTCAGGTTGGTTTACTTGGAACAATAGATCCAGCGAGGAGGAGAACATACTTTGTTGACATTACAAACTTTGACATTGTAATTGTTTAAGTCTCGTCCACAAATTGATTAAATAGTGACAGAGCACAGACAATCGTGTAACAAACTATGGATGTTTACAGAGCTATAATAGTCGGCATAGCAGCATGGCTCCATATAGATGCAGAATCCCAGTAAAATGCATTGGATATATTTGTGAATAATACTAATGAACATCCATTCAAGGGTCGACCCTTGGATCTTGTTAAGGAAAGTAAGATTGTCTAGGAAATAGCAAGTTTTGTCTAGAGTTTTCCACAATAGAAACTTAGGATTTCTCTAGAGTTTTCCATAAAACTAATAGAACATTCTAGTTTTTCTAGAATTAAAATATAGAATAATCTAGAAAGATGGAAGCTTCCAGGCTTCAAGTTTTTTGTAATTATATATATGATTGTACAAAGCTATTGTATACGACTTTTGGATGAAATATAATTCAAGTTAGATAAATGTTTTTCTGAGTTTATTAACTCTGTTTTGCCCTATTTTTTATTTGCTATTATGTTTTCTTGTTTATTGGGCATGTTCTATCATGGTACCAGAGCCAGGTTCAGCTAGATTTGTTTTCCAAGTTTAGCTAGAGGTTCAACTACAGGGCATATAGATTGTTGGAAGTGATATTTGTTTGCAGGGCTGCATTATCGCTGGAGTGATATTTGTTTGAAGACTGATTTTATTTTGGCTAACATGGGCTCAACAAATGAAGTGTTGCCAATATTTGATGGAAGTGGTTTTGCAGATTAGAAGATTGCAGTCAAGAATGCTCTGAGAGAAAAGGCTCTATGAAGGATAGTGAACAAAGAAATTGGAGAAACTCAAAGTGAAAAAGAAAAGGAGCTATGGAAATGCAAGTTGGAACAAGCTAGAGGTATTATTGGTAAATCTTTAAGCCCCAATCTCAATAGAAGATTTGTTGATATTGATAATCCAATAGAGTTGTGGGAGAGTTTGGAAAAAGATTATAAAGATGCAGATATTGCTAGCATGTTTAATATAGAAGAAAAATTGGTGAATTTAGCTCCTTCTAATTTTGAAAAAATGACTGATTATTTCAATGAAGTTACTTTTTTAAATGCCCAGCTGAAGAAAATAGGTGTTGAATATGCAAAAAAAGATTTTCAATTGATTGCAATGGTTGAAAGTAAGCTTCCCCAGCCATACAAGGTATTTAAGGAATCAAGGAAAAGGGTTCTTCAACTAAATCCCAATACCCCCAAACAAACTTTTGATCAATTTTGTAAGTCTGTTTTAGATGAAGAGGTTCAGCTTATCAAAGAAGGACATATTAAGAAGAATCATGCATATGCAACCAAGAGTAAATTTTCTAGATATGATGGAAAGAAGAATTGGAAAGGAAATCATAAATTTCAAAATAATGATGGTTCTAACCATTTTTCTAGAAATGATGGTACATAAAAATAAGTTTTAAAAAAATTGATTATTTGCAGGTATTGTGGAGGTGAAAATCACATGGAAAAATTTTGTTTGAAGAAGAGGGACAATGAAAGGTAGCAATACAAGCCCAAGCAAGAAAGGTTCAAGGATGGCAAGAAGGATAGGCATAGCTTTGTAGCCATCTCTCTAAAAAGGCAAGAGAAATCATATGAGGAGGTAATTGCTAGACCTGAAAGTAGTGTTAAAGGGGGATACTTTGCTTCAGATTCTAATAAAGAATGGATTTTAGATTCAGAGGCATCATATGACATGACTGGGGATAGATCTTTGTTTATTGATTTTTATGAAGGGAAGAATTCAGATCAAGAAATTACCATTGGCAATAAAATGAGACTTCCAGTTTTAGGAACAGGGACTGTTAATGTAACAAATTGGTCTTTGAAAAATGTTTTGCTAGTTGAAGGATTAGGGGTGAATCTTATTTCAGTATACAAAATTGCCCAAGCTGGATATGAGTTTGTTGTCACTGCTGATCAAGTTATTGTTAGAGATAGAAAAGACCCAAGCAATATAATTGCTATTGGCAGAGTTGATCATAAACAGAGTCTATTTAAATTTGTGGGGTTTGTTGATAATGAATACACACTCTCTCATTCTTTTATTGCTCAGACTGATGATATGTCAAAACTTTGGCATGCTAGACTTGGACATATAAATTATAGAAAATTACAAGACATGGTTAGAATGGATATGGTTAGAGGATTAACAAAAAATTTAGATTCTAAAGGTGTGTGTGAAGGATGTGTGTTAGGCAAACATCATCGAGATTCTTTTGATTCAGGGAAAGCATGGAGAGCTAATTATCCATTGCAACTCATTCATAGTGATCTATGTGAGCCAGGGTATCCTTCACTTTTAGGTGCCAGGTATCTTCTCACTTTTATTGATGATTATAGTAGGAGAGTGTGGGTTTATTTTTTGGAAAGGAAAAATGAAGTATTTGAAGTCTTTCAAAAGTTTAAGGCATTAGTTGAAAATCAAAGTGGAAAAAGAATTAAGTGTTTAAGGATAGATAATGGGGGTGAATATTGCAATTATGCATTTGAGTCATTTTGTGAAAATTGTGGTATTAAGGTGCAAAAGAACAGTTCCTTATACTCCTCAACAAAATGGGGTAGCTGAATGAATGAATAGAACTCTTTTAGAAATGGCTCGTTGTATGTTGCATTTTAAAAGTTTGCATAACAAATTTTGGGGTTTCGCTGTTTCTTGTGCTGCATATATTGTGAATAGAATTCCCACTAAAGCTCTCACAAATATCACCCCTGAAGAAGCATGGAGTGGTAAAAAGCCTCACATTGGGTATTTTAAAATATTTGGGTGTACTTCTTGGGCAAACATTCCTGATGAAAAGAGAGAAAAGTTAGAACCAAAGAGTCATAAGTGTTTGTTTGTGGGTTATAGTGAAGAATCAAAGGCTTACAGGTTATATGATTTGACAACAAAAAAGGTCTTTGTTAGTAGAGATGTAAAGTTTAATGAGTATTCACAACTTACAGCCACTTCCTCTCACTCTACAACAGCAAATGTTTCTATTTTTTTAGATATTTTAGAAAGAAATGAAGCCAATATTGATGAGGATAGCATGACTGATGATGATAATACTATTGAAAATGAAACTACTAATGCTTGTACTCAGCCATTTTCTGCAGGTAATGATGATGAAGAAGGTGACATTTCAGCTAGACAAAAGACAAGGAGTGTTGAAGAAATATATAGACAAGGCTCAAAGATCCAAGGAAGGAATGGTAGTGCTCTCATGGCCAAAGTATTACAAGTAAATGACCAAATCTCATATGAGCAAGATAGAGGAAAGAATGAATGGGAGCAAGCCATGAAAGAGGAATATGATGCATTGTTAGAGAATAAAACTTGGGAACTTGTGCCCCGGCCCAAAGGTAAGAATGTTATTTTTTGCAAATGGGTTTACAAAACTAAATTTAGATCAAATGGTGCTATAGAAAAATTCAAAGCTAGATTGGTTGCTAAGGGGTTCAATCAAAAAGAGGGTGTTGATTATGAAGAAACATTTTTGTTGGCAAGAGACACTATATGGATTCATGGTTGTTGTCATTGATGGCAACAAATGTCATCCCACATATCCGCAAGTCATGATGTGTCTCTACCGGAAGTCAGAATAAAGAATGTTGTGGTCCGGTGAAGAAGAACAGAGCATGTGGCAAGGTCCGACAGATTGGTCCGGACCTCTCAGAGGAAGTGTCTTGGTGCAGTGCGGATTTGGGAAAGTCAAGAGGACTACCTTGAGTGGTATATTCCAAGGATTTAGCCTCCGGTGATGGACAAGGAAAAAGATATGAATGGTTGAGTACCGGATTCCTGAGAGACAGTGAAAACAGAGGAAGAACTGACTGGCAGAGTATCAGACTGCTTTCCGGATGTGTTACTGTTGATGACAGAGGTTGTGAAGGCATGAATCATGTTTGGCCGACATGATTAATGATATCTACAAGTATATGCTTGATCCGCATTGCTTGGTGAGGAAGGATTCAGCCGACAGAACAAAAGTTTGTAAGAAACTGGACTGTTCCGGATGCCGACTAGAAAGGTGATGAAATTACTTGTGCGGATATATATAGAGGATGGATTTAGTTGTGAAGTGTGTTGTTGGTGTGGAGATATATGCGAATAAGTCCAGATAAGAGCAGAGGTAGCAAAAAGGATCCGGTATGTGAAAGATAGCAGAATAAAGAATAGAGGAAAGATGAAGTGCAGCAGATCAGTGTACTGAGCCTAACCGGAACTGAACTCCAGCATATGCAGATGCTTCCAATCAGTTCAAGACTGTGATTCTCATCACTTTGTAGACAGTGTGTCTTCTTGTAGGCAGTGGGCCTCTTGTGAGCAGTGTGCTCGGGCAGTGAGCCCTAATTGGCAAGTGCCATTTTTGTAATTTCCTATTCTTCTAACAGAGAATAATTTTGGGTTAATCACCCCGTGGTTTTCTCCCTTAACAGGGTTTCCACGTCAAAAATACTGTGTCATGTGTTTCTTATTTCATGGTTAATGTTTTGTGTTTGATTTGATGCTGCATCAATTAAAAGGAAAGTTCAATAAGGGAAATAATTAGGATAACTGATTCACCCCCCCCCCCCTCTCAGTTATCAACAATTGGTATCAGAGCTAAGTTCCTCCTAATAGAGCCTAACAGCTTGAGGAAGATCTGGGATTTCAAATGGATGCATATGGTTTAAGAGAGCAACTCAAGACTACTCTTGAGGATCTTGAACAGTCAAATTCTGAAGTCAGTGAATTAAAGGAAAGACTCAAACAGGCTGATGAATTCATGAGAGAATTAAAAGACAAATTAAGTCTCTCTATGAAAAAGAGAAAGGAGCTGCTTCAACAGTTGGCAAGACAAAGTGAAGAAAGCAATACAAATGAAGAATTGACTGAGCAAACCAAGTTATGTGAAAAGTTATCAAAAGAAGTCATTATGTTAAGACATGAAATGGAATCAGGAACTATAAAGTTTACTCAAGAGATTGAAGAAAAAAGAAAGGCTGAAGACAATCTAAGACAATCTCTTAAAGAAAAATCAGAAGAATGCCACCAGATGGACAGGATTATCAGACATCTTGAATCTGATCTTGAAGATGCCAAAGATAATGAAGGAAAACTTGAGGATCAAATTGCCTCTCTCAAAAGAGACCATCAAACAGCAAATGAATATAAAGAGAAATTCAAGATAAGTTCTGCTCAACTTGAAGTTCTTCTTGGAAGTCAAAAGAGGACAGATGACAAGTATGGTTTGGGATATGAGAAAGGAGAAAGCTCCGGATCCGGTCAGAAGAATCTTGGATCAGAAAATCCAAGGAACAGGCCTAGAAGACCTCCGGTAAGACAGCCAAATGCTCAAAGATATCCATCCTTCAATGGATACTGCCACAGCTGCAACCACTTTGGTCACAAAGCTGATCAGTGCAGAATAAGAATCAATCAGATTAATTCATCCTTCTCCGGACAGTGCTTCAACTGCAAAAGGTATGGACACAAATCCCATGAATGCAGAATTATGCAAGTAAACAAATCATTCAAAGGTAGATGCTTCACATGCAATAGAATAGGTCATAGGGCTAATCAATGCAGATCAAGAGGATATCAGTCAAATATGCAAAGAAATGTTATTTGCCAAATCTGCAATAGGTCCGGTCATAATGCTAAAGTCTGCAGAAACAAGAATCAGGACAAAAGAGGTCCGGTGTATAATCAGAATCAAGACAAGGGTAAACAAAAGATGAATGCGGATGAGGTTAGGAATCAGATGAGCAAGATTTGGGTGAAGAAAAGTTCAGAGAATGTAGAGGTCGGATCCGCACCAGACTCTGGTGCTGATATCTCTTCCGGAAATTAAAAAGTGAGCTCAGGCTCAGGGGGAGACTCAAAGAAAATCTTGTTCCCCCAGCCAAACAAGTGGTGCCGGATGTGGCACAAGATGCGGATCAAAGGGTTTGTAGATATGAGTCTTGAGATACTTCAGTCAAGTTTTCAGAGGTCCGCATGGAGTTATGAAGAAGCTGTGATCGATCAAATAAGACCTGTTCAGGGAGATGCTCCGGTATGATAAAGGATTACAAAAAGGTCCGGAAAGATCCGGAAATGCACTATCTTGTTCTGCGGATTGGACAGAGTGTTTGGGATGCTCTTGCAATATGTTACCTCGATTCATTCATGATTGAAAGATCCGGATGATATCCACAGATCAGGACTAATCCGGGATACTCCAAACTATCCAGACAAGGCAAACCGGAATGATGTAGGTGAAGCATTTATTGCAGACAGATATTAGGGTTCGCGGAGTAATTTAAGGGATTTCTCAAAGGTCATTTGCTCATTCTGCACTCGAGAAGAAGCGAAAAGTGGAGCTCTGCAACAAGGTTCATCAAGCACACCAAGGATCTCCTGCCGAAGTTATTGCATAAAGAAATCAATCCAACCACTCCGTGCAAACCGAAGGCGCATAAGGTATTCCCCGTTTTTCATTACCTCACTGCAAATCTTTGAAGAATGGCTACTCCAAACATAGTTAAGATCTATGATAGACCTCGCCCCTCATTTAAGAAACATCCCTACAAATCATTGGAGGTAGATCCACTAGGAGCCTTCTCTAATGTTCCTCACGGAGTTTTACACACCGAAGACATTAGGGTTTACATACATGCAAGCATTGAGGAATTTGGGGAATTCAAATTAAGAGACCTCTATCACAAGCAGCTGATAGACAATGCTTTTGAGCTTAAACCAGAGTATAAGGATATCCAGAAGAAACAATTTGAGCAATTTATTCATTTCCCCTGCTTTGAAGAAGATGAATGGGTCCGGTATGTACTGAGCAGGATGCATGACAACTTTCTATGGCTAGATAGACCCTGCAAGATCACAAAAGAGGCAATTAGAGTAGTAACTGGTCTATACTCTTCCGGAGGGGTACCTATCCTCAAATCTGTCAAGAACAACATTGTAACTGAGGCCACCGGATCAAAATTTGATAAGAGGGAAATGACCATTGAAGACATCTCGGATCCGGATATCAAATATGCATCAATGATAATAGGATACAAGATCTATCACTCCAGCAGGGAGAATTCTGTATCCAGAACTGCAGTATACACTGCCTATGAGATGCTAAGAAAGAATGCAGAGTATGATCTCTGCGAACTACTGCTAAGCCAATTAATGGAAAACATACAGAAAATCAAGAAGGATAAGAAGAATTCCTTTAAGTATGGTACTCTTATTGTATGTCTATTCTTCTACTTCATGAATGAGCTACCCGGAACAAGTGGATGGGTATGGCAGAATGACAAACCTGTTGCAGTCCAGATAAGAGACTACTTGCATGGACTTGGGGATGCAAAAGCAAGAAATTCAGCTCTATGGGGATACTTCAAAAACTTTCAGAGCATGATGCAAGCAAGAGAGAGAATTCTCCAGTCTCTTGTTGAAAAATACAAAGACTCAGTGTGCTTTATGGTTGACACTGATCAGTGCCTAATGGAGGCAGTAGAGCCAAGGACTGTCTGGATCATGCCCATGGGGTATGAAGTGGATGAACAGATAATGGAGCTGCATGTTCAACACATGCTGAGTCAGCCCAAAGATCCTAAGGCAGAAAGGTTTGGAACCTTTGAGGAGCTGAGTGTAAAAATACATGTAGAACTCAGGGAACCTGAGATTAAAAGAAAGGTAAGAAAAGAAGTAGAGCACATTGCTCAAGGCCTAGGTATCTCAAAGGAGGCACTTGATGCCAGCCAGGAAAAGAGGAGGAAGGCCGAGGAAGAAGAGAAAAGCAAAGAAAGTGCTCCGGTTGAAGCTCCCACCCGGACCAGATCATCAAAGAGACCTGCACCTCCCACAACCAAAAGTTCAAAACCGGAAGTTCAGGCATCCGGTAAGAGATCCAAGACAAAAGCCACAAGGGCTTACGGAAGCCAAAAGGATGAAGAGGAAACAGAGTCAGATGAGGGAATAAAAGAAATAAAGAAACAGAAAAAGAAAGGATCCGGTAAGCCCTCCACAGGCCAAGACAAGGATGAAATGGCAGAGGTAACTGTTGAAAAGCCCACTCTGTCACTAGAGAGCATAATCAAGTCGGTCACGGTGGATGGAAACCTTCAACCAATGACTGAATCATATGATGACTTCAGTGAGGCCGACCAAAAGACTCTGCAGGAGGCCACAGTAAAATATCTTAACATATATAATAAGGCTTTCATTGAAATAATATCTCTTATTCCTAAAAGCCTGGAAAAGGAAATGGAAGTAAGAAAGAATAATGCTCATGCTAAAGATCTTGAGATCCGGGAGCAGATAGCTATTCAGCTATATCCTCAAATTGATCCCAAGACAATGAACATTATCTTCAAGGACTGCAAAGATGAGTTCAGAAGCAAAGCCAGGATGAATCAACTCATGCTTGGCGAGACTGACAAAGTGGCCCAAGAAACAGAAGAGATCCTCCGAAAGGCCTTCAAAAGGTTCAATCTTCCAGTTGTGGAGGATTTAGGTACAGAAACAGCTGAGGACTTGGGACCCTCTACTCCAGAAGAAGTGGCCCATGAACAAACTAGCATCTCTCCTCCGGTTTCCCCTACAGTCTCCGGATCCAAAGAAGAAGAGCAATTACAGGAGAAGGAAGTAGTGGTGAAAGACAAAGAGGTTGACAGTTCTAAGACTGCAGAAGAAAAGAAACATCTGTCTCCGGCAAGAGACACTGCACAAACTGTTCAACAATTTTTGAGTAAACAAACTTTAGAGATTGATGAACCGGAGCTTCTAAAAGGCCCATTTGATTTTGACTCTCTCTCTCCGGTACAAATAATGAAGATAGCTTCATTTGCAAATGCCAAGGCAAATGAAAAGCTCCTGAAGTCTCATATGGAAGACTGTGAGTTGATAGAGGCTGCTTCCGGAGTACTTGTAAAGATTATGCCATCAATCCAAATAGATCCGACAGCCTCCACTTCCGGTAATCTAAAAACCTTAGTCAGCAGTGTTGATACACATTTTGATTCTCTAGAAAAATCAGCTGAAGAAAAGGTCCGGAAGGAATTTTTGGATAAGAGATTTTCAGAGATATTAGAATTAATCTCTAAAGATAGGAAGATTGTAAGCATTGGAATAAAGAGCTTAGAGAATGCTCTTAAGGATGGCGGTGACATCTATAAATTTTGTATATCCTGGTCAAAGGCAACAGCAGCATTTGACAAGAAAATAAAAGAGGAACAGGATAAGCTACAAAGCTTATCTCAAAGTTTTGATCCTCTCTCTTCCTCTATAATAAATCAAGAATGTCAGACCATTGCAGTCTTGAATGAAATAAAAAATCTTGAGAAGGAAAGGAAGAACATCACTAACCGGATGGGAGAACTTAGAAGGATTATAATCCCTAAGTTGGAAACTATGCATGAGGCCATCAGTGATGCTCAGACCACCGCCCAAACAAAAGATCCGACAGATCTCAAGCGGGCAGAAGCTTTTGCATTTTTGCTAAGTGGTCACATTTCAATTTTGGATAGAATGAAGCAAAGTTGGGCTACAGAAATGATCCAATTGCAGACATCCTTTGCAGACATTCTTCAGTACATGTGAGTATGTAAATATGCGGCTATATATAGAATTTTTGAAAATTTTGGTGTGCGGACCCTACCCTTTGCCATTGATGTCAAAGGGGGAGTGAGGAGCAGTGAAAAATGAGGGATCCAACTAAGGGGGAGTTCCAGAAATTGTATATAAGGACAGAGCATCAGCAAAGGGGGAGCATAGTAAAAAAAAAAAAAAACACTTAGTCATTTTTCACTAAGTGTTGCCATCAATGCCAAAGGGGGAGATTGTTGGCAAGAGACACTATATGGATTCATGGTTGTTGTCATTGATGGCAACAAAGGTCATCCCACATATCCGCAAGTCATGATGTGTCTCTACCGGAAGTCAGAATAAAGAATGTTGTGGTCCGGTGAAGAAGAACAGAGCATGTGGCAAGGTCCGACAGATTGGTCCGGACCTCTCAGAGGAAGTGTCTTGGTGCAGTACGGATTTGGGGAAGTCAAGAGGACTACCTTGAGTGGTATATTCCAAGGATTTAGCCTCCGGTGATGGACAAGGAAAAAGATATGAATGGTTGAGTACCGGATTCCTGAGAGACAGTGAAAACAGAGGAAGAACTGACTGGCAGAGTATCAGACTGCTTTCCGGATGTGTTACTGTTGATGACAGAGGTTGTGAAGGCATGAATCATGTTTGGCTGACATGATTAATGATATCTACAAGTATATGCTTGATCCGCATTGCTTGGTGAGGAAGGATTCAGCCGACAGAACAAAAGTTTGTAAGAAACTGGACTGTTCCGGATGCCGACTAGAAAAGTGATGAAATTACTTGTGCGGATATATATAGAGGATGGATTTAGTTGTGAAGTGTGTTGTTGGTGTGGAGATATATGCGAATAAGTCCAGATAAGAGCAGAGGTAGCAAAAAGGATCCGGTATGTGAAAGATAGCAGAATAAAGAACAGAGGAAAGATGAAGTGCAGCAGATCAGTGTACTGAGCCTAACCGAAACTGAACTCCAGCATATGCAGATGCTTCCAATCAGTTCAAGACTGTGATTCTCATCACTTTGTAGACAGTGTGTCTTCTTGTAGGCAGTGGGCCTCTTGTGAGCAGTGTGCTCGGGCAGTGAGCCCTAATTGGCAAGTGCCATTTTTGTAATTTCCTATTCTTCTAACAGAGAATAATTTTGGGTTAATCACCCCGTGGTTTTCTCCCTTAACAGGGTTTCCACGTCAAAAATACTGTGTCATGTGTTTCTTATTTCATGGTTAATGTTTTGTGTTTGATTTGATGCTGCATCAATTAAAAGGAAAGTTCAATAAGGGAAATAATTAGGATAACTGATTCACCCCCCCCCCTCTCAGTTATCAACAATTTTCTCCTGTCATTAAAATGAACACAGTTAGAATTATTCTTTCTTTGGCTACAAGTCTTGGGTGGCATATCCATCAAATGGATGTTAAAAATACTTTCTTAAATGGAGATTTATATGAAGAAATATATATAGATCAACCACCAGGTTTTGTAGATCAGCAACATCCTAATCTTGTTTACAGATTAAAGAAGTCACTTTATGGTCTTAAACAAGCACCACGAGCATGGAATGAGAAGATTGATAGGTATTTTCAGCTTCATAGATTTAAGAGATGTAAGTCAGATCCAAATCTTTATGTAAAGAAAGTTCAAGATGAGATTCTTCTTGTTGCACTTTATGTAGATGATTTACTCATTACTGGACCAAATATTGGGCTCATCAATGATTTAAAATCAGATCTTAAGAGGACATTTCATATGAGTGATTTGGGTGAACTAAACTATTTTCTTGGATTACAAGTTTTTAGATTACATGATGGATTGTTCATCTCACAATCAAAATATGCTTTGGACCTTTTGGAAAAGTTTAACATGCTTGAATGCAAGCCAGTATCTACCCCATTTCAATCTGGAGTCAATCTTACTAAAGAATGTACTTCCAAGAGTGTAGATGCCACTTTATATAGACAGCTTGTTGGTAGCTTGGTTTATCTAACTCATACTCGACCAAATATTTGTTTTGCAGTCAATCTTGTATCTAGATTTATGCAGGCACCTAAAGAAAGTCATTGGTTGGCTGCTAAGAGAATTTTATGATATATCCGTGGAACCATACACTTTGGCATCTTCTATGACTATAAATCTTCAATTTCTTTGGTTGGATTTACTGATTCAGATTGTGGTGGTGATATAGATGATAGGAAATCAACTGGTGGTTATGTTTTCAATCTTGGATCAGGACCTATTACATGGAGCAACAAGAAACAAACAACTACATCATTATCTTCATGTGAAGCAGAATATAGAGCAGCAAAAGAAGCAAGCAAGGAAGCAGTTTGCATTTGAAATCTTCTATTTGAACTTGGTTTTCTAAAAAGTTCAGCCAGCACTATGTATTGTGACAATCAAAGTACCATACAGGTTGCCAATAATCCAGTTTTTCATGCTAAAACAAAGCATATTGAAATTGATGTTCACTACATTCGGGATCTTGTTCAAGCATCTATTGTCAATCTTCAATTTTGTCCAAGTGAAGAACAAGTAGCTAATATCTTCACTAAGAGTATGATTGAAGCTAAATTCTTAAAATTATGAGGAATGCTTGGTCTATTAAAGGTGGACATTAAGGGGGAATAGTAATATAATGTTCCCCTCTCTTTGTATTTCCCCTCTCTTTTGTATTTTCTTTGTATTATTCTAGCCAATCTTAAGGGGGGATGTTAAGGAAAGTAATATTGTCTAGGAAATAGTAAGTTTTGTCTAGAATTTTCCATAAAACTAATAGAACATTCCAATTTTTCTAGAATTAAAATATAGAATAATCTAGAAAGATGGAAGCTTCTAGGCTTCAAGTTTTTTGTAATTATATATATGATTGTACAAAGCTAGTGTATACGACTTTTGGATGAAATATAATTCAAGTTAGATAAATGTTTTTCTGAGTTTATTAACTCTGTTTTGCCCTATTTTTATTTGCTATTATGTTTTCTTGTTTATTTGTTTGTTGACATTACAAACTTTGACATTGTAATTGTTTAAGTCTCGTCTACAAATTGATTAAATAGTGACAGAGCACAGACAATTGTGTAACAAACTATGGATGTTTACAGAGCTATAATAGCCGGCATAGGAGCATGGCTCCATATAGATGCAGAATCCCAGTAAAATGCATTGGATATATTTGTGAATTATACTAATGAACATCCATTCAAGGGTCGACCCTTGGATCTGAGTGCACTGTTGGCCGGTTGTCTCTACCACGCATCAGGTGGGAAGCATATGCAACAATTATTGAAGGCAAAGGTGAGATGGAACAATGCTATCGGAGCTAAATCCATAAGAATCATCGGCAAGTATCAGAGAAAGGTCGATGCTCGCATCAAAAAGGCACAAAGAATTGCCCAACAACAACGTGAGGAGGCTCAACAATGTGAGGTGGCTCAATAACGTGAGGTGGTCAGAACAGAAAAACTTGAGGTTGGAAATGAAAATAAAGAAGGACGATAATTTTGGGGGCTTCTGTTAAGAGCTGGGCAATGGTTTCTTGGTGAAAGAGCTTATAATACTGTTTACACAAGGTTACAATTCTTATCTCCTTACAGATCTACAATTGATAATTTGTGTTTCTTTGAATAATAATTTTTTTTAAAGATTGGATTTCAAACATGTAATGCCCATTCAAAGTGAATTCAAATGGGTTTGGTGGGTTGTGTTTATATGTTAAATAAAACTTTGGGTGCTGCACTTTCTGGTCTTGCAATGTTTGACAGAAGATTTCAAAATGTGTAGACTGCTTTCAAAAGGCTTTAGAAGTAGATTTGATGTGATATGGACTATTAATTTTGTTGGATCTTGAGTAAGGTAGACTGGATTATGCTTGATGTATGCCATGGTTTTGAAATATGTAATTTACATTGTGGCTTTATGCAAACATCTCTTCGGTATACTCTTGGTTTTCTAAGCAAACTTATTAACTGTTATGAACTGAAATTGATGGTAATAACTTTGTGATCAAAATGATTTAGTAGTAAGTCTTGTTGTGAGTTTGCTTGAACACCGAAGAGAATTGGGCCAAAACAAGAACAAGACCAACCATATCCGTTATCTCAATCTTTCAGAAAACAGAAAATAAACGAGGATGAGCAAAGGAATTCCCACTGAAAAAGCAAGCAATAGTTATCCTCTTTTAAATAACTATTTATAGCCCTGGTCTCCTTAAAGATCTTGAATTAACAATAGTTATCCTCTTATATCATCAAAGTCTTGCAGTGTTTTTATAGTAGAAATCAAAATATGTAGACTACTTTTAGAGAGCCTTAGTAGCTATTCTGTTTAAAGAGTAGTAGTTCCTTTTAGGAAGTTTTTAAGGTGTTTCTCTGCCTATGTAAGATTTTGATTTCTTTTCTTGGATCAGGTACCATGGTTTATGCTTGACACAAATAGTGCTTGTTATCGTCTAAATTGCAAAGTTGGTTTGGGAATAGGTATATTGTCTTATAACTACTTAAATACTAATATTAAGTTGTTCTAGGTTTATACACCATCTATGGTCAGTGGGTTATCTAGAAATTGTTTTCAACTGAAATCCCATTCCACAACTAGATCAATGCTGAGGTTTAAAAGGAGCAGGGTAGGGAAAATAGACCAAGATCAAGGACAGGCCCAACCACCTTGGGTATTCGAAACTTTTAGGCAAGTGAAAATGTGTCACAACTCAATTTTTTTGAATTTTGAATTTGAAAACTAAATGAGATAAATATAGTTTCATTTAAAAACAAAATAATAAACAAGTTTAAATGAAAATGGTGTAAGGACACTTCTAGAAAAGGGCAATAAATAAGGAACCTTCCCTCCCATCCTCAAGTCAAGACCCCAATTTATGAGATGAATCATTTTTCTCCTTAAATTTATTACCACTGGAAAATTTGGGAACATATTTATGAATTACAAGAGTCCTTTTCCACAAAATTTAATAGCAATCTTGAAAATGGAGAGGAGCATTTAAGATGAAGACTTGGAGTTTCTTCCATGAGGGTCAAGTTTTTTCTATAAATTGCTTGGATTGTGAGGAAGATGACACTCATCTCTAGTTTGGCAGTGGTGGAGAAAACTTTAAGAGTTCTCCTCCCCTCATTTTGTTTTCTTTCTTTTGAAAGTTTGATTCTTGAATGTTTGTTAATTTTAGATTTTAAATTCATTTTGATGAATGTTTAGGATGACTGAAAATTGCAAACTGTGTGTATGTTTTTTGAATGGACGTGGCATATGTAACTGCTTCATTTGTCATAAACCCACCCCTTTCCTTTTTTCTTGAACAACTGTCCATACCCTGTTCCAAAGCCACGCAGGCACAAATAGGGAAGACGGTAGTGGGATTTGGCTTTACGCCTGTCAACTTCGTTTGTTTGAAAGTTTCTAATTCCTTTTCAACACATCCATTTGGTGCTCGTTCTGCAGTCTTTCTGGCAATTAGATTTCATGTTTTGTCTATACTTCCACTTCTGTATATGAGTCTACCAGAGAATTTCTAGTATAATATCTGATAAAAATCCACCTTCAATTATGTTTTGATGAATGTTCATACCTTGTTCTAGGGTCCATGGAGGCTCGGGCAGGGAGGACGTTAGCAATGTTGAAGGGTCTAGGCTTTACACTCGGCAGTTGCATATTGCTTAAAGGTTTCTAAGGCCTTTTCAACAAACCCATTTTTTAACATGGCATTCTATGAGATCACATTTCCTTGAATCATTTTGTCAAACTACTCACGTGCTCTGTCTAGACTTCCATGTTCTGCATACATGTCTAACAGATGATTTCCAACTATAATATCTAACAAAAAAAATTCCCCTTCTATCATACGAAGTCACGCCTGCTGAATTCTTTTGCCTAAAAGTCTCTTAGCCATTTCCTCAAATCCATTTTGTGAATCAATGGTATCTCTCTGAGCTATTGCTTCCTCATTTTGGATACATGTCTACTAGTTTTTTTTAATATTTGACCCAAAAAAAAACCCTTTCACTATGCTTGGACAGACATCCCTACCCTGTATCGAGCACCATTTTCATTGGTATTACGCCTGTCAATTCCATTGGCTGGAAAGTTTCTAAAGCTTCTCAACAAATCCATTTTGTGTATATCCTACCATCACGGCCTTCCATGGGATCACATTTCTTTAGGCAATTTTGTCAAACAGTTCACGTGCCTCTCTCCCCTTATGGTTTGATGGATGTCCATTTCCTGTTCCAAAACTCCATTGCTATGGTGGATGCTGGCAAGGTTGAGGAGTATGGATTTACACTCGCCAGTGCATTTGCTTAAAAGTTTCTAAGGCCTTTTCAGCAAACCCATTTTGAGCATACTCTGCTATCATGGCATTCCATGAGAACACATTTCTTTGGGTCATTTTGTCAAACAGTTTTCATGACTTGTCTGTGCTTCCATGTATTGAATACATGTCTACCAGGTAGCTTGCAACTATAACGTCTGATGAAATTTGTCTTCTTTTATTCTTTGATGTATCTCCATACCTTGTTCTATGCCAAGTTTGTTGAAAATAGCCCACAGTTCTAAGTGTTCCAAAAAAAAATCATTAAAAGAAATTGGGTTAATATTTCATCTTAGGAGAGTAAATTTACATCTATTATGTGTTCGAATACTGCTATTGAAAAATGTTGAGATAGTTAAGATAGACAATTCACCAATACTCAACCATATTGGAATCATAAATTTACCAAGTCCTATCAGGCTAGGCTCAAACAAATGATTTATGAAATTTATCCCCATTAGTTTTTTTTTAATCAGCTGCAGAGGAAACAAGTCACATAGTTCTGTATATGTTCTATGATGAGTGTTTAAGAACTCACCAAATAAATGACCAACTAAATCTCGGTATCTGAAATTTGGGTTGTGTTAATTAATTTCAAACTAAGACATCTTGAATATATTATGTATCTAAATAATACCACTATATATATATTATGGTTGATGGTCTTTATAACTAAAGAATACAAACTACCAAGAGTGCATCATGAAAGGAATTGCCTCTAAATAATATAACTGTATTTAAATTTCATAAAGATGAGTAAACTCAAGAGAGTTTGGATCCTAAATTTGGTCTTTAAAATAGCATTGTATAGAGTCTTCAGAATATATAAAACTCAAATACAAATAACTAACCTAACTAAGGATAGTGTATAGAATGAAAGTATATTTACTAGTAGTATGAATTTTTAGAAAGATACAAAACACACAATTTAAGATTTAAACCTCTCATAATAGATGAACCTAGCACCCTAGCAAAGGATATCTCCTTAGCAAACATGTTAGAATTTGTAAAAGAATCCTTCAAAGTAGAAATACATATTAAAATAATTATAATCCACAAAGCAACACAATTAAAGTATAGCCCATTAACCTAGAAAATTTGAACAAAATAACAAAAATAATAATGACAATAAAATGAAAGTAAACAAGATTAAATGTCTATCTCAATGTCCACATGAATGCATATGTTGTAGATTGAAGATAATAATAATAAAGTATAAATGAATTGCAAAGGGTAAGATTATACATGGCAAATATATGAATAAATATATGCAATAATACAACAACAGATAGTTATGATGCCAAATAAGAGATACAAGGGTAGCTTATACACAAAGAATTTTGAGAAATAACTATACAAGACAAATCCATAAAGAATAGATATATTAACATAAGATTATACTTATATATGACATAGAGATAGGGAATTATTTTGAGGAGTTGTTATCTTGACAATGGTGGTGGATTATTATGTTACCTAAGCTTCTTGATCCGTTTGACCCACTAGGCCTTTTGGCCACTATTTGTACTACCTGTATCAGGTAGTGATAAGGTCCATTTGACCCAGTTCCGTATGAACCTATTTGCCCAAAGGATAGAAGAGCCCGGGTTGGCTCAAGAATGTTCCATTTGAACATATGGCCCGTTTTGGCCGAAGTTTTTCCTGAGTACTCAATCAAAATCTTGATATATCTCATAAGAACTTGTTAATAAAGTAAATTTTTTGAAAATTCAAGTTTGGACCAAGCAGGTCCTTACAAAATGGACAAGGGTAATCGTTTTGGATCTTCTAAGTGTTTTCCAGAGAGTTTTCTCAGAGAGGGATTCCATGGTCAGCTTGATTCAATGATGACATTGTAGGGACCCAACTCCTTATTAACAAAATAATACTAACTTTGAATACAAAGATACTGAGGGAATAAATTTTTTGATCTAACAGATGCAAGAAATGTGAAATTTTACTATTAATTCTAAGAACTTCTTAATGCATATTATAGATTTGAGATGAACTTGAGTTTAGTTTTCTAAAATCATGTAGTCCTCTAAAATCATCTAGTCATGAAAGATCACCAATTTTAAATCAAGTGAAGAGAGAAAGTACATTACATGAGAAGTACACTTAAGTCCTTCATTACATCCTATGTTCATTTTTGAGAACTTGTTTTTTCTCTAGCGTCTTGTATTCTTTTTGTTTGCACAAAGCTTAGCTAGACAATCTCATGTTAACATGACTCAGAAATTGCTACACAGAAATTATTATCACGATTTTAATTATAAAAGAACACCCTATATCCAAGGGACTTGAGTATTGGGGGCATCCTTCACTGTCCAGACTGCCTACATACCCTGTATCCATGGGATCAAGGCCTCCTTCGAATGTGACTACACAGGGAATGTGAGTATATAGTTCTATCTTGCACTATGTTTAATGCAACTGTGAGTGGGTACGTAGCCCTTTCTAGGGACCAGTTTTCCTAGATAGTTCTTCACCGACTGCCACCCACTCGAGTCATATAGTGACAGAATTCCAAAGAAACTAATTTTGCAAACACACCTCCCAGGAGTGTTTGATGTTTAAGTTTTTCATATGTGAATGGTTTGCCTAGTACGCATTCTGTTCGATGAGGTTTTTCATTGATAGTTTAAAAGGTTTTCTATCATGGTAATCACCATACAACTATTTTGGTAGACTCATCCTTTCTCTTTAGTTAATATTTTTATTGAGGTATCTGAGGAGATTTTCCCTTCCAGTGGATTTAACTTCGACATGTCCCTTATTACTCCCTGACAATTTAGAGGGACGGTGCCCATACATCGTTGTTGCATCTATGTTAGGCACGAGGTACTTGGTTCAATGCAATGGCATTAACCGTAAATGTGACACAGAGGTGCCATAAAAACCAAACACCATGATTTGGTTTATGTTTCAATTCTTGTTTAAATTTTTTGCCTAACTAGAAGGAAAGGAAAAATTCTAAATTGTTGGTCAATTACTAACAATATCAAAAAAAGCTAGATCTAAAATTAATCTAGTAAAACTATGATTCTTTTCATAAAATTTAACCAATATCATTTGGCCATAGTTATTTAAGCTAGTTTCAACCCAAAATTAAGTCAATACCAAAAATGGATGGACATCTACCATAATAAAGGGATTAGCATAAAAGATCATAGACTCATTTGCACAACAGTAAGTTTTGTAAAAAGATAATACATGTATTAAATAGCAATTTGGGTTCTATTGTTAATCATCAAAGGTGAACTTGCAACTTGTAAAAGTGTGGAAGTTTAGTTTTCTTTAGTAATATATCCTTAGTTAAACCTATTTAATCAAATCTACAAATTTTCTTGAATGAATATTGTTATCATATTTGCTAGATTTATTTTCTAAGGCTGTCTCATCTAGCATCTAACCACTTACCGTTATTAATCTAATCTAAGGATTTCTATAATTACCAATGTAATATAGTTGTGCCTAGGGTTACTTATTCCCAACCTTGTAGAGTTCAAGTGATGGGATTTGAAATTGTACAGATAATCCCTTCTAGGAGTTACAATACTCATTGTAGGTTTTCCTATAAGGTTTTGAGTATCCCTACTTTCCTTCTAATTTCCGATAGGGCTATTCCATGTTTGTGATCATAAATGGACATGTTTGAGCTATCATTTCATGAGAAGACTTGAGGAGGTTAAGGATGATCCATTTGAGAATTCATGAAAGTTGGATGGGTGGTGATAACCCTATTTTTATTTCATCTAAGATAGAGACTACAATGTCAATTAATGCTATTCCCAATAAGTCCCATTATCATATATGTAGGTGCCATTATAATAATGCATGAATCCTCTATTTAATGAAAGACCATAGTGATAATACCTATCTCTAAAGTCCTAATGTTACATATTTCATATTTGTTATATTCCTTACTTGAGACATTTTCTTCTATGGTGTTGTCTATAACTAAATGAACATGTCTCTAATATTTGGTCCTAATTTGTGTTAACAAGTATCTAATTTCTTTCTTCCATGTGATTAAGAACAACTAATATATATAACGTCATGCAGATCTATCAACATATGAGTACATGTATTCTATCCTTAGACCATATTAATGTCTATACAAATCTAATAATGTGTCTAATGGTTATCATATGCAAATTAATATGATATCTATTAATGCATCAATTTAATTCTAATTTGGAAAGATTGACTTGCACTAAATCTATTGAATTGAATCCACAAAATATAGCATGAGAGAATCATATCACTTTTTCAATAAAATATACATACATGTTAAACATTAAAACTATGCAAATGCTTACATATAATTTCATTATTTACTTTATTGATTTGATTAACTTCTAATTTATACTCAACTCAAAATTTAAAATACGTAGATTCAATTGGACTAACAATCTCATTGAGATCAACACAAACTGAACATTAATAAACATTTTATAGTTGAACTAGCATACCATTATCCTTCTAATAATCCTTAACACTTATACTAAACTATGGTTTCAAATACAAAGACAATTATACAATTATAAAAGCAATTATACCAATTTAACTACAATAGATATAAAGACATTTACGGTGATTACTTGAACCCTACCAATTTACTGACCATTACTAAACAAAGATCCTGTTTATATTCACATTTTGAATATTGTTATCATATTTACTACATTCATTTTCTAAGGTTGTTTCATCTAGCATCTAACTACTTACCATTATTAATCTAATCTAAGCGTTTCTATAATGACCAATGTAATATAGTTGTGCCTAGGTTTACTTATTCACAACCTTGTAGAATTCATGTGATGGGATTTGAAATTACAGATAATCCCTTCTAGGAGTTACAACACTCATTCTAGGCTTTCCTATAAGGTTTCGAGTATCCCTACTTTCATTCTAATTTCCAATAGGGCTATCCCATGTTTGTGATCATAAATGGACATGTTTGAGCTATCATTTTGTGAGAAGACTTGAGGATGTTAAAGATGATCCATTCGGGAATTCATGAAAGTTGGATGGGAGGTTATAACCCTTTTGTAGTTCATCTAAGATAGAGACTACAATGTTAATTAATTCTATTCCCACTATGTCCCATAATCATATATGTAGGTGCCATTATAATAATACATGAAAAGACCATAGTGATAATATACCTATCTCTAAAGTCCTAATGTTACATATTTCATACTTGTTATATTCCTTACTTGAGACATTTTTTTCTATGGTGTTGTCTATACCTAAATGAACATGTCTCTAGTATTTGATCCTAATTTGTGGTAATAAGTACCTAATTTCTTTCTTCCATGTGATTACTTGAATAATTAATATATATAACGTCATGTAGATCTCTATTCCACATTATCTACATACGAGTACGTGTATTCTATCCTTAGATCATATTAATGTCTATACAAATCTAATAATGTGTCTAATGGTTATAATATGCAAATTAATATGATATCTATAAATGCATCAATTTAATTCTAATTTGGAAGGATCGACTTGCACTAATTCTATTGAATTGAATCCACAAACAATAGCATGAGAAATTCATATCACTTTTTCAACAAAATATACATACATGTTAAACATTACAACTATGCAAATGCATACATATAATTTCATTATTTACTTCATTGATTTGATTAACTTCTAATTTATACTCAACTCAACATTTAAAATACGTATATTCACTTGGACTAACAATCTCATTGAGATCAACACAAACCAAACATTGATAAACATTTTATAGTTGAACTAGCATACCATTATACCTCTAATAATCCTTTAAAATTTGTACTAAACTATGGTTTCAACTATAAAGACAATTATAAAATTATAAAAGTAATTATACCAATTTGACTACAATAGATATAAAGACATTTACGGTGATTACATGAACCCTACCGATTTATTGACCATTACTAAACAAAGATCTTGTTTATATTCACGTTTTGAATTAACTACTTTAAGTCAATGGCCTAATTTAGGTTTCTCATGGATCAAGAGCAAAGACTGGCAGTGTTCTACTATATTCCCCAAAGCATTTAAAAATTTCTCAATATCCATCTAAATAAAGATATTGTTTTGAGGCATTTCACCTTTCTAGAATATATAATGTATTAAAAGAAAGAAGCAAGTTAAAATATAAAATTTCAATTAAATCAATGGCCCAAAAGACATGCAATAAATTGCTAAATTTATCACTACACTACTACTAATCCTATCTAAAGGTTTATAATGGTGGGTCAATGCCCATCAAACATATTCAACAATTTCCTAAGGAGAAGAGGTCTAAGTTGGAAAACAAGGCTATGAAGTGTATCTTCATCGATTATAGCATCGGTGTGAAAGGGTACAAGCTTTGGAATCCAATGGCTGAGAGAGTTTTGTATGCTAGAAGTGTGATCCTTAGAGAGCTCAATTCTTGTTATGTTGTCTTGCAGCCAGAGAAACAAGAGAAGAAAGAGGATGTAGTTCATCTTTCTTCCACCCCTGAGAAAGTTGAATGAAAAACATCTATTGGACCTAATAATGAGGAAATCTTTAGTAGCTATGAAAGTTCAAAAGAAGATGAAGAACCTCAACATTAATCTTTGAGGAGATCCATACAGATAAGGTGGCAAACTGATAGGTTTGGTTATTCATTACATGATTCCAATAGTAATTTTTTTGATTTATTTCTAACACAAATGAGCCTAGAAATGTGAAAGAGGCTATGGGAATGAAAGATGTAGGTTCCTAGAAAAAGGCCATGGAAGATGAGGTGGCTTCTTTGGAAAAGAATAATACTTGGAACTTGGTGCCTTTGCCTGACGGACAAAAACCTGTTAGATGGAAATGGGTGTTTAAAAAGAAATTTAGTGCAGATGGCAGTGTTGAGAAATATAAGGCTAGATTGGTTACGAAGGGGTATTCTTAGGTGGAGAGAATTTACTATGGTGAGATCTTCTCTCTTGTTGCAAAGATGACATAAATATTCAGTTCCAGTTATCTCTTGTAGTAGCGTATGATCTATAAGTGGAATAGATGGATGTGAAGACAACATTCCTTCATGGTGACTTGGAGGAGGAAATCTATGTCACAGCCAGAGCACTATGTGGTGAAAGGTAAAAAAAAATTTGGTTTGCAAGTTGAAAAAGTATTTGAATGGTTTGAAACAGTCTACTAGAATGTGGTACCAAAAGTTTGATACCTTTGTGTTGAGTATTGGATTTCTAATATCAAAATTAGATCGTTGTGTTTATTACAATTTTGACAATGATCGTATTCTCATAATTGCATTGTATGTCGATGATATGTTACTCATTGGAAATGGTAAAAGTTTGATTTTTGATTTGAAGTCTCAGTTGTCAACACAGTTTGAGATGAAAAATCTAGGGGCAGCTTGGTACATTCTAGAGATGGAGATTAGAAGAGATAGAGCAAACAAAAAAGTTTCATTAGGCTAGAGTAAGTATGTTAACTCTATATTGAAGAGATTCAACATGGTAGATTGTAGACCTTTGACTATTCATGTAGTACAATGGGGACAAAGTTATCTATTGCAGATTGTCCAAAGTCTCCTTCTAAGATGGAGGATATGACCAGAGTTCCTTATGCTAGTGCAGTCGGCAATTTGATTTATGTAATGGTCTGTAGTAGACAAGACATTACCCAAGTAGTGGGAGTCCTTAGTCGATTTATGTCTAATCCTAGATGGGTACATTGGGATGCAGTGAAGAGAGTGTTCAGATATTTACAGGTTACTTCTGAGTATTCTTTATGTTATCATGGTTATCCTACAAGACCTCGGCATTCACTTTGTATTCATGGATTTGTGGATTCAGATTGGGTAGGTGACATTGATAGCAGGAGATCCATTAGTGCTTATGTGTTCACTATGTTTGGTGGTGCTATTAGCTGGATGAGTAAGCAATAAACTATGGTCCCTTTGTCAACTACTAAAGTTGAGTACATGGTAGCAACTCATGCTTGTAAAGAAGCCATTTGGCTTAAGAGATTATGTTCTGATGTTGGGTTTGATGTACATAAGATTAATATTTTTTGCGACAGTCAGAGTGCCATATGTTTGGTGAAGAATCCTACTTTCCATGCAAGGAGTAAGCATATTGTTGTCCAGTACCATTTTTCTCATGACATTGTAGAGGATGGGAAGGAAAACTTGGAGAAATTTGACACTTTGATGAATGTTGTAGATTCCTTGACAAAACCTGTGAGCACAAAGAAGTTCAAATGGTTTTCAGAGTCTATGGGCCTCTCAACCCCTAGGAATTTAATCATGGTGTTGATACTCCCTTTGCTCTTGCAAGGTGATCGACAAGTTGGAGAATGTTAGGAAAATTGTCTCAACCTTGCAACTTCGAAAGGTTACTATTCTTCCCAGTTTTGGTCTTTTCGAATATCCTTTATCTTGGAGAATGGGTTAGAAATTTCAAAGTTTCCAAAAGGGCTAAAAATGGTAGGACTTACTCTTTACATTTGACCTCAGATTGACTCAATTTTTTTCCCAAAAGGTGCGGAACTGCTAAGTAAACATCTCAGGTGAGTTTCGACTCAAGATCATATCTAGATTGTGAGATATTAAAGTTTCTATTTTTTGAAACTGCTGAAAAAAGTTTCAAACTCAGTTTTGAGGCACTTAGAGGTCCCTAAACATCCCAAAATTTGTCTTAACCAATGAATTGGGTTATAATGTGATAGATCTCTTCACAAGCTTTCTGATGCATTAAACAATTTATCAATCTGACACCTAGATCAAAAGTTATGGCCTCTAGAAGTTGGACCTCCTGTTTTTGGGAAATGTAAAAACATGTTGGACACTTAAAAGAGTTGTAAAGGGGAGAGTTACACATGTTGTTATATGATTTGGTACATCACAAGGTATCTCTGATTGAAGATAATTTGGGTGCCACTTTTGGGTGGTTTTGCCTCATGGTTTTATAATGACCATTGATGGTTTACTGTATTGTATCTCCTATATATCACAAGCTTGAGATGGAGGTTGTGTGTAAGAATCTTATAGATGTTGAGTTACCTTTTGGATGTCTAGTTGGTTATACTCCTGTGAAAGCTTTGTCTGCAAGTATATTGTAATCTTCTTGATTCATGAATAATATATTGGGTAGATTTAGAGTGTGGGATTTTTTACTTAAAATGGTTTTCCCCATGTATATCTTGTGTTGCGATTTTTGTATTTTCATTTGGATGTTATTACATTTATGTTAATGTGCATCTTAATATGTAATTGTAATAGATTAAAAAATTGCATAAATCTTTCCTCAATAGATCAGTGTAGGAAACATTTCTATATAGCTTGCTTCCTTTAAGCTAGTGACCTAGTTAAGCATAGCGAAGACATTAATACCACTTCTAGAAAGTCCAAAATCAAAAGAAGTTATATGCAGATCAAAATAACATAGAGAGATCATTTGAGGTTGGAGACATGATTATTCTAAGATTTCATCCATACAAGCAATCTTCCATCAAGAGAAGTGGGACTAGAAACATCAAACCTTACTTTTACAGACCATACAAGATCATGTGAAAGATTAGTAAAGTTTTTTATGAATTGGAGTTTCCAAAGAATAACAAGATCCATAATGTTTTCCATGTGTGTTCCCCAAAAAGGACACTTGGAAAACATGTCATGCCTGTTGATGCATAAATCTGTGGGTTTAATCCAGCAGCAACATGGGAAACTTCAGAGATGTGGGATTGGCCCCTGAAGTGACCTCTAGATTTTAAGGAAGCTGGCTCTTCCGTTCTTTAATGGGGTTTGAGAAAAAGGTCAGAAAGAAACTAGATTATAGAAAATAAATGCCTAATCTATGGCAATCCGCCGGATTAAAAATTAGTTTGCACAATGTTAACCGTGTAAGATTTAACTGGAATATTAAAGAGCATCAATGCATGATTAAGAACTAGTTTTAAAACATATTAAACAGAGGCAAAGAAATAGAGAAATCAAAAGCAAGAAATAGAGATATCCAATATGCATAGAACACCATCTCATTATTTGAATAACCAGTTACAGAGCCAAAAGTTGCTGCACAAAATGACTGTTACATTCTCATAAGAAAGAAACTGTTAAGGCAAAAAGAAAGAAAATCTATGTCTGCTGCACAAAAATCTCTATCTAAAAAATGTAGAACTCTATATATTTATGAAGAAGAACTCCTAAACTATGTCTCAAATCTACCCATTTATAACTTGAAAGACCCAACAAAATCTCAACGACCTCTGCATAATCCGACACCAAATCTAGCAACAAATCCATTATTTGAAATTGAACTGCTATTTCTTTTTGCCCATGGCTGGAAAAACTATGCACCTGTGTGAGAAAGAAAACTCCTGCCACTTCCTATAGCTTACTCATGAAATAAAATATTGCTGCAACTTATTTTAGGGCTTCATAACTTTTAGCGTTTTTTCCAATTATTCACCTTTCCCATGGAAGTCAAATTTTGCTTTGTAATAAAGTCTCACTTTAATATTTTGCCCCACGTCATATTTTAATAAAGATAAATCTTTATTTAAAAACTAAACTTTTTTGTGGCTTCATAGAGGCATTAATAAAATATTCAACTTATGAAAAGGGTCCCACCACCATGTATCTAATAAGAAATGATGCAATTTAAAATGAAACAAAACATTATATTATTCTCCTGTGTGCGGGCTGCTCCATGTGCCTCTTTCCGCATCCTCCTATTATTTCTTTCTAGTGCTTTCCCTACATGGTGGCTTCCATAGAAATTTGAGCTGCTCTCCTTTCTCTATGGTGTTGCCAAGTGTCACTCTCCGTATCCTCCTCTTATTTCTCCTGCAGCATTTATTCTTTCCCATGGAGGAATAAAAATGAGAGCCACTTTACTTGGTTTTATTTTATTTCATACGGTTTCAACTTTTATGAAAGAGGGACCCACGATCATTATTATAATAAACACATTATTATAAATTTAGCTTTTCATCTTGTGAAAACATGTTGCACCATGATAAAAAAGAAACAAAATACTTATTTCTTCCCTCCGCTTAAGCCATGTGCCTCCTTCCGCATAGTTCTGAGTTATTTTCATTGTTGCACTCCTTTTGATCTGCAGCTTCCAAGTGGAAGACTCCGTACAAATTATTTCTCTTCATTGCTGTGGGTGCTTACATCTGGGAGCCTCCGCAAGGTTTTGAGCTGCTCTCTGAGCTCCTCGGGTGCTGACAAATGGCACACTCCGTACTCATCTCTATTTTCTTCCCACACCGTTAGATCATTTGCATCTTACAGTGGCTAAGTATTTTAGTTTCTTAGGTTCTGTGTCTCTTAATATCTAAATTTGGTGAAGGCTGAAACTGTTTAATAAGACAGCGATATCATTAACATGGCTTCCATGGTATCTACTCCAAGCTATAACTATCTTGCACTGTGCATCATGAATATGATGAGCAGCCTTACTAAAAATTGATCCATCGTTTAGCGAGAAAGACCTTTATTGTAGATGGGTCTTTTGATTATGGTTGAACCTGCTTTTCTTTAAAAAGATAGCAGCATCTTTGACTTATAAGCATCGAATGATGCAACCTCCCTCTTTATAACCTAATCTTTATGTGATAGTAGTGTTATGTAGCAACCATTAAAAATACTGGCCGCTACTTACTGAATTGTTGGCAGCCTTTGCTGTGGCTTGAATAATTGAAATGTGGTATTGAAGGATTACCATAGCTGTGATCAAGAGTGATCATACCATATCTTTTCATACCGATTATGCCTTTGTTTTGGTAGTGGCTGGCAGCCATGTCTATTAGATATGACTGTGTCTCTACTTGACAACAACATGCCTCACTCCCATATAGGCTATACCCTTCATTATTAGACCATGCATCATACATCTCTTTGCACATCATGTATATGTTGAGCCTTGGATTTTAAAAGTTAGAGACTATGCCATTGCTTTCTTATGTCAAGTGCTTCATATTGAATATGTATTGACTCATATAGAATCTTTGATATTGACTGAGACTCAGTAAAAGGGAATCTGCACCTTTTATAAAGAATAACAGAAACAAAAACCTGTGAAAAGAACCACAAACCCTATCAAACTGTTGTGTATCAAAATTTCAAAATGGTGTGTAAAAACACATAATGCCTTTATTGGATTTTCCACTATTAGATAATGAGGGGAAACTCATTTTAGTACCTAAAGCTATTATTGACACTAGAGTGAAGAAATTGAGAAATAGATGCATCACAAAGTATTTGGTTCATTGGGAGAATCTACATGCACAAGATGCTACTTGGTAAGGATCAGAGATCTTGGAGCATCCAAATTTATATCTCTTGAGGGTGTGATGTCTTGTCATGGTGGTGTGGATTCCCACTGGGTGTGTACCCAACACTAGAACCCACCCATGATTAGGTACGCTCCATATGACCATGTGTCTACCTTGTGTGCTACCTCCAAGCCTTTAAATAGGATGAAAACCTCACCCTTAATGCTTGTAGTGTATGTTATCTCCACTAAGATAGTCTTTTGGTGTAGTGGCACATCACATTGATATCAGAGCTAGAGTCTCAAGGTCAAGCCCCATAGAGCATGGTGGGTCTGTGATGTCTTGTCCTAGTGGTGTAGATTCTTTCTCAACATGTACCCAACACTTGGACCCTCCTATGATCATGTGAGCTCCATTTTTCCATGTGTCCACCTTGTGTGCTAACTCCAGGCCTTCTAGTGGGATGAAAACCTCACCCTTAAGATCATGTGAGCTCCATTCTGCCATGTGTCCACCTTGTGTGCTACCTCCAAGCCTTCTAGTGGGATGAAAACCTCACCATTAAGGTTTGTGGTGCTTGTTGTCACCACCAAGCTAGTCTATTAGTGTAGTGGAACATCACATTTATAGTCATAAAAATAATTTTAAGGTAAATATATTCATCTCCAACTAATCAACCATTATGTTAGTAGTATTATATTTATTATGTCATCAATCAATGGGCATAAGATTCATGGCATTTAGAGTATATATGTTGTTCCACACCAAACTTTCCAATCAATAAAAGATTAATTTTGAGGATGTAGAGATAAAGATTTAATAATTATGCCAAGAGGCATTTTAAGTGACATCAAGAAGTCTCTTATGGTGACCATGTCAATGTAAATAAAGATCCCTTAACTTAAATTTGACCACCATTTACATGTCAAATATTTAATATTTACTAATAAACATATATTAATATTAATAATTATTATACATAGCTTAATATATATATATATATATATATATATATATACAATTATTATAGAGTTTTATTACCTACCTTTAGTCAAATATAGTTCATCTATTATGTCTTAACTAGTTATTACTAGCATACTGATATTTAAAAAACATATCTATAGTATGCCAAGAGATATCCTTCTCAAGGTACCTATTCCACCTATGTGTGGTAAATTGATTAAAAAATAGGTGCCTCAACGTACTTTAGATATATTTTTTAAATATAGGTATGCTAGTAGCATCCCCTACAAGCTTAATTCTAACTATATTATATATCTTCAAAATTATTATAATTATATAATATAATATATTAAATAATATAGGTTAGATATATTATTATAATATATTATATATTAGTTATATATAATATAACCCTAGCCCTAACCCTAATGTTAGTCTTGATAGTAATTCTAACACTAAACTTAATTCTACCCTTACATATACTTAAACCTAATTCTATTCCTAATTCCAACCCTTATCCCAACCCTAATTCTATCCATAGTTCTATATATAGAGATATAAATGTAAATGAATTTTAGTTTTTTATTATAACTATAACCCTAACCTTAACATTCAGGCCAATACTAACCCTAATTGTAACCCCAACCCTAACCCTAATTCTTATCATAGTTTTAACCCTAATTATAATATAAACCCTAACCCTAACACTAATTCCAACACTACTTCTAACTATAATTTTAACCCTAACCCTAAATCCAATTATAATTCTAATCTTGATTTTATCCCTAACCCTAATTCTTACCCTAGTACTAATTCTATTGCTAGTTCAAACCCTAATTCAAGTCCAAATTATAATGATAACCCTAACCCTAACCTTAATCCTAAAAGTAATGCTAACCCTAACTCTAATTCTAACCCTGAAACTCTAATCTTAATTCTACCCTTATATGTGTCCCTATATAATACAATAGGTATGCTGTAATTATATATAATATAACCCCAACCCTAACCCTAATGTTAATTCTGATAGTAATTCTAACCCTAAGCCTAATTCTATCCCCAACCCTAACAGTTTTAACATATTTCTAACCCTAATTCTAACTTGAAATTGAACCCTAACCCTAACCCTAACATTAATCCTAACAATAGTTCTAACCTAATTCTACCCCTAGATCTACTTAACCCTAATTCTATTCCCAATTCCAACCTTAATCCCAACCCTAATTCTAACCATAGTGCAATATATATAGATATAATGTAAATGACCTTTGTTGTTTTATTGTAACTATAACCCTAACCCTAATGTTCACCCTAATTCTAACAAAAATTTAAACCCCAACCCTAACCTTGATTCTAATCATAGTTTTAACCCTAATTCTAACTTAAACCCTAACCCTAACCCTAATTACAACACTGATTCTAACAACAATACTAACCCTGATTATAACTGTAATTGTGACCATAACCTTAAATCCAATTATAATTATAATCTTGATTTATCCCTAACCCTAATTCTTACCCCAATACTACTTATATTACTAATTCAAACCTTGATTCAAACCCAAATTATAATTATAACCTTAACTCTAACATTAATTCTAATAGTGATTCTAACCCTAACGATAACCCCAATTCTAACCCTAACACTCATTCTATTGCTAAGCTTAATTCTATCCTTAACTCTAATCCTAATTCTAACTCTAACCCATGTCATAAAATCAATTCCTCACCTCAATATTAGTGTTCCATTGGCCCACATCAATATTTAAAAGTTAGATTGCATCACGTGGAATTGACCCAACTAAATTTCAAAATTTAAAACTTATAATTTTCTTGACTTTAGCTCATTTCTTTCTCAACATGAGCTGACTTTGTACACATTTTGTAGGATATATCACTTTTAGGGTCTTAGATATGTGATTTCTGATGGCATTATCATGTTTTAGATCTTTTGAGGGAGTGTATGCTTACTTATCATAATTCCATTATTATATCTTTTCTTTTAGAGTTTTGTGCTATGTTGAGATCTATCCTTTACCCACCCTAACCACCCTTGCCAATCCCATTAGGTTTGTATTTTCATATCTAATATGCCACTAATTCTAACCCTAACCCTATTTCTAACATTGAAGCTAGTGTTAGGGTTAGGGTTGGGTCATTTAAAGTGATTTCATTAGTGTAATAATTAATTTCCAAATTTATATTAATAGATAAAAGTATTTGGTATGGAGTAATTGTTTAAATACATCATTTGACATCATAAGCCAAACATATAATATGAATTATTCCAACGCATGTACATTTCCACCTTAGTACTTGTACACATAAGAATAGTATTTGTCAACATAATATTTTTATCTATTTCTTTGCAAATACTCTTACCTTTCAAAATTACACAAATCATTCATATCATGGTTGTTTGATTTGTGTTCCACAAATCACTCATGTTTTGTTTGGATCTCTTAGCCTTGTTTTAGGATCTTACCTTTTTAATACCAAAATTACACTCTTTTGGTTCAAACTTTGCTTATATAAAAGCCAAAAAAAATCATATATTAAAAAATTTAGTAACTATTCTAATAAGCTTGTAATCTAAATATTTCCATAATCTTGGTGCATTTATTTCCAATTTGTAATCTATTTTATATTGTGTTATGTGAATTTTTCACAAAACAATTGAATTGCATACCAAAAACAAATTTCTTAATAGTTATATTTTCAATGCAACCTTGGAAATGTGTTTAATGGTGTTTATTCTTCATATCTGTTCACCTTCATAATCTTTTATGCAAACATGGGAGATAGAATGCCAACAATTGACATAATTATAATATTGGAGAATTGTATGATTCTCAGCTCTTTTTATGTAGTATGATGTTTGATAAAATAATTCAACTAAATGTTTTATATGTATATAGAGTTGATAGAAATAGAACAATTAATATAGTAGTTAGAAAATTTTACTTTTTGGAGGATCATGCACTTAATATCTTCCAAAGATGGAATTCCCAATGTAACCCTAATTACTAATATCGATTATATATTAAAAATAAAAGTAAAAATACTATATATACATTGCTTATATTTATTTTTTTCTAAAAGTGGTTGTAGTAGTTATTATAAAAGCCCATTAATGATGTAATTATAAAATAATTCTAAATAAAATAGAATAAAATAACTCTTAGTAAATAAAATAAGTCTTAAGTAAGTAATAATAGACCGACACATATTTTAAAAAACTAAAACTATAAAACATAACTACAATGGCAGAAGGGGTGGAGTGTAATGGCTTGAACGTGTTAACAAAAACTATTAAAGAGCCAGCATATAAAAATAATTACATCGACAGGAGTTATCCAATGGCATTAAGGGGATGATTGTGACAATGTACATAAAAAATAGAGCCCACGGGGTTTTTTTTAAATAAGTAGACATAGTTTTATTAAATCAATGAGCATAAAAATAAAGCATGTATATAAATATAACTAGTACTCAAACATAAGTTTAAGAGATAAAATTGAATAGAATTGGGAGAAAAGTTTAATTGGTAAGGGCACTATGTAGCCATTGTTTTCTCTCGTAAAATAAATTTATGAAGTGATATAATGCTATTACTATTATTTATATTATTTATAGAAAGTTAGATTAGGAATTACTCTTATTCTATTTGCAGGCTGCTCATTAAAATTAAAAAAAAATTATAGTTACAATGCATCTTAAATTATGGAACCTATAAATTATAATTTATTTACTATTTTTCATGCATAAACAAGTCTTTGAAAACCATAAATAAAATTAATGGCAGAGTAAATTATTTAATTTAGTTTAATGAGAGCTAGGGTTGGGGTTCTTTCAATCTTTAAAAGACACAAGGGACAAATAAAATTAATATTTAGTTTAATGACCTTTGTTTTAGATTTTTATTATGGGAGTTAATTCCTTTAAAAAAATATAATTAGCATAGATATCTTAAATACATCCATTAAAAGGATATCTTCGTTGAGGGTCTCTCTATTCTCAATAACAATTTCAATATAAGTGCCTTGATATCTCTCTACATTTTTAATAGATGTATTTAAGATATCTACTAGTTCTTAAATAGTTTTAAAGTAAAATAACACAAAGTAAATAAAATAAAATAACTTTTAATAAATAAAATAAATGTTAATTAAATAATAATAGCTCTTAAATTTTATGATTTTATTAATTCTATTTATATTTTTAAATTTTATTAATTTAATAGTTTGATTATTTTATTATTTTATTAATTCATTAATTATATATTTTATAAAAGATGAAAATAATATAAAGTGGGGTGAAAAAAGTAGGAAAGACTTAAGGTTGTTGTGAACAAAATGATAGTAGTTTCAATCTTGGTTCACCATTTAGGTAGAGGGAAAAACAATGAAAATAATATAGAAGATAAAATAAATAAACAAAATTTTCTATTACTTGCTCATATTTACCTTGATTTTGTGGCACATTTAGGTAGAGGGGAAAAACAATGAAAAGAATAAAGAATGAGGTGAAAAAAGTAGGAAAAAGATTTAGGGTTGTCATGTCTCCATTGTATATATTTGATAAAGAAAATAGTTCTAAATAGTTCTAAACTAAAATAAACTAGCATACCTATTTTTAAAAAAATCTATGTAAAAGACATTGATAGTTATCATTCTTGAGGTGCCTATTTTTTACTAGATTTGTGATTAAAGTTGGAATAGGCACCTCGTCTTTACATAGATTTTTCTAAAGATAGGTATGCTAGTTAAAATACTATACCTCATGGAAAAAAACAATACATATTTACATCCTTCACTTATTTTTTCTTTTTCCTAGGGGTTTTTGGTTAATGTTGTTTTTCTATTTTTATATTTACTGGTTTGTTCTAACCCTTAGGTATTTTCATTTTGGCTTTGACTCATTTTTTTTTGTTGTTTTTAAATTGTTGTTTCTCCTTTTTCTATGGTTTTTTTATTTCTATTTTTGTTTTGTTTGAGAGTTAGAAGAAACTTTTCTTTTTCTTTTATTTTTTCTCTTGTGCATTGACTTTTAGACTGGTTTCTTTGTTGTTTTGTGTCTATAGTCTTCCTCCTACCTCCCCTTGGTTTGTGTTCCTTCCTCTTCATCCCTCTTTGTCCTTTAAATAGATCAAGTTTGCTCTCCAATCTGCAACTCTCCTCATCCTGATGATGGATCATTGAGTATGATCCGAAACATTTCTTATTATTTTTTGATTCAAAAATAGACACAGTTAAATCCAAAAGCACTCACCCAATACATATGTTTTAAGTTATTTTTAGTTTTTGAAAATAGTTCTAAAGTAAAATAAATTAGGATACCTATCTTTAGAAAAATCTATGTAAAAGAGTGAGAGTTATCATTCTAGAGGCACCTATTTTTTACTAGAATTGTGATTAAAGTGGGAATAGACACATCAAAATGATATCTCTTGATGTCTTTTACATATATTTTCTAAAGATAGGTATGTTACTTACAATAATATACCTCATGGAAAAACAACGATACATGTGTGAATTTTTACTAGATTTGTGATTAAAGTGAGAATAGGTGCTTTAGAATGATAACTCTCGACATCTTTTACATAGATTTTTGTAAAAATAGGTATGCTAGTTACAATAATATACCTCATGGAAAAAAAACCAATACATATGTTTTAACCTATTTTTAATTTTTGCAAATAGTTCTAAAGTAAAATAAATTAGGATACCTATCTTTAGAAAAATCTATGTAAAAGAGTGAGAGTTATCATTCTACAGGCACCTATTTTTATTAGATTTGTGATTAAAGTGGGAATGGATGCCTCAAAATGAATGATATCTCTCGATGTCTTTTACATAGATAGGTATGTTAGTTACAATAATATACCTCCTGGAAAAACAACAATACATATGTGAATTTTTACTAGATTTGTGATTAAAGTGGGAATAGACGCCTCAGAATGATATCTCTCAGCATTTATTACATAGATTTTTCTAAAGATAGGCATGTTAATTACAATAATATAGGGAAAAAAAACAATACATATGTTTTAAGATATTTTTAGTTTTTGCAAATAGTTATGAAGTAAAATAAATTAGGATACCTATCTTTAGAAAAATCTATGTAAAAGATTGAAAGTTATCATTCTCGAGGCACCTATTTTTTACTAGATTTGTGATTAAAGTGGGAATAGACGCCTCATATACCTCATGGAAAAACAATAATACATATGTGAATTTTTACTAGATTTGTGATTAAAGTGAGAATAGGCGTCTCAGAATGATATCTCTCGACGTCTTTTACATAGATTCTTCTAAAGATATGAATCCTAGTTACAATAATATACCTCATGGAGAAAAAACAATACATATGTTTTAAGCTATTTTTCAGTTTTTGTAAATAGTTCTAAAGTAAAATAAATTAGTTACAATAATATACCTCATGGAAAAAAAACAATACATATGTTTTAATCTATTTTTAGTTTTTGCAAATAGTTCTAAAGTAAAATAAATTAGGATACTTATCTTTAGAAAAATCTATGTAAAAGAGTCTATGTAAAAGAGTGAGAGTTATCATTCTCGAAGCACCTATTTTTTACTAGATTTGTGATTAAAGTGGGAATAGACGATTTGTGATTAAAGTGAGAATAGATGCCTTAGAATCATATCTCTCAATGTCTTTTACATAGATTTTTCTAAAGATAGGTATGTTAGTTACAGTAATATACCTCATAGAAAAACAACAATACATATGTGAATTTTTACTAGATTTGTGATTAAAGTGAGAATAGGCGCCTCAGAATGATATCTCTCGATGTCTTTTACATAGATTTTTCTAAAGATAGGTATGTTAGTTACAGTAATATACCTCATAGAAAAACAACAATACATATGTGAATTTTTACTAGATTTGTGATTAAAGTGAGAATAGGCGCCTCAGAATGATATCTCTCGGCGTCTTTTACATAGATTTTTCTAAAGATAGGTATGCTAATTAGGATACCTATCTTTAGAAAAATCTATGTAAAAGAGTGAGAGTTATCATTCTCGAGGCACCTATTTTTTACTAGATTTGTGATTAAAGTGGGAATAGACACCTCATAATGATATCTCTCGATGCCTTATACATAGATTTTTCTAAAGATAGGTATGTTAGTTACAATAATAGGGGAAAAGACGCAATACTTGAGATAGTTCCAATGGTTGAGATAGTATATGTGCATTTAAGGCCCAATATTTTTTGAAGTTTAAGGTTGTTAGTGTTACTATAAGTACTAATAATTGAATGAAATGTGCCCTTTAGATTTAAAAAGAAGCCAATCATGTGATGCCACATCAGCCCACTAACAAAACATGACTTAATGCACACCTATTGGTCCACCCTTTTTTTTTTTGGAACTATTTGACACCTCAACAAAAAGCATGTTGATGTGGCATTATATTTGATGATGTGGCCCTGAAACCTTAGTTATAAGCAGGGGTGTTGCCAAGTAAGCTATTGTAAAAAATTTGGAGTAATTAGAAATTGCCACTTATGATTTTGAGAGGCGTGAAATTAGGGTGCACCACTACTGGGTCCTCTCCCCTATACCTCATGGAAAAACAACGATATATATGGAAAAACAACGATACATATGTGAATTTTTAAGCTTGCATGTTACCTTTTATGATTCCAAAAATACCCTATAGTGCCACTTGATTGTACCTCGAGCTCTCTACGAGACTGTAAGGGCAGTTCGCTATCGCGAGAACTATCGATCGATAGTTAGATAAGGGTGATCCGATTCTCTTGGTAGCAGGAATGGTGGCTACTGGCTAGCATTTGGTAGGCACAGGACGGTAATCTTTCAAATACGCCTTAATTTTTCAAATTTATTGCAAGGGTATTTGGTATGGGAGAGAGGGTGAAGTTCAATGAAAAGGTAATGGCACCAACAGACGCAGTTGGAAGCATTCATAAAAGGGGCCAAAGATGCAGCTTACCATATCTTCATGAAGACATAATCTACCAAATTTTATCGAGGTTCCCTCTTATCCAACTTTTGCAAGCTCAGCTTGTTTGCCATTCATGGCGAAAAACAATTAGCTCTTCACACAAGTTTCATAATATGTGGGAAAAGCAAAACAATGAAAAATGGATATTTATAAATCGGTCTGACGGGGTGACCTTGTTCAACACAAGGCAATGTGTATTCTTGAAAAAGAAGATATTAGATGATTCATGGTGTCTAAGAGCTGCAGGTGGGGGTCTCTTGCTTTATACAAACAACAAGGATGGAATGTTGAAACTCATAAATCCCTTAACACTGCAATCTACTGATCTTCCGGATGCAGTTTTAGGCTCTATTGAGAACTTGGGCACCACATCTTCAGGACGAAGAGGAAGACCACCTCTCCCCTTATCAAGTTATATGAAAAGAGTCGATCACCAAGTTGCAGTAGAGATTAAGTTGGATTCAACTGCCAAAACTTACCAGGTAATTGTTGTTGGGAATTTTACTAACAGAAAATTGCATGTTTTGATATATAGATCTGATCAGCAATCTTGGGAGATTAACATACCCAACATATTAGGTACACAAAGGAACATAAGCCTCCACAAGTTTCCACGGTCAGCAATTTGCAATGAAACAATCTACTGTTTTTCTACAGATGTACAGTTCGTGGCTTACCATCTTGGTAAAGAGAATTTACTGAGGTTTATTCGTGGGTCTGTGTTGTTGTATGGATGTCGTGAAATACTAAATTATGGAGTAGTTGTGTACAAGGGAAGACTTATAATGCTTGGTGGCTCCATTTGGCCGTCCGGTCTTAATGTAGTGGTCATTTATGAGTTGGACAAGGATACCTGTGTATGGAAGGCCATTGGTACTATAGAAAACAAGGAGGTGTACTATGGACTGCTTCAAACACAGATATTTATGGTGAGTTGTGGTGATGGGATTGGCGATTATATTTGGATAATAGCCAAGAATTGGGATAAGATGGTGTCCATAGATCCAGATAGCGCTGAGTTTAGATTTTGGAAAGGAATTCCACGAGATTGTCTCAATTCCAATCTTCAAAATGGTGGTAACAAAGCCTTCTGTATGCCCTTGACATTTTTCCCCTTCTGGTAGCTTTTGGTCGATAAAAAATATTCGTGAGGCAGCGTGGCCATAACTTACAAAGTCCCATGTTTGATACCAACAATCAATTTACCATTTGAGATAAAGTTATGCCAAGGAAAGAGCCAACCATAGGTTGGGGAGAAGATACCTCATCGAAGTCGGAGGAGATTACTCTGGAAGTAGCCATGCTCATTATCACTATCTTCAGTGTGTGGAGTGCGTGATCAACAATAGAATCGTACGAAAGCATACTTAATTTGCATGTTTAATATCTATTTTTATTTTTTCCTTGCATGAAGATTTTATTTTAGTTTTAGTTAGGACTGTTTTATTTTTAGTTTTAGACTACTGTAAGCTCTATTAATATCGTATTCTGTTCGCTGTTTTTTTCGAGTGGATAAACAGCCAATTCAAGAATTTTCTGAGTAGAATAAAACAGTGTGCTTTTCTTTTTTCTGCTATGCTAATTGTTCATTCTTTGAGCAGTATATGGATGTGATAGATTTAATTTTTCAGTTCAGTAATTTTTTTTTTAAATCTCTTCACTATAGAGTTAGAGTTTTTTTATTTTTTTCCAATTGGTATCAGAGTAGGTTGAAAGAAACTATTGTGCAGAGCAGTTATCTCTAAATTATTATTAGAATGATTAATGACAGTAGCATATCATTCCAACGGAGACAACTATGAATATTGGAGCATTAAAATGAAGACCTTATTTTTGTCCAAAGATCTCTGAGAATTAGTAGTAGAAGTAGGATACACTGAACCTTCATATCAGAATGCCTTAATAGGAAATCAACGAAATCAATTGAAAGATAACAAGAAGAAGGACAATGAAGCTCTATTTACTATTCAATCGCATTGGATATTTCAATTTTCTCTCGTATTGTTGGCATGATAAAATCAAAGGATGCATGGGAGGCTTTGGAAGTTGCATATTAAAGAAGAGATTTTGAAAATTTAAGGATGAAAGAATTCGAGTCCATTCAAGATTTTATCACAAGGACTCAACATATTGCTAACCAGCTTAGGACTCAAGTGGAAGCTTTAGCAGAGTGAAAGATTGTAGAGAAGCTTATAAGATCTCTTCTTGTAAGATCTATTGGTGATAGTCATTGAAGAAAGCAAAGATCTAACCACATTCAAAGTGGTAGAGTTGGTAGATTCTTTGCAGTCTCATGAGGAGTGTATGCAACATTCTATAGAGGGTTTTGTGCAAGCTTTCTAGTCTATAGTAAGAATTAAAGAAAGATCTACAATTCCTCTTTCTCAAACAAATAAATCTCAAGGGGGGTCTTTTACTAGCAGAGGACATGGTAGAGGAAGAGGAATAAATTCTATGGATTGTAGAAGCATACAGTGTAGGTATTGTGAATGTTTTAGACACTATGAGTCTAAGAGTAGAAAGAAGAAATCTGACTTGAATAAGTCAAGAGCCAACTATATTGATGACTCTTTTGAAGAAGAAGTCTGACTTGAATAAGTCAAGAGCCAAGTATATTGAAGAGTCTTTTGAAGATGCCAAACACTCCATATTCTTCACATGTAACTTGCCAAAAGAATGTCATAAAGATGTGTGGTTCTTGGATAATAGGGGCTCAAATCATATGACAGGTAAATCTAATCTCTTTGTCAAATTAAATGAATCAGTGAGAAGTCAAGTAAATTTTGGTGATAATAAAGAGGTTGATGTCATGAAAAAAGGTACCCTTGTTGTAAAGACTAAACACAGAGAAGGTACTCATTTTCATGATACTTTGCATGTGCCAAATTACTACATAATCTTTTAAGTATTGGGCAAATTGTAGCAAAAAATTATAAAGTTGTATTTGAAGATAATTGCTACAAAATATTTGATAAATCAGCTAATTATCATCTTGTAGCAAAGACTCCTATGACAGAGAATAGGTTATTTCCTCTCAGATTGCTTTCCACTAATGTGCATGCCCTCAAAGAAACCATAGATGATTCATGCTTAGGGCACAAACATTATAGACATGGATCTATTTTCTCAAGAAGAAATATAAAACCTTTGAATGCATCAAGAATTTTAAAGTTATGGCTGGGAAGCAAAGTGGGTATTATCTCAAAATACTTAGAATAAATAGAGGGAGAGAATTCACTTCAAAAGATTTCTCTAATTTTTGTAACAATTATGACATCAAGAGACAACTTACTATACCCCCAACAAAATGGTATTGCAAAAAGAAAGAATTGTACCATTATGGAAATGGAACAAAGTATGCTGTAATAAAAAAAAACTTCCAAATTGTTATTGGGGAGAAGTTGTGGCAACAAAAATATATATCTTGAATCAAAGCCCCGCAAAATTAGTTCAGAACATCACTCGGAAGGAATCTTGGAGGGTTCATAAACCTTCTATGGCTCATTTCCATGTATTTGGTTGTCTAGCATATGTTCATATTCCAATTCAGGAACAGAAGAAGTTGGAAGTGAAATCTCAACTTTGTATCATTGTGGGATATTCTGATGCAACTAAAAGGTACAAATTTTATAATCTTGACACAAAGTAATGGTTTGTAAATCATGATGTGGTTTTTGATGAAGGGGGAGTATGGAAGTGGAAAAAAGGTGTACAACAAAAAATAGTGGCAATTATGAACATAGAAGAGGACAGAATTCTTCCTCTCCCTACAAGCCCAAGAGGAAATTCAAGCTCTAGTAGTAATTCAAGTGGAAGTTCAAGCTCCAATAGTAGCTCAAGTTTGAGTTATCTAAGCTCAAGTTGACAGAGGTCTCTTGATAGCACAACTTCAGGTGATGGTTCAAGTCCAACTTCAAGCCCAATCTCTTCAACAAAGGTATGAAGTTTAAATGATTTAGGAAAGGAGAACCAATATGAATCCAATTGTAAATTTTCCCTTGCTTAGTCAAATTCAAATTGAACCCTCTATATATGAAGAAGAAATAAAAGAGAATGTATGGATTGATGCTATGAATAAAGAGATGGAAGTAATTGATAAAAATAATACATGGGAATTAGTGCAGCTTCCAAATGATAAACAAGTGATTGATGTCAAACGGATTAATAAGGTGAAATATCATGTTGATGGTTATGCGAAACAACACAAGGAAATATTTTTTTCCAAGAGATTTGCACAAAGACTTGGAGTATATTATTTAGAAACCTTCACTCCATTTACAAGACTTGGTACCATTAAGATTATATTGGCAATTGTTGCACAAAACAAGTGGCATGTATATCAGATGGATGTAAAATTAGCCTTCCTTAATGGTTATATAGATGGGGAATTCTATATGAAACAAACCATGGGCTATTAAATTCTAAGCAAAGAACAATTGATTTACAAGTTGAAGAGAGCTCTATATGGGTTGAAGTAGGCCCCTCGTGCTTGGTATGCAAGGATTGATAGTTATTTATTGAATAAGGGATTCAATAGAAGCCCCTCAGAGCCAACCTTATATGTCAAACATGTTGGTAATGATATTCTCATTATTTTCCTTTCTGTTGATGATCTCATTTATATAGGTAACAACAAAACTCTTTTGGAGGAATTTCAAGCAAAATGAAACTTGAATTTGAAATGTCAGATTTAGGCCTAATGCATTATTTTCTTGGTGTGGAAGTGCAATAATAACTAGGAGGTATATTCATTAAAAACCAAGTATGTAGCTGATTTATTGAAAACATTTTGAATGAATACATGCACAGAAGTTCAACTCCTTTAGCCCTCAGTGAGAAATTAACCGAGGAAGATGCAAGTTCCAAAGTAAACGTCACTTTGTATAGAATTTTATGTATCTCACTATAACTAGACCTGATATTATATATGTTGTGAACCTCATCTCTCAGTTCATGTAGGATCCACATGAGTCTCATTGGCATGCTTCTAAAAGAATATTATGGTATGTGAGTGGAACTCATAATTTAGACTCCATTATTTTTTTACTAAAAAATGTGAACTATTGGTTACATAGATTCTAATTGGGCTGGTTTAGTGGATGATATAAAATCAACATCTAGCTATGTTTTCTCATTTGGTTCTAGAGTTGTATCTTGGAGTAGTATGAAGCAGGCAACTGTGGCTTTTTCTTCAGCTGAAGTATAATATATTGTTGCACAACAACACTAGGTTGTCAAGCAATTTAGATTAGATGAATATTGAAAGACCTACACTTCATACAATAACATCCAACTACTCTTTTTTTTGTGATAACGGTAACACCATTGCAATGACCAAAAATCCTATGTTTCATGCATGATCAACAATAGGATTGAAGAAAGCATGTTTAATTTTAATGTTTAATATCTATTTTTATTTTTTTTTTGTTCCATGCAACTCATTAGCATGAGGATTATTTTTAGACTTGTTTTCTCACTGCAGTGCATGAAGATTATATTTTAGTTTTAGTTAGGACTTTTATTTTTAGTTTTAAACTGTTTTAAGCTCTATTAATACTGTATTTTGTTCGCTATTTTTTTTTCAGTGGATAAACGGCTAATTCAAGAATAATATAATGTACTTTTTTTTTTTACTATGTTGATTGTTCATTCTTTGAGCAGTATATGGATGTGATAGGTTTAATTATTTAGCTCAGTAATTTTTTATGGTTAAAAATCCTTTTAGTATGGTGTTAGAGCTTTTTTAATTTCTTTCAGTGTGAAAGTGGACAAATAAAACAATAGTTGTTACTGCGATGAAAATTAGGGAAACAGTTATTGCTCGATTCAGTCAGTGACCGATTGTCTCTTATCTTAAAGATTGTACCTTGGATATTTGCTTTTGAAGTAGGCATAGATGGTTAGTTGTAATGATTTTGTTTCTGCATAACACCGATGGGCACCTAACAAAGTGGGTGTTGATGATGTGTTCATTATTGGTATTTATGTTTTGTTAGTTACAAATTGAAAGATTAGTGAACTATAGAATACAGCTTTTCACCTGGAATCAAAGATTAACATGCTCTAACAAGCATTAGGTCTTATTTGCAAACAACTTCCAGCTCTCCAAGTTCTTGATATAACTGATAGTCATATGTAGGTAGGATCAAATCTTTTGCCCATGTTTTCCAATCTCAGCACATTGGTGATTAATAACTATGGTATAACTTGGGAGCAGGTTATTTCAGACCTTTCTATTGCTTGTGTTCAGTTCAATAATTTATGTATGACTATTGCAGCATTGGTAGGGTTGTAAGTGACTGTACTTTAGCCCTTTTGCTTTTAAAAAATATATATTCTATAATTGGTGTTAGGTTGAGAAGCTAAAGAAAACCCTTCCTACTATTGAAGAGCTGCATCTTGGTGGGAATAAATAAAGAAATATTGAGATATGAAATTCAACGCACTTGCTTGCTTTGGTGATTGATCTTTTTTGTCCTGGAAAGAGGTATGGAAAGATTAAAGATAGAGATGGAAATGGTAGGCACTGAATCTAGGAGTTAAAACTTCCTTTTGTGTTGGTGATATATTGTATTGGTAATAGCAAAAAATCAAATTGGATTCTTTGGTTAACAATGGCAAAGATTGATGCCACACAATATGAAAAGGGTTAAATGCATTTAGAGACACTAGATAAGTTTTCCTTGATTAGACAATTCTGCTAAGAATCATTACTAGATTGATTTTCACTGTCAATTCTCCTTAGGTGTAGATTAGTTTACCTTTCTTAAATGATTTATCTAATGGGAAAATGTATTTCGCTGGTAGTGCTATGCTAACATCTGTTTATGATTCTAACTGTATCAATACACCTTTTGCTTTTGTCAATTAACTAAATTAGCTTTAGGAGCTATTAACCATTTAATGACCTACTATTCCTGGATTTCTATTAACACTAATTTTTTTTTACCTAACTGGTGTAAGCTAAAAAAACAAGAGGAAGATCTGCCCAGAGGACGATCACTAAGGAAACCGAACATGACCACCATCAGCACTAAAGCAATCTATTCGTAACTTAACTTGCCAATATAGTAGTAGGATTTAGAGATTGGAAACCAGCAGCGTGGTTGCTTGATTGGTTATAGAGTAGTGTATTAGATATTCAAGTTGGTGTACAAGACTTGAGCAACCCTCAGACTAAATAGGTTGCCAATGGCGGTAAGGTTCATTCAAATTAGTTTTCATCCACAGGCACCCCAGCATTTTGTCTGGGAAAACGTTATTCCTCTATCAAATAAGAGAATAAGAGGAAGTATTCCCTTTAACTCACTCTCTTTCCAACAAGGTTTTTCAAAATTTTCAAGTGTTGTTGATATGCTCTCTTCAGGAAGAAATACTCTAATCCTAGTGTCCCCTACCAGATTTGCTTCCATCCCTCACCTCAGACCTTCAGTGTATTCGTACACTCTCACTAAACATACCTTCATCATTCACTAGTCTCAAGACACTATCCCTATCCCTCTCCAAACCACATGTAAATGCTGTACACATTCCACGGTAGGCTTATGTACTATTGGCCACAGGCTATTCATCAATCAGGGACTTAAAATACATCCATTTTGGCTCTGCCAAAATTTTTCTCTACTTGTTAATGGTTATAACTCCCAAATGCAGAGCATATGACTCTCTAGAAACCAAATACCTAATGATAATAGAACTTTAGCTTTCCAAGCATTTCATCAAAACCATTAAAAGTAGCTTTTAAACACTTTTTGAAGTTTTTATGCAGAGAACCTAATCACAATGTGGGCCTACACTTCAAGTACCTCATTGACAGACAAAATTGTCTAAATGAGACTTCTTGCAATTCGGAAATCATTCAAAAGTCAAATAGTAGAATGAGGGGAAGCTCATCCACATTAGTTTCTCCCATACTTCGCACAAACATAGAAATTACTCGATAGCTTCCATAACAAGCTGATGTACTTCATCAGTCGCAGGCTATCTATTAACCAGGGGTTTACACTTCATCTATTTTTCCCCTGCCATATCGTTTTCTCTCATTTCTCAATCTCTAATTGCTAATGGTCATAGCCCACAAATGCAAAGTATACACCTAACAATAACAAAATACTTTTGTGTTTACAAGCACTCCAACACTCCCTCAACATCATCAACAGAAGGCTGTGGACCATTTGTGAAGTTTTTATGAAGCAACTTAATCACAAGATGGGAATATACTTCAAGAAAACCAACAACAGACACTAGCAACATTTGGATAAGAAAACCAACAGTAGAAGCAAAAGGTGCTGTTTGTGAAGTTGCAACATCAACATATCCTGTAAAATTTTCCTGGGATAGTTTGAAAATGTACCGATCCGCTTTATTACATCAGAGTTTTCCTGGATCTTCCTCAAGATGGAAGGATGGGTTCCAAGGTCAACGGCGAGATTTTCGTTCTATCCTTAAAAAACCAGGCTTGCAGGATTATGGGCGACAGCCGACAGGAAGGAAGGTGTGGTTTCAAGATGGGTTTTCAAATGAAAGACAGAAAATGACTTTTTCCAATAAAGATGTCACTTTTCCCTTTAGGACTCCGCTGGAATCCCAACAAACTGCCTTTAAGGAGTTTCAAGCAAGAAAATCTGATCCCAGGAATAGACTTAAGGATACTTCGACACTAACCAGTCCCCATCCAAAAGAAAATCGATGGATGGATCTCCAGAAGAGAAAAGGTTCCCATTTCCATCACTTTCATACACACCGGGAAAAGGAAAGATTTGTCCCCAAGCAAAAAAAGATCTGGATCCCTGTTATAAAGAAGGTCACACGGCGCAGTGAGCAACAAGATATAATCCTCACCCAGATGGAGAAAAAGCTCAAAGATAAATCCCAACTCCTGATGGATACAGCTGTTATAGGTAAAGTTATGTCTCCTCATTTCTCAGTTCAAGATCTCATAGATTGGCAGCTCTCTAGGTGGGGGAATTTGGTTGATTTTTGTGAACTGGGTAATGGTTTTTTTTGCTTTGTGCTTCCGGATAAGGAGGAAAGAAATAAAATTCTAGAAATGAAAATATGGAAGTTTAACCAAACAGTGATCTGCTGTCAAGAATGGCGCCCAAACTTTCATGTGGGAAAAGAGCAAATACCCTTGATTCCTCTCTGGATTCATCTCCCCTATTTGCCAATGGAATATAGAGATGTTGAGATTCTTACATGTCTTGGCAACTCCTTGGGGGTGTGTCAAGAAGTGGATATCCCCAAAGTAAACCTCACATCCTCTTCAGTGAGAGTCCGAATTCTTACATAGGCTAAGGAGTTATTGCCCAAAAGATTAAAATTGGATTCTCCTCAAGGGCCTTGGCTCCAAGACATTTTGTTACAAGATGGTGTAGATACAGATGATCTTGAACGGCTCCAAGCTTTCCTTATGGCAGAAGTTCACCTGCCCAAGCAAGACTGAGATTTCGTTCAACAGAGAGAAGTTTCTAGTCCAGCCTCTTTAGCAGACTTGGCGGGGGAGGAACCTGGCCTAGGGAGTAGCAATGCCATTCTTTTGGGCTCTCAGCTTGCCTATGTCATAGCTCCGGTCCAGTTGAGTGAGAACCTACAAGACTTACAGGTTGTGCTTGGAACCCCAGAGGGTCAAGCTCAGAAAACTAATTTAGACATTCTTGCAGAGGGCAGCAATGAGAATGCTTCTCATTATCAGAAGATCCTGAGGATGTGGAGCCTCCTTCTCAGGAAGGCATCTGTCCCAACACTATTGCAAAGGAGAATCCTAAACATGACACTGGTTGCTTTTCCCCTCTTAGAGAGGAAGAGGAGTTCTTAAACTGGGAAGAGGACACCCCTCTGCGAGATATGATCCATATCACTTCAAAGGATCAGACTGCTCCCAGGGAGTTAGTAAACGAGCCAAAGGACTTCTCTAAGGAATTGCTTCAGGATAATGAAACTTTGAGAGATCTTTTAGATCAGGTGGTGACTAAGGTGGCAACCATTGTGATGGAGGAAATTGCAGATGAGGTCCTTCAGGAAGATCTAGAGAAGGATGAGAATAGACTGCTCGGCTTGCTCCGCACAAGTATGAGAAGCCCTATGTCTAAAGGCACTCCCACCCTGATCAGGAAAAGCTCCAGACAGAAGCAGTTGAAGTATAGCAAAGATGTGTCAAGTGACCTAAATCTTCAGGTTCCCAGAAGTCCAAGCAGGAGGAGAGTTATCTACTCTCCTCAGGAGATATGAAGATTCTCACGTGGAATGTTAGGGGCCTTAATGCCCCTAACAAAAGGAACCTCATCAAATTTCAAATTGATGAGGAAAGAGCTGATATAATCTTGTTACAGGAGACTAAGATGTCTTCAGAATCCTTTGGTCTATACTCTAAGAGTTGGAAGGATTGGAGCTTTGAGAAGGTGGATGCACAAGGTGCTTCAGGAGGTTTAGTTACAGGTTGGAGAAACTATATTCAAGCCTTGGAGGTAGTGCAGAAGAACGATAATTTCCTAATAGGCAAGTTTCCTACATTCTTTAAGGGATCTGATATGTGGATTGTGAATGTATATGCACCAGTAGATTTATGTCAGAAGAAATTAGTTTGGGATCACCTCTCTACTTGGCTAAGCAAATTGAAATGGAGTCTATTCATCTTAGGAGGCGATTTTAACTCCATAATAGATGAGGCGGAAAAGACAGGGGGTATCACACATCCGGCTAGATCTCAGAAGGACTTCAAGGATTTCATTAATCATAATCTTCTGCTAGACTGCATTCCTTTCAATGGTACCTTCACTTGGACGAACAAAAGAAAAGGTTTTCTACAAATAGCGGAAAGGCTGGACAGATTCCTTCTCTCTCCACAATGCTTTAACCTCCCAGTCAGTTTTGAAGCAGAAATACGGCCTTTGATAGGGTCAGACCATTACCTAGTCAAGCTCTCTATAGGAGGCTTTAAGATCCCCCGCAAGAAGATGTTCAGGTTCTAGTCTATGTGGTTCATAGATTTGTCCTTTATGGACCACATTCAATCCTGGTGGAAAACTATCCCCTTTGTGGAAGGCTCTCGTATGTTTCAGCTTGCAAATAAACTCAAGTTTTTAAGGCACAGGATCATGGAATGGAACAAGAGTAAATTTTGAAATGTCTTTGCCGAGAAAGCTAGAATTCAGCAAGAGTTGAAAGAGCTTGCGGACTCCATAATTATTTGAGGCATGGATCTACCCTCTTTTAAGAAGGAGAAACTTTTGAGAGCACAGCTGGAAGAGATCTTCAAAAGGGAAGAAATCTTTTGGAGATAGCGATCTAAGGAGTTATGGCTGAAAGAGGGTGATAAAAACACCTCCTTTTTTCATTTGTCTGCCAAGGTGAGAGCCAGTGCCAATTCTATTAAATCCATTCACCTGGGAAATGGACAGATCTGCACCGAACAGTCTGTGATTCTCAATGCAGCCCAGAACTTTTTTGCAGATCCTCTCACTAGCCCGCTCTATCAACGGGACAAAGGCCTGCAGGTTTGTAATCTCATTCCTAAGTTAATTCAGGAAAATCATAATAGGGAAATTTTGAAACCTTTCACTTTAGAAGAAATTAAGGTTGCAGTCTTCTCCTTGGAGGGAGAGAGAGCGCCGGGCCTGGATGGATGGACAGGCCTTTTCTTTCAAAAGTGTTGGGATACAGTTGGAAGAGATGTCTTTCTGGCTGTAGAAGAATCCAGAAAAGCTAAGACTATGCTCAAGGAGTTCAAATCGACCTGTATAATGCTTATTCCTAAAACAAGCTTTCCTCAATCTTTTGAAGACTTCAGACCTATTTCCCTCTGTAACTTCATTTCCAAGATAATTTCAAAGGCTCTAGTGATCCGATTATCCCCTCTGATGAAGGAGTTGATTTCTAGTGAACAAGGGGGTTTTGTCCCAGGTAAAGAGACCATGGAGGGAGCCATCCTAACCCATGAAATCTTACACTCAGTGAACAAGGATAAGCAGCAAGCAATGGTTGTGAAGCTAGATATGTCAAAAGCATATGACAGAGTGAACTAGGGCTTCCTTATTGATATCCTCTCGCATATGGGTTTTTCCAAAGTAGTGATTAGATGGATTAATTCCTGCCTTTCAGGGTCCTGAACCACAGTGTTAATTAATGGTCAGGAGTCTGGTTTCTTTGAACCTTCTCGAGGATTAAAACAAGGAGATCCTCTTTCTCCTTATCTTTTTATCCTCATGACAGAAGCCCTTACATGGTCCATAAAGGAAGCAAAGAGAAGGTCAGACTGGTAGGGTATCAAGATAAAAGGTATATCCGAGGTCTTCACACATACCTTGTTTACAGATGATACCATTCTTTTTGGTCAAGCTTTGCTCCGGGAAGCCAGATCAATGATGAATACAATTAATTCTTATTGCTGTGCCTTAGGACATTTAGTGAATTTTAATAAATCTATGGTCTACTTCCAGAATGTTCCTTTGCTACTCCAAAAATTGATCAAAGTCACCCTTAATCTTGAATCCCAGGTGCTTCCAGGAAGCTATCTCGGCCTTTCCCTGTTCATGGGCAGATATAAAAATACCTTATGGGGTAAGGTGTTAAAGAATTTGAATTCAAAGCTGGCAAAATGGAAAGGGTGCCATCTGTCCCTAGCAGGGCGAATAGTATTGATAAAAGCAGTTCTGTCTACGGTGCCAGTCTACATGATGTCAGTTTTTCACATTCCAAAAGGTATTATTTCTAAAATTGATGGTATCTATAGGAAATTCCTCTGGCAGGGCTCTCTAGAAGAGAAGAAAATTCATCTATTGGCCTGGGATAAGGTTTGCAAACCTAAGGCGGCTGGAGGGTCTAGTATCTTGGATATTCAAGTTCAAAACTAAGCTCTTGGGGCCAAGCTGGCGTGGAGTATGTATTCTAAACCTAATGCCATGTGGGTGAAGTTAATGAAAGTCAAATATCTTGACACGATGGATAATGAGAGGATTTTCACTGTGCAAAACCCTCCCAAGGGGTCCACTATTTGGAATTTTTTAGTAAGAAGTAGAGATCTCCTTCAGCCTAACCTCATGTGGATCATACATAATGGTGAAAAGGCCAATTTCTGGTTTGATTCTGGGGTGGGGGATCGCCGTTGTCTGAATTATATGAGCTTTCTGAGGCACGTTTTTTTCTCCAATCTAATTGGGGCCAGAAAGTTAAAGACTACTGGCAGGTGATAAGTGAGGGGTCCTCAGTTACAGTTGCCTGGAAAGGATTTCAGGATTGCAACTTTCCTAGCTCTCAAAAAGCTATCCTCAGTCGTCTTCTTGGTAAAAGGTTAGTGCTAGTTTCTAGCTTGGAGGATGAAGTGGTTTGGACTACAGCTAGCTCAGGTCGTTATTCAGTCGAAGACGGTTATAAATTTGGTGTACAGAAAGCTGCTACAGACTGGCCCTCAAAGTTGTGCTGGGGGAAATCAATTCTTCCTAAAGCAGGAGCGTTCACCTGGTGTGCGTTCCATAATAAAATCCGTACAGGTGATCGAATCAAAAGATTAGGTTTGGGAACTAACTTCCCCTGTGTGCTTTGTGGTTGTGAGGAGGAATCTATAGATCACGTCTTGCTACAGTGCCCTTTTAGTAGAGCATGTTGGACCTGGTTCTTTAAAAAGATAAAATGGTGCAGCCCTTTATCCAAATCTTTATTTTTTATGTTAAAAAATTGGCCCCTTTGGCTTGGCTATACTACATTAGCTTGTTTATGGGAACTAGGTCCTTCTATGATCATCTGGCACATCTGGTGGGAAAGGAACTTGCGTTTCTTCAGGAAGGAAGCAAGGTCGCCATCCCAAGTCTGTGAAAAACTCGAAATTGCTCTAGCAGATCAGGTTGTGGCACACCTTAGATCCATTAAATCTTCAAAGTTGGTATGGTCTAAATGGGACGAGGAAATCATCTCGCTTTGGCCATCTATCAGGTTCACGGGGCTCAGTCACAATATAGGAGCCTCTCAGATCTCCACAAACAGAAATAGAGTTACATGGACTCGACCTTCCTCTCCTTACAGTAAGCTTAACTTTGATGGGGCTTGTCGAGGGAACCCTGGTCCTTCTGGAACAGGTTGTGTCATCAAAGATTTTAATGGTAATCTGCTAGCAGCCAAGGCAACCAAATTACCCTCAGGTACTAATAATGAGGCAGAAGCATGGGCTCTGGTTCATGGTCCCACAATAGCCCTTGAAAAAGGTGTAAGGAATGTGTGGATTGAGGGAGATTCCCTGATCGTAATTAATGCCATCAAAGGCAGAGGGTTAGACAATTGGAAGCTGAATTACATCCTCAACATTGCAAAACCTCTTCTGAGCAGACTTGACAATTTTTTCATCTCACACCTTTCGAGAAGGTAACAGGGTGGTGGATTTTTTAGCCAATGTAGCAATTGACAGCGAGTATGCCCACGTAAATTTCCCATCTGGCGAACACCACCTGTCTTCTCGTCTGACCTCCCTCCTGTCTGCCGATATGGAAGATGAGTAAGCCTCGTACTTTTCTTTGGCTTAATGCATCTCTACTCTCATGTACGGTTGGGATGACTGTGATGGCTCACAATGTGCTGGGGAGATGTTTCATTTATTCCTACATTTACTTCTATGGACGGTCGTCTGACACTCTGCAGGAGCTTTCCTTTCATTTTTCAAAGAAGGAGATGCTACTTGGGACAGTTCGGGCATTGTAAAATGTCCCGTCTGCAAGGGAAAGATTGGGAATCCCCTCCCACCTTATGTTCATTTATAGCATTAGCCGTGCCAGATCTGCCCGGATCCAGTGCTTTTTTTGACGGCGTAACGGCTTAATAGATTTGTATGCTCCTATTCTTAAAGGACATGCTGCCCTTGTTACTTGGTGTCTCTTTCTGGCTGTGTACTCTTTTCGGGCTCTGTGCTGTTGATGTTTGAGTTCTTTTTATCCTCCACCAGCCCTCAGTTTCATTTACTAAGCCTCTCTCTTCTTCTTTACTCTGGTCCCTCTCAAGTCTTCGGCCTCTGGTGTTTGATGATGGCGGATACGCGTTTGAATTAGCGGTTGTTTTTTCCTTCTCTTGACTGGGAACCGGAGATACGGGGGCGTGTGAAGGCTATAGACCTCATGACCCTGATTGATTCCGATTGCACTCTTTCTCAGTTTGCAGTCCGGAATATTGTGGGACATGCGTGGATCAGAGGTTTCGAGGGGCGTGTTTTAAACTTCTCAGATATTGTATCACAGCTCCTCTCTAATATTATGGATCTTGTCATGGATGGTGAATATGTTCATTCCCTTGCGGCAGGCTTGTTCTTCAAGAACATCTATACTGTGGAAAGATGGGAGGCGGCAGTGTCTCATTATAAAATGGAACAAGGTGATGCCCTTATTGGTGGGCTTTTCAACCTCACATCTCTTCGTAACTCCCCCCCTCAGCAGGCGATTTACAGGGCTTTGCAGTCCAGCTTAAGATCTCTGTGCAGTGCAGAGATAGATGATGCGCTGCGGGCTTATAGCTTTTCTTTCTCCAAAAAAAGGTCTGAGCGCATTAAGGATGTCTTCACATCTGTTCGGTTTCTTCAAATTCATGCCTCTGATCTTGCTCCAGGGATGCCCTTGTATGCTTTGTCAGAGGTGGCGGAGGGCGATCAGAGTGCAGTCTCAGTGGATCTGGATGAACGGGATTTGCCAGTCGCTCCGTCAGCGGCGTAATGCTGCCTGCTGTGGCGTGGGGTCTCCTCTGTTCTGCTCAGGTGGTCTGGTGTTTTGTTTCGGGGGTGTCCTCGTGTATGGCTCGGCTTCTTTTATGTCTGATGGGGGGTGCATTGGTTTTCCACTGTGTTGGCGGGGTGGCTGGGTTGGTGTTTCCAGTTCTGTTTTGCTCGGCGGCGCGGTCTCGGTTTTGGTGGTGCTCGGTTGGCGGGCCTTGGTTTGTTGGCTGGGGTGGTCCTTTGATGGTGGCTATCTGTCAGGGTTAGGTGTGTTTGACGGTAGTCTCTACTACTGTTTTTGTGATTCTCTTTCCTTTCCATGTTTTACCTGGCCTTGACAGGGCCTGTTTGTAATTTTCAGTTTATATGTTAGTCTTATGACTGCTACACTCCATGTAATTTCTTATCTTTTAATTCCATGGTGCTTCGTCACCTTTTTCTGTTAAAAAAATATATATATATATACTTCAAGAATATTTATGACAGACAATACCTTTCCAATGCGGCTCCTTGCATTTTGTAAATCATCAAATCAAATGAAGGAAGATCAGGCAAAATAAATGATTCCCTCGATAAAGGAAAATGCCCAAGATAAGACACAGAGGAAAATATGAACTCTTCTTCCTGGATTTTCCAAATGTCAAGACTACCTATCAGCTTTTTCCATACTTCTTCAAGCATATTTGACATTTTACAAAATCCAATCATACACGAACAGATTGAAGCTCCTATTAAAGGGGAAAACGTGGAAGCTCATGACTATAAGGAAGCACATTGATTAATTTTTTGTCAACTTATCAAATATAGGCATGCTAATTGCATAGATTGACTTGAATGACCAAAATAACTCCAGTAGTCAAAGTCTAAATATCTTCATTAAATCTTATATAATTTGGCTTTGTTCCATGTTAGCCTTTGTCAAATTTTTAGTTTACAATTTTTGGGTAGTTAATCTTTGATTTTAACTACTATGATCATACTAGGAAATCATGTACTAATAGGTTCTACTTCACCTATTTATATGTTTACTATATAATCTCTCGTATTCTGATATAAAGAAAAAAAAGAACGAAGCAATATTAGATAGGTAGTTGGAAGTTGTTTGTAAAAAGGAATATTATGAAGCTATTATTGGAGACTGTTTGGATGTCAGAATAAATATTTATGAGATAAGTAGTCCATCATTTCTCGGATGGATGTGTGAGGATGCTCAAGTTTTTCATTAATCAATGTACATGACTGTCATCCCCACTTCCTATATTTAGGATGATGTATTATGTGTTTTTGTTATGAGGAATATTGTAATCCTTCACCTTTCACCCTGATAAGCTGATGAGCATGTTGGTTACAAGAATTTGTTGACTCAACATGTTCGATGTGGTAGATCGAGTTTGTTTTGGTTAATAGTAGATTTAGGTGTCACAGGAAGGTTGTAATTGTAAATGAAAGAGAGATATATCTGCTAACATTTAGTAAGAGAATATTATGAAGGTTAGTAGGAATGGTTGGTACATTCAATAAATATGGTAGTGATGGTATCCTTTAAGAAGGATAAATAGAATATCTTGAATGGGGCAATTCCTTGTCGGGCTCTCTTCAATGTCACAAATCTATCATCGTCTGAAAACATACAAGGATGTGGATAGACCAGTAAATTGTAGAAGGGAGGTTGTTAACAGATCTTGGAATGAATTTCTACAAGTGAATAAAGAAGGTTAAATCAATCAATTGAAGTGGGGCAACAAATATATTGGCATCATTCATGGCCAGATGGGCTATATAGTACCACCTCAAATTTCAGGTAGTTGGAAGTTGTTTGTAAAAAGGAATAGTATGAAACTATTCTTGGAGACCGTTTGGGTGTCAGAATAAATATTTATGAGATAAGTAGTCCATCATTACTTGGATGTGTGAGATGCTCAAGTTTTTCAATGATTGTATTATGTCTTCTTGTTACGAAGAATATTGTAATACTTCACCTTTCACCCTGATAAGCTGATGAGCATGTTGGTTACAAGCATTTGTTGACTCAATATGTTCTATGTGGTAGATCGTGTTTATTTTGGTTAATAGTAGATTTAGGTGTCACAAGAAGGTTGTAATTGTAAATGAAAGAGAGATATATCTGCTAATATTCAGTAAGAGAATACTATGAAGGTTAGTAGGATTGGTTGGTACATTCAATAAATATGGTAGTGATGGTATCCTAGAAGAAGGATAAATAGAATATCTTGAATGTGACAAATCCTGGTCGGGCTCTTTTCAATGTCAGAAATATTTCATCTTCTGAGAACATACAAGGATGTGGATGGGCCTATAAATTGTAGAAGGGAGGTTGTTAACAGATCTTGGATTGAATTTCTACAAGTGAATAAAGAAGGTTAAATCAATCAATTGTAAGTGGAGCAGCAAATATAATCGCATCATTCATGGCTAGATGGGCTATATAGTACCACCTCTAATTTCAGCACGTAATCATGGAATGGACATTTTATACCAGAATTCAAGAATCTTTATGACAGACAATACCTTTCCAATGCGGCTCCTTGCATTTTGTAAATCATCAAATCAAATGAAGGAAGATCAGGCAAAATAAATGATTCCCTGGATAAAGGCAAATGTCCAAGATAAGAGACAGGAAAATATGAACTATTCTTCCTAGATTTTCCAAAGCTGAAGACTATCTATCAGCGTTTTCCATACTTCTTCAAGCATATTTGACATTTTTCAAACTCCAATCATACAAGAATAGATTTAAGCTCCTATTAAAGTGGAAAATATGGAAGCATGCTAATTGCATAGATTGAATTGAATGACCAAAATAACTCTAGTAGTCAAAGTCTAAATATCTTCATTTAATCTTGTATAATTTGGCTTTGTTCCATGTTAGCCTTTGTCAAATTTTTAGTTTACATTTTTTGGGTAGTTAATCTTTGATTTTAACTGCTTTGATCATACTAGGAAATCATGTACTAATAGCTTCTAATTTCTGAGTACTAATAGGTACTAATTTCCGAGTACTAATAGGTTCTACTTCACCTATTTGTATGTTTACTTATGTAATATAATCTCTCATATTCTGATATAAAGAATAGAACGAAGCAATATTAGATAGCTAGTTGGAAGTTGTTTGGAAAAAAGAATATTATGAAGCTATTCTTGGAAAATGTTTCGGTGTCAGAATAAATATTTATGAGATAAGTAGTCCATCATTACTGGGATGAGTGAGGAAGTTTTTCATTAATCAATGTAGATGACTGGCATCCCCATTTGTATATTTAGAATGATGGATTATGTGTTCTTGTTACGAGGAATATTCTAATCCTTCACCTTTCACCCTGATAAGCTGATGAGCATGTTGGTTACAAGAATTTGTTGACTCAGCATGTTCTTGTGGTAGATCGGGTTTGTTTTGGTTAATAGTAGATTTAGGTGTCACAAGAAGGTTGTAATTGTAAATGAAAGATCTATCTGCTAATAATCAGTTAGAGAATGCTATGAAGGTTAGTAGGATTGGTTGGAACATTCAATAAATATGGTAGTGATGGTATCCTTGAAGAATGATAAATAGAATATCGTGAATGGGGAAATTCCTGGTCGGTCTCTCTTCAATGTCACAAATCTTTCATCGTTTGAGAACATACAAGGATGTGGATGGGCCTGTAAATTGTAGAAGGGATGTGGATGGGTCTGTAAATTCTAGAAGGGATGTTGTTAATAGATCTTGGATTGAATTGCTACAAGTGAATAAAGAAGGTTAAATCAATCAATTGTAAGTGGAGCAACAAATATATTGGCATCATTCATGGCTAGATGGACTATACAGTATCACCTCGAATTTCAGCATGTAATCACGGAATGGACATTTTATACAAGAAATCAGAATTAAAATATCTATTATTTTGTTAGGAAAAGGTGTTTTAGCCTTGCAATTACAAAAGGTGCAATTTTTCGGTTATAAAAACATACAAACTTAATTTTTGGGATATAGGGTTGGTTATCATCAAAATAAAAACTTTGAGTAGTCCATGCTACCATTGGGGGTGCCCAGTGCATAGATCTCTTCAAACTCTTCAATTTAAAAAAGGTCCCAATTGGCCTCCCAAATCAAAAGTTATGGCCTCCAGAAGTTGGACCTCCCGTATTGGAAAATATAAAAATGTGTTGGATATAGAAAGAGTTATAAGGAGGAGTTACACATGTTAATGCATGTTTTGACACATCATAAGGCATCTTTGAATGGAGATAACGAAACCCTAAGAATTTGGGCGCCATTTTTTGATGGTTTTTAGCTCATGATTTTGTAATTACCATTTAATGATTTCATGTATTGTATCTCCTATATATTAGGTGCTTGAGATGGAGGTTGTGTGTGAGAGTCTTATAGATGTTGAGTTGTCTTTGGATCTCTAGTTGGTGATACTCGTGTGAAAGCTTGATCTACAAGTATATTGTAATCTTGTTGATTTCTAAATAATATATTGGGTGGCTTTTGGAGTGTGGGATTTTTCTCTCGAAAGGGTTTTCCCCACGTAAGTCACTTTGTTGTGGTATGATTGCTATTTATATTTATTTTTGTATAAATTATGTAAGTTTTATAAAGATCTGAAAGGTTTCACATAACCCTCCTCTCAAGATTAGTGTAGGAAGTTGTTTTCCTATCTTAGCTTCCTTACAATTGATATCAAATCTTGATCACCTTTGGTTTCAATTGTTGGTTGTTGGTTTTTTCGAACTAATCTAGCTTTGAGTGGGAGCTTGTGCAAAAGATACTTTGTGATCTTGTTGCAAGAATTTTTAGATGGTGAACACATCAAGGAGAATAGAGGTAGAAAAAATTTCTGGTAACAATTTTGAGATGTGGAAGCAAAAGATGGAAGATCTTTTAATTGATCGAGATCTATGGGATACTATTGATGAGCATGTTTCAAGGCGTACATATGCTACTTTGACTACTCAATATGATGTTATGGACTATAAAGCCAAAGGTCTGATTAGATTGTGCCTGCTAGACTCTATTTTAATCAATGTCCATGAAGAATCCTCTATGAAAAAATTATGGAAGAAACTCGATGAGATATATCAAGCCAAATCTTTATTGAACAAGATTTTCTTGAGAAAAAAATGTATTCTTTGAGAATGAAAGAGAGTGGATGAATTCAAACCACCTGGAAGCATTCAATATGTTGGTGGCTCAATTGGCATCAGTTGGTGTAAAAATGGATGAGGAGGAGAGATGCCAGATCCTACATTGTTCTTTGTCTAATTCATGGGATTCTCTTGTTATGGATATTAGGAGTACTTTTGTTGTCTTGAAAGTTCAAGATTTTGTGGGTTCTTTTCTTTCTAAAGATATGAGGAGGAAGGTATCCATCAATGCCAAAAATCCCTAAATTCTTGTGGAAAACCTAAAGAAAAAGATAAGAAGAGCAAGAAGCATAAAAAATCTAAGTCCAAGGGGAGATCCAAATCTTCTAGAAAGTCCAAAGTTATTTGTTGGAACTACGCAAGTTTGGACACTTCTGTAAGGAGTGCAAAGAAGAAAAGAAGAAAAAGAAAAAAATTGATTCTGATTATGAATCTAAGAAGGAAGATGGTGATACATTCATTGCAGATTTGGCCACTCATGCAGGTAATGATGCATAGTTAATTAATTCTCACTTAAATATTTTTGGCCGTGGTAAACTTAAAATTAGATTTATTGATGGTAGAGTAAAAAGGATTAATGGTGTGTTGCATACCCCTAGATTAGCATGAAATTTATTATCTATGAGAAAACTAATAAATGTGGGTGTGTAGGTAGTATTTTCTGATACATGATCCAAGATGGTTAGAGGTGTTATGGTGATCACTAGAGGTGTCAGATTTCACATATTATATAAGATTGATGGATGCACTGTTAAGTGGAATAGTACTTATATGAAAAGCGAGTATGTGACTACATCATTGGAAAAGGAGAGCATTTCACCTTCAGTGGATGGTCATGGCTTCTGGGTACCTAAGGGTGTTGTTTCTTCTGACTCATAATTGCTTGTAGAGAAGACTATGTTATGACACCAAAGATGAGGCCATGATGGATAAAAGTGTCTAAGGACCTTGAAAAACAAAAACCTTGTTAAACGGTTGAATGATTGCATTCTTCATTTTGATCTCAATGAGCATTGTATTTATGGTAAACAAAATCACATTCAATTTTACTCCAGTTCAAATAAATCTTATGGTGTATTGGATCTTATTGATTCTGATGTGTTTGGTCATGTAGATGTTCCTTCCATTGGAAAATCCACATATTATGTTTCATTTATTAATGATTATAGCAGAAGGACATGGGTATATTTTCTAAAGAGTAAATCTAAAGTTTTTAGTCAATTTAAAGAATTTAAAGCAATACTTGAGTTGCAAATTGTAAATAAAATAAAATCTTTGAGGATGACAATGGAAGTGAATTTTGCTCTAACGATTTTGATAGATTCTATAAAGATTGTTGCATTCAAAAAGAAAAGACAACTCTGTATTGTCAACAATAGAATAGAGTTGTAGAGATAATGAATAGGACACTGATGGAGAAGGCTAGGAGTATGCTTAGTGTTGTTGGTCTAGAACAAAGGCTTTGGGTTGAAGTTGTTTCCATTGCTTGCTACTTGATTAATAGGTCTCCTATATCAACCCTTATTGATAAAATGCCTATGGAGGCATGGTCAAGTCACAATCCTTCATTGTGACAACTTAGAGTTTTTGGTTATGAGGCAAATGCACATGTGCCAAAGGAGAAGCAAACAAAGTTGGAGAATAAGGGTGTGAAATGTATCTTCATTAGGTACAGTTATAGTGTGAAAGGAAACGTACTTTGTCATAGTTTGCATTTGTTACCTAAGGTTGTTGTACTACAAAAGCAATAAGAAAATGTTGCAACCCCACGTGAAGACTGATCCCTTCCCTTCTCTTGATTGGGGAGTCAACAAAAGTTGCAAAAAATGTGGGCCCTAGCATTGATATTTTTCTTTGACTCATTTTTTTTAGTTTCGTCTTGAATTTAAGAGGGATGGGCTAGGGTATGAAAAAGTAGGTGATTTGTGCTGGAGGAGTCATCTTCCCATCTCTGCATATAGTTTTGGGAAATCACAAAGGCAAAGGAGGGCAAGAGGAAGATAAAGAGGAAGTGGGATTATGGATGGATAGGAGCTACTAGATTTGGCAAAATTCCTCTATCTTGCAGGCTTGGACAAACATCCATACTCTATTCAATCGCTCCCATTTTTGGTACGGGTAGTGAGGATGTTGGCTAAGGTTGTGGAGACTAGATTCACAGCCACCAGTTGCATTTTTTAAAAGTTTCTTAAGACATATCACCAAATTTTTTTGGTACTTAACCTACAATGATGGCAGTCCATGAGAAACATTTCTTTGAGGCATTCTGTTAGACAGGGTGCATGCCTTGTCTATGCTTCAATTATTTGCATACTTCTAAGAGGGCAGTCGCAACTGCTATACATCTGATGATATTCCACTATCCTTTATGCTTCGATGGAGGCCATACCATGTTCCCAAGCTCCCATTTTGCCATGGACAACCATGGTAATCCCACAGTTGAGGTATGTTGCTGGTTCAATTTTCTATTTTATAGGACACAGATTTCTTAGCATTTGTTTTGTACCACATATATTCTTACCTTTTTCCATCGATTCTTTGTTACCCATGTAGATTGCTTTGTTTTCTTGTTAGATGGTTTTCATGTAGGCAGACTTATCGTTATTATATGGAGAGGATTGCTTTTGTGAAATTTTCATCACTGTGATAGAATTATTTCATTTTTAATTTTGAAAGAATTATTCCGTGGAGAATGCTTGATCTCATTTTTTTGTGCTGTGTGAAGCCGTTGTTTTACAAAATATGTATTATTGAATGAAACATATTATTACTATTGTAGAAATCTCTCACATCAGAAAATATTTGGTTTAGGCAGTTGTTTCGTTAAATTTACCTCATCATAGACTTATATTGAGGTCTCTAGGAAGATCATAGGAATGCCTGATGTAGGGATTTGGGATTATATTTCTAAGGTTAGGATTAGTTTTTACTATATTAATCTCATGTTAGGACTAGGAAAAGAGTGTTTTTAGCTGATTGATGCTTTGACAACATGGTCTGGTTCCAAACATGCCTTTAGTCTTCTCTTCAATCAGGTAAGCAAAATCTACTCAATAACACTGATGTGCTCTATTTTTATGAATATGCTGCTTGTCCATATTCTTATTTCTTCATTGACTATTGAGATGGGTAACATCTATTCATTAGGCCATCCAATATATAAAATATATCTACCTTGTAACACCCAAAATAAGTGTGTGACTATATATATTGCCATTCCTTCTAGTTGTCAATAAAAAGTTTACTGTATAGTACATTTAGGAACTCCCCACTTCCCAAGTTGTATACAAATGTGAGTTTCAATCTAAACTATATTTTTAGAGATGTTCTGCAATGAATGCTATTTTTTTTTGTTAGATAGTAGTATGAATATGTTTTTCAGACTTCATTGATTGATTTAAACTCAAGTGAACATTCTCTTCTTGTTTGAAGTTAACCTTCATTGATATACTTGAAAGCAATGGATAGTACCCTATTTTAGGTGATTTTACTATTACTAGTAATTGGAATTTCCTTTGTTTGAATGCTAAGATATAATCGAAAGAAGATTATGATATTATCATTATGTTTTGAAGAAATGAATTTGTGGTTAGCTTCCTTGGGGACTAACCAGTAAATATTACTACTTAGGAAAAATATATTAATTAAATTATTTTTACAAGATTGATTGTCAGTTAAGGACTTGCCCTCTAAAATGTTTTATCCATTACGTTGAATGTTGAGATAGCATGGTGAGATAATTGGACATTCTTAACCTATATGCATTAATTGTCATTGTATACATAGTAAAATCTCAAATCTACTAAGAGTTGAGATGTAGTGTACTTAGTACATTTTTTCTGTTACTTGAGAGTCTAGGATGCACGAATGTAGAGAAATGATTAGAGTTCCTTAAACAAAACTCATTCCATTATGTTATTAGCATCCAATTCTCTTGTGAATGAATGGTATTCCTATGACTTGTGACATGATGTCGCATTATATGTCATTATGAGATGTATATCATTATGTGATTATAGAAGTGACTGTAATAATGTTTGTGCAAAATGGTACTTATATTTATGCATTGATGTAAAAGTGATAGTGATGATGTTATACATGTTCATGCATTAATGTGTTATGTTGAAAGCATTGCAAGTGAATCTATGATATTATGGGTAACATCATCACTATGCATTAATGTGTTATGTTGAAAGCATTGCAAGTGAATCTATGATATTATGGGTAAATGAGTTGCCCTTGTGAAAAGGGAAAATTGGTATGGATATTTGGGAATGCTTATTTTTGGGTAGTTGTATATTTTGCATCATGTTGCATAGTCATGTGCGGGCTATGGTTATGCATGGGTAAGAGAAATTGTTATTGTATTCCCCGTGTTGTGAATATCCATTGATGTATTCCTGTTTAGTGTTGTGATTAACCAGTGCTTGAGATGTGTACCCATGGGATGGTGATACTGTGTACCCATCCATGGAGGATATGTATGGATTATGTGTATGGGGGAAAACCATACAATCTATGTGTCTTTTGTTGTCACCCTATTGACTACCAACCTGAGGGTTGTTGAGAAGTCAACATGTAGAGGGGTAGTAGCAGTAATAAAGTTCCTTGGGAGAGATTTGCATGGTGCACGTATAATGGCAACACGAAATGAGGACGATCATTTCAACTTCCCAGGAAAGTACTCACTACTTCTACTTGTTAATGGACCAGGATCTTGGTTCATATAGTGTTAGCCTAATCTATACAGTTCTTGAGAATGATATTAGTTTACGGTATGAGCACCTATGATAGCTATGATCTTACCCTGATGTGGTTGTTTTAGATATGATGCCACCGCCCACTGGTGTTATGACACAGTGCTGGTGAGGATGTTGTGTCGTTGATGATAGCAAGTCAGGCTTGAGGACACAATGCCATGTACCTAGATATGTGACGGTGTAGTATATATGTTATGTTCCTACTTGTGCTAAGAGTAGTGGTTGCTTGCACAGAGTAGAGGGTTCACTTAAGAGGGCCTCAATTCTGATCAGTTGGCATGTGAGTGGAACCTAGCCATGTGCACCTCTGGCTTAGTGTGTTGTCATGTGTACTTTCGCCATGGGTACACACTATGTAGGATGTTCCTATGAGTAGGACATTGCCATGTGCTATTTGGCAATTGCGTGCTTTCTCCACTTGGCGTATACCATGCGCGGTCATGCCACGTGAGGTATGTGACCTAGGAGTTTTGGCACAATACCTTTCCATGTGAGGGTTACATGAGTTCGCTGCACCCACATGAAGGAATTTTGAGATAGTCACGCTTGTTTTCCTCCTTCCTCGTGTGGTGACTAGCGATAGTCATGTAGTGTTGTAATGTGTCTATTTCAAAGATTGTGAATCTTATTTTTCAGTCATTGGTGACTTTTACTTTGCTTATGCGGACTAGCACTTTGGTTTATCTTGCTTGTATTGGTTTAGTCACGGATGATTTTCAGTGGCATGTAACTCTTGCGGTTACATTTGATTTATTGTTGAAACTATGCGCATTTTTCTTATTTTATTGGTGGAATTGAGATTTGTTCTTCGTTATTTATATTCTTGGTGGCTAAACTAATTGACTTTTCTATTTTCAAATACTAGTCTTGTGTTGTGATGTGATTCCTTATCAATTATGGTGAGATCCACTTGTTTGAATGTATACGAGAAAGCAGATGGAGGGAAACCCTTAAGGATGGGGGTATGTGTGAGATGTTCTAAGCTCTAATTCACTACCTTCCTATTGTTTGACTATCTCTCAGAGGCTAAAACCCTTACACAAACAAGAGATATCTCATTGTGACTTGTATGGAAGGGCTCACTAGGTGGGTCAATGCCATCAAGACACATGGATTGGGATATTGGACATGGTTATTGGTTATGGACTCATGGATATGTTGGATATGGATTATACTAGTACGACATCCATGTGAGCCCCTAATGTAGCCTTGTGATGTGATGAGTATGTATGTATATGTAGGTGGTACAATTGTCATGTATGTAGTTGCGTATTAAAATATAGAAGAGAACAAAATTTGCATCATTATGCCTTGAATGTGACAAACTATTGCATTATATGTAAATAGATGTCATGCATTCTATGAAATCAAAGCTTGAAATTATGTATATATGTGTGTATGTGTGCTCCATTTTATAGATAGCTACATATAAAAGTTAGAGAATTGAAAATTTTATGTCTTGAAAGTGCATTTTGCTGCAAATTATGAGAAAATTGTGTGGTTTTTGCAAGCTTATATGTTTATATATTGTTATCATTGCTTTCAAATAATCATGCACAGGAAAGGGATGATGCCATAATAGTCATATCTAAGAGCCTTATGATGTCATGACCCTCTTCCTAATGCCCATTGATGCTTCGACTATTATATGATATATGCACATGTGTTTTGACGTGTGATTGGAGTGTTACAAGTACTCAGTATCAACTCCACCTAGATTGACAGGTGTGAACATACTCGTATTCCCTGATGGTGGTTACTGGAGATAGTCATAGGCCCCATTCCCTTCTCTAGCCACTATACCCTGCTAGTGTAGTGTTCCCATGTTGTTGTCTTATCATCTAGTTAACTAATGGTAATGTTTGGATTTCCCCTTATGGTCATGTGTAGTTTGCCAGTGCAGTGGTCAAGTCTTTTCACCTTGGTTTTTGTTGATTGTTCGATGTGGTTTCCTTGGCGTCATTCTTTATTTTGATTAGAGAAAATTGTTATATGATAATGTATATTTTGTAGGAAATGGGTGCCTTGCCTATTCCTTACTCATGTTCTAGGATTGATTGCATGTAATTGTGCATGTGATAAGCTAATTTTTATAATTGTATCAAGTTTCATGGACTAGTATGTGCTTTGGCTGCATCTTAGCATTTGCAGGCTTCCAGGAGCAAGCCTAGCCATAGGCGGTAGGATGTAACAACCCTCCCTATTGGTGATGAGAGTAATGAGGAGGCATTAGTGTTTTGGAAAGAGGGGAAACAAAATCTTAACCATTAATCACCTCTAGATTTAATTAGCTGTGCACTAGATTTAGTTCAATAGTCTATGTTTGAACTTAGCTACAGCAACAGAAAGAACATCAACTTGCATGTTGGTATGCATCAAAGTTGGAGCCTTGCAATCTCTAAAATAGAGTTTAAAACCTTGACTTCTACCAGTGAACAAAAGTGGCATCCAAAACATACTTTGTCATATTTTTCATTTGTTACTTGGGGTTGTTGTACTACACAAGAAATAAGAAAATACTGCAACCCCACATGAAGACTGATCCCTTCCCTTCTCTTAATGGGGGGGTTCAACAAAAGTTGCAGAAAATGCGGGCCCTAGCATTGATTTTTTTCTTTGACTCATTTTTTTAGCTTCAACTTGAATTTAAGAGGGATAGGCTAGGGTATGAAAAAGTAGGTTATTTGTGCTGGAGGAGTCATTTCCCATCTCTGTGTACTATTTTAGGAAATAACAAAGGCAAAGAAGGACAAGAGGAAGATAAACAGGAAGCAGGATTCTTGATGGATAGGAGCTACTAGATCTGGCAAAATTCCTCTATCCTGCAGGCTCAAACAAATGTCCATACCCTGTTCCATCGCTCCCATTTTTGGGATGGACGGTGAGGATGCTAGTGAAGGTTATGGATATTGGGTTCACAGCTACTAGTTGCATTGCTTAAAAGTTTCTTAAGCCAGTTCACCAAATTCATTTGGTGCTTAACCTGCAATCATGGTAGTCCATGAGAAATATTTCTTTGAGGCATTATGTCGAATAGGGTGCGTGCCTTATCTATGCTTCCACTTTTTGCATACTTCTACAAGGGAAGTTGCAACTACTATACATCTGATGAGATTCCACTATCCTTTATGCTTCGATGGAGTCCATACCCTATTCCCAAGCTCCCATTTTGGCACAGACAACCACAATAATCCCACAGTTGAGGTATGTTTCTAGTTTGATTTTCCATTTTACAGGACACAAATTTCTTAGAATTTGTTTTGCACCACATCTATTCTTACCATTTTCCATTGATTCTTTGTTACCCATTGATATTGCTTTATTTTCTCTTTGGATGGTTTTCATGTAGGAAGACTTGTCATTATTGTATGGAGAGGATCGTTATTGTGAAGTTTTCATCACTGTGACAGAATTATTTCATTTTTAATTTTGAAAGAATTATTCCATGGAGAATACTTGATCTCTATTTTTTGTGCTGTGTGAAGCCGTCATTTCAGAAAATATGTATTATTGAATGAAACATATTATTACTATTGTGGAAATCTCTCACATCAGAAAATATTTGGTTTAGGCAGTTGTTTCGTTAAATTTACCTCATCATAGACTTATATTGAGGTCTCTAGGAAGATCGTAGGAATGCCTGATGCATGGGTTTGGGGTTATACTTCTAAGGTTAGGATTAGTTTTTACTCTATTAATCTCATGTTAGGACCAGGAAACGAGTGTTTTTAGCTGATTGATGCTTTGACAACATGGTCTGGTTCCAAACGTGCCCTTAGTCTTCTCTTCAATCACGTAAGTAAAATATGCTTAATAACAATGATGTGCCTTGTTTCTATGAATATGTTGCTTGTCCATCTTCTTATTTCTTCATTGACTATTGAGATGGGTAACATCTATTCCTTAGGCCATCCAATCTGTAAAATCTATCTACCTTGTAACACCCAAATAAAGTGTGTGACTATAGATATTTCCATTCCATCTGGTTGTCAGTAAAAAGATTTCTACAGTACATTTAGGAACTCCCCACTTCCCAAGTTGTATACAAATGTGAGCTTCAATCTAAACTGTATTTTTAGAGGTGGTCTGCAGTGAATGCTATTTTTTTTTGTCATATAGTAGTACAGATATGTTTTTCAGACTTCATTGATTAAGTTAAACCCAAATGCACATTCTCTTCTTGTCTGAAGTTAATGTTTATTGATATGCTTTAAAGCAATGGATGACACCCTATTTTAGGTGATTTTACTATTACTAGTAATTGGAATTTCCTTTGTTTGAACACTAAGATATAATTGGGAGATGATTATGGCATTATCATTATGTTTTAAAGAAATGAGCTTGTGGTTAACTTCCTTGGGGACTAATCAATAAACATTAGTACTTAGGAAAAATATATTATTTAAATTATATTTACAAGATTGATTGTTAGTTAAGGATTTGCCCTATAAAATTGTTTATCCATTACGTTGAATGCTAAGATAGCATGGTGAGATGATAGGACATTCTTAACCTATAGGCATTAATTGTCATTGTATACATAGTAAAATCTTATAGATCTACTAAGAGTTGAGATATAGTGTACTTAGTACATTTTGTCTGTTACTTGAGAGTCTAAGATATTGAGTCCTCATGCATGGCCTTGAGTGCTTGTAAAGGTCAAGGATGCACATGAGAAGGCCTATCTGTTTGCAGGGCATTTATTTGGACATGATTGAGTCTCCTCATTGGTATGAGAATTGTACTTTCTTCCATATGGTGTCATTCCTTCATGCATGCATGTTGACACTCCATTTGATCTGTACCCTATTGTCTTTTACCTTAGTAGTTATGAGTAGTACCTGACATGCTATTACATGAGCATCTCTATGTTGTGACATTGGCTTTATGCATTACATGTCATGTCTACTCCATGACTGATGTGAGTGTTGGCTATTGTATTCCTTTTGGTCATTACTTCTATTTGGGGCTTGTGACTACCTCCGAGCATGGGGTGGTCTTTTATGAGTCCACATGGTTGGGAAGTGTTGCCACTACCATTGGGGAATGATGTATAGGTTTTGGAGCACTAGTTGGAGATGTTCCCTCTTTCCATTACTTTGTCAGTTGGTGTGCTCATTCAGTCATTGTATCATATCCATGGCCATGCCATTGTACTTATGTATATTCTTTTATGTAATTTGTACTCTCTTGAGAGAGAGATGAAGTAATTATAGTAATGAGAGGAAATGAGATGTTGTGATATATTTGGCTTACGGATTCTAGTATGGGTATCAAATTTGCTTGTACTATGATGATTATGGCTTCACTTTTATATTTGGATATGGGTATTAGGAACATTTGATTTGGTGTTTAAAATTAATATAGATTTATAATGTTTTCTCTAGAGGGTGAATTAGTCTTCTCCTTTAGGTTGCGCATTCAGCCATACTTGGCCATGAATGTTGTTGATCTATCAAATTGATGACTGCATCATGTGTATGTTATCTTTATATGTCAAAAAAAACATTCCCTCTTTTAGCTCTTACCCTTCAGGGATGCGTGGAGGGATGTTACAAGAAAGATGTGATTCGACTTCCTTCTATTCCTAAGAAAGTTGAATCGAGGCCCCTATATAGACAAGAAGTTGAGAGCTCATCTAGCTCTAGATCTTTAGAAGAGGAGGAAGAACCTCCAACTCAACTTGTTATGTCATGTCCCACATCAAATCGATTATCCTATTCCAATTAAAGATTAGAATGATAATGTTATCTACATCAAGATCGTTGAGGCAACACTGTTGATTGTCTTGCATTATCATGACTAACATAGAAGCTTGGTAGATCTGTTGGCAAGAGACAATGTGTTGCTTCTTAAGTGTTGTCATTGATGGCAACAAAGTCTATTCTACACATTTGCAGTACATAATATGTCTATACCAGAAGTCAGAGTGAAGATTGTTTTGGTCCGGTGGACAAGAATAGAGTATGCAACATGGTCCGACAATCAAGTCTGGATCTCCTAGTTGGTGTAACTCAGTAAGTTGCGGACTTGGCTAAGTCAAGAAGTGCATCATGACTATTGTATTTTAGATATTCAGCCTCTGGTGATAAAGCATGAAAAAGATATGAGCTTCTAAATGTTGGGTTCCAGTCAAACAAAGTAGACAGAGGGAAAACTAACTGACAGAGTACCAGACTTCAATCCGGATGTATAAAATGTGTTGATCAAGCAATTTGTGGCATCCTACATTATTGGCCGACATGATTAATGAATTCTATGTCTAAGTTTTTAATGTGCATCATCAACCAAGCAAGGATTTAGCTGACAGAATAGAAACTTGAAAATATCTCAAGTGTTCTTGTTGCCGACTATGAAGTTGTTAGAAATCCTTGATGCGGATATATATATATTTGATGGATTCAAGCTTGTGGGATGTCTGTATGTATGAAGAAGTGGAAGAAGATATAGGATGAAGTGCGAAAACAAAAATCTAAATCTGAAATATGACTGAAGAGTGATATTAAGCGGAGGAAGAACGAAATGTGCCAGATCAGTACACAGTGCCTAACTAGAACTAAATTCTTCTATGTATGGATGTTGTTCATCAGTTCAAACACCTTGGTATCATCTATAAGCTTTTGTAGACAGTGAGTCTCTTGTAGGCAGTGAGCCTCTTGTGAGCAGTGTGCTCGACTAGTGAGCCCTAATTGGCAAGTACCAAATTTGTACTCTTTATTCTTTTAATAGAGAATACAATCTTGGGTTAGTCACCCTGTGGTTTTTCCCTTAACAGGGTTTTCATGTAAAAATCCTTGTGTTGTGTGTTAATTTCATTTTTAGTTCCTATGATTTCCTTTGCTGTCACATTTTGATATAACACTAAATGTTAAGATAAGAAAAGAAAGGAAAAAGAAGAAAAGTTATAAGATAACTGATTCACCCCCCTCTCAGTTATCTTCTTTGTTTCCAACAATTGGTATCAGAGCTAAGTCCCTCAGAAAATGCCTAATAGCTTGAGGAGGATCTAGGAATCTCAATGGATCCATACGGTATGAAAGATGAACTTTAGTTTGCCCTAGATGATCTTGAACAATCCCACTCTATGGTCAATAATTTGAGAGAGCGACTTAAGGAAGCTAATGATTTCATCAATGAGCTGAAAGAAACCACCAGATCAAAATTTGACAAAAGAGAAATGACTATAGATGACATCATAGATCCAGATGTCAAGTTTGCTTCAATGATAATTAGCTACAAAATCTACCACTCAAGTAGGGAAAAATCTGTGTCTGGTACATCAATCTATGCTGCTTATCAGATGCTAAAGGAAGATGCAGATTATGATCTGTGTGAGCTTCTACTGAGTCAACTAATGGAAAACTTGCATAAGATCAAGAAAGATAAGAAAAACTCTTTCAAATATGGTATTCTAATATTGTGTCTATTTTTCTACTATATGAATGAGCTACCTAGTTCAAAGGGTTAGGTCTGGTAAAATGATAAACCCGTTGCAATTCAAATAAGAGATTACATGTATGGACTTGGTGATGCTCAAGCCCAAAACTCAGCTCTCTGAGGTTACTTCAAGAATTTCCAAAGCATGATGCATGCCAAAGAGAGAATACCACAATTAGTAGTTGAGAAATACAAAGACATAGTCTGCTTCATGGTTGACACTGATCAATGCCTAATGGAGGCAGTTGAGCCAAGAACTGTGTGGATAATGCCCATGGGATATGAGGTCGATGAAAACATTTTGGAGGTGCATGTTCAACACTTACTGAGCCAACCTAAAGACATTGAAGCAGAAAGGTTTGGTACCTTTGAAGAACTAAGCATAAAAATACATGTTGAATTAAGGCAGCCTGAGATGAAGAGAAAAGTAAGAAAGGAAGTTGAAGAATTTTCCAAAAGATTTGGCATATCAAAGGAAGTGGTAGATGCCAATAGAGACAAAATAGAGAAGACAAAAAAAGAAAAACAAGAAGCAAACAAAGAATGCATTCTAGTACAAGCCTCTTCCCAAACTAGATCTTCCAAGAGTTCTTCTCCTGTCACCCATAAAAACTCAAAGACTACCAAACCAGAAGCCAAGCCATCCAGGAAAGGAGAAAAGAGAATGAAGACCAAAGCCTCAAGAACATATATGAGCCAAAAGGATAATCAAGAGACATAATCAAATGAGGAAATCAAGAAAATGAAGAAGAAAAGAATGTCCAGAAAGTCCTCTGATAGTAGAAATGAGAAAGAGAAGATAGAAGAATTTATTAAAAAACCCACTTTATCAATAGAAGACATCATCAAAGCCATCACTGTAGATGGAAACCAGCAGCTAATGACGTAATTTTATGATGAATACAATGATGCAGATAAGAGAATTCTTGAAGAGGCAACTATCAGGTATTTGAACATCTACAACAAAGACTTCATTAAAATAATATCATTAACTCCTAAGAGCCTAGAAGAAGTACTAGAGCTGAGAAAAGAGAATGTGAATGCAAAAGACTTGGAGATCTGGGAGCAGATAGTGATACAACTACGTCCTTCTATCACTCCAAAGCAAATGGACATGGTTTTTAAGGACAGTAAAGATGAGTTCCAGAGCAAGGCAAGAATGAATAAGCTCATGCTTGGAGAAACTAACCAAATAGAAAATGAAACAAAAAAAATTCTCTAGAATGCATTAAAAAGATTTAATCTTCGCATTGTAGAGGGAACAGATGAAGAGCCTTCCAACATGGATGTTAAAGGATTAAAGAAAAATGATGAAGAGTTATCTAAGGCATTAGATTCCTCTGTCCTGGAAGAAGGACAGAAAGAAGAAAGATTTTCTGACAAGGATGTCGAAGGATTAAAGAAAAATTATGAAGAGCCATCTGAGGCATTAGACTCCTCTATTTTGAAAGAGGAAGTTCATAAAGCAGTAATCTCTGGTAATGTCACTCCTCTGGATCCCATAGTTGTCAAGACAAATCTTCTGGGCACTGAAGAAGAAGGGGAAAGAAGAAAAGAAGAGAAGGAGAATCAAGAGAAAGAGGATAAGCCAAAAGAAGAAGATCAAGCAGAAAAGGTTGGTGATGACTTATCCAAACTAGTCAGTCTTGATATCTCTAAAGGAAAGAAGTCTGAATCACCAACAAGAGACACTGCAAAGACAGTACAAAATTTCCTAGATAGAGAAATGATGGAGCTAGATGAACCTGAGCTGATCTAAGAGCCACTAAATTTTGACTCTCTCTCTCCAATTCAGATAATGAAAGTAACATCTTTTGCTCAGGCCAAAGCAAAAGAGAAACTTCTAAAATCACACATGGAGGACAATGAACTATTAAAATATGCATCCGGTGTACTAGAAAAGATCATGCCTACTTATCAAAAGGATGCATTTGCCTCTCCATCCAGTAACTTGAAAAATTTGGTTAATTCTATCAATTCTCACTTTGAATCTCTTGAAAAATTGGCAGAAACTAAGGTCCAAAAAAAGTTCTCTAAAAAAAGGTTCAGTGAGGTACAAGGACTAATTAACAATGACAGAAGAACCTTAGACATTGGAGTAAAGAGCATTGAAAATGCCCTGAAGGATGGAGGAGATATATATAAATTCTGTTTATCTTGGCCTAAAGTTTTAGTGGACATTGAAAAGAAGATGAAAGAACAAGAAGAAAAGTTGTTAAGCCTATCCCAGAATTTTGATCCTCTTACCATCTCTCTGGTAAACCAAGAATGTCAAGCAGTCATTATCATAAATGAGATAAAGAAGCTAGTTAAGGAGAAGAGGAATCTGATGGATAGAATGGGTAAACTGAGGGGAATAATCCTCCCTAAGTTAGAGGTACTACATGATGCTTTAACAAATGCTCAAAGTATAGCCTAGACCAGTAATCTAATAGATTTGAAGAGGGCAGAAGCATATGCATTTTTGTTAAGTGGACACATCTCCATTTTGGATAGAATGAAGAGGAGTTCGGCCATAGAAATTGTACAGTTGAAGACAACCTATGTGGATATATTTAAGTACATGTAAGTATAATGTATGATTTGTATATCCAGTCATTTATATAATAAATTTTGCACAATTTTGGTATGTGGATTCCACCCTTTTCCATTGATGTCAAAGGGGGAGTGAAAAGTAGTGAAAAATGAGGAATTCAGCAAAGGGTGAGCTCTGGTAAAATAGTGTAAAGAAACAAAGCACAAGCAAAGGGGGAATTACTGCGACACTTAGTCATTTTTCACTAAGTGTTGCCATCAATGCCAAAGGGGGAGATTGTTAGAAAGAGACACTATGTGGCTTCTTAAGTGTTGTCATTGAAGGCAACAAAGTTGATTCTACACATCCACAGTACATAATATGTCTATACTAGATGTCAGAGTGAAGATTGTTTTGGTCCGGTGGACAAGAATAGAGTATGCAACATGGTCTGACAATCAGGTCCGAATCTCCCAGTTGGTATAACTCAATAAGTTGCAGACTTGGATAAGTCAAGAAGGGTATCATGACTATTGTATTGCAGAGATTTAGCCTCTGGTGATAAAGTATGAAAAAGATATGAGCTTCTAAATGTTGGGTTCTAGTCAGATAGAGCAGACAGAGGGAAAACTGACTGACAAAGTACCAGACTTCAATACAGATGTATAAAATGTGTTGATCAAGCAATTTGTGGCATCATACATTATTGTCTTACATGATTAATGAATTCTATGTCTAATTTTTTTATGTGCATCATCAACCAAGCAAGGATTTAGCCGACATAACAGAAACTTGCAAATATCTCAAGTGTTCTTGTTACCGACTATGAAGTTGTTAGAAATCCTTGATGCGGATATATATACTTGATGGATTCAAGCTTGTGGAATGTATGTATGTATGAAGAAGTGGAAGAAGATTTGGATGAAGTGCAAAAACAAAGATCTGAATCCAGAATATGACTAAAGAGTGATATTGAGCAGAGGAAGAATAAAATGTGTCAGATCAATATACAGTGCCTAACTAGAACTGAATTCTTACATGTATGGATGTTCATCAGTTCAAACACCTTGGTATTATCTGTAAGCATTTGTAGATAGTGAGTCTCTTATAGGCAGTGAGCCTCTTGTGAGCAGTGTGCTTGGGCAGTGAGCCCTAATTAGCATTGGTCAAATTTGTACTCTTTATTCTTTTAACAGATAATACAATCTTGGGTTAGTCACCCCGTGGTTTTTCCCTTAATAGGGTTTCCACATAAAAATCCTTGTGTTGTGTGTTAATTTCATTTTCAATTCCTATGATTGCCTTTGCTTTCATGTTTTGATATAACACTAAATGTTAAGACAAGAAAAGAAAGGAAAAAGAAGAAAAGTTATAAGATAACTGATTCACCCCCCCACCTCTTAGTTATTTGCATTGTTTCCAACAAGATCCTGATAGAAACCATCGATGGAGGTTGGATCAACACATATATAGATATCATCATACATTACCAAGGAAAGTATACTATTATTAAGGCCCTTCACTACTGTCATTTGAAGGCAGATCGTCATACATAATAATCACCATACGATCAACTTCAACGAATGATGATGACAAGCCATTAAATCTGCTACATTGTTTAATAAATCTTAAGTGAAGAAGTGATCGATTTAAGGCCAAGGACACCAATCAAGTGAATAAGAAAAATCATGGGATTTCATCCTACGTGGCATCCAAATCAGCCACATAAGACAAAAATGAAATAAAGATAAAAAAGATAAGACAATAACCAATCGACAGTCCCTTGACTAATCCAAGCCTTAGCAAATGTGATCAAGGAAAGACATGAATCATGAGAAACAACTCTTTGAAAGTTGTGACTGGTGACTCCATATAAGAGGAGGTTCATGAGAAAGTCCAAGGCGTCACACGATATCTCATCTCATAGCAGTCGCCACAGTCTAATCATCATCCATCGAACAACATTCATCCATATCATCTAATTGAATCATAGCAAGCTCTCATATATATATACAAATCCACTAATATAAACTAGTATATTATAATTCTCTAATAGTAGATCATATCTTCTATTAACAATCTATTAATACAAGTATTAGATCAACACAAAGTATTACTAAGAGAAATCAATCATACAAGTTAAATTGTGTGCAAGGCAAGGAAATTTTGAACTTCCTAAAAGGGGACATTACAAGTGGTATCAGAACAACTATCCTACCATCCTGTGACACAAATTAATGCAAGCCTACTCTAGAAGGAACCAAAACTGCAACAACAACATGGAGGCACAAGACATGAGGGCCTTCATGGAGATGACCACTAAAGCAATGATGGACCAAAATGATAAAAACACTAAAGCTACGATGGAGCAAGGAGAAAAGACAACACAAATACTTCTTGAAGCACTCCAAAATGTGGGAAACACCGTGGACCATCTTAAGACTAATTCAACGAATGGGAAGGAAGTGGGATCCAACCACTTTGGAAATAGCAATACTTCATCAATCCCAAGGGTTCCCATGCCATCCTTTCTTCCCGAAGAGGAAACATCATGAGAAGAAGAGTCTACTCTGAATCCAATGAGTAGAGATGATATTGCATGAGCCTATGCAAGCTTGGAACTCAAAGTAAGAAGAGTAGTGTCATCCAATGACTATAGAAATTCAAAGAGAAATGAAATAGCCAAGAGGGAAAGAAGACCCATGAATAAAGATCTAAATCATAAAGCAAACAAGGTCTACCTATCTTTAAACTTTGATGGCTCCAGCAAGATCTATGCCCATGCATGGCTACAAAAATTAAATGATTACTTCTATCTAAGCCCGATGACCGAGAAGGATGCCTTACAATTTGCTACCCTACACTTGCAAGGTTTAGCATATGAATGGTGGCACCATGGAGAACATACCCAAGGCCATCAAAACATTACATCCTATGAGGACTTCTCCCAAAAGTTCATCAAAAGATTTGATAGAAGGCACCCAAAAGAAAACTTTAAAGAATTAACATGTTTGAAACAATGTGGGATGGTGGATGAGTAAATTAATGAATTTGAGAAAATATGAATAAGAGTTTCTAGAGTTAAGGAAGACCAACTCATACCTATTCATTGCAGGTTTGGATGAATCTCTACAAAACCTAGTAAGTGCTTTCAAACCTACAAACCTAGAAGATGCCATTGACACTACATTAAGATTAGAGAAGGATAAAAAACCAAACCTCTACACAAAGCAATTTTCCAAAAAGGGTAAATTCCAAAAACCATTCCACCATAAGAATGAGGCAAAGGATAAAAACCCATGCTATAAGTGTGGAAAACAATGGAAACTAGGGCATACTTGCCTAACAAAAGCTAAATTGCTCGAGAAAAGAACTTATGCTTTAAATGTAAAGAGAAATGGAGGTCAAGGCAAAAATGTGGACAAGTCCGTATGGAACCCTTATCCGATGGGTAGATAAAAGAAACTCAACTAAAAGAAGAAAATATGACACTCAAGGGCAAGGGTCTATAGCAACTATCTCCAAAATATCAAAGCACCATCCCTTTAGACTTAGCTGCACTCTTAAAGGTAAAAAGGTAATAGCCCTGGTAGATAGTGGAGCCACCCACAACTTCATAGACAAATCATTGGCCAAGAGAATAGAACTTGACACCAAAGACTTTGATGGCTTTAAGGTATCCCTAGCCGATGGATCTATGACTAATTTCTCTAAAATGTTACCACATTTGAATCTAACTCTAGGTAATCATCCCGTTAAAGATGACTTCTACATTGTTAATATGGGTGACATACATGTAATCTTAGGGGTACCATGGTTACATTCTTTAGGTCATCTCACCTTGGACTTTCCTAAATTAGAACTTAACTTCGAGCACTAAGGAAAGAGAATTACCTTACATGGTTTATCCGATGGGTCACCAAGGGTGATCTCTTCTAAAAAAATGGAAAGAACCTTCTGGCATAATCAAGTAGAATGGGCAACATAGGGCATGATATTAGATAAATCAACCAAGTTGGGAAAATCCATACATGTAGACATCAAACTGATCCTTAAGAAACACAAAAAGGTGTTTGAGGAAATACCCCCCAGCCTACCCCCAAAATGAGGTTTTGAACATATCATAGAACTCAAAAAGGATGTTAAACCAGTAATCACAACACCTTATAGGAATCCTCAAAAATTCAAAGAGGAGATAGAAAAAACCATAAATGAACTCCTAGAGATGGGTCACATCCATCCTAGCTCTAGCCCCTCTGCATCATCAGTAGTCCTAGTAAAGAAAAAAGATGGCACTATGAGAATGTGCATTGATTACCGAGCCCTGAACAAATAAACAATAAATAACCGCTACCCTATCCCCAGAGTTGATGAACTTATTGATGAATTACATGGAGCCAGGTACTTCTCAAAAATTAATCTACGATCTGGCTACCACCAAATCCAGATGAGAGAGGAAGACATACACAAAATGGCCTTTAGGTGTCACTACGACCATTTTGAGTTCTTAGTCCTGCCTTCTGAACTAACTAATGCTCCACAAACATTTCAACCATGTATGAACCATACTTTTTGGAAGCAACTGAGAAAGTTCCTGCTGATATTCTTTGATGATATCTTAATATATAGTAAAACCTAGGAAGAGCACTTGAAGCATATTGATGAAGTCTTGTCCATCCTAGAATAGGAATCACTCTATGAGAAGGTCTCCAAATGTGAATTTGGGATGGAAGAGATTCTATACTTGGGGCATAAAATCAGTGTTGAAGGAGTGAAGGTAGATGAGGAGAAGATTAAGGCCATAAGAGAGTGGCCTAGGCCAAGAACCCTAACCCACTTAAGAGGATTCTTGGGGCTATGTAGCTACTATCAAAGGTTGTTAAGAACTTCTCCAAGATTGTCTCTCCTCTCACCAACCTAACCAAGAAAGGACTATTCCATTGGGATGAAGTAGCCCAAAGAGGCTTCGAGGAATTAAAAGAGGTAATGAGTACTTGCCCAGTGCTAGCCATTCTTGACTTTGCATTGCCATTCGAGCTAGAGTGTGATGCATCCGGTGAAGGCATTGGAGTGATTCTCATGAAAAATAAGCACCCTATAGCCTTTGAAAGTCACAAGTTGATAGTCATCGAAAGGGTCTATTCAATGAAACTCCAAACTCCTTGCACCTCTGAAAAATCTACATCAAGTGGTCAAATAGATCATTAGAATCTTTGGAAAACATAGTTATATCATCTAGATAGACCAGCACTATTATGTTCATAAGACCATGGAAGGCCATATCCATTGCCCTTTGAAAGGTCACCCCTGCATTAGACAAACCAAATGGCATTTTCTAATAGGCCATGGTACCCCACTTAGTTGTGAATGTAGTTTTGTATTGGTCCTCTTATTTGACCAGAATCTAGAGAATCCATCTAACAAAGAATACCTATCAGAACCTGAAACAGCCTACAGTATTTGTTCCATGGAAGGAAGAGGGTAATGGTCTTTCAATGAGGCCTGATTTAAATCATGGAAATTGACACAAAGTTGGATTTCACCATTCTTCTTCCTGACTGGGACTAAATTGGCAACCCAGTAGGTATGTTTTATTAGGAAAATGATACTGCTTTCAATCAGTTTATTTAGCTCAGCCTTTATTAAATGCTCAAGTTTGGGATTGAGGGGTCTTTGCTTTTGCCTACCAAGCTTGGCATTAGGCTCTAACTCTATGGTGTGTTAGACCAAACTGGGATCAAAACCTCTCAAGTATTTATACTCCCATGCAAAAAACATCAGAAAAATCTTGACATAATTGAATAAAAGATTTATGCTCTTCTCTAGTACATACCTTTCCAAGTTTCAGCAGTTTGTCTTTGAAAATTTCTATGGTCTAGTAGTGTTCTTGCTTCACTGTCATGCTGCATTTATCTTTTCTGAATGGATCATTAGTGTTAAACATTGATTCTAATGTGACTAATCCATTGGGAAACTTATTGGTCCTCAACTAACCAATCTAATCTTCAAATTATTGTTGATATTTATGCTAATTATTAGCTGTAAATTCAGCTTCTGCTTAGCTGTAAATTTAGCTTCTGCTCTTAAAAAACTCAAGATTTGTTCATCACTATTAAACACTTGTCATGAAACACTATTGTAAGGTACATAAGGTCTGACAACTATCTTAACATATGGTTGTATCTCAACATTCTGAATCTGATCATGAATCTCAAATTGAGATGCCAAGGCTGCAAGCCTATCTGCATACTTATTTTGATCCTTGGGAACTAAAATTAGATTAAAAGCATCAAAAAATTCAATTGAATCCCACTCTATGCTTGTATTTTTTCCAATTAGATCATTTTTGGCAACATTCAGATTCCTAACCTAGTTAACGATCAACTTAGGATCTCCATAAACCCTGAATAGATTTGATACCTTTTTTTCAAGCTCATTCTAAGCCATGGATCAGGGTGTCATACTTAGCCACATTATTTGTGTAGGTGAAGATAAACCTTAAGGAAGCATAACATTTGTGTCCTTGAGGTGAAATTAACATATTACCTCCACCAGCACCCATCTTGGTCCTTCATTCATCAAAGTATAGATTCCAAAGCCGATCTTCTTGCTGTTCTAACTAATTTTGATCCTTAATCAGATTAGGAATCACTACATCAGGTTCCTATATCATATAGATGTCCAATCCTACCTCATCCATGTGACAGAAAGGGTCACTTTCATGATCTTCAGCTGCCCAATCATCTAAATTCATGTCTTCTATAGGTGCATTGGGATCTAGGCTCATGGGTTCATCCTGTTGCCCGTAGGTGATGTATAGATTAGTATTTATTAGGCTAGGAATATAGGGCTCAATATGGTCTTTTGCAAGTGGTTCAGACTGTATTGTTACTTTCTTACCATATCTCATTCTAAAGAACAAGTGAGTCTAGTTAGATGAAAGAAACCCACCCAATTTGGCTGTGAACTCCCTAGAAAGGTAGTTTGCAAAACTAGGTGGAAGGTCAATGATGTAAATGTCTTGATGAATGGAAAAATTAGGACAAGCATGCAATGTGAGTGGTAGATTTCTGATTATCCCCATAGTACTAAGTACATACCCATCTAACTAAACTACTCCTTTTGTAAGGGGCTCATAAACCAATCCTAATGAGTTAGCTACACTTTTGGGCATGATTGAGCTACTTGCCCCTGAATCCACCATATAGTTATGAACTAGTTTATCACTGATAATGAGACTTAGATAGAAAGGGGGTGGTTTTACCTCATCTGCTAGCTACTCACTCTTGATCTCTGACCTATTGGCAAGTACAACCTTGGCCTTCCCTTGACTAGAATGCTCATAAAGTGAGAGTCCAGTCAATGCTTCTTGTATCAAATTCTTCTAGATAGGGATGTGTAAAGCATCCATAACTGACATGGTCATTGTAGCTTTCTTAAGATGATCAACTATATTAAAAGTAATAGGGGTTACCTTATGATGTCCTCTTGCTGCAACTGCATCAATCTGACCTTGTGAAGACTGTTGTTGCATTTTGGGCTGCTCCTTTGCTGGTACTGTTTGGTTCCTTTACAGAATTTGAACTTTTTGCTATAGTACAAGGGTAGTCTGTGACAGATGAACTTGATTTTTGTCCCTTATAGATTTCTATTGTACTACAATGGCTTTCTAGTTAACATCTGTAGCTCTCATTTTTGACCTTGTGTTGGCTGAAACAGGTGTACTTTGCTGATTTTGACCTTGAAAATAATTTATACCACAAAAATTAGACTCTTCCCAATTCATTAAGACTACATCAGCCTTATTTTGTTGAGTTGAAACTTTACCATTAACTCCTTCTGAACTTGCATAGCTATTTTGAACCATAAGTGCCTAATTTTTCACTCCATTCATGTAGGTAGTTTGATTATATGGTTGGTGACATGGGTAACACTAGTCACTGTCTTGAACTAGATTATTCTGTGTGGGTACAAGCTCTTTTGAGGTACTAGCAGTATTTGGATTATAATCCTAAAAAGGTTGAGGGTTGTAGTTTCTTCTTTTCCCTTAAGGATCAGCCTGAAAGGGTTGCCTATATTGCTGATTGGACTGATATTGGGCATTTTGCTGATTAGGCTAATACTAATTTTCGTAAGGCAAGCATTTATCCATATTTACTAGCTTATTTGCAATTGTCCTCAATGTATCTTCCAACCCTAGGGTATTTTGGGTTTGAACTGGGACAATAGTTTGTTGGGCTATTTGATATCCTATTGCTAGAATAGGTGGGACAACAACTAAAGGAGGTACTACCATAGGCATAGATGGCTGGATTTCAGGAAAAATAGGTAAAGGAGCTCTAGGGGCTATATTCCTTGCCTAAATAAGGTAGTTTTATACTCTAACATCAGTCTCAAAAGAATCTGGAAGGGTGGTCCCTCCCATAGACTGTATCATTACAGAAATTTCATTGTTTAAAACTTTAAGATAAAATAGAAAAGCATGCCTAGGAAAAGGTTTTACCATTGTGGGAATCCTATCCTAAGTTCTCTAAAATCGGTAGTTGAAATCAGCCATGTGTTCGTGGGGTGCTCTTTTGATGGTGCTCAATTGCTCCAGTAGTGAGAGATGATCAAACTTATCCTTGAAGTGTTTATGTAATCCATCTCTTAGTAAGTCCTAGGATGTTATTGAGTTTTTAACAAGTCCTTTGAACCACTATAAGGCCTTTCCTTTTATCAAAGAAGCTAAAACCCTGATTACCACATTCTCTTGAGTGACATTGTGTATGGAAAAAAGGGTTGCCACATCTTGAATATGTTCAGCAGTAGTAGTATGATCTTATCTAGTGAAATAAGGCAAACCTTTAAGGGCTGCTATTGGAATATCGTCTCTTTGGGCAAGTTGTAATGGGCTGCCTCCATTGAAAGTAGCAAATCCATACTGCCTAGCCATTATAGGTATCTGGACTATCAGCACTAGACTTCTACTTCTTTTCACTAGGCTTGTAGATCTGAATCGGGAAGGTGTAGACTTTGATCTTCTTGATGACTCAACTATTCTGCTTGCTGATCTACCTCTCCTTTTAGGTGTAGATAGTTGTAAATAGTTAAAGGGGTCTAGATTAGACCTAGTTTTCATAAGTGGCAAGCACTAATCTGCATACCAAACCACAGGGAATGAGTCACTAGGTATATTGAAAGCCTCCAAAGGCTGGTAAAACTACTGCATATACTAGAACAATATTATGCCAAAAACTGTTATCAATTCAAGTATGCACCCTTGTTAAGTTCATGGAAACTTAACTACCTATTGAAACATAGAATCATTCTCAGATGTGGGTCTCCTTTCATGACAATGAATCTCTAGAGTGAGCTAGTTCTCTTATGATTCCTAAACTAATGACTTGAGGGAAAAAGGATAGAAGGATGTAACTTAAATACAAACTAACTCTAGAATCTAAACTTGATGAATTTCTATCACTCACAAAATAGCTCCTCAAACATAAAACTTCACAATTCCACTGATAGTTTATTCCTTAAGTGATTTGTAACAAGGTTTTAGATCAAACACAAACTGCAACTAGGAAAAAAACTAAGTTTTAACAACATTAAGACATAATAAAGGACATAAAAAGTCACAATATTACATCAGAATAGCAAAATATGTGAAACAAGATGATTTTCTATTAGAACTAGTAGGAATACAATGCATAAAATAAAATATGAGTCAATTGCCTGTATACAACTCTGCCTGTAAACAAGAAAGAAGAAACTAATGCTAACTTATTGAGAAAAAACTATGTTTTTGTCCTATAAATGCCTCCAAAAGATCCCCTCAAAAGAAAGTAAAAAAAGCTCCTAAAAATAGACCCAAGTCCATCTTCAATCTACTCATGAAAGCCAAAAATAAAGCTTTGGATTTGCCACCAATTTGGAAAATAAAGCTGCAAAACTGCCCTCTCTTGTGGTCCCACCATAAAACTACTTTCCTCTGCTCATGAAAGCTCCAAAATTTGTCCTATATGACTCTAAATAAAACAAATCAAAATGGGATATTTGATTTGTTTTAGTAGCCTATAAATTGCCTAAAAATAGTTAAGTTTTAAAAGTAATTTGTCAATGATTGCTTTAAAACTAACTTTACAATGCTATGGCAATTTCATTCTATTAATCCATTTGATATGATTTTTGCAAAAAATAAAACAATATCTAGCTCATAATTTCGCCAAGATATCTACAAGACATTAAAAATGATTTTCTTTAAAAATCATAAAATATGAAATATTACACATATTTGTAAAAATAAATGAAATCCTTGAAGGCCATGAATGCATATCCATGTGTCAATTCTGCCACCTCATCCCTATCTTCATGTCTTGGAAAATGCCACATCACTACCCATACAATGCCACCATGTCGAATTTGGCCCTTTAACCAAGTCATCACTTTGCATATTTTCACATCTCCAAAGGTTATTGCTTTGATCTTGTGCATACATTTGAAACATGTGAAGGAAATAGAATAATGCATAAGTGGGAGCTCATAGACTCTCAACCACATGGATAAGACTTTGACTACACTTAGGTGTCAGCCACTTCAAAGGGTTTAAAAGTTTATCTAAACATAAACTTTATCCACTAATAATACTTACCTTTGACTTGCAAAGATAAAACAAAAAGAGGGAATGTTAGCCACTTCGAGTCATGATGGCTAGGCACCATTGATTACAAGGTTTTGACCATGATGTTGTTTGGATAAAATACTTATGTTTGTTTGCAAAGTCAAAATGTGAAAAGAATGTCGAACAAAAGTAGATACAAACCCTAAAAGTTTAGTCATTTCATTTGTTGATACTGTTGAGTTTGCTCTACAACTCCTTTGCCGCCAACTTGGGGTTTCATGGCTCTGCATACTCTCATCCATATATGGTCTTCTGTGTTTGAAAACATTGTACTTCTTAAGCCAAAACAAAAAGCTGCACTTGGTGGGTTTATATCTGAAGCTTAAAATGGCATTTGACTATATTTTAGTGGCATCTCTTTCTTAAATGGCTGCAACCATGTTGCTCTTTCTTCAGTTTCTTAGCTTGATATATATGTGCTTGGTTTCTTCTGTGTTGAACTTCATAAATGTGGAAAAATGACAAAGACTTGAAACTGGGCTGCAGCCATATAGTTTTTCTCCTCTACAACACCATACTGTGAGTTCTCACTGTCTCTTTTCACCATTGCTTCTTTCATTTCTGTATGTGCAAACTAATATGAGGGTTCCATTTTTTTATTAGCTGGGTATCTCAAAATACCTTCATATAGAGCACAACCATGGCATACAATGTGTTCTGTACCTTGCTCTTTGTCATTTGATTTGAAATGTTTGAATATTTCTATATTTAAAGTGAGGGTTTCATTTTTACATTGATAGGAACTTTCTTCCCCTCCATGGCTATGTCCACAAACAGTCCATATTAGCTTTGTTTGATTGTATCTTGCAAGAAAAAGAAGAATCTTTAAAACTGACAAGGGTTTCATTTTTTCACTGTATAAATAGTCATATATGCTATGACCTTGTCTTAGAGAGTTTTACTTTACCATTCCTTTTCTCCAACACTACAAAAAATGTTAGGGTTCTGAAACTCGACGTGGGTATTTTGAAAAATTAATATGAATGGCATCATATGTTATGTCTTAGCTTGGATATATCTATGCACTCTTCATTTCACTGTATGAACCCAGATTTGGAACTAAAAATAAAGGTTTATCCTTTTTTGGGCACAAAAACGCTTCCTATAGCATACACTGGCATATGATATTCTTTTTCACTTTCCTTATGTTGTTATTGCTGAGTCATATTCACTGTCATTGTTTAATAAAAGTGAGGATTTCATATATTGTTCTCTATTTCTATAGCTCTATTTGCCCCTTCATGGTCTTTGCATATGAAGTATATAATGTTGGATTTGAACTTAAAACTCCTCTCATATCTGTAGCAGCATATGTGTCTTCATTTCTGTAGCTCCACTTACCAGTCTAGTGAACTGTACGAAATACACATTTCAAACATGATTGATGACTTGGATGTGTCATGACATTCTGGCACTGTAACAAATGAAGAAGACACTTTATTCACCTTCTCTTTATATACCACAGTAACATGATGACTTTATGTTGTTCTTCTCTGTACTTTATTATATCAAACTACATTTATGCATGATCTTCCTATAGAACATCAATCAGGTCCACTATATCTCATGTCACCAATTTGACATATTATTTCTTATGATGAAGATTTTGTTTTGAGCTCATTCATAACCAGATGCAGCCATGCACTTATACACTTTACTTTGACACATAATGACATTCTGTAGCATGAAAGATGATGATGATCACACTTGTTTAATTATTCTTCTGTCACATGACAACGATGTTCTATTACAACACATGTAATGAAGTGTCCTACATTCCCTCTTTTGAAGCTTGTCAAAGACAAAATGAGCCATTTGATCTAGCTATCTTGTATTCTTCTGCTAAAAATCTACAATACTAGCATGTTTCTTTCATAGATATGCATTGGATGTAACATTTGATACACACTATTCTGATGCTCAACTTGTCAGTAGTAAAATGTGAAGCATAATTGGATATATTTCATCATTTAAAAGGTAGAGCTTATATAATTTAATTTGGAATTTGACTTTGCTACTTCATTTAAATGAGAAAGTATGATGCTTGGTACTCACTTGTTCTTGCAAACTTGCTTACTAGTTTATAATGGATATTCCTATTGGATTATTGATCATGGATAAGTAAGCAATCATCAAATAGGCAACACTTGTGAACATTTATTCTTTTATCAGTCTGATGATTATATATGCATTATGTACTCCTGATCATTATCATGTCTGGGAATGTCATTTTCGTGACAATTGGAGTAATGACATAAGTTGTTATATGCATTAAGTGTTGTCCTTCATCAGTTCAAGTCATATTCTTGGTTGCATTTCATACCTTGAAGTGAAATCAAGGTCATGTCTTCAAATGGGACTGATGCATATGATTGTCATTGTTATTCCCTTCAGCTTATCATGTGAATGCGATCAATGATTTTCTTCTTTCTATTCATCCCTTCTGAGATCACGGGGTAGCAGCATGTTGGGTTCAACCCTTGTGGGAGCCCATTTGACACCACATGCTGAATGTCTTCAATTAGCTTCATGATTTGTCCTATACCTGCACATGAAACAAACAGATTAGAATAAAACAATGATGCTCTATGTTTGCTTCTCTTCAATTCCCTTCTGCATATGGATGTTACTCATTTGATCAATGCATTATAACTAAAGTATTATGCATCTTCTAATAGATGAAGAATTTTCATAGCCGGAGCTTCTAATGGGACCCTTCTTGTAATTTTTTAGGTACATGCCAAGGTCGAGAGCAAGATTAGAGACTACGAAGATCAACCAAAACAAGGCAATGATGGCTATGCCTTTCCATCCTCCTTCATTAGATGCATAGTGTTTTTATATTTGGATGAGTTCATCTATAACCCACGATGTGTGTGGGACATCTGATATGTCTTAGTTTCCTTCAATGCAATGTTTATTCCTTTATGTATTCAAAACTTGTAAATGAATAACCATTGTGATGAATGAATACTTATCTCATTTTATTGTTCTACAATGCAATGAATGATTTGAAATTTCCTTTTCTTTCCTGAATAACTAAACTACATTTGTCATAATAACTATGCAAGTATCACACAATAGAAATAAATCAAACCTCATTGAAAAATGATAAACATTAAATTTGCTCAGCTAATTTTTGAGCTGTGGTAAAAAAAATGGTAACAGTCATAGTCTATATTCTCCTTAATCATTTGATAAGCAGTGTATATAGCAATACGAGAGACATAGTTCTCCCAATTGGTCAAATAGATCTCATATCCAATTACCATTAATGCAAACCTCACTACATGATCTATAATATCATTAACTGTTAATGCCCTCTTGTCAAATTGGGCTCCAGTTGCTTCTGTCACAATGTTATTCTTCACACCTTTTAACAAGGGTACGTTACCGGTAGAGTTTAAACCTGTCACAACCCTAATCACATCCCTGGTGATCTTAAAGGGATTTTTGAGCCACATGAATTCATCATGGATTCTATTCAACACATACCAGACCCATTCATGCTCTGCAAATGTAGGGAAATCTTTGTATTGAACAAAATTCTTCACTTCCAAAGCCTTGTATTCTTCCTTCAACTCAAATTGGTCACCACTTAAATGTTTTAGATATAAATCTATGAATTTACTGTCACCATGTTCTTCTAGGGCAACATGAATGTAATCCGTAACATCCTCCACATGCATGACACTATATGGTATACCCGAAAATGCACCCATTTGATCGACTTCTATTGATTTGAAGGGATGTTTCTTGAATTTTGGCCTAACTCACTTAGTGATATCAACAACTTCTAGGGTTTTCATTTTACCAAAGATTTAAAGAAATTCACAATAGGGTTTCAACTGGAAATACCTTTTTCTATCGAGCTAGGGTTTCATTTACTTGAATCACTCTGTGTCGCTTTGAATCTCTTGAAATCACTTGAAGTTCACCTTCAGTTTCTCTTAGACACTTGAAATCTTGAATGTAAAGTGAATTTTATGTCGAATGAGCTCCTTTTTAACCCTTGTTATGAAAACCTAAGTTGTCATAAATACTTTTTCACAAAAAGCTGTCAAAGTCTTTTTTGTAGAATATAGTCAATTAGGATTGCTCCACAATGCTCTGCATTTGAACCTTTTCTACCAGGATTTCTTCCAAAAGATCTATCATATAAAGCTTTTCATCATGCTTTTGTGCTGGATACCAACACTGACTATCTAGCTAGGGGATTTGGATTTTCAATATAGCTCCCCCTGAACCAGAGCTCCTAATTTACTTCCTAAAGGAAGTATCTGCACCAGAGACTGGTGCGGATCTATCCATGACATCATTAACATCCTTCTTAATCTAGACCATGCTCATTTCCTTCTTGATTTCCACTGGATCAATCTTGTTCTTACCTTTATCTTCTCTCTACTATGTTTTCCTCTTCTGTGTAGGATAGTCTCTTTTCTCATTCTAGGTTCTGTAGAATCTTGCAATATGTCCACACTTATTGTAATTGTAGCATACCACATTTCTCTATCCCTGATTCCTTCTATTGATTGGATTCAATCTTGATCTGCATTAGTTTTCCATATGCCCAAATCTATTGCATGCAAAACACTTTCCATTGAAGGATTGAGTATTCCTTGTATTATTAAAACCATTCCTTATCAAACTTTTGCATTCATTTGATCTATAACCAATTTTCTTGCAATTGAAACATTGACTAGGGAATGATGGAACATTCTGATTCATTCTACTCCTACACTGATTAGCCTTGTGACCAAACTTATTGCAATTAAAACAATAGCCATTGAAAGATGGGTACCTTTAAGCATTTGGATACCTGACCAGAGGTCTTCTAGGTCTTCTTCTTTGATTCTAGAACTAGTTGCGTTTGTTTTTCTTCATATCAATGTTTTCTTGACCTGATTTAGAACTTTCTCCTTTTTCAAATCCCAAGCCTTTCTTGTCATCTGAAGTCTTCTCACTTTCAATCAACTCCTGAAGTTTTGTAGAGATTATTTTGAATTTTTCTTTATAGTTATTAGCTACTTCCAGATCATATTTTAGAAGTAACACATCTTTTCCCAATTTTTCACATTCCTCAGACTTATCTCTCAATATTTGATTCAAATGTTCCTCAACTTTTTCTTTCTCTTCAACCAACCTTGATAAATTACTTAGAGTTTCATTTTCTTCAATCAACTATTCACTTAGCTCTCTATTCCTATCCTTTGATCTATTAACTTCCTCTCTTAGCTTCAGGATACATTCATCTACTTCTTTGACATTTTCCTTCAAATCCTAGATTTTTGCTTCATACTTATCAAGATCTTCAAGAGCATTTTTAATTCTTAGTCAATTGTGACACTACTTGGAGCAGTATACCTTTTGGCTGCCATGAGTATTCTTTCCTAGATCTTCCTCAAGTTGTTGAACTTCATCCAAGGAACCTTGCTTTGATACCAATTGTTGATCACAAAGAATACTGAGAGTGGGGGTAAATCAGTATTTTGTAAAACCTCTCTTTCACATAATTATTAATCCATTTACTACATTCAATAAGATGAAAGAAAAACAAACATAAGAAGATCAACCATAAATACATAACACATAAACACTAGGATTTTTACGTGGAAAACCCAAAATGGGAAAAACCACAGTGAGTGTTAACTCACAATATATTATGATAGCAATACCGAATTACATGAAGGCTTGCTACCTTAGGGCTCATTGCCCAAGGACTCATTGTCCAAAGAAGTGCTCACTTCAATAGGCTCACTTCTAGAAAAATAGAAGAGAACATAAAAGAAGGATTGACTCATTGCCAAGAGATGACTGTTGCAAATGCATCTACAAAATGATGAAGTGTGGTTCCATTACTAAATCAGTATACAGACTCAAATGTCTTCATAATGTCTGCCCTACTTTTCTGCTCTACTTCACATATGCTCTGCCCTTCTTCTTTTACTATCTTTTTCTGATCACAAAACTGCCTTAGATCACACTCACATTTTATTCATACTTTTTCTTGCCTCCAACACTGAAATCCATCAAGTATATATATATGCAACAGGATTTATCTCACAATTAGGTCAGCAAGACAAACATGAAATATGTATACAAATGTTATACCTTGTTGGCTTGATCTTGTGCACAAATAGTAATGTGGACCCAAACAAACATACAATAGTCTTCATTTAGGTCAAGACCAATCATTCAACCACTTAAATTGATTGTTCAAACAATATATCTTCACTACATATAGACCTAACATGTCTATCAGCTTATCCCTTAAGTACACACTTGACCAGTTCAACTGTCACATCATGACTTCTAATGCGGACCAAATGAGACTCTAAAAATCATATCCACTATCCATTATAGCTCTCTTGTCATACCTTTAGAACCACAGAACATAGTATTCAACTACAAACAAATGCAAATCTTCGAACTATCACTCAGTCACTGTGAAACATTGTCAGACTATAAGCCAATAAAGAACAACTTGTAGAAAGTGATCAAAGGAACTTTAGAAGATATAACTCTAGATTTAGGTAGTCACAATAAGTATCTTTGTTTCCTCAAAACTACAAGACAAAATATGTAACAACAGAGTAATGTGGACTCTTTTACTTTAGTATTGTGCATTGTTCCTGTCTTAACTCTGTTCAACCAGACTTAGACATTTGACCATATGACTTTGAGAGGAAGTCAGAACTTGAACAATGGAACATGTGATCACAAAATATCTATGAACAACATACCTAAACCACATATAATGATCTCCAACTGTGGAGGCATACTGACCCAATCTCTGTCACTCTGTAGCTTGCCCATACTTAGCCATTTTGACTAAGTTAGTCTTCCAAACCTTTACCAAACCTTGGTGCCATAACTAAAAACCCCTTTACTATGCTTTGTTTCCATCAATGACAACATATAACTTTCCATCAAAGCAGTGTCTCTTGACTATGTTGCCAACAAAGGAGAAAATAGAAAATTCACCTCATCCACGAGGAAAAGGTATCTATGTTGAGGTTCCTCCACCGTTATCCCTTCAAGGATCTGAAGTTAGCCAAGATACACATGATTTACGAATTGAACAACCATGACTAGATAATATGATACAAGAAAAGGATGCCATAGTGGAAAATCCTCCATTCCGTTGCAAAAAGATTAATAAGAGATCAAACGATAGGAAAAGAACAAGATGATTATCATCAGTAAGAAATGGTGAATCCCCTCCTTGCAAGCAACAAAGGATTTCAAATTTATAGGGATTTGATAAACAAGTTACACAGTTTGATCATCCTACAAATACGAATAGAACAAATCTGAATTACTCCCACTTTTTACAAGACTTGATGGAGCAACTCTCTAAGATGCTCACAAGTCCAAACCTTCTTAGCAACATGTAAGTATTTCTAACCCTGGTGGCCACCTTTGTCGTAGCATAGTTTTATCATTTATATGGCCTCCCCTCTTGTGGTGTGTTCCCTCTATTGAAAACAAGGCAGATAACTGAGAGGGGGGGTGAATCATTTATCTCAAAATTTCCTTAATTTTCTTTTCTTTCGATATCTCAATATTTAGTGTTATATCAAAACATGAAAGCATATGTAATCATAAGAATAGAAATAAAATCAACACATAACACAATAATTTTTACGTGGAAACCCTATGAAGGGAAAAACCATAGGGTGACTAACCCATGATTGTATTCTCTATTAAAAGAATAAAGGAGTACAAAATGGCACTTTCCAATTAGGGCTCATTACCTAAGCACACTGCACACAAGAGGCACACTACCTACAAGAGACTCACTGTCTACAGAACTTACACAAGATAATCAAGTGTTTGAACTAATGAGAAGCATCTACAAATGCAAGAGTTTAGTTTGAGTTAGGCACATTTTACTGATCTGATACACTTCATTCTTCCTCTATTCAATGTTGTTATTTAGTCACATACCAGACTTGAATTGTTGTTCTCACACTTATCCTTGCTTTTCTTTGCACCTTATTTCTTTACATCTTCAACACACACTTTTACATGCTGGAATCCATCTGGTATATATAGCTGTATCAAGGATTTTCATCAACTTTCTAGTCAGCAACAAGAACACTAAAGATATTTGCAAGTTATTGATCTATTGGCTAAATCCATGCTTGATTTGTGATGTGTATCAAAAGCTTAGGCATAAAAGTCATTAATCATGTCATCTAATAATGTATAATCCCATAAATTGCTTAATCAACACCTTTTACTCATCCAGATTGAAGTTTGATACTCTGTCGGTCAGTTCTTCCTCTATTTGCTATGCCTGACTAGAACCCAACACTTAGATGCTCATATCTTTTTCATGCTTTATCACTAGAGGCTAAATCTCTAGAGTACAATAGTAATGATACCCCTCTTGACTTGTCCAAGTCCACAACTTACTGAGTTACACCATCTAAGAGATCCGGACGTGATTGTCAAACCTTGTTACATACTCTGTTCTTGTTCACCGGACCAAAATAATCTTCAACCTGACTTCCAATATAGGCATACTATGTACTACAGATGTGTGGGATAGACTTTGTTTCCATTAAGGACAACACTTATGAAGCCACAAAGTGTCTCTTGCCAATGATCTCCCCCTTTGGCATTGATTGCAACACTTAGTGAAAAATGACTAAGTGTTACATCAACTCCCCCTTTGCATATGCTCCAACTATACTGGTACTCTTTTAATGTGGGATTCTACATTTTTCATTGCTCTTCACTCCCCCTTTGACATCAATGGAAAAGGGCAGGATCTGCAAACCAAAATTGTCCAAACAGTTACTACATAAGGCCGGATATGTACATACAAATCATAAGATAAACTTACATATACTTGAGTATGTCTGTAAAAGTAGTCTTCAGCTGTACAAACTCTATGGCCCAGCTCCTCTTCATCCTATCCAAAATGAAGATGTGACCACTCAATAAAAATGCATATGCTTCTACCCTTCTTAAATCTGGTAGATCACTGGTCCGGGCTATGGTCTGAGCATCTGTCAAGGCCTCGTGCATTGCCTCTAGCTTAGGGATAATTATCCCTTTGAGTTCACCCATTCTATTCATTATGTTCTTCTTTTCTTTGTCTAACTTCTTTATTTCATTTATGATAACAATAGCTTGGCATTCTTGATTCATTAGAGAGGAAGAAAGGGGGTCAAAATTTTGAACTATGCTTGATAGTTTTTCTTCTTGTTCTTTCACTTTCTCCTCAATGTCTTTTGTCACTCTAGGCTAGGTCAAACAAAATTTGAATAAGTCCCCACCATCTTTGAGAGCATTTTCAAGGCTCTTTATTCCAATGTCTAGGGTCCTCCTATCATTAGAAATAAGCCTTGCACCTTAGTGAATCTTTTCTCCAAAAACTCTTTCCAGACCTTTATTTCTACTGATTTCTTTAAAGATTCAAAATAAGTGTCAACAGAATTGACTAAGTTTTTTAGATTACCGGATGGTAAGGCTGAAGGATCCTTTTGATAGGTTGGCATAATCTTTTCCAATATCCTAGATGCACTCTCCAATAGTTTAGAATCCTCCATATGTGATTTCAAAAGTGTCTCTTTAGCCTTGGCTTGGGCAAATGATGTTATCTTCATCATCTGTACTGGAGAGAGAGTGTCCAAATTTAGGGGCCCTTGAAGCAACTCTGGTTCATCTAACTCCACCACCTCTTTGTTCAAGAAATTTTGTACTATCTCTGCAATGTCTCTTGGAGATTCGGGCTTCTTCCCTTTAGAAATATCAGAACTGCCCGGTTTGGATGTTTCATCACAAACCTTTTTTGCATGTTCTTTTTCTTTAGCTTTATCCTCTTTTTCTTGCATCTCCTTCTCTTCTCTTTTTCTTTCCCCTTTAGCTTTAGTGTCTAGAATGTTTGTCTTGGTAGCTATGGGATCCAGAGGAGTGATATTGTCAGTGTTTGTTGCTTTGTAAACTTCCTCTACCAGAACAGAGGAATCTAAGTCCTCAGACTTCTCTTCATCTATTTTCTTTAATCCTTCGACATCCTTATCAGAAAGTTCTTCATTGATTAAATTTAATCGTTCTACATCCATGGTAGAAGGTTCTTCATCTATTTCCTCTACAATAGGAAGATTGAATCTCTTCAAGGAATTCCAGAGGATATCTTTTGTTTCACTTGCTACTTGGTCTATTTCTCAAAGCATGAGTTTATTCATTCTTGCCTTACTCTAGAACTCATCCTTACAATCCTTGAAAATCATGCCCATTTCTTTTGGAGTGATAGAAGGGTAAAGTTGTATCATTATTTTCTCCTAAATTTCTAAGTCTTTAACCTTTGCCTTGACCTTTTTTTTTTCCAACACTTCTTCTAGGATTTTTGGAATTAATGAAATTATTTCAATGAATGCTTTGTTATAGATATTCAAACACCTTGTAGTAGCTTCCTCTAGAATTCTCTTATCAACATCATTGTATTCATCATAGAGCTCTATCATCAGCTGTAGGTTCCCATCCATAGTAACTACCTTGATGATGTCATCAATGGAAAGAGTGCACTTTTCAACAAATTCCTCTACCTTCTCTTCCTCATTTCTACTAGCAGAGAACTTTCTGGATGTTCTCTTCTTCTCCATTTTCTTGATTTCTTCATCATCCTTATGGCTTGTATATGTTCTTGAGGCTTTGGTCTTCATTCTCTTTTCACTTTTACTAGATGGCTTGACTTCTGGTTTGGTCACCTTTGAGATTTTAGGAGTGACAAGTGCAGAGCTCTTGGAAGATCTAGTCCGGGAGGAGGCTTGCATCAGAACGTTTCCTTTCTTTTCTTCTTGTCTCTCTTTCTCTGCATTCTCCATTTTCTCTCTATTTGTATCTACTGCCTTATTTGATATGCCAAATCTTTTGGCAACTTCTTCAACTTCCTTTCATACTTTTCTCTTCATCTCAGGCTGCCTTAACTTAACATGTATTTTTATGCTTAGCTCTTCAAAGGTACCAAACCTTTCTGCTTTAGTATCTTTACATTGGCTCAACAAGTGTTGGACATGTAACTCCAAAATGTTTTCATCGACCTTATATCCCATGGGCATTATCCACATAGTTCTTGGCTCAACTACCTCCATTAGACATTGATCAGTGCCAACCATAAAGCAAACTGTGTCCTTGTATTTCTCGACTATGGACTGTGGTATTCTCTCTCTGGCTTGCATCATGCTCTGGAAGTTCTTGAAGTAACCCCATGGAGCAGAGTTTTGGGATTGTGCATCACCAAGTCCATACATGTAATCTCTAATATGAATTACAATAGGTTTATCATTTTGCCAGACCCAACCATTTGATCTAGGTAGCTCATTCATATAATAGAAGAACAGACATAGTATTAGACTACCATATTTATGTTGCAAGTATGGGCCTAACTAGTGTTGTCATTGATGTCAACATACTCATGTTGCATTAATGAGAAGGATTAGATGAGCTGTGTGTTGAGGATATTGAGAAAATTAGTCTCAATCAGGAATAGTGAAGAACAATGATGACAAGAAGGTAAAAGTCTTCAATAGGTTGAGGATAAGAGGATGTGGTTTAAAGGGTTTGTAGATATAAGTCTTGAGATGCTCCAATAAAGTTTTCAAAGGTCCACATGAAGATCTGAAGAAGTTATGGTCGCTCAAGTAGAACTGGTTCTAGCAGGTGTTCAAAGGTGACAGATTGCCACAGATAGGTCCGGTGAGATCCAGAATTTTATTATCCTGTTCTACGGATTTGAGGGAGTGTTAAGGATGTTCTTGTGAAGTATCAACTAGATTAGTTCATGGGTTGAAGGTCTAGAAGAGCCTATTCATTTGTGACAATGATGACAGACTGTGTTCTTGAAGCTCCGAATGAAGGAGAGAAGAATTCTAGTAGGATGATGAAGTGCGGATGTTCTTGGTGATTCAGGAAAGGTTATGATGATTGTTGGATCATGTGTAGTTCATGTTGGTGGTCTACATTGAAGTTAGAGTTTGTATTTGAAGAATAACCACGGATATTGGTGTTCTTGAGATTGGCCGACCGAATGTATTACATGTCTTGCGGATGTTCTTGTAGGTGTTTGCCGACTTAGATGATTGTTCCTAAGTTGATGCCTTGTATAAATAAGGGATTGTGAAGTCATTTTGAAGTGTGTCTTGTGGTGATGAGTGTGTGGTAGAGAAGAGAAGTGTGAAAGGCAGAGTAGAAGTATTGGGCTTAAATGGAACTAATTTAAGCATGCTGAAGATGCTATTCTCCAGTTCATAAAGGTGATACTTATTCCTTTGTAAATAGTGTGTCTCTTGTAGGAAGTGAGCCTCTTGTGAGCAGTGTGCTCAAACAGTAAGCCCTAATTGGCATGTGCCATTTTGTTCTTTCTATTCTTCTAACAGAGAATACATTCTTGGGTTAATCACCCCGTGGTTTTTCCCTTAACTGGGATTTCCACATCAAAATCTTGGTGTCTTATGTGTTGATATGTTTCTACTTTTGATTTGAATGCATTATGGTTCATGATTAATACTATGCTAATCACTAAAGAAGATTCAAGTGTTTAAATTGAGAAAGTTTCACACAACTGATTCACCCCCCCTCTCAGTTGTATGCCCTAAGTCTAACAATTTAAAGGAATTTTTCTTATCCTTTTTGATCTTCTGCAAGTTCTCCAACAGCTGATTTAGAAGAAGCTCACACATATCATAATCTGCATCTTCCCTCAACATCTAATATACAACATAGATTGTTGTACTAGACACATAATTCTCCCTACTTGAATGGTAGATTTTGTAGCCGATTATCATTGAAGCAAACTTGACATCCAGATTTGTGATGTCATCTATAGTCATTGCTCTTTTGTCAAATTTTGATCTGGTGGCTTCAGTTACCATTTGGTTCTTCACATATTTGAGTGTGGGTAAGCCACTAGATGAATGCAGTCCAGTCACTGCTCTGATGGCATCTTTAGTTATCTTGAATGGCCTCATTAGCCACATAAAATTATCATGCATCCTACTTAGAACATATCGGACCCAATCATCTTTTGCAAAACATGAAAAATGTATGCAATGTCTAAAGTGTTTGTCCCAGAAGGCCTTGAATTCAGGTTTGAGTTCAAAATTCTCATCTATTAGCTATTTGTGATAAATATCCATCAATTTTGAGTCTCCAAATTCTTCAATGTTTGCATGGATATAAACCCTAACATTTTCTACATGCAAGATTCCATACGAAATGCTAGAAAACGCACCCAAGGGATCAACTTCTAGAGATTTGTAAGGGTGTTTCTTGAATTTAGGTCTCAGCCTATCAGAAATATTGACAACCATTAGAGTAGCCATTTTGAAACAGATCCGGAGAGAGTTTTCAGAAGGGAAGTAGCTTTTCACGTTTTAGGGTTTGGAGCAGATGTCGAAGCAATTTTCTTGTAAGAATTTGATCTTCATCTTGAACGCAAGTGAATAATAGAATCTCTTCTCAGAGCTCTTCTCTCTTCTTCATTTTGAATGCAAAGTGCGATAAATGGCAAGTGAAGACCCTTTTATCCTTTTGCTAAACCTAATTTATCTTTTGTAATATATGCACAACTTAAGTCATCCGGTTAGCCTATATTTGAGAGATTTTCTTGAATCACTGCGCAGATCTTAAAATTATTGCCTATGAGGGTTGACAACATATCTTTGCCCTTTCCAAAACATATCATAGGTCTGCAAATTAAATTATTTCAATTTTTGATCATACCGGATCTTTCTATGAAATTCTTCTTTACCGAATAGTTGCCGATACAGGATCTCCCCATAACTTGCTCAAATCTACATGCAGATTTGCCAAATTTTGACTAGATGACTTTCAAGTGAATCTCCTCAAACCTTTAAAACCACAACCTCTTATTCTGACTCAATGTGTTGAATTCAGGCACTTACTAGCTGGCTGGGGGGAAAATATTTTCTCTATAGCTCCCCCTGAGCCAGAGCTTACCTTTCAGTTTTCGGAAGGAATATCAGCACCAGATTTCAGTGCGAATCCATCCCCATTATTTATTGTACTCTTCTTTACCCAAATCTTGCTCATCTCCTTTTTAACTTCATCCGCATTTACTTTACCTTTGCCCTTATCTTGTTTCTGATCATGTTCCACCAGACCTTTTCTATCCTAATTTCTACTTCTGCAGAATTTGGCAATATGACCGGATCTATTGCAATTGTAACATACAACATTTCTTTTCTTATTTGACTAATATCCTCTTGATCTTCATTGATTAGCCATATGTCTTATTCTATTGCATGCAAAGCATCTACCATTGAATGAATTGTTTATTTGCATATTTCTGCATTCATGAGATTTGTGACGATACCTTTTACAATTAAAACATTGTCCAGAGAAGGATGGATTATTCTGATTCATTCTCCTCCTGCACTGAGTTGCTTTATGGCTGAAATTGTTGTAATTGAAGCAATATCCATTGAAGGATGGATATCTTTGAGTGTTTCGTTGCCTTACCGAAGGTCTTCTAGGCATGTTTCTTTGATTTCCTGATCCAAAGTTCTTCTGACTAGATCTAGAGCTTTCAGCTTTCTTATATCCCAAGCCACGCTTGTAGGACCCCTCTTCAATACCCGCCATGATGGTGGGAAGTGATCTCACATGTTGCTATTATAGTTCTATGATGAGATGTCATATGTTGGTTCTCCCAGTTATTCAATCATGGTTATGGTTTTATACCTATTCGAAATGTATGATATTGATTTGGACTATGGTTGGTACATACTTTTATATTTACATATTCTCACTTTACTTATGTGATGCTTCTTAGATCCTATCTTGTATCCTGTTTAATAGACTGTGTTGCTTATTGAGATATAGATATGCATGATGCCTTAGATTACGTTGTGTGAATTTTATGGTTGATGAGACATTGATATATAAATGTATACATGTAGCTTGCAAATTTAATTACGTAAATTGTTGTCCCATACTATTGTGATCTAGACTCTTGTAGATGTGTATATGTATGTTCTCTCATGTGCATTGAAATGGATTAAATATTGGTTTATTCAAGATATACTTTTATATGTTTCATATGTATACAAAGTAGTAGATGGATAATTGTATTGTGCTTCAGTTATTGTTATCATAACTAATAATCTGAAACAAGCGTGCAAGTTGAGCTAATGAAAATAGGGAAAAACACTTGGAACTGTTGTACTACCCTAGTTATTCGACCTATCCTATATGGAGAGGCTTAGGTCCCTTGTGTATTCATATGTTCTGCATTAGTATCTGGCATGTTGGTCCTTGTTATTGGGATGTCATTGTATTATGGTAGTGTTGTGCATATATAAATCCTATGTATTAAATGTGAGTCATGATTGTCTATGTGAGTCATTGGAACATTGGTTTGTTCAATATGTTAGACGTGTGAATATAGGAGTAAAATGTTGGTCTAATTTCACTATTATTTAATTAAAATTAATGCCTTTTTCATTTGAAAATAAGAAGATAAAAAAAAATTTGGTACCCCTATCCTAGACCTTGGTGGGCCCCTCTAAAATACACTACAAAATGAAGAAAAAAATAAATTTTGAACATCTTTTTTGTAGCATTTTTAATTTGGATGGGAATGCATTTTTAATTTTTTAAAAAGGTCCTTAGTAAGGACACATGTTGTCTACCCAAGGTGACAACATGCTGTCCACTTGGGGGAAACACATGTCTCCTAAATGACAGATGTAACCTGGTTTTAATTAGAAGGTAAAAAAATGGGGGAAAGAAGAGAGGACCAGGGGACTAGAAGAATTCACCAACTACTGTAATTGGAGAATAACCCTTGACTGAAACAATACTCCAAATGTTGTGAATTTTTGAATGACCCTTAACTGTAAATATCCAATAATTGTAATTTTCTAGATTGCAAATCATCCATTTACTAGGCTGCTAGGAAGGAGAAAACTTGGAAAAGTAAGGAAGCCTTATTGTGGATTTAAAGGTGTCTTCTTCAAGTAATGCACAAGTGTCTAGGTAGATACAAATCTTTAAAACAATACAATGAAATAGAGAAATAATATAGTTATATGCAAATTGAAACTTCTTAGTGTTGGTTATTGTTCAGATTTTGTGTGGAAACAAAAAAGTTTGATTGTGAAGAGTTATGGGTATAGTATTAAGAATTGAATTCCTTTTTATGTTGCTGTGGTGCTAGAGTTTTTGTGTAAATTGTATTGTTTCTTGGGGTGAGTCAGGAGCCTGTACTTCTCATTGTTGAGAGCATGGCAAGTGGATGTCCTTGCTTGGCGATTTTATGAAGGGTAAGAGTACCTATGAAAGAGATTCTCTATATTTCCCTATAGGAAGATGTCTTCCTCTTCCCCTTTGTGAAAATCCTACTTGTGTTTTGAATGTTGAACCAGAGTGATGAGACATTTAAAGTATTGAGTTACCCTATAATTATGTGTGTATGTCTGTTGGTAGTGTAATTCTATGTGAGTCTTTTACCCTAGGTTCCATGTGTTTTTCCCCTAGCTCAGGGATGGACAACTACTGTCCTAGGCTAGGAGGTGACCTCCCACTGCCTGCTTGAAGGAGCTTGGCCTATATTGAGGTTCTTGAAGACTCTAAGAAAAAGAGAAGTTATCTTTTGTGATTACCCAGAAAAGAATATAGAGGAGGAGGTCATGTATTCTAGAAGGAAATGAAATAATGAGGATTTGAATTAAGCTTATGTCTAGGCCTGAATTATGTTTTATGATTAAGGGTAGAAATTTATTATCCCTATAATTTGGAAGATGGTATTACAAAGGGATATATGCAATTACTAAGATTATTATGTGAGATTTGCTAAAATGTTAGGTGTAGTCAAGAAGGGTTGTCTGTAGAAATTTCTATACACAATTATTATTTAGTTAAGTGCCATTATATAATCTAGAGACAAATGTTCTAAATCTATATTCTATTGTCAACTCTAATCTAGCTAAGGGAAATGCAGAGAAAGATATATCCGCAATATATGTGAATATAGTGTTCTGATTTATGATTACTTTCTTTTACAGAGGATATAATCTTTTCTTCCTTAACCTGACAACAAAGTTAGACAGAGAGTTGGCACAAGAGTTCCTTTCACAAAATTGTAATCACATTAAATTACTTGTTTCTCTTATGGCAGAACTTGCCTATGATTGTTTTACAAGACTATTCTGGGTGATATGGGTTTGCCCTAGCCAGGTGAGACTGCCACTCGTTATACAAAGCAAAAAACTTGGGATTGGCCCCATTTGTATTCCATGCAAGGAAAAAACAAATCAAGCAAACAAGACACATAAGGACATTCCCAACATAGTCTACATCCATACAAACAAAAATTAGGTGTAGGGGTGGGTGTGGCCTTGACAAAGAAGACAAAGCACATTCCTAGGTGCATGAGGGACTCTCAAAGACCATATCTCCTTTTGATCACCTGCAGATAACACATCTGAAGCAAAGAAAACACCAAATAGATCAAGGTCTAAGTCTTCCAAAAACAAATGTCATCAATTTCTTTTGTAATCACTATGTTGGAAGAAAGTGAAATAGGGAGAATTCATTGTTTACCTATAATTTATTAATTATGAATCTTACCTATATAATGGTTATGCATGGCAGGGGAAGCATTTATTTTTGAGAGATACAATGTACCCACTCTTATGGACTACCTTCTCTAGGCATGCGAACATTAAACAAGGAGCAGCCTAAAAATAAAATGGTGGCTAGGCCTCTACGTATGGGGTAACCTTCTAAACATTGAGAACACTATAGTATACGTTGTTGCAAGAAACATAAATAGTTTGTTACAAGTATAAGGTCATTCATTCAAGTTTTTTGCAAGTATAAACAATGTAGTTTAAGTTGTCTTCTCCTAATCTATACAGACCAAGAAATAGTCACTGAGATCTGAGAAGAAACTGGCTGGATATATACAGCCGCCACTGCTTCAAGAGGGGATGAAACCTGCACAGGAAAACCTCATAAAACCAATAAGACTCTAGAAGCGATGTCCTAAAAGCTATGTCTCCACACAAAGCTATGTCTCCACACAACAAGATGCAGATTGATAAAAAAAAATAGGAGTGAGGTTAAACATCCTCACCCAATTTTGGCTGCCACCGCTAAGCCCTTCTATTCACCACAGAAGAAGGAAGAAGAGTTCAAATTTAGAAAATTAAACTTAGGGCAGAGTCTAGGGCTACTTTTGCCTTTAGGGTTTCGTATACTTTCTTTTTGGGAACTAAATTGGAATGGTGCAATTTCTTTTTGCCTAACCTTAATTTTATTTTCTACCTTAATGCTCTGAGGGTGGTTTTTCCCTTTTTATTTTTTTTCATCTCATTGGTGATCTCGTTGCATACTAATCCTCCTTGTAGCAAGAGGGCAGCTATGGGAACTAAATTGGAATGGTGCAATTTCTTTTTGCCTAACCTTAATTTTATTTTCTACCTTAATGTTCTGAGGGTGGTTTTTCCGTTTTTATTTTTTTTCATCTCATTGGTGATCTCGTTGCATACTAATCCTCCTTGTAGCAAGAGGGCAGCTATGGAAGATGATTAGTAAAAATACTATTTTAACTTCACTTGAGATTTTTAAATCCTCTTCTTGGGATGGCTAGACATTAGGGCGTGGAAAATAACCATAAACATTTTCTCTTTTCTTTTACTGCATGCCTTGGTATACGAATGTAATAAATATTATATGGATTAGATTTAAATACCCACATAGCTGAAGTAGTTGCTGGAATACATAAAGCTATGATATACGACTATGGAATTGACTTTGCATTCATATTTGCACTAGCTAAAATTATATATCAACTCTTTTGTTCCTATCCTATGATCATGCTTGCACATAATAGTAATGTTCACAATGACACTTTTAGAAATAATAATTTCCTTTGTTTATTTTCAACTATACGTTTAGATGGAGAGGATACATGTATTTGGAGAAATTTATTTAATCTAGTCTATTTTATTTTATTAACTTAGCTGTGAATTTTTTTTATTTAAGGTGATTGTTGTTCCATTTATAAAAAAATTATTTAACTTCATCCATTTTATTAACTTAGCCATGAATTTTAATTGTTTAAGTTGATTGTTGTTCCATTTGTAAAAAAATTATTTAACTTCATCCATTTTATTAACTTAGCCATGAATTTTAATTATTTAAGGTGATTGTTGTTAAAAAATTATTCAACTTAGTCCATTTCTATAACTTAGCCCTAAATTTTAATTATTTAAGGTGATTGTTGTTAAAAAAATTATTCAACTTAGTCCATTTTATTAACTTAGCCCTGAATTTTAATTATTTAAGGTGATTGTTTTTTCCATTTGGAAATAAATTATTTAACTTAGTCCATTTTATTAACTTAGCCATCAATTTTTATTATTTAATATGATTGTTGTTCCATTTGGAGTAATTTATTTAACTTAATCCTTTTATATATATATATAGATATATATATATACTCATGCAATTTAAAAGACCTTATTTAATTATCCATTTATAAATAAATGTGATGTAAGTTTACTTAGTGAATAAGTAGCACGCTTTTAGTGTCAACATTGGCATTTCAAACTAAAAATTTAGGGTTTAGGTCCTATTTTTCTTGTTGTGGTTAGATGAGCATTACATTAGGAGAGAAATTAAGATGTTTTAAACCTAAGTTTTGATTTACATTACTCTTATAAAAAAAAAAATGTCTGGTTTGTGCATGGGATGTTACATAGGTATCAGAGCCAAGTTCATTGTTTAGTTACTTCTATCACTTTGAAGTAAACAATATTTTTCATGAATTTATTGTTGTCACTAGAACTAATGTGTAAATCACAAGTAGAACAAATGAATGTAATTAATCATAATAAGTATTCAAATCATTTTATTTATGTGTAGAAACATACAACTGTTAGTCTTTTGATTGTGTTCTCTTCTTACATGAATTTAAGTTAGCATTATAATAGGGGAGATGTGATAATAAAACAAATACAATTGGTTAGTGAAAATATTAGTTCACTCAATTGTAAGTGTAATTTTGTTTCTTTTCTCTAGGTAATTGATTTTGTATAGTATGGTTATTTCAAAGTAATATTTTAGAATGGGTAGATGATTCAAATTCTTCAATGTAAAAAAAAAAATTGAATAGTTGAAATTGTGTAGATCATTATAGCTTCTTAATGTAAAATTAGTAAATGTGATAGTACTTTTTCCTTCACCTTAAATAAACACTTTTTATTAAATAGTGTCATCTCTTTTACAATGCTACATATTTAATCTTTTAAAAGAACATAATCGTACTTAAGGTGCTAGGTTAGAGTCATCATCTTAAAATTGATCTTGTATGCCTCCCTTGAATCTTAAACTTGCAATTTTTTTTATTATAGTCCTCATGTGACATCCCCTTAAATGTATGTTCTTTTAATATTTTATAGTATGCTTACTTAGTTGGTAAATCAAATTGATTCCAAATCTTTGATTGTATTCTTTGGAGGCTTAAATCTATATAAATGAGGAATTGTCTAAATAGATTAGGGGTACCAAAATAGGTTTAAATATGGATTAAAAATAAATAAAATAAAATAGAGAGTAATGAATGCTGACATTTTTAGTGAAATTCAATCAATATTATGTTTTAAATTCTTCCATTTGCTAGCATTTAAGTATATAAACCTTTTGTGAGTAGCCACTATATGAGTCTAGGTTGGTCAAGAGTTAGATCATATTTAGGGAATCATTCTCTTATGTGTATGTACTTGCATTCATGGCTATTAAAGAAATTTAGATGTGAAAAGATGGTTGTAAAATGTGCTCGATAATCTAGTCAAAGTATATAAATGCAAGACATTCATGTGCATCTAGATAATCAAATAGTTGCTTGTGGCATCCTTAATGATGTATCCCCTTCTAGTATTGCATATTTGTACTATGTTGTTACCTAATTAGGATTGCTTGATAAAGCATTTATTTTTGGAAAGTAGGACTTCCTTGCATCTTTTCTTGAGTATTATAAAATTGCATGAAGACATGTAGCAAAACATGGAAGCATAAAAAAAGCTTAGTTATGCTAGAGAAAGAAACAAAACTGGGGTAAAATGTTGAAACCAATCATTTACCTAATATTTTTCCTTTTCAAAACAATAGTACAATGTTAAATTATATGAGTAAAGACCTAGTGGAAGATAGAAAGTGTATTGCATGTTATGAGGACAAGCTATAATTATAAGAAAAATTAGTGTATGATTGAAAATGAGATAGTTACTACAATATAGGTTGTTATAGAAATAAATAAACCCACTCGACTGCTTAAGAAATGAACCTAGTAGGAGTAAGTGAAATTTCTGAGTTCTTATTCATGAGGTACAATGTGATAAGTGTGTTTAATCTAATATGTGTTGAGATGTGTGAATATCAATGAATTTTGTGATGTCTTAATGTCACCCCTAATTGAGGGTATTCCCTCATGGTCACTTGAGTAATTATCCTAGACAATGTTGTAATGCTGTAATGTTATGCATGTGTAATGGGGATATGTGTTGTGATGTGTAAATGATAGTTAACGTTGTAGTCATGCCTCTAGTATATGATATAGGATATGCCCTTGTGATATTTGTACATGTGGGTGGATCACCCTTTTTCCCTATCCCTTTGTTCTAGGGGTTGAGGATGGACCATAATGTACCCTGAGCATATACTCAATTCTAGATACAGACACATGATAGTTATATTGATGTCGTCATGGATTTCGGGTATTTGGGATGGTAGCTTGATGAAGTGATAGTTGTGTGTAATAAGATAATAGTGAATGATACAATGATATAGGGATGGTATAACTTTTGTTGTGGCCATCAGTATAAGTATGAGGTTTATTGTTCTCTACTTGGAATAATATCAGTGGACCTTGGTATGTTGGCAAATACCTATTCATGTGGATTCATCATGCAGATATATGATCAGACCATTTTGGATTGTGTGGGACACACCTATTATGATATGGTAAATTCTTTATTGATCATTATGTGGTTTGAGAACCACCATACTATTCTGTGGTTAGAGAACAACCATATTATTCTATGGTTTGAGAACCACCATACTATTATGTGGTTAGAGAACTACCATATTATTATGTGGTTTGAGAACCACCATGCTATTCTGTGGTTAGAGAACTACCATACCATTTTCTGGTTTGAAAACTACCATACTATTATGTGGCCACCATAATGTTATGTGGTTTGATAACCACCATATTATTTTGTGGTATGAGACTAGCATGATATTGCATGCTATTATCTTATATGGTTAGAGACCACTATACGATTCCCCTCCTCCCCTTAGGTGACGTTGTTGCAAGGTCGCATGGTGTTCGTTATGTGCAAATCTCTAAGAGATTGTTGGAATATTTATTTATGCATTGAATATTTTGCTTGCAAGCCAACAGTGTTTTGTTATTTTGGGTTAATTGGCCATTTTTATGTTTGAGTTAGTCCTTTTGCCTCAAAGACATGTTTTTGGATAAACTTGTGATTATGCAATGATTGTTATTTGACCTCCACTTCTTCTATGATTCATTATATCTGTTTTCTTCTACTTTATTGAGGTTTAATTTATGAGTTTCCTTTACTTCTTTAATTTTCTCATTTAACGCACTTTATTGTTGAAATTGCTGGCATGTGTACAGTGTTGTGACTAGTTTTTATTGTCATATCCTAGAGGGATCACTAACAGGTTGTATAGTAGAGTAGATGGCTTGGGGAATTTTGTTCATACTGAGTTATGTATGGAGAGCTCCTAGAGAGGACCCTGAGACCATCCTTCATGATCTGCTACTTTGCATAGTGGTATTCTACATGGCATGGTTATTTATTTGTTATTCAGCACTATAGTATGGATGATATTAGGTTCTCTTGGATGTGAGATTATATGATGTTATGCTGCATTGGATATTGGTACAGTGGTTACTACAAGGCATGATCATTCACTCATTGATCTTTCAGCTCTATGGCACTATGGAATTACTCAGTGGTACATTAGTGTTGTCCTTCTCATAATACCCCTTTCTTTTTGATCCTTGTGGCGTCTTCATGATGAGTATATTTATTGATACATATGAGTGTGGCCTTTGTCATGTGATTCACCTAGGACAGGTATGATGTGAAAAAATCTAAATTTGGATGATGTGTTATATGTGGGATTGAGTTCTTTGTGTTATGTGAGTCATTGAGTATTGTTGAGAATAATTTTTTTTACTAAAATAGAATTTGAGGCTTGCTTCTATTCCTTCAATATAAATTTGTACATTCATGTAGGTAGTAATAATTTGAGGACATGTTTAGCTATTCAAAATTTGTTTTGTGGTTAATTTGTATTGATGTGACTTGACATAATATGGTTGCTTATTGTTATAAGATGAGGTCAAATAATTTTGGTAATATTATTGGATAGCCTCTTCTCTTAGGGACTTCCAGGAGGAAGTCCAATCCTAGGGGGGAGTATGTAGGACCCCTCTTTGATACCCGCCATGATGATGGGAGTGATCTCACATGTTGCTATTATAGTTCTATGATGAGATGTCATATGTTGGTTCTCCCAGTTATTCAATCATGGTTATGGTTTTATACCTGTTTGAAATGTATGATATTGACATGCACTATGGTTGGTACATACTTTTATATTTACATATTCTCACTTTACTTATGTGATGATTCTTAGATCCTATCTTGTATCTTGTTTAACAGACTATGTTGCTTATTGAGATATAGATATGCATGATGCCTTAGATTACATTGTGTGAATTTTTATACTTTGCCATGGTTGATGAGACATTGATATATAAATGTATACATGTAGATTACATAAATTATTTTCCCATACTGTTGTGATCTAAACTCTTGTAGATGTGTATATGTACGTTCTCTCATGTGCATTGAAATGGATTAAATATTGGTTTATGCAAGATATATTTTTATATGTTTCATATGTATACAAAGTAGTAGATGGATAATTGTATTGTGCTTCGGCTATTGTTATCATAAATAACAATGTGAAACAAGCGTGCAGGTTGACCCAGTGGAAATGGGGAAAAACACTTGGAACTGTTGTACTTTCCTAGTTACCTGACCTATCCTAGCTGGAGAGGCTTAGGTCCCTTGTGTATTCATATGTTGTGTGTTAGTATCCAATATGTTGGTCCTTGTTATTGGGATGTCATTGTATTATGGTAGTATTGTGCATATATAAATCCTATGTATTGAATGTTAGTCGTGATTGTCTATGTGAGTCATTGGAATATCAGTTTGTTAATATGTTAGATTTGTGAATATAGGAGTAAAATGTTGGTCTAATTTCACTATTATTTAATTAAAATTAATGCACTTTTCATTTGAAAATAAGAATATAAAAATAAAATTTGGTACCCCTGTCCTAGACCTAGGTAGGCCCCTCTAAAATACACTACAAAATAAAGAAAAAAATAAATTTTGGGCATCTTTTTTGTAGCATTTTTATTTTGGATGGGAATGCATTTTTAATTGTTTTAAAAGGTCCTTAGTAAGGACACATGTTGTCTACCCAAGGTGACAACATGTTGTCCACTTGGGGGAAACACATGTTGCCTAAATGACAGATGTAACCTAGTTTTAATCATAGGGTAAAAAAAATGGGGGAAAGAAGAGAGGACTAGGGGAATGAAAGAATTCACCAACTACTGTAATTGGAGAATAACCCTTGGCTAAAACAATACTCCAAATGTTGTGAATTTCTGAATAACCCTTAACTGTAAATATCCAACAATTGTAATTTTATAGATTGCAAATCATCCATTTACTGGGCTGCTGGGAAGGAGAAAACTTGGAAAAGAAAGGAAGGTTAACTGTGGATTTAAAGGTGTCTTCTTCAAGTAATGCACAAGTGTCCAGGTAGATACAAATCTTTAAAACAATAGAATGAAATAGAGAAATAATACAATTATATGAAAATTGAAACTTCTTAGTGTTGGTTATTGTATAGATTTTGTGTGGAAAAAAAAAAGTTTGATTGTGAAGAGTTATGGGTATAGTATTAAGAATTCAATTCCTTTTTATGTTACTGTGGTACTAGATTTTTTGTGTAAATTGTATTGTTTCTTGGGGTGAGCCAAGAGCCTGCACTTCTCATTGTTGAGAGCATGGCAAGTGGATGTCCTTGCTTGAGGATTTTACAAAGGGTAAGAGTACCCATGAAAGAGATTCTCTATATTTCCCTACAAGAAGATGTCCTCCTCTTCCCCTTTGTGAAAATCCTACTTGTGTTTTGAATGTTGAACCTAAGTGATGAAACATTTAAACTAACTCAGGGGTGGACAGCTACTGTCCTAGGCTGGGAGGTGAGCTCCCATTGCCTACTTGAAGGAGCTTGGCCTATATTGAGGTTCTTGAAGACTCTAAGAAAAAGAGAAGTTATCATTTGTGATTATCTAAAAAAGAATATAGAGGAGGAGGTCATGTGCATTCTAGAAGGAAATGAAACAATGTTATATTCAATGTTAAGGAATGAGGATTTGAATTAAGCTTATGTCTAGGCCTGAATTATGTTTTATGATTAAGGGTAGAAATTTATTATCTCTATAATTTGGAAGATGGTATTACAAAGGGATATATGAAATTACTAAGATTATTATGTGAGATTTGCTAAAATTTCAGGTGTAGTCAAGAAGGGTTGTCTGTAGACATTGCTATACACAATTATTATTTAGTTCAGTGCCATTATATAATCTAGAGACAAATGTTCTAAATCTATATTCTATTGTCAACTCTAATCTAGCTAAGGGAAATGCAAAGAAAGATATATCTACAATATATGTGAATATAGTGTTCTAATTTATGATTGCTTTCTTTTATAGAGGATATACTCTTTTCTTCCTTAACCTAACAACAAAGTTAGATAGAGAGTTGGCACAAGAGTTACTTTCAGAAAATTGTAATCACATTAAATTACTTGTTTCTCTTATGACAAAACTTGCCTATGATTGTTTTGAAAGACTATTCTAGGTGATATGGGTTTGCCTGAGCCAGGTGAGACTGCCACTCATTATACAAAGCAAAAAACTAGGGATTCGCGCCATTTGTATTCCATGCAAGGAAACAACAAATCAAGTAAACAAGAGACATAAGGACTTTCCCAATAGAGTCTACATCCATACAAATAAAATTTAGGTGTAGGAGTGGATGTGGCCCTGACAGAGAAGACAAAGCACTTTCCTAGGTGCATGAGGGACTCTCAAAGAACATATCTCATTTTGATCACCTGCAGAAAACACATTTGAAGAAAAGAAAACACCAAATAGATCAAGGTCTAAGTCTTCCAAAAATAAATGCCAGTCAATTTGTTTTGTAATCATTATGTTGGAAGAAAGTGAAATAGGGAGAATTCATTATTTACCTATAATTTATTAATTATGAATCATGCCTGTATAATGGCTATGCCTGGGAGGGGAAGCATTTATTTTTGAGGGGAAGCATTTATTTTTGAGAGATACAATGTACCCACTCTTATGGACTACCTTCTCTATGCATGCGAACATTAAATAGTGAGTAGCCTAAAAATAAAATGGTGGCTAGGCCTCTACATATGGGGCAACCTTCTAAATATTGAGAACACCATAGTATATGTTGTTGCAAGAAGCATAAATAGTTTGTTATAAGTATAAGGTCATTCATTCAACTTTTTTGCAAGTATAAACAATGTATTTTAAGTTGTCTTCTCAGACCAAGAAATAGTCACTGAGATCTGAGAAGAAACTGGCTAGATATATATGGCCACCACTGCTTCAAGAGGGGATGAAACTTGCACAAGAAAACCTCATAAAACCAATAAAACTATAGAAGCGATGTCCTAAAATCTATGTCTCCACACAACAAGATGGAGATTGATAAAAAAAATAGGAGTGAGGTTAAACATCCTCACCCAATTTTGGCCACTACCGCTAAGCCCTTCTATTTGCCACAGAAGGAAGAAGAGTTGAAATTTAGAAAATAAACTTAGGGAAGAGTTTAGGGCTGCTTTTGCCTTTAGGGTTTCGTATATTTTTTTGGGGGGACTAAATTGGAATGATGCAATTTCTTTTCACCTAACCTTAATTTTATTTTCTACCTTAATGTTCTGAGGACTGTTTTTCCCTTTTTATTTTTTTTCATCTCATTGGTCATCTTGTTGCATACTAATCCTCCTTGCAGCAAGAGGGCGGCTATGGAAGATGATTAGTGAAAATACTATTTTAACTTCACTTGAGATTTTTAAACCCTCTTCTAAAGGCTTGGGACGGCTAGACATTAGGCCATGGAAAATAACCATAAACGTTTTTTCTTTTCTTTTACTGAATGCCTTAGTATACGAATGTAATAAATATTATATGGATTAGATTTAAATACCCACACAGCTGAAGTAGTGGCTGGAATACATAAAGCTATGATATAGTCTATTATTTTATTAACTTAGCCGTTAATTTTAATTATTTAAGGTGATTGTTGTTCTATTTGTAAAAAAATTATTTAACTTCATCCATTTTATTGAATTTTAATTGTTTAAGGTGATTGTTGTTCCATTTCAAAAAAAAATATTTAACTTAATCCATTTTATTAACTTAGCCATGAATTTTAATTATTTAAGGTGATTGTTGTTAAAAAAATTATTTAACTCAGTCCATTTTGTTAACCTAGCCCTAAATTTTAATTATTTAAGGTGATTATTTTTTTCCATTTGGAAATAAATTATTTAACATAATCCATTTTACCTAGTGAATAAGTAGTACACTTTTAGTGTAACATTGGCATTTAAAAATAAATATTTAGGGTTTAGGTTCTATTTTACTTGTTGTGGTTAGATGAGCATTACATTAGGAGAGAAATTAAAATGTTTTAAACCTAAGTTTTGATCTATGTTACTGTTATAAAAAAAAATTGTGTAGTTTGTGCATGGGACATTACAATGCTTATCATCTACCCTCTTTTGGCTTTCAAGAAGAACTACAAGTTGGGCTAAACTTATTTTGAATTTATCTTTATATTCATTTGCAGTTTGAAGATATTGTTTAAGAGTGTCTATCTGATTTTCAAGTTGTTCTTCATTGTCTCTAGATTCTTCAAAATCAGATTCAAGATGCCTAATTATTCTATCTATTTTGTGACAGTCCTTTGTTTCTCCTTAAGGGATTGTTTTAGATTATCTTCAATCTTTCTTTTTTCTTCAATTTCTTGGGTGAATCTCATAACCCCTGATTTCATTTCATGCCTTACCATAATGACTTCTTTTGACAACTTCTCACATAGCTTATTTTTCTCATTCAGGTCTTAATTAGTATCATTAACTTCACTCTAATTAGCTAATTTTTGAAGTAGTTCCTTTCTCTTTTTCATAGAGATACTAAGTTTTTCTTTTAGCTCATTTACAAAATTATCAGCTTGTTTGAGTCTTTCTCTCAAATTATTGACTTCAGAGTGGGATTGTTCAAGATCATCTAGGGCAAACTGAAGTTGTTCCTTCATACCATATGCATCCATTGAGATTCCCAGATCTTCCTCAAGCTGTTAGGCTTTGTTCAGAGGAACCTTGCTCTGATACCAATTGTTGAAAATAAGGCAGATAATTGAGAGGGGGGGTGAATCAGTTATCTCAAAATTTCCTTAATTTTCTTTTCTTTCGTTATCTCAATATTCAGTGTTATATCAAAACATGAAAGCATATGTAATCATAAGAACATAAATAAAATCAACACATAACACAATAATTTTTACGTGGAAACCCTATGAAGGGAAAAACCATAGGGTGACTAACCCATGATTGTATTCTCTATTAAAAGAATAAAGGAGTACAAAATGGCACTTGCCAATTAGGGCTCATTACCTAAGCACACTGCTCACAGGAGGCACACTGCCTACAAGAGACTTACTGTCTACAGAACTTACACAAGATAATCAAGTGTTTGAACTAATGAGAAGCATCTACAAATGCAAGAGTTTAGTTTGAGTTAGGCACATTTTACTGATCTGATACACTTCATTCTTCCTCTATTCAATGTTGTTATTTAGTCACATACCAGACTTGAATTGTTGTTCTCACACTTATCCTTGCTTTTCTTCGCACCTTATTTTTTTACATCTTCAACACACACTTTTACATGCTAGAATCCATTTGGTATATATATCTGCATCAAGGATTTTCATCAACCTTCTAGTCACCAAAAAGAACACTCAAGATATTTGCAAGTTATTGATCTGTCAGCTGAATCCATACTTGATTTGTGATGCGTATCAAAAGCTTAAGCATAGAAATCATTAATCATGTCATCCAACAATGTATAATCCCACAAATTGCTTGATCAACACATTTTACTCATCCGGATTGAAGTTTGATACTCTGTCAAACAGTTCTTCCTCTATCTGCTCTACCTGACTGGAATCCAACACTCATATGCTTATATCATTTTCATGCTTTATCACCGGCAGCTAAATCTCTGGAGTACAATAGTAATGATACCCCTCTTGACTTGTCCAAGTATACAACTTATTAAGTTACACCATCTGAGAGATCTGGACCTAATTGTCAGACCTTGTTACATATTCTGTTCTTGTTCACCAGACCAAAACAATCTTCAATCTGACTTCCGGTATAGGCATACTATGTACTACGGATGTGTGGGATAGATTTTGTTTCCATCAATGAAAACACTTATGAAGACATTTAAAGTATTGTTTACCCTATAATTATGTGTGTATGTCTATTGGTAGTGTAATTCTGCGTGAGTGTGTTACCCTGGGTTCCATGTGTTTTTCCCCTAACTCAGGGGTGGATAGCTACTATCCTAGGCTGGGAGGTGAGCTCCCACTGGCTACTTGAAGGAGCTTGGCCTATATTGAGGTTCTTGAAGACTTTAAGAAAAAGAGAAGTTATCTTTTGTGATTACCCAGAAAAGAATATAGAGGAGGTCATGCATTCTAGAAGGAAATGAAACAATGTTATATTCAATGTTAAGGAATGAGGATTTGAATTAAGCTTATGTCTAGGACTGAATTATGTTTTATGATTAAGGGTAGAAATTTATTATCTCTATAATTTGGAAGACGCTATTACAAAGGGATATATGCAATTACTAAGATTATTATGTGAGATTTGTTAAAATTTTAGGTGTAGTCAAGAAGGTTGTCTATAGACATTGCTATACACATTTATTATTTAGTTCAATGCCATTATATAATCTAGAGACAAATGTTCTAAATCTATATTCTATTGTCAACTCTAATTCTACACAATTATTATTTAGTTCAATGCCATTATATAATCTAGAGACAAATGTTCTAAATCTATATTCTATTGTCAACTCTAATCTAGCTAAGGGAAATGCAGAGAAAGATATATCTGCAATATATGTGAATATAGTGTTCTAATTTATGATTGCTTTCTTTTATAGAGGATATACTCTTTTCTTCCTTAACCTGACAACAAAGTTAGACAGAGAGTTGGCACAAGTGTTCCTTTCACAAAATCATAATCACATTAAATTACTTGTTTCTCTTATGACAAAACTTGCCTATGATTGTTTTGCAAGACTATTCTTGGTGATATGGGTTTTCCCTGGCCAGGTGAGACTACCACTCGTTATACAAAGCAAAAAACTTGGGATTGGCCCATTTGTATTCCATGCAAGGAAACAACAAATCAAGCAAACAAGAGACATAAGGACTTTCCCAACAGAGTCTACATCCATACAAACAAAAATTAGGTGTAGGAGTGGGCGTGGTCCTGACAGAGAAGACAAAGCACTTTCCTAGGTGCATGAGGGACTCTCAAAGACCATATCTCCTTTTGATCACCTGCAGAAAACACATTTGAAGCAAATAAAACACCAAATAGATCAAGGTCTAAGTCTTCCAAAAATAAATGCTGTCAATTTCTTTTGTAATCACTATGTTGGAAGAAAGTGAAATAAGGAGAATTCATTATTTACCTATAATTTATTAATTATGAATCATGCTTGTATAATGGTTATGCATGGCAGGGGAAGTATTTATTTTTGAGAGATACAATGTACCCACTCTTATCGACTACCTTCTCTATGCATCTGAACATTAAACAATGAGCAGCCTAAAAATAAAATGGTGGGTAAGCCTCTACGTATGGGGTAACCTTCTAAATATTGAGAACACTATAGTATATGTTGTTGTAAGAAACATAAATAGTTTGTTACAAGTATAAGGTCATTCATTCAAGTTTTTTGCAAGCATAAACAATGTAGTTTAAGTTGTCTTCTCTTAATCTATACAGACCAAGAAATAGTCACTGAGATCTGAGAAGAAAATGGCTAGAAATATACGGCGGATGAAACCTGCATAGGAAAAGCTCATAAAACCAATAAGACTCTAGAAACGATGTCCTAAAAGCTATGTCTCCACACAACAAGATGTAGATTGATAAAAAAAATAGGAGTGAGGTTAAACATCCTCACCCAATTTTGGCCGCAGCTGCTAAGCCCTTCTTTTCACCATAGAAGAAGGAAGAAGAGTTCAAATTTAGAAAATAAACTTAGGGCAGAGTTTGGGGCTGCTTTTACCTTTAGGGTTTTGTATAATTTTTTGGGGGGACTAAATTGGAATGATGCAATTTCTTTTTGCCTAACCTTAATTTTAGTTTCTACCTTAATGTTCTAAGGGCGGTTTTTTCTCTTTTTATTTTTTTTTCATCTCATTGGTCACCTCGTTGCATACTAATCCTCCTTGCAGCAAGAGGGCAGATATGGAAGATGATTAGTGAAAATACTATTTTAACTTCACTTGAGATTTTTAAATCCTCTTCTAAAGGCTTGGGACGGCTAGACATTGGGCCGTGGAAAATAACCGTAAAAGTTTTCTCTTTTCTTTTACTGCATGCCTTGGTCTACGAATGTAATAAATATAATATGGATTAGATTTAAATACCAACACAGCTGAAGTAGTGGCTGGAATACATAAAGCTATGATATACGGCTATGAAATTGACTTTGCATTCATATTTGCACTAGCTAAAATTATATATCAACTCTTTTGTTCCTATCCTATGATCATGCTTGCACATAATAGTAATGTGAAATAATAATTTGCTTTGTTTATTTTCAACTATATGTTTAGATGGAGAGGATACATGTGTTTGGAGAAATTTATTTAATCTAGTCTATTTTATATTTTATTAACTTAGTAGTGAATTTGAATTATTTAAGGTGATTGTTGTTACATTTGTAAAAAAATTATTTAACTTCATCCATTTTATTAACTTAGCCGTGAATTTTAATTGTTTAAGGTGATTGTTGTTCTATTTGTAAAAAAATTATTTAACTTCATCCATTTTATTAACTTAGCCATGAATTTTAATTATTTAAGGTGATTATTGTTAAAAAAATTATTTAACGTAGTCCATTTTATTAACCTAGCCGTCAATTTTTATTATTTAATATGATTGTTTTTCCATTTGGAGAAATTTATTTAATCTAGTCTATTTTATATTTTATTAACTTGCCGTGAATTTTAATTGTTTAAGGTGATTGTTGTTCCATTTAGAAATAAATTATTTAACTTAATCCATAATCTAGTCTATTTTATATTTTATTAACTTGGTCGTGAATTTTAATTGTTTAAGGTGATTGTTGATCCATTTGGAAATAAATTATTTAACTTAATCCATTTTATTAACTTAGCCATCATTTTTTATTATTTAATATGATTGTTTTGCCATTTGGAGTAATTTATTTAACTTACTCCTTTTAAATATATATATATATATAGTTTAAGAGACCTTATTTAATTATTCATTTATAAATAGATGTGATATAAGTTTACCTAATGAATAAGTAGTACGCTTTTAGTGTCAACATTGGCATTTAAAAATAAAAATTTAGGGTTTAAGTCTTATTTACTTGCTGTGGTTAGATGAGCATTACATTAGGAGAGAAATTAAAATGTTTTAAACCTAACTTTTGATCTACGTTCTCTTATCAAAAAAATTGTCTGGTTTGTGCATGGGACATTACAATGCTTATCATCTACCCTCTTTTGGCTTTCAAGAAGAAATTCAAGTTGGGCTGAGCTTATCTTGAATTTTTATTTGTATTCATTTGCAGTTTGAAGATCTTGTTTAAGAGTGTCTATCTAATTCTCAAGTTGTTCTTCATTGTCTCTAGCTTCTTCAAGATTAGATTCAAGTTGCCTAATTATTCTATCTATTTTGTGGCAGTCCTCTATTTTCTCCTTGAGAGATTGTTTTAGATTAACTTCAATCTTTCTTTTTTCTTAAATTTCTTGGGTAAATCTCATAACCCCTGATTCCATTTCATGCCTTACCATAATGACTTCTTTTGACAGCTTCTCACATAGCTTATTTTTCTCATTCAGGTCTTCATTAGTATCATTGACTTCACTCTGATTGGTTAATTTTTGTAATAGTTCCTTTCTCTTTTTCATAGAGATACTAAGTTTTTATTTTAGCTCATTATGAAATAATCAGCTTGTTTGAGTCTTTCTCTCAAATTATTGACTTTAGAGTGGGATTGTTCAAGATCATCTAGGGCAGATTGAAGTTGTTCCTTCATACCATATGCATCCATTGAGATTCCCAGATCTTCCTCAAGCTATTAGGCTTTGTTCAAAGGAACCTTGCTCTAATACCAATTGTTGAAAACAAGGCATATAACTAAGAGGGGGGTGAATCAGTTATCTCAAAATTTCCTTAATTTTCTTTTCTTTCGTTATCTCAATATTTAGTGTTATATCAAAACATAAAAGCATATGTAATCATAAGAACAAAAATAAAATCAACACACATAACACAATGATTTTTATGTGGAAACTATATTAAGGGAAAAACCATGGGGTGACTAACCCAAGATTGTATTCTCTATTAAAAGAATAAAGGAGTACAAAATGGCACTTGCCAATTAGGGTTCACTCCCTAAGCACACTGCTCACAAGAGGCACACTGCCTACAAGAGACTCACTATCTATAGAACTTACAGAAGATAATCAAGTGTTTGAACTGATGAGAAACATCTACAAATGCAAGAGTTTAGTTCTAATTAGGCACAATATACTGATCTGACACACTTCATTCTTCCTCTATTCAATGTTGTTATTCAGTCACATACCAGACTTGAATTGTTGTTCTCATACTTATCCCTACTTTTCTTCACACCTTATTTCTTTACATCTTCAACATACACTTTACATGCTAGAATCCATCTGGTATATATATCAGCATCAAGGATTTTCATCAACTTTCTAGTCAGAAACAAGAACACTCAAGATATTTGCAAGTTATTGATCTGTCGGCTGAATCCATGCTTGATTTGTAATGCGTATCAAAAGCTTAAGCATAGAACTCATTAATCATGTCGGCCAACAATGTATAATCCCAAAAATTGCTTGATCAACACCTTTTACTCATCCAGATTGAAGTCTGATACTCTGTCGGTCAGTTCTCTCTCTGTCTGCTCTGCTTGACTGGAACCCAACACTCAGATGCTCATATCATTTTCATGCTTTGTCACCGGAGGCTAAATTTCTGGAGTACATAGTAATGATACCCCTCTTGACTTGTCCAAGTATGCAACTTACTGAGTTACACCATCTGAGATATCCAGACTTGATTGTCGAGCAGGTTGTTACATACTCTGTTCTTGTTCACTAGACCAAAATAATTTTCAATCTGACTTCCGGTATAGGCATACTATGTACTATGGATGTGTGGGAAAGACTTTGTTGCCATCAATGAAAACACTTAGAAGCCACACAGTGTCTCTTGCCAAAACCCTCGTGATGTGTTGTGTTATTTAGGCCTCCTAGGATGACCCTTGATACTCTTGTAACGTCAAGGATACTAAGATACTACTTCTATTATGATCATTCTTTTATTTGTTTCATCACTCTTCTATCTTGGCTCTCACCTATCTTATTGTTCTATGTTTATGTGTCGTGTCTTAGGGGCATAGCATTGTGATTGATGACCTGGGGGCATCCTCATACATGATTGTTCCTAAGGCTCTCTCTCTCTCTCTCATTGTTTACCTTCTTCTAGTGATTCTATCTAGTTAGCGGATGATGAAAACAAACATTTACTGATACAGACCGCATCTCCCTTCAGCGAGTAAGCAAAAATGGACCTAGTCCATACATGATGATGGGGTTAATTTATATATCTGATGCTTGGCTAGTAGAATCACTCTATGTGATATTTGATGTTGTCTTATCTTTTCTAACAAATCATAACAATACATCTACTCCGTGCACTTTGAATGGTATCTCACCTTGTTTCTATACTCGGTTCTGAGGTATCTGTAGTCTAGCCCAATGGTTATACTCGGTTCTGAACTCGTAGTATAGCCTTGGTCATTGATGTGATTGATTTCATGCATAGATTTTATCATGTGATGTGGTTATTATCTTAGAATAAGATTTCTAACCTCTCTTGTTGTCTTATATTAGCATATCTAATCAATCTGTGTTTGTGAGAACATTTGGCGATCATGGCACATGTCACCTTTGGGGGCATGGACTTTGTGAGAGCTCTTGTTCCCTTGTGTTTTTTCTCTCTACTTAACTTGCTTGATATAAGTACATGACATCAACCACCTTAAGGTGGGATCATATATAAGGTAAGTTGTCTGATGATTTTGGTACTAACGAAGCATGTTTGAAAGTGCTCTACAGAGCTGGGATGTTGTATCTCTGGCATGAGTGCACATCTTCATTGTATATTGCATTCAAAGAAGCCCTCTATGGAGGTGGGATGATGTATCTCTTTGGCTAGTGCGTATCCTTTATATCCAAAAGCCCTCTACGAAGGCAAGATGGTGTATCTCTCAAGCTAGTGCACATCCTTTTATTTCAAAAGTCCTTTGTAGAGGCAGTGTTGGATCTAAGACTATCCTCCCTTAAGCATGTCTTTGGTGGTTGTTGTGGCATAAGACCAACCATCAGGTGTGCCTATAGTGTGTTTGAGATGGTGGGAGTTAGCAATAATCTCTTCCCATCACCTTGTTTTCCATGTTTAAAGCATATAGTATGTCTATGGCATACTATACGGAACTCATGTTTTCTGTGTGTCTTCTATGTGTTTTCCCCCACACGTAGTGTAAAGGGTGTGGCAATGAGTCTCCCCACAGTTGGGTTTTTTATGGCATGTTTCCCCCCTCATGTAGTGTAAAGCATGTGGCGATGACTCTCTATGCTTGGGTTTTGTATGGTGTTTTTTCCAACTTGTGTAGTGTAAAGGGTGTGGCGATGAGTCTCCCCTATGCTTGGGTTTTGTATGATGTGTTTTCTCCCCTTGGTGTAGTGTAAAGGGTGTGGTGGCGAGTCCCCCGTACATTCTTGGGGTTGTGTGTTGCAATTTTTTATTTCCATGCATTTATATATATGAAAATGAAAAATAAAACATCACTATACTCATCGTGTTTTGCATGATTGCTCTCCTATCTTCATCATGTTTTATGAGTCTTCAATAATATCTTCTCCATGTCTTGTGTGCTTCCTATTGTCTTCATTGTGTCTTGCATGTTTGTGATGTAGTTTCTAATGTTTACCTGAGACTAGGGGCTAGAAATAGTCCCTTAATGCATCTCCTTAATGCGCTTTACATGTTTGCTATGTTTTTGACTGTACCTTAATCAATGTATGGGTTATAAGATCATACATACATTAAAGTGGGTGCTAAATTTTATGTTGTAAAATGTCCCCCTTGGACTTTTACCTCCTAAGTTTAGATCTCGAGTCCCTTAATTTTGATCATGCATGTTAGAAATGACTCCTGGAACAAAAGACCCTAAAACCCATGTGAAATGGGACATAGGGGACCTCTCTGAGCTTAACCCTATCCCAAAATAGGTCCCATGACAAGGGCACCCATGCCCTTGCCCTACCCTATTTTGGCGGGGTCCCAAATTTTAATGTCAGCAAAGTTACAGTTAGAGGTGTTCCTTGTCAGCATCTGAAGTTTGAATTATGAAATTAAAGCACAAATGCATATATAATCATGTTTAGGACTTCATTTGTAAGCTAGAAGATGATTTTGATTTCAAGGCAAACTTATGATCATAGAGCATTCAAGGTATTCATTGTTGCAGAGCAGAATTGTGTTATTTTGTGTTTGTTATTGTAGTTTTGGCTTCATCTTCTCATGTTGTTAAAGATCTTCATCTACTTGAGAGCTACACCTCCAAGGTTATATCTATTTGTGCTTCAATCAATCATTTATCAATTTGCTTTTGTCTTTGTCATGCAAGGACACACACTGTCTATCTATCAACAGTGTTGGAAGGTTTGAATGCCATTCCAAGGCTTGACTAAGGAAAGCTCCTAAACACTATAACCCCGAAGCTAGTGCCTACTTATTGTGTTTGTAGGTGATAGGTACTGGATCTTGTAGAGTGTAAAGAATTAGGATCTAAAGAAAAAGGCAAGAAATAGCTTAGGAAGGGCTTGGGCACCTGCTCTTTTGCCTCTTAGTTTGGTGTCATAAAGAATCTCTAAAGTGGTTGCAGTTAATAGCAGAAAACATCCCAAAGCCCTTGAAAAAGCAACACCGTGGGCTTGGACGCCTATTGTTTTGCCCCCAACTTTTCCATATTCTGAAACTTGAAATCTGGTATATTTCTACTCAGTATTTAGCCTATCTCTATGTAAGCAATTATCAGGTTTCATCCGTTCATTTACAATTTTGTATAATTGGGGTTTTGAGATTAATTGGACTAAAATCAATACATTAATTAATCAATTCCAATTTTCCCTATCATTCCAAGTGACAACCAACCTGTAGTTGAGTCCTCTTGCAGAAGTTGTGATTCAACTTGATTAAATGTCCTTGAATGTATTGAGTGAAAGGAGGATCTAATCAAATTACCCATCAATCCCTTCAACACCTCTTTTTATCCTTTACATGGTAGAAACATGAGTACCAAGAATTGGGAAGATTGTTTGACAAGGAGAACATGATTCTAGATAAGAAAAAGGTGGCAGGTGGGACTAGGGCTAAAAACAACAAAATTTATATCTTCAATGTCAACATTGAGGTGGATAAGAAAGTTTCTTGTATGAGTATTCCAAATATTTTTCTAAACTCGAAGGTCGAGAAGTTGAAGACAAACATGTTGATCACCAAATCCATTGGTGTTTGGCCATCAATGGATAGGATAAAATAGTGGATAAGTCGAAATGGCATTTCCCTCCTTTAGAGGTAAGTTTTCTGGAATTAGGGTTTTTTCAAATTATTTTCTAATCCAAATTTGAACATGATAATGTTCTGAAAGATGGGCCTTGCATTTTGGTGAACATAGGCCTTTAGATTCATTCTTGGACCCTGAGGTTTGATCCACATGTTGAGTTGATTTAGGACACCCCTCTTTGGATTAGGATATATAAGCTTCCCCAAGAATTATGGTATGAAGAGGTGTTTAGAATGATTGGAGATGGGCTAGGTGAGTATGTATATAGTTCTAATGCCACTTCTGGTGAGCAATTAGTTGCTTACACCAATATTTGTATTAAGGTGAATCTAAGCAAGCCAACTAGACATGCAATAAAATTGGTTTCTATCTTGGATGAGTGGTATCAAGAACTTGATTATGAATGCCTCCAAATTAGGTGTCTTAGGTGCTAGAAGATTGTTTGCATTGCAAGAAATTATTCCTCTCAGAAGGAAGGGAAGAATGATTCAGTTCCCAACAAGAAGAAAATTGAGCTTGTTATGTGCCCTTCTTCCTACTAGGGTGAAGCATGGACTTCATCAAAGCATCTTGTGTTTAAGGAGGTGGAAAATATAGTATCAAAGGAGATAGAGTTGGAGCCATGGGAATTTGCTATGAATAGCCCCTAGAACAAGGCTATTGAGAAAATTAGTGATAAGAAGTTTAATGGTAGTGATGATGAGTCTATCAAAGACTCACATGAATATAAGGAGAATGTTGTTGAGTAGATTATTACAACTCAAAAGGGAAAAATATAGGAAGAGAAAAACATCTATAGCAATCTGGTGGGTGCAACAAGCAATAATGCAAAGGGAAGGAAAAGTAAGGCCAACAAAGCTAAATTGAAGACATTAGAGGATTTGGAAAATGGAACTTAGGCATCAATGAGGAAGTTTGTAAATTCTAGAGGCGAGCACCTCCCTACCAATAAGAAGCAATCAAGCTGATAAGTTGGAATTGTTGAGATTAGGTGTGTCATACACCTTGTAAGTCTTAATATATTTGTATTTATTATGCATACACATATTTTGGGCATCCCACTTGGAGTCCACTATGTGTCACTTATAAGGTGTGTAAGAGTTGCTAAAATGGAAAGAACTTGTAAAAAGGAAGTTACCATTGGAAACTTGACAAGCATGACATTAGGAGCCAAAAAAGGAGTGCCATATTTAGAGAGTTAGTTATGATTTAATAGGTGTAAGCAAATTTTCATTTTATGGTGGATTTGATTGAAACTCTTATAAATTGAATGCTTGAGGAGTCATTTGTGAGGAGAGTTTTATGGAGGATTATCTTCATGTTAAGACTTTGAGCCTAATGTTTGATGTTACATATTAATACATTATCTTGATCGAAAGGGTTTTCCCCACATATATTGGTGTCTCTTCTTTTATTCTTCTTCTTCCATGTTCTTAAAGCATTAATTTACATGTGATGGGAAATCATCTATGTCTATTTCCACTTTAAAAGCATCGTAGTATGTGCTTGTATCAAGTCATTAAATGTCTCATTAATAAGATACTCGAAAGTTCATATTGGATTCTCTTTCCCTTTGAGGAATATAATATGCTTAAATGGTCCTAAGAAGTGTTGTTTTTTCAAACGGCTAATTGAGGTGGAGGTCCCTGATATTTTTTTGATCCAAGAAACTAAGGTTGAAAGTAAGTGTTTTTAGGAGTTTCTCTCTCAACTTTGGAAGGGTGGAGAGGGTTTGATGGTGGATGCAGATGGTTTAATTAGGGGCTTAGCTATTCTTAGAAATTGACATGTTTTTTTGGCAAGCTTGTACTACAATCTCATCATTACATTTCGGTTAGATTCAAGGCGTTACAAGAGAGTGACTCCTTTTTTTATTACTAATGTCCATGCCCCTAATTTGGAAGCTGAATGGGCCTTGGAATGGGAAGAATTTAATTTATTTAGAGAGATGGTTAAGGTGGAAAATTGGATTCTTGGGGGGATTTAAATTCCATTCTCTACCTGGACAAGAAGAAATGTGGTGGTAAGGTAGCGGCCTCTATCTATATTGCCCCTAAGTCAGGTTGGTTTACTTGGAACAATAGATCCAGTGAGGAGGAGAACATACATTGTTAACATTACAGACTTTGACATTGTAATTGTTTAAGTCTTGTCCACAAATTGATTAAATAGTGACAGAGCACAGACAATCGTGTAACAAACTATGGATGTTTATAGAGCTATAATAGCTGGCATAGTAGCACGGCTCCACATAGATATAGAATCCTAGTAAAATGCATTGGATATATTTGTGAATTATACTAATGAACATCCATTCAAGGGTTGACCCTTGGATCTTGTTAAGTAAGATTGTCTAGGAAATAGCAAGTTTTGTCTAGAGTTTTCCACAATAGAAAGTTAGGATTTCTCTAGAGTTTTCCATAAAACTAATAGAACATTCCAATTTTTCTAGAATTAAAATATAGAATAATCTAAAAGATGGAAGCTTCCAGGCTTCAAGTTTTTTGTAATTATATATATGATTGTACAAAGCTATTGTATACGACTTTTGGATGAAATATAATTCAAGTTAGATAAATGTTTTTCTAAGTTTATTAACTCTGTTTTACCCTATTTTTTATTTGCTATTATGTTTTCTTGTTTATTGGGCCTGTTCTATCATGGTATCAGAGCCAGGTTCAGCTAGAGGTTCAACTACAGGGCATATAGATTGTTGGAAGTGATATTTGTTTGTAGGGCTGCATTATTGCTGGAGTGATATTTGTTTGAAGACTGATTTTATTTTGGCTAACATGGGCTCAACAAATGAAGTGTTGCCAATATTTGATGGAAGTGGTTTTGTAGATTGGAAGATTGTAGTCAAGAATGCTCTGAGAGAAAAGGCTCTATGGAGGATAGTGAACAAAGAAATTGGAGAACCTCAAAGTGAAAAAGAAAAGGAGCTATGGAAATGCAAGTTGGAACAAGCTAGAGGTATTATTGGTAAAGCTTTAAGCCCCAATCTCAATAGAAGATTTGTTGATATTGATAATCCAATAGAGTTGTGGGAGAGTTTGGAAAAAGATTATAAAGATGCAGATATTGCTAGCATGTTTAATATAGAAGAAAAATTGGTGAATTTAGCTCCTTCTGATTTTGAAAAAATGACTGATTATTTCAATGAAGTTCTTTTTTAAATGCCCAGCTGAAGAAAATAGGTGTTGAATACGCAAAAAAAGATTTTCAATTGATTGCAATGGTTGAAAGTAAGCTTCCCCAGCCATACAAGGTATTTAAGGAATCAAGGAAAAGGGTTCTTCAACTAAATCCAAATAGGTTCAATTACTAACAATATCAAAAAAAGCTAGATCTAAAATTAATCTAGTAAAACTATGATTCTTTTCGTAAAATTTAACCAATATCATTTGGCCATAGTTATTTAAGCTAGTTTCAACCCAAAATTAAGTCAATACCAAAAATGGATGGACATCTACCATAATAAATGGATTAGCATAAAAGATCATAGACTCATTTGCACAATAGTAAGTTTTGTAAAAAGATAATACATGTATTAAATAGCAATTTGGGTTCTATTGTTAATCATCAAAGGTGAACTTGTAACTTGTAAAAGTATGGAAGTTTAGTTTTCTTTAGTAATATATCCTTAGTTAAACCTATTTAATCAAATCTACGAATTTTCTTGAATGAATATTGTTATCATATTTGCTAGATTTATTTTCTAAGGCTGTTTCATCTAGCATCTAACCACTTACCATTATTAATCTAATCTAAGGATTTCTGTAATTACCAATGTAATATAGTTGTTCCTAGGGTTACTTATTCCAAACCTTGTAGAGTTCAAGTGATGGGATTTCAAATTGTACAGATAATCCCTTCTAGGAGTTACAACACTCATTGTAGGTTTTCCTATAAGGTTTTGAGTATCCCTACTTTCCTTCTAATTTCCAATAGGGCTATTCCATGTTTGTGATCATAAATGGACATGTTTGAGCTATCATTTCATGAGAAGACTTGAGGAGGTTAAGGATGATCCATTTGAGAATTCATGAAAGTTGGATGGGAGGTGATAACCCTTTTTTTATTTCATCTAAGATAGAGACTACAATGTCAATTAATGCTATTCCCAATAAGTCCCATTATCATATATGTAGGTGCCATTATAATAATGCATGAATCCTCTATTTAATGAAAGACCATAGTGATAATACCTATCTCTAAAGTCCTAATGTTACATATTTCATATTTGTTATATTCCTTACTTGAGACATTTTCTTCTATGGTGTTGTCTATAACTAAATGAACATGTCTCTAATATTTGGTCCTAATTTGTGGTAACAAGTATCTAATTTCTTTCTTCCATGTGATTAAGAACAACTAATATATATAACGTCATGTAGATCTATCAACATATGAGTACATGTATTCTATCCTTAGACCATATTAATGTCTATACAAATCTAATAATGTGTCTAATGGTTATCATATGCAAATTAATATGATATCTATTAATGCATCAATTTAATTCTAATTTGGAAAGATTGACTTGCACTAAGTCTATTGAATTGAATCCACAAAATATAGCATGAGAGAATCATATCACTTTTTCAATAAAATATACATACATGTTAAACATTAAAACTATGCAAATGCTTACATATAATTTCATTATTTACTTTATTGATTTGATTAACTTCTAATTTATACTTAACTCAAAATTTAAAATACATAGATTCACTTGGACTAACAATCTCATTGAGATCAACACAAACCGAACATTAATAAACATTTTATAGTTGAACTAGCATACCATTATCCTTCTTATAATCCTTAACACTTATACTAAACTATGGTTTCAAATACAAAGACAATTATAAAAGCAATTATACCAATTTAACTACAATAGATATAAAGACATTTATGGTGATTACTTGAACCCTACCAATTTATTAACCATTACTAAACAAAGATCCTGTTTATATTCACATTTTGAATATTGTTATCATATTTACTACATTCATTTTCTAAGGTTGTTTCATATAGCATCTAACTACTTACCATTATTAATCTAATCTAAGCGTTTCTATAATGACCAATGTAATATAGTTGTGCCTAGGTTTACTTATTCACAACCTTATAGAATTCATCTGATGGGATTTGAAATTACAGATAATCCCTTCTAGGAGTTACAACACTCATTCTAGGCTTTCCTATAAGGTTTTGAGTATCCCTACTTTCATTCTAATTTCCAATAGGGCTATCCCATGTTTGTGATCATAAATGGACATGTTTGAGCTATCATTTCGTGAGAAGACTTGAGGAGGTTAAAGATGATCCATTCGGGAATTCATGAAAATTGGATGGGAGTTTATAACCCTTTTGTAGTTCATCTAAGATAGAGACTACAATGTTAATTAATTCTATTCCCACTATGTCCCATAATCATATATGTAGGTGCCATTATAATAATACATGAAAAGACCATAGTGATAATATACCTATCTCTAAAGTCTTGATGTTACATATTTCATACTTGTTATATTCCTTACTTGAGACATTTTTTTCTATGGTGTTGTCTATACCTAAATGAACATGTCTCTAATATTTGATCCTAATTTGTGGTAATAAGTACCTCATTTCTTTCTTCCATGTGATTACTTGAGTAATTAATATATATAACGTCATGTAGATCTCTATTCCACATTATCCACCTACGAGTACGTGTATTCTATCCTTAGATCATATTAATGTCTATACAAATCTAATAATGTGTCTAATGGTTATAATATGCAAATTAATATGATATCTATAAATGCATCAATTTAATTCTAATTTGGAAGGATCGACTTGCACTAAGTCTATTGAATTGAATCCACAAACAATAGCATGAGAAGTTCATATCACTTTTTCAACAAAATATACATACATGTTAAACATTACAACTATGCAAATGCATACATATAATTTCATTATTTACTTCATTGATTTGATTAACTTTTAATTTATACTCAACTCAACATTTAAAATATGTATATTCACTTGGACTAACAATCTCATTGAGATCAACACAAACCAAACATTGATAAACATTTTATAGTTGAACTAGCATACCATTATACCTCTAATAATCCTTTAACACTTGTACTAAACTATGGTTTCAACTATAAAAACAATTATACAATTATAAAAGTAATTATACCAATTTGACTACAATAGATATAAAGACATTTATGGTGATTACATGAACCCTACCGATGTATTGACCATTACTAAACAAAGATCATGTTTATATTCACGTTTTGAATTAACTACTTTAAGTCAATGGCCTAATTTAGGTTTCTCATGGATCAAGAGCAAAGACTGGCAGTATTCTACTATATTCCCCAAGCATTTAAAAATTTCTCAATATCCATCTAAATAAAGATATTGTTTTGAGGCAATTCACCTTTCTAGAATATATAAGGTATTAAAAGAAAGAAGCAAGTTAAAATATAAAATTTCAATTAAATCAATGGCCCAAAAGGCATGCAATAAATTGCTAAACTTATCACTACACTACTACTAATCCTATCTAAAGGTTTATAATGGTGGGTCGATGCCCATCAAACATATTCAACAATTTCCTAAGGAGAAGAGGTCTAAGTTGGAGAACAAGGCTGTGAAGTGTATCTTCATCGATTATGGCATCGGTGTGAAAGGGTACAAGCTTTGGAATCCAATGGCTGAGAGAGTTTTGTATACCAGAAGTGTGATCCTTAGAGAGCTCAATCCTTGTTATGTTGTCTTGCAGCCAGAGAAACAAGAGAAGAAAGAGGATGTAGTTCATCTTTCTTCCACCCCTGAGAAAGTTGAATGAAAAACATCTATTGGACCTAATAATGAGGAAATCTCTAGTAGCTATGAAAGTTCAAAAGAAGACAGAGAACCTCAACCTTAATCTTTGAGGAGGTCCATACAGATAAGGTGGCAAATTGATAGGTTTGGTTATTCATTACATGATTCCAATAGTAATTTTTTTATTTATTTCTAACACAGATGAACCTAGAAATGTGAAAGAGGCTATGGGAATGAAAGATGCAGGTTCCTAGAAAAAGGCCATGGAAGATGAGGTGGCTTCTTTGGAAAAGAATAATACTTGGAACTTGGTGCCTTTGCCTAAAGGACAAAAACCTGTTAGATGCAAATGGGTGTTTAAAAAGAAATTTAGTGCAGATGGCAGTGTTGAGAAATATAAGGCTAGATTGGTTACAAAGGGGTATTGTTAGGTGGAGAGAATTTACTATGGTGAGATCTTCTCTCTTGTTGCAAAGATGACATAAATATTCAGTTCCAGTTATCTCTTGCAGTAGCATATGATCTATAAGTGGAATAGATGGATGTGAAGACAACATTCCTTCATGGTGACTTGGAGGAGGAAATCTATGTCACAGCCAGAGCACTATGTGGTGAAAGGTAAAAAAAAATTTGGTTTGCAAGTTGAAAAAGTATTTGAATGGCTTGAAACAGTCTACTAGAATGTGGTACCAAAAGTTTGATACCTTTGTGTTGAGTATTGGATTTCTAATATCAAAATTAGATCATTGTGTTTATTACAATTTTGACAATGATCGCATTCTCATAATTGCATTGTATGTCGATGATATGTTACTCATTGGAAATGGTAAAAGTTTGATTTTTGATTTGAAGTCTCAGTTGTCAACACAGTTTGAGATGAAAAATCTAGGGGCAGATTGGTACATTCTAGAGATGGAGATCAGAAGAGATAGAGCAAACAAAAATGTTTCGTTAGGCTAGAGTAAGTATGTTAACTCTATATTGAAGAGATTCAACATGGTAGATTGTAGACCTTTGACTATTCATGTAGTACAATGGGGACAAAGTTATCTATTGTAGATTGTCCAAAGTCTCCTTCTAAGATGGAGGATATGACCAGAGTTCCTTATGCTGGTGCAGTCGGCAATTTGATTTATGTGATGATCTGTAGTAGACAAGACATTGCCCAAGCAGTGGGAGTCCTTAGTCGATTTATGTCTAATCCTGGATGGGTACATTGGGATGCAGTGAAGAGAGTGTTCAGATATTTACGGGTTACTTCTGAGTATACCTTATGTTATCATGGTTATCCTACAAGACCTTGGCATTCACTTTGTATTCATGGATTTGTTGATTCAGATTGGGCAGGTGACATTAATAGCAGGAGATCCATCAGTGCTTATGTGTTCACTATGTTTGGTTGTGCTATTAGCTGGATGAGTAAGTGATAACCTATGGTCCCTTTGTCAACTACTAAAGTTGAGTACATGGTAGCAACTCATGCTTGTAAAGAAGCCATTTGGTTTAAGAGATTATGTTCTGACGTTGGGTTTGATGTACATAAGATTAATATTTTTTGTGACAGTCAGAGTGCCATATGTTTGGTGAAGAATCCTACTTTCCACGCAAGGAGTAAGCATATTTTTGTCCAGTACCATTTTTTCTCATGACATTGTAGAGGATGGGAAGGAAAACTTGGAGAAATTTGAGACTTTGACGAATGTTGTAGATTCCTTGACAAAACCTGTGAGCACAAAGAAGTTCAAATGGTTTTCAGAGTCTATGGGCCTCTCAACCCCTAGGAATTTAATCATGGTGTTGATACTCCCTTTTCTCTTGCAAGGTGATTGACAAGTTGGAGAATGTTAGGAAAATTGTCTCAACCTTGCAACTTCAAAAGGTTACTATTCTTCCCAGTTTTGGTCTTTTTGAATATCCTTTATCTTGGAGAATGGGTTAGAAATTTTAAAGTTTCCAAAAGGGCTAAAAATGGTAGGACTTACTCTTTACATTTGACCTTAGATTGACTCAATTTTTTTCCCAAAAGGTGCGGAACTGCTAAGTAAACATCTCAGGTGAGTTTCGACTCAAGATCATATCTAGATTGTGAGATATTAAAGTTTCTATTTTTTGAAACTGCTGAAAAAAGTTTCAAACTCAGTTTTGAGGCACTTAGAAGTCCCTAAACATCCCAAAATTTGTCTTAACCAATGAATTGGGTTATAATGTGATAGATCTCTTCACAAGCTTTCTCACGCATTAAACAATTTATCAATCTGACACCCAGATCAAAAGTTATGGCCTCTAGAAGTTGGACCTCCTGTTTTTGGGAAATGTAAAAACATGTTGGACACTTAAAAGAGTTGTAAAGGGGAGAGTTACACATGTTGTTATAGGATTTGGTACATCACAAGGCATCTCTGATTGGAGATAATTTGGGTGCCACTTTTGGGTGGTTTTGCCTCATGGTTTTATAATGACCATTGATGGTTTACTGTATTGTATCTCATATATATCACAAGCTTGAGATGAAGGTTGTGTGTAAGAATATTATAGATGTTGAGTTACCTTTTGGATATCTGGTTGCTTATACTCCTGTGAAAGCTTTATCTGCAAGTATATTGTAATCTTCTTGATTCATGAATAATATATTGGGCAGATTTAGAGTGTGGGATTTTTTACTTAAAATGGTTTTCCCCATGTATATCTTGTGTTGTGATTTTTGTATTTTTATTTGGATGTTATTACCTTTATGTTAATGTGCATCTTAATATGTAATTGTAAAAGATTAAAAAATTGCATAAATCTTTCCTCAGTAGATCAGTGTAGGAAACATTTCTACATAGCTTGCTTCCTTTAAGCTAGTGACCTAGTTAAGCATAGTGAAGACATTAATACCACTTCTAGAAAGTCCAAAATCAAAAGAAGTTATATGCAGATCAAAATAACATAGAGAGATCATTTGAGGTTGGAGACATGATTATTCTAAGATTTCATCCATACAAGCAATCTTCCATCAAGAGAAGTGGGGCTAGAAACATCAAACCTTACTTTTACAAACCATACAAGATCATGTGAAAGATTAGTAAATTTTTTTATGAATTGGAGTTTCCAGAGAATAACAAGATCCATAATGTTTTCCATGTGTGTTGCCCAAAAAGGACACTTGGAGAACATGTCATGCCTGTTGATGCATAAATCTATGGGTTTAATCCAGTAGCAACATGGGAAACTTCAAAGACATGGGATTGGCCCCTGAAGTGACCTCCAAATTTTAAGGAAGCTGGCTCTTCTGTTCTTCAATGGTGTTTGAGAAAAAGGTCAGAAAGAAACTAGATTGCAGAAAATAAATGCCTAATCTATGGCAATCTGCCAGATTAAAAATTAGTTTGCACAATGTTAACCATGTAAGATTTAACTAGAATATTAAAGAGCATCAATGCATGATTAAGACCTAGTTTTAAAACATATTAAATAGAGGTAGAGAAATAGAGAACTCAAAAGCAAGAAACAGAGATATCCAATACGCACAGAACACCATCTCATTATTTGAATAACCAGTTACAAAGCCAAAAGTTGCTGCACAAAATGACTGTTACATTCTCATAAGAAAGAAATTGTTAAGGCAAAAAGAAAGAAAATCTATGTCTACTGCACAAAAATCTCTATCTAAAAAATGTAGAACTCTATATATTTATGAAGAAGAACTCCTAAACTATGTCTCAAATCTACCCATTTATAACCTGAAAGACCCAACAAAATCTCAACGACCTCTGCATAATCCGACACCAAATCCAGCAAAAAATCCATTATTTGAAACTGAACTACTATTTCTTTTTGCCCATGGCTGGAAAAACTATGCACCTGTGTGAGAAAGAAAACTCTTGCCACTTCCTGTAGCTTACTCATGAAATAAAATATTGTTGCAACTTATTTTAGGGCTTCATATCTTTTAGGGTTTTTTCCAATTATTCACCTTTCCCGTGGAAGTCAAATTTTGCTTTGTAATAAAGTCTCACTTTAATATTTTGCCCCACGTCATATTTTAATAAAGATAAATCTTTATTTAAAAACTGAACTTTTATGTGGCTTCATAGAGGCATTAATAAAATATTCAACTTATGAAAAGGGTCCCACCACCATGTATCTAATAAGAAATGATGCAATTTAAAATGAAACAAAACATTATATTATTCTCCTATGTGCGGGCTGCTCCATGTGCCTCTTTCCACATCTTCCTATTATTTCTTTCTAGTGCTTTCCCTACATGGTGGCTTCCGCAGAAATTTGAGCTGCTCTCCTTTCTCTACGGTGTTGCCAAGTGTCACTCTCCATATCCTCCTCTTATTTCTCTTGCAGCCTTTATTCTTTCCCATGGAGGAATAAAAATGAGAGCCACTTTACTTGGTTTTATTTTATTTCATACGGTTTCAACTTTTATGAAAAAGGGACCCACGATCATTATTATAATAAACACATTATTATAAATTTAGTTTTTCATCCAGTGAAAACATGTTGCACCACGATCAAAAAGAAACAAAATACTTATTTCTCCCCTCCGCTTAAGCCACGTGCCTCCTTCCGCATAGTTCTAAGTTATTTTCATTGCTGCACTCCTTTTGATCCACAACTTCCAAGAGGAAGACTGTGTACAAATTTATTTCTCCTCATTGTTGCGGGTGCTTACATCTGGCAGCCTCCGCAAGGTTTTGAGCTGCTCTCTGAGCTCCTCGGGTGCTGACAAATGGCACACTCCATACTCATCTTTATTTTCTTCCCACACCGTTAGATCATTTGCATGTTACAATGGCTGAGTATTTCAGTTTCTTAGGTTCTGTGTCTCTTAATATCTAAATTTGGTGAAGGCTGAAACTGTGTTTAATAAGACAGCGATATCATTAACATGGCTTCCATGGTATCTACTCCAAGCTATAACTATCTTGCACTGTGCATCATGAATATGATGAGCAGCCTTACTAAAAATTGATCCATCGTTTAGCGAGAAAGACCTTTATTGCAGATGGGTCTTTTGTTTATGGTTGAACCTACTTTTCTTTAAAAAGATAGCAGCATCTTTGACTTATAAGCATCGAATGATGCAACCTCCCTCTTTATAACCTAATCTTTATGTGATAGTAGTGTTATGTAGCAACCATTAAAAATACTGGCCACTGCTTACTAAATTTTTGGCAGCCTTTGCTGTGGCTTGAATAATTGAAATGTGGTATTAATGTGATCAAGAGTGATCATACCATATCTTTTCATACTGATTATGCCTTTGTTTTGTTAGTGGCTGGCATCCATGTCTATTAGATATGACTGTGTCTCTACTTGACATCAACATGCCTCACTCCCACATAGGCTATACCCTTCATTATTAGACCATGCATCATACATCTCTTTGCACATCATGTATATGTTGAGCCTTGGATTTTAAAAGTTAGAGACTGTGCCATTGCTTTCTTATGTCGAGTGCTTCATATTGAATATGTATTGACTCATATAGAATCTTTGATATTGACTGAGACTCAGTAAAAGGGACTCTGCACCTTTTATAAAGAATAACAGAAACAAAAACCTGTGAGAAGAACCACAAACCCTATCAAACTGTTGTGTATCAAAATTTCAAAATGGTGTGTAAAAACACATAATGCCTTTATTGGATTTTCCACCATTAGATAATGAGGGGAAACTCATTTTAGTACCTAAAACTATTATTGACACTAGAGTGAAGAAATTGAGAAACAGATGCATCACAAAGTATTTGGTTCATTGGGAGAATCTACATGCACAAGATGCTACTTGGTAAGGATCAGAGATCTTGGAGCATCGAAATTTATATCTCTTGAGGGTGTGATGTCTTGTCATGGTAGTGTGGATTCCCACTGGGTGTGTACCCAACACTAGAACCCACCCATGATTAGGTACACTCCATATGACCATGTGTCTACCTTGTGTGCTACCTCCAAGCCTTTAAATAGGATGAAAACCTCACCCTTAATGCATGTAGTGTTTGTTATCTCCACTAAGATAGTCTTTTGGTGTAGTGGCACATCACATTGATATCAGAGCTAAAGTCTCAAGGTCAAGCCCCATAGAGCATGGTGGGTCTGTGATGTCTTGTCCTAGTGGTGTAGATTCTTTCTCAACATGTACCCAACACTCGGACCCTCCTATGATCATGTGAGCTCCATTTTTCCATGTGTCCACCTTGTGTGCTAACTCCAGGCCTTCTAGTGGGATGAAAACCTCACCCTTAAGATCATGTGAGCTCCATTCTACCATGTGTCCACCTTGTGTGCTACCTCCAAGCCTTCTAGTGGGATGAAAACCTCACCATTAAGGTTTGTGGTGCTTGTTGTCACCACCAAGCTAGTATATTGGTGTAGTGGAACATCACATTTATAGTCATAAAAATAATTTTAAGGTAAATATATTCATCTCCAACTAATCAACCATTATGTTAGTAGTATTATATTTATTATGTCATCAATCAATGGGCATAAGATTCATGGCATTTAGAGTATATATGTTGTTCCACACCAAACTTTCCAATCAATAAAAGATTAATTTTGAGGATGTAGAGATAAAAATTTAATAATTATGCCAAGAGGCATTTTAAGTGACATCAAGAAGTCTCTTATGGTGACCATGTCAATGTAAATAAAAACCCCTTAACTTAAATTTGACCACCATTTACATGTCAAATATTTAATATTTACTAGTAAACATATATTAATATTAATAAATATTATACATAGCTTAATATATATATATATATATATACAATTATTATAGAGTTTTATTACCTACCTTTAGTCAAATATAGTTCATCTATTATTTCTTAACTAGTTATTACTAGCATACTGATATTTAAAAAACATATCTATAGTATGCCGAGAGATATCCTTCTCGAGGTACCTATTCCACCTATGTGTGGTAAATTGATTAAAAAATAGGTGCCTCAACGTACTTTAGATATATTTTTTAAATATAGGTATGCTAGTAGCATCCCCTACAAGCTTAATTCTAACTATATTAAATATCTTCAAAATTATTATAATTATATAATATAATATATTAAATAATATAGGTTAGATATATTATTATAATATATTATATATTAGTTATATATAATATAACCCTAGCCCTAACCCTAATGTTAGTCTTGATAGTAATTCTAACACTAAACTTAATTCTACCCTTACATATACTTAAACCTAATTCTATTCCTAATTCCAACCCTTATCCCAACCCTAATTCTATCCATAGTTCTATATATAGAGATATAAATGTAAATGAATTTTAGTTTTTTATTATAACTATAACCCTAACCTTAACATTCAGGCCAATACTAACCCTAATTGTAACCCCAACCCTAACCCTAATTCTAATCATAGTTTTAACCCTAATTATAATATAAACCCTAACCCTAACACTAATTCCAACACTACTTCTAACTATAATTTTAACCCTAACCCTAAATCCAATTATAATTCTAATCTTGATTTTATCCCTAACCCTAATTCTTACCCTAGTACTAATTCTATTACTAGTTCAAACCCTAATTCAAGTCCAAATTATAATGATAACCCTAACCCTAACCTTAATCCTAAAAGTAATGCTAACCCTAACTCTAATTCTAACCCTGAAACCCTAATCTTAATTCTACCCTTATATGTGTCCCTATATAATACAATAGGTATGCTGTAATTATATATAATATAACCCCAACCCTAACCCTAATGTTAATTTTGATAGTAATTCTAACCCTAAGCCTAATTCTATCCCTAATCCTAATAGTTCTAACCATATTTCTAACCCTAATTCTAACTTGAAATTGAACCCTAACCCTATCCCTAACATTAATCCTAACAATAGTTCTAACCCTAATTCTACCCCTAGATCTACTTAACCCTAATTCTATTCCCAATTCCAACCGTAATCCCAACCCTAATTCTAACCATAGTGCAATATATATAGATATAATGTAAATGACCTTTGTTGTTTTATTGTAACTATAACCCTAACCCTAATGTTCACCCTAATTCTAACCAAAATTTAAACCCCAACCCTAACCTTGATTCCAATCATAGTTTTAACCCTAATTATAACTTAAACCCTAACCCTAACCCTAATTACAACACTAATTCTAACAACAATACTAACCCTGATTATAACTGTAATTGTGACCATAACCTTAAATCCAATTATAATTATAATCTTGATTTATCCCTAACCCTAATTCTTACCCCAATACTACTTATATTACTAATTCAAACCTTGATTCAAACCCAAATTATAATTATAACCTTAACTCTAACATTAATTCTAATAGTGATTCTAACCCTAACGATAACCCCAATTCTAACCCTAACCCTCATTCTATTGCTAAGCTTAATTCTATCCTTAACTCTAATCCTAATTCTAACTCTAACCCATGTCATAAAATCAATTCCTCACCTCAATATTAGTGTTCCATTGGCCCACATCAATATTTAAAAGTTAGATTGCATCACGTGGAATTGACCTAACTAAATTTCAAAATTTAAAACTTATAATTTTCTTGACTTTAGCTCATTTCTTTCTCAACATGAGCTGACTTTGTACACATTTTGTAGGATATATCACTTTTAGGGTCTTAGATATGTGATTTCTGATGGCATTATCATGTTTTAGTTCTTTTGAGGGAGTGTATTCTTACTTATCATAATTCCATTATTATATCTTTTCTTTTAGAGTTTTGTGCTATGTTGAGATCTATCCTTTACCCACCCTAACCACCCTTGCCAATCCCATTAGGTTTGTATTTTCATATCTAATATGCCACTAATTCTAACCCTAACCCTATTTCTAACATTGAAGCTAGTGTTAGGGTTAGGGTTGGGTCATTTAAAGTGATTTCATTAGTGTAATAATTAATTTCCAAATTTATATTAATAGATAAAAGTATTTGGTATGGAGTAATTGTTTAAATACATCATTTGACATCATAAGCCAAACATATAATATGAATTATTCCAACGCATGTACATTTCCACCTTAGTACTTGTACACATAAGAATAGTATTTGTCAACATAATATTTTTATCTATTTCTTTGCAAATACTCTTACCATTCAAAATTACACAAATCATTCATATCATGGTTGTTTGATTTGTGTTCCACAAATCACTCATGTTTTGTTTGGATCTCTTAGCCTTGTTTTAGGATCTTACCTTTTTAATACCAAAATTACACTCTTTTGGTTCAAACTTTGCTTATTTAAAAGCCAAAATATATCATATATTAAAAAATTTAGTAACTATTCTAATAAGCTTGCAATCTAAATATTTCCATAATCTTGGTGCATTTATTTCCAATTTGTAATCTATTTTATATTGTGTTATGTGAATTTTTCACAAAACAATTGAATTGCATACCAAAAACAAATTTCTTAATAGTTATATTTTCAATCCAACCTTGGAAATGTGTTTAATGGTGTTTATTCTTCATATTTGTTCACCTTCATAATCTTTTATGCAACCATGGGAGATAGAATGCCAACAATTGAAATTATTATAATATTGGAGAATTGTATGATTCTAAGCTCTTTTTATGTAGTATGATGTTTGATAAAATAATTCAACTAAATGTTTTATATGTATATAGAGTTGATAGAAATAGAACAATTAATATAGTAGTTAGAAAATTTTACTTTTTGGAGGATCATGCACTTAATATCTTCCAAAGATGGAATTCCCAATGTAACCCTAATTACTAATATCGATTATATATTACAAATAAAAGTAAAAATACTATATATACATTGCTTATATTTATTTTTTTCTAAAAGTGGTTGTAGTAGTTATTATAAAAGCCCATTAATGATGTAATTATAAAATAATTCTAAATAAAATAGAATAAAATAACTCTTAGTAAATAAAATAAGTCTTAAGTAAGTAATAATAGACCGACATATATTTTAAAAAACTAAAACTATAAAACATAACTACAATGGCAGAAGGGGTGAAGTGTAATGGCTTGAACATGTTAACAAAAACTATTAAAGAGCCAGCATATAAAAATAATTACATCGACAGGAGTTATCCAATGGCATTAAGGGGATGATTGTGACAATGTACATAAAAAATAGAGCCCACGGGGTTTTTTTTAAATAAGTAGACATAGTTTTATTAAATCAATGAGCATAAAAATAAAGCATGTATATAAATATAACTAGTACTCAAACATAAGTTTAAGAGATAAAATTGAATAGAATTGGGAGAAAAAGTTTAATTGGTAAGGGCACTATGTAGCCATTGTTTTCTCTTGCAAAATAAATTTATGAAGTGATATAATGCTATTACTATTATTTATATTATTTATAGAAAGTTAGATTAGGAATTACTCTTATTCTATTTGTAGGCTGCTCATTAAAATAAAAATAAAAATTATAGTTACAATGCATCTTAAACTATGGAACCTATAAATTATAATTTATTTACTATTTTTCATGCATAAACAAGTCTTTGAAAACCATAAATAAAATTAATGGCAGAGTAAGTTATTTAATTTAGTTTAATGAGAGCTAGGGTTGGGGTTCTTTCAATCTTTAAAAGACACAAGGGACAAATAAAATTAATATTTAGTTTAATGACCTTTGTTTTAGATTTTTATTATGGGAGTTAATTCCTTTAAAAAAATATAATTAGCATAGATATCTTAAATACATCCATTAAAAGGATCTTCGTTGAGGGTCTCTCTATTCTCAATAACAATTTCAATATAAGTGCCTTGATATCTCTCTACATTTTTAATAGATGTATTTAAGATATCTACTAGTTCTTAAATAGTTTTAAAGTAAAATAACACAAAGTAAATAAAATAAAATAACTTTTAATAAATAAAATAAATCTTAATTAAATAATAATAGCTCTTAAATTTTATGATTTTATTAATTCTATTTATATTTTTAAATTTTATTAATTTAATAGTTTGATTATTTTATTATTTTATTAATTCATTAATTATATATTTTATAAAAGATGAAAATAATATAAAGCGGGGTGAAAAAAGTAGGAAAGACTTAAGGTTGTTGTGAACAAAATGATAGTAGTTTCAATCTTCATTCACCATTTAGGTAGAGGGAAAAACAATGAAAATAATATAGAAGATAAAATAAATAAACAAAATTTTCTATTACTCGCTCATGTTTACCTTGATTTTGTGGCACATTTAGGTAGAGGGGAAAAACAATGAAAAGAATAAAGAATGAGGTGAAAAAAGTAGGAAAAGGATTTAGGGTTGTCATGTCTCCATTGTATATATTTGATAAAGAAAATAGTTCTAAATAGTTCTAAACTAAAATAAACTAGCATACCTATTTTTAAAAAAATCTATGTAAAAGACATTGATAGTTATCATTCTTGAGGTGCCTATTTTTTACTAGATTTGTGATTAAAGTTGGAATAGGTGCCTCGTCTTTACATAGATTTTTCTAAAGATAGGTATGCTAGTTACAATACTATAACTCAGAAAAAAAACAATACATATTTACATCCTTCACTTATTTTTTCTTTTTCCTAGGGGTTTTTGGTTATTGTTGTTTTTCTATTTTTATATTTACTAGTTTGTCCTAACCCTTAGGTATTTTCATTTTGGCTTTGACTCATTTTTTTGTTGTTTTTAAATTGTTGTTTCTCCTTTTTCTATGGTTTTTTTATTTCTATTTTTGTTTTGTTTGAGAGTTAGATGAAACTTTTCTTTTTCTTTTATTTTTTATCTTGTGCATTGACTTTTAGACTAGTTTCTTTGTTGTTTTGTGTCTATAGTCTTCCTCCTACCTCCCCTTGGTTTGTGTTCCTTCCTCTTCATCCCTCTTTGTCCATTAAATAGATCAAGTTTGCTCTCCAATCTGCAACTCTCCTCATCCTGATGATGGATCATTGAGTATGATCCGAAAATTTTCTTATTATTTTTTGATTCAAAAATAGACACAGTTAAATCCAAAAGCACTCACACAATACATATGTTTTAAGTTATTTTTAGTTTTTGAAAATAGTTCTAAAGTAAAATAAATTAGGATACCTATCTTTAGAAAAATCTATGTAAAAGAGTGAGAGTTATCATTCTAGAGGCACCTATTTTTTACTAGAATTGTGATTAAAGTGGGAATAGACGCCTCAAAATGATATCTCTTGATGTCTTTTACATATATTTTTCTAAAGATAGGTATGTTACTTACAATAATATACCTCATGGAAAAACAACAATACATGTGTGAATTTTTACTAGATTTGTGATAAAGTGAGAATAGATGCTTCAGAATGATAACTCTCGACATCTTTTACATAGATTTTTGTAAAAATAGGTATGCTAGTTACAATAATATACCTCATGGAAAAAAAACCAATACATATGTTTTAAGCTATTTTTAGTTTTTGCAAATAGTTCTAAAGTAAAATAAATTAGGATACCTATCTTTAGAAAAATCTATGTAAAAGAGTGAGAGTTATCATTCTACAGGCACCTATTTTTATTAGATTTGTGATTAAAGTGGGAATGGATGCCTGAGAATGAATGATATCTCTCGATGTCTTTTACATAGATTTTTCTAAAGATAGGTATGTTAGTTACAATAATATACCTCCTGGAAAAATAACAATACATCTGTGAATTTTTACTAGATTTGTGATTAAAGTGGGAATAGACGCCTCAAAATGATATCTCTCGGCATCTATTACATAGATTTTTCTAAAGATAGGTATGCTAGTTACAATAATATAGGGAAAAAAAACAATACATATGTTTTAAGATATTTTTAGTTTTTGCAAATAGTTATGAAGTAAAATAAATTAGGATACCTATCTTTAGAAAAATCTATGTAAAAGACTGAAAGTTATCATTCTCAAGGCACCTATTTTTTACTAGATTTATGATTAAAGTGGGAATAGACGCCTCATATACCTCATGGAAAAACAACAATACATATGTGAATTTTTACTAGATTTGTGATTAAAGTGAGAATAGGCATCTCAGAATGATATCTCTCGACGTCTTTTACATAGATTCTTCTAAAGATATGAATCCTAGTTACAATAATATACCTCATGGAGAAAAAACAATACATATGTTTTAATCTATTTTTCAGTTTTTGTAAATAGTTCTAAAGTAAAATAAATTAGTTACAATAATATACCTCATGGAAAAAAAACAATACATATGTTTTAATCTATTTTTAGTTTTTGCAAATAGTTCTAAAGTAAAATAAATTAGGATACCTATCTTTAGAAAAATCTATGTAAAAGAGTCTATGTAAAAGAGTGAGAGTTATCATTCTCGAAGCACCTATTTTTTACTAGATTTGTGATTAAAGTGGGAATAGACGATTTGTGATTAAAGTGAGAATAGACACCTTAGAATCATATCTCTCGATGTCTTTTACATAGATTTTCTAAAGATAGGTATGTTAGTTATAGTAATATACCTCATAGAAAAACAACAATACATATGTGAATTTTTATTAGATTTGTGATTAAAGTGAGAATAGGCGCCTCAGAATGATATCTCTCGATGTCTTTTACATAGATTTTTCTAAAGATAGGTATGTTAGTTACAGTAATATACCTCATAGAAAAACAACAATACATATGTGAATTTTTACTAGATTTGTGATTAAAGTGAGAATAGGCGCCTCAGAATGATATCTCTCAGCATCTTTTACATAGATTTTTCTAAAGATAGGTATGCTAATTAGGATACCTATCTTTAGAAAAATCTATGTAAAAGAGTGAGAGTTATCATTCTTGAGGCACCTATTTTTTACTAGATTTGTGATTAAAGTGGGAATAGACACCTCATAATGATATCTCTCGATGTCTTATACATAGATTTTTCTAAAGATAGGTATGTTAGTTACAATAATAGGGGAAAAGACGCAATACTTGAGATAGTTCCAATGGTTGAGATAGTATATGTGCATTTAAGGCCCAATATTTTTTGAAGTTTAAGGTTGTTAGTGTTACTATAAGTACTAATAATTGAATGAAATGTGCCCTTTAGATTTAAAAAGAAGCCAATCATGTGATGCCACATCAGCCCACTAACAAAACATGACTTAATGCACACCTATTCGTCCACCCTTTTTTTTGGGGGGAACTATTTGACACCTCAACAAAAAGCATGTTGATGTGGCATTATATTTGATGATGTGGCCCTGAAACCTTAGTTATAAGTAGGGGCGTTGCCAAGTAAGCTATTGTAAAAAATTTGGAGTGATTAGAAATTGCCACTTATGATTTTGAGAGGCGTGAAGTTAGGGTGCACCACTACTGGGTCCTCTCCCCTATACCTCACGGAAAAACAACGATATATATGGAAAAACAACGATATATATGGAAAAACAACGATACATATGTGAATTTTTAAGCTTGCATGTTACCTTTTATGATTCCAAAAATACCCTATAGTGCCACTTGATTGTACCTCGAGCTCTCTACGAGACTGTAAGGGCAGTTCGCTATCGCGAGAACTATCGATCGATAGTTAGATAAGGGTGATCCGATTCTCTTGGTAGCAGGAATGGTGGCTACTGGCTAGCATTTGGTAGGCACAGGACGGTAATCTTTCAAATACGCCTTAATTTTTCAAATTTATTGCAAGGGTATTTGGTATGGGAGAGAGGGTGAAGTTCAATGAAAAGGTAATGGCACCAACAGACGCAGTTGGAAGCATTCATAAAAGGGGCCAAAGATGCAGCTTACCATATCTTCATGAAGACATAATCTACCAAATTTTATCGAGGTTCCCTCTTATCCAACTTTTGCAAGCTCAGCTTGTTTGCCATTCATGGCGAAAAACAATTAGCTCTTCACACAATTTTCATAATATGTGGGAAAAGCAAAACAATGAAAAATGGATATTTATAAATCGGTCTGACGGAGTGACCTTGTTCAACACAAGGCAATGTGTATTCTTGAAAAAGAAGATATTAGATGATTCATGGTGTCTAAGAGCTGCAGGTGGGGGTCTCTTGCTTTATACAAACAACAAGGATGGAATGTTGAAACTCATAAATCCCTTAACACTGCAATCTACTGATCTTCCGGATGCAGTTTTAGGGTCTATTGAGAACTTGGGCACCACATCTTCAGGACGAAGAGGAAGACCACCTCTCCCCTTATCAAATTATATGAAAAGAGTCGATCACCAAGTTGCAGTAGAGATTAAGTTGGATTCAACTGCCAAAACTTACCAGGTAATTGTTGTTGGGAATTTTACTAACAGAAAATTGCATGTTTTGATATATAGATCTGATCAGCAATCTTGGGAGATTAACATACCCAACATATTAGGTACACAAAGGAACATAAGCCTCCACAAGTTTCCACGGTCAGCAATTTGCAATGAAACAATCTACTGTTTTTCTACAGATGTACAGTTCGTGGCTTACCATCTTGGTAAAGAGAATTTACTGAGGTTTATTCGTGGGTCTGTGTTGTTGTATGGATGTCGTGAAATACTAAATTATGGAGTAGTTGTGTACAAGGGAAGACTTATAATGCTTGGTGGCTCCATTTGGCCGTCCGGTCTTAATGTGGTGGTCATTTATGAGTTGGACAAGGATACCTGTGTATGGAAGGCCATTGGTACTATAGAAAACAAGGAGGTGTACTATGGACTGCTTCAAACACAGATATTTATGGTGAGTTGTGGTGATGGGATTGGCGATTATATTTGGATAATATCCAAGAATTGGGATAAGATGGTGTCCATAGATCCAGATAGCGCTGAGTTTAGATTTTGGAAAGGAATTCCACGAGATTGTCTCAATTCCAATCTTCAAAATGGTGGTAACAAAGCCTTCTGTATGCCCTTGACATTTTTTCCCTTCTGGTAGCTTTTGGTCGATAAAAAATATTCGTGAGGCAGCGTGGCCATAACTTACAAAGTCCCATGTTTGATACCAACAATCAATTTACCATTTGAGATAAAGTTATGCCAAGGAAAGAGCCAACCATAGGTTGGGGAGAAGATACCTCATCGAAGTCGGAGGAGATTACTCTGGAAGTAGCCATGCTCATTATCACTATCTTCAGTGTGTGGAGTGCGTGATCAACAATAGAATCGTACGAAAGCATACTTAATTTGCATGTTTAATATCTATTTTTATTTTTTCCTTGCATGAAGATTTTATTTTAGTTTTAGTTAGGACTGTTTTATTTTTAGTTTTAGACTACTGTAAGCTCTATTAATATCGTATTCTGTTCGCTGTTTTTTTCGAGTGGATAAACAGCCAATTCAAGAATTTTCTGAGTAGAATAAAACAGTGTGCTTTTCTTTTTTCTGCTATGCTAATTGTTCATTCTTTGAGCAGTATATGGATGTGATAGATTTAATTTTTCAGTTCAGTAATTTTTTTTTTAAATCTCTTCACTATAGAGTTAGAGTTTTTTTATTTTTTTCCAATTGGTATCAGAGTAGGTTGAAAGAAACTATTGTGCAGAGCAGTTATCTCTAAATTATTATTAGAATGATTAATGACAGTAGCATATCATTCCAACGGAGACAACTATGAATATTGGAGCATTAAAATGAAGACCTTATTTTTGTCCAAAGATCTCTGAGAATTAGTAGTAGAAGTAGGATACACTGAACCTTCATATCAGAATGCCTTAATAGGAAATCAACGAAATCAATTGAAAGATAACAAGAAGAAGGACAATGAAGCTCTATTTACTATTCAATCGCATTGGATATTTCAATTTTCTCTCGTATTGTTGGCATGATAAAATCAAAGGATGCATGGGAGGCTTTGGAAGTTGCATATTAAAGAAGAGATTTTGAAAATTTAAGGATGAAAGAATTCGAGTCCATTCAAGATTTTATCACAAGGACTCAACATATTGCTAACCAGCTTAGGACTCAAGTGGAAGCTTTAGCAGAGTGAAAGATTGTAGAGAAGATTATAAGATCTCTTCTTGTAAGATCTATTGGTGATAGTCATTGAAGAAAGCAAAGATCTAACCACATTCAAAGTGGTAGAGTTGGTAGATTCTTTGCAGTCTCATGAGGAGTGTATGCAACATTCTACAGAGGGTTTTGTGCAAGCTTTCTAGTCTATAGTAAGAATTAAAGAAAGATCTACAATTCCTCTTTCTCAAACAAATAAATCTCAAGGGGGGTCTTTTACTAGCAGAGGACATGGTAGAGGAAGAGGAATAAATTCTATGGATTGTAGAAGCATACAGTGTAGGTATTGTGAATGTTTTAGACACTATGAGTCTAAGAGTAGAAAGAAGAAATCTGACTTGAATAAGTCAAGAGCCAACTATATTGATGACTCTTTTGAAGAAGAAGTCTGACTTGAATAAGTCAAGAGCCAAGTATATTGAAGAGTCTTTTGAAGATGCCAAACACTCCATATTCTTCACATGTAACTTACCAAAAGAATGTCATAAAGATGTGTGGTTCTTGGATAATAGGGGCTCAAATCATATGACAGGTAAATCTAATCTCTTTGTCAAATTAAATGAATCAGTGAGAAGTCAAGTAAATTTTGGTGATGATAAAGAGGTTGATGTCATGAAAAAAGGTATCCTTGTTGTAAAGACTAAACATAGAGAAGGTACTCATTTTCATGATACTTTGCATGTGCCAAATTACTACATAATCTTTTAAGTATTGGGCAAATTGTAGCAAAAAATTATAAAGTTGTATTTGAAGATAATTGCTACAAAATATTTGATAAATCAGCTAATTATCATCTTGTAGCAAAGACTCCTATGACAGAGAATAGGTTATTTCCTCTCATATTGCTTTCCACTAATGTGCATGCCCTCAAAGAAACCATAGATGATTCATGCTTAGGGCACAAACATTATAGACATTTGATTTTTCAAGGATTGAGTTTGCTTCACAAGAAGAATTAAACCTTTTTCACGTGACCGATGATGCTGGTATGACACACCCTCTGGTACCATGGGCATGGGGGAAGACTAGACCTAGTGACCTTCTTACCTGCAACAAGAATCTTTAGCCAATTGAGCCAAGGCCCCACCCACTATATTCAGGGTGTGCTCTTGATAAACAACACCGAGATTGTTTTCTGGTGAACAAATCATGGATGCTAAAAGCTCCTCTTGAGCTTGTGTATGCTATCATTGGTAGTGATATGCATGATCCATCCTTGGGTAAGAGTTTTTATTTTTTACTTTTATTGATGATTTTTTTATGCCACACATGGATCTATTTTCTCAAGAAGAAATATAAAACCTTTGAATGCATCAAGAATTTTAAAGTTATGGCTGGGAAGCAAAGTGGGTATTATCTCAAAATACTTAGAATAAATAGAGGGAGAGAATTCACTTCAAAAGATTTCTCTAATTTTTGTAACAATTATGACATCAAGAGACAACTTACTATACCCCCAACAAAATGGTATTGCAAAAAGAAAGAATTGTACCATTATGGAAATGGAACAAAGTACGTTGTAATAAAAAAAAACTTCCAAATTGTTATTGGGGAGAAGTAGTGGCAACAAAAATATATATCTTGAATCAAAGCCCCACAAAATTAGTTTAGAACATCACTCTGAAGGAATCTTGGAGGGTTCATAAACCTTCTATGGCTCATTTCCATGTATTTGGTTGTCTAGCATATGTTCATATTCCAATTCAGGAATAGAAGAAGTTGGAAGTGAAATCTCAACTTTGTATCATTGTGGGATATTCTGATGCAACTAAAAGGTATAGATTTTATAATCTTGACACAAAGTAATGGTTTGTAAATCATGATGTGGTTTTTGATGAAGGGGGAGTATGGAAGTGGAAAAAAGGTGTACAACAAAAAATAGTGGCAATTATGAACATAGAAGACGACAGAATTCTTCCTCTCCCTACAAGCCCAAGTGGAAATTCAAGCTCTAGTAGTAATTCAAGTGGAAGTTCAAGCTCCAATAGTAGCTCAAGTTTGAGTTATCTAAGCTCAAGTTGACAGAGGTCTCTTGATAGCGCAACTTCAAGTGATGGTTCAAGTCCAACTTCAAGCCCAATCTCTTCAACAAAGGTATGAAGTTTAAATGATTTATGAAAGGAGAACCAATATAAATCCAATTGTAAATTTTCCCTTGCTTAGTCAAATTCAAGTTGAACCCTCTATATATGAAGAAGAAATAAAAGAGAATGTCTAGATTGATGCTATGAATAAAGAGATGGAAGTAATTGATAAAAATAATACATGGGAATTAGTCCAGCTTCCAAATGATAAACAAGTGATTGATGTCAAACGGATTAATAAGGTGAAATATCATGTTGATGGTTCTGCGAAACAGCACAAGGAAATATTTTTTTCCAAGAGATTTGCACAAAGACTTGGAGTATATTATTTAGAAACCTTCACTCCATTTACAAGACTTGGTACCATTAAGATTATATTGGCAATTGTTGCACAAAACAAGTGGCATGTATATCAGATGGATGTAAAATTAGCCTTCCTTAATGGTTATATAGATGGGGAATTCTATATGAAACAAACCATGGGCTATTAAATTCTAAGCAAAGAACAATTGATTTACAAGTTGAAGAGAGCTCTATATGGGTTGAAGTAGGCCCCTCATGCTTGGTATGCAAGGATTGATAGTTATTTATTGAATAAGGGATTCAATAGAAGCCCCTCAGAGCCAACCTTATATGTCAAACATGTTGGTAATGATATTCTCATTATTTTCCTTTCTGTTGATGATCTCATTTATATAGGTAACAACAAAACTCTTTTGGAGGAATTTCAAGCAAAATGAAACATGAATTTGAAATGTCAGATTTGGGACTAATGCATTATTTTCTTGGTGTGGAAGTGCAATAATAACCAGGAGGTATATTCATTTCAAACCAAGTATGTAGCTGATTTATTGAAAACATTTTGAATGAATACATGCACAGAAGTTCAACTCCTTTAGCCCTCAGTGAGAAATTAACCGAGGAAGATGCAAGTTCCAAAGTAAATGTCACTTTGTATAGAATTTTATGTATCTCACTACAACTAGACCTGATATTATATATGTTGTGAACCTCATCTCTCAGTTCATGTAGGATCCATATGAGTCTCATTGGCATGCTTCTAAAAGAATATTATGGTATGTGAGTGGAACTCATAATTTAGACTCCATTATTTTTTTACTAAAAAATGTGAACTATTGGTTACATAGATTCTAATTGGGCTAGTTTAGTGGATGATATAAAATCAACATCTAGCTATGTTTTCTCATTTGGTTCTAGAGTTGTATCTTGGAGCAGTATGAAGCAGGCAACTGTGGCTCTTTCTTCAGCTGAAGTATAATATATTGTTGCACAACAACACTAGGTTGTCAAGCAATTTAGATTAGATGAATATTGAAAGATCTACACTTCATACAAAAACATCCAACTACTCTTTTTTTGTGATAACGGTAACACCATTGCAATGACCAAAAATCCTATGTTTCATGCATGATCAACAATAGGATTGAAGAAAGCATGTTTAATTTTAATGTTTAATATCTATTTTTATTATTTTTTTGTTCCATGCAACTCATTAGCATGAGGATTATTTTTAGACTTGTTTTCTCACTGCAGTGCATGAAGATTATATTTTAGTTTTAGTTAGGACTTTTATTTTTAGTTTTAAACTGTTTTAAGCTCTATTAATACTGTATTTTGTTCGCTATTTTTTTTTTCAGTGGATAAACAGCTAATTCAAGAATTTTCTTAGTAGAATAATATAATGTACTGTTTTTTTTTTACTATGTTGATTGTTCATTCTTTGAGCAGTATATGGATGTGATAGGTTTAATTATTTAGCTCAGTAATTTTTTTTGGTTAAAAATCCTTTTAGTATGATGTTAGAGCTTTTTTAATTTCTTTCAGTGTGAAAGTGGACAAATAAAACAATAGTTGTTACTGCGATGAAAATTAGGGAAACAGTTATTGCTCGATTCAGTCAGTGACCGATTGTCTCTTATCTTAAAGATTGTACCTTGGATATTTGCTTTTGAAGTACGCATAGATGGTTAGTTGTAATGATTTTGTTTCTGCATAACACCGATGGGCACCTAACAAAGTGGGTGTTGATGATGTGTTAATTATTGGTATTTATGTTTTGTTAGTTACAAATTGAAAGATTAGTGAACTATAGAATACATATTTTCACCTGGAATCAAAGATTAACATGCATTAACAAGCATTAGGTCTTATTTGCAAACAACTTCCAGCTCTCCAAGTTCTTGATATAACTGATAATCATATGTAGGTAGGATCAAATCTTTTGCTCATGTTTTCCAATCTCAGCACATTGGTGATTAATAACTATGGTATAACTTGGGAGCAGGTTATTTCAGACCTTTCTATTGCTTGTGTTCAGTTCAATAATTTATGTATGACTATTGCAGCATTGGTAGGGTTGTAAGTGACTGTACTTTAGCCCTTTTGCTTTTAAAAAATATATATTCTATAATTGGTGTTAGGTTGAGAAGCTAAAGAAAACCCTTCCTACTATTGAAGAGCTGCATCTTGGTGGGAATAAATAAAGAAATATTGAGATATGAAATTCAACGCACTTGCTTGCTTTGGTGATTGATCATTTTTGTCCTGGAAAGAGGTATGGAAAGGTTAAAGATAGAGATGGAAATGGTAGGCACTGAATCTAGGAGTTAAAACTTCCTTTTGTGTTGGTGATATATTGTATTGGTAATAGCAAAAAATCAAATTGGATTCTTTGGTTAACAATGTCAAAGATTGATGCCACACAATATGAAAAGGGTTAAATGCATTTAGAGACACTAGATAAGTTTTCCTTGATTAGACAATTCTGCTAAGAATCATTACTAGATTGATTTTCACTGTCAATTCTCCTTAGCTGTAGATTAGTTTACCTTTCTTAAATGATTTATCTAATGGGAAAATGTATTTCGCTGGTAGTGCTATGCTAACATCTGTTTATGATTCTAGCTGTATCAATACACCTTTTGCTTTTGTCAATTAACTAAATTAGCCTTAGGAGCTATTAACCATTTAATGACCTACTATTCCTGGATTTCTATTAACACTAATTTTTTTTTACCTAACTGGTGTAAGCATAAAAAACAAGAGGAAGATCTGCCCAGAGGACGATCACTAAGGAAACCGAACATGACCACCATCAGCACTAAAGCAATCTATTCGTAACTTAACTTGCCAATATAGTAGTAGGATTTAGAGATTGGAAACTAGCAACGTGGTTGCTTGATTGGTTATAGAGTAGTGTATTAGATATTCAAGTTGGTGTACAAGACTTGAGCAACCCTCAGACTAAATAGGTTGCCAATGGCGGTAAGGTTCATTCAAATTAGTCTTCATCCAGAGGCACCCCAGCATTTTGTCTGGGAAAACGTTATTCCTCTATCAAATAAGAGAATAAGAGGAAGTATTTCCTTTAACTCACTCTCTTTCCAACAAGGTTTTTCAAAATTTTCAAGTGTTGTTGATATGCTCTCTTCAGGAAGAAATACTCTAATCCTAGTGTCCCCTACCAGATTTGCTTCCATCCCTCACCTCAGACCTTCAGTGTATTCGTACACTCTCACTAAACATACCTTCATCATTCACTAGTCTCAAGACACTATCCCTATCCCTCTCCAAACCACATGTAAATGCTCTACACATTCCACGGTAGGCTTATGTACTATTGGCCACAGGCTATTCATCAATCAGGGACTTAAAATACATCCATTTTGGCTCTGCCAAAATTTTTCTCTACTTGTTAATGGTTATAACTCCCAAATGCAGAGCATATGACTCTCTAGAAACCAAATACCTAATGATAATAGAACTTTAGCTTTCCAAGCATTTCATCAAAACCATTAAAAGTAGCTTTTAAACACTTTATGAAGTTTTTATGCAGAGAACCTAATCACAATGTGGGCCTACACTTCAAGTACATCATTGATAGACAAAATTGTCTAAATGAGACTCCTTGCAATTCGGAAATCATTCAAAAGTCAAATAGTAGAATGAGGGGAAGCTCATCCACATTAGTTTCTCCCATACTTCGCACAAACATAGAAATTACTCGATAGCTTCCATAACAAGCTGATGTACTTCATCAGTCGCAGGCTATCTATTAACCAGGGGTTTACACTTCATCTATTTTTCCCCTGCCATATCGTTTTCTCTCATTTCTCAATCTCTAATTGCTAATGGTCATAGCCCACAAATGCAAAGTATACACCTAATAATAACAAAATACTTTTGTGTTTACAAGCACTCCAGCACTCCCTCAACATCATCAACAGAAGGCTGTGGACCATTTGTGAAGTTTTTATGAAGCAACTTAATCACAAGATGGGAATATACTTCAAGAATTTTTATGACAGACAATACCTTTCCAATGCGGCTCCTTGCATTTTGTAAATCATCAAATCAAATGAAGGAAGATCAGGCCAAATAAATGATTCCCTCGATAAAGGCAAATGCCCAAGATAAGACACAGAGGAAAATATGAACTCTTCTTCCTGGATTTTCCAAATGTCAAGACTACCTATCAGCTTTTTCCATACTTCTTCAAGCATATTTGACATTTTACAAAATCCAATCATACACGAACAGATTGAAGCTCCTATTAAAGGGGAAAACGTGGAAGCACATGACTATAAGGAAGCACATTGATTAATTTTTTGTCAACTTATCAAATATAGGCATGCTAATTGGATAGATCGACTTGAATGACCAAAATAACTCCAGTAGTCAAAGTCTAAATATCTTCATTAAATCTTATATAATTTGGCTTTGTTCCATGTTAGCCTTTGTCAAATTTTTAGTTTACACTTTTTGGGTAGTTAATCTTTGACTTTAACTACTATGATCATACTAGGAAATCATGTACTAATAGGTTCTACTTCACCTATTTATATGTTTACTATATAATCTCTCGTATTCTGATATAAAGAAAAAAAAGAACGAAGCAATATTAGATAGGTAGTTGGAAGTTGTTTGTAAAAAGGAATATTATGAAGCTATTATTGGAGACTGTTTGGATGTCAGAATAAATATTTATGAGATAAGTAGTCCATCATTTCTCGGATGGATGTGTGAGGATGCTCAAGTTTTTCATTAATCAATGTACATGACTGTCATCCCCACTTCCTATATTTAGGATGATGTATTATGTGTTTTTGTTATGAGGAATATTGTAATCCTTCACCTTTCACCCTGATAAGCTGATGAGCATGTTGGTTAAAAGCATTTGTTGACTAACATGTTCGATGTGGTAGATCGGGTTTGTTTTGGTTAATAGTAGATTTAGGTGTCACAAGAAGGTTGTAATTGTAAATGAAAGAGAGATATATCTGCTAACATTTAGTAAGAGAATATTATGAAGGTTAGTAGGAATGGTTGGTACATTCAATAAATATGGTAGTGATGGTATCCTTGAAGAAGGATAAATAGAATATCTTGAATGGGGCAATTCCTTGTCGGGCTCTCTTCAATGTCACAAATCTATCATCGTCTGAGAACATACAAGGATGTGGATAGACCAGTAAATTGTAGAAGGGAGGTTGTTAACAGATCTTGGAATGAATTTCTACAAGTGAATAAAGAAGGTTAAATCAATCAATTGAAGTGGGGTAACAAATATATTGGCATCATTCATGGCCAGATGGGCTATATAGTACCACCTCAAATTTCAGGTAGTTGGAAGTTGTTTGTAAAAAGGAATAGTATGAAACTATTCTTGGAGACTGTTTGGGTGTCAGAATAAATATTTATGAGATAAGTAGTCCATCATTACTTGGATGTGTGAGATGCTCAAGTTTTTCAATGATTGTATTATGTCTTTCAATGATTGTATTATGTCTTCTTGTTACGAAGAATATTGTAATACTTCACCTTTCACCCTGATAAGCTGATGAGCATGTTGGTTACAAGCATTTGTTGACTCAATATGTTCTATGTGGTAGATCGTGTTTATTCTGGTTAATAGTAGATTTAGGTGTCACAAGAAGGTTGTAATTGTAAATGAAAGAGAGATATATCTGCTAATATTCAGTAAGAGAATACTATGAAGGTTAGTAGGATTGGTTGGTACATTCAATAAATATGGTAGTGATGGTATCCTAGAAGAAGGATAAATAGAATATCTTGAATGTGACAATTCCTGGTCGGGCTCTTTTCAATGTTAGAAATATTTCATCGTCTGAGAACATACAAGGATGTGGATGGGCCTATAAATTGTAGAAGGGAGGTTGTTAACAGATCTTGGATTGAATTTCTACAAGTGAATAAAGAAGGTTAAATCAATCGATTGTAAGTGGAGCAGCAAATATAATCGCATCATTCATGGCTAGATGGGCTATATAGTACCACCTCTAATTTCAGCACGTAATCATGGAATGGACATTTTATACCAGAATTCAAGAATCTTTATGACAGACAATACCTTTCCAATGCGGCTCCTTGCATTTTGTAAATCATCAAATCAAATGAAGGAAGATCAGGCAAAATAAATGATTCCCTGGATAAAGGCAAATGTCCAAGATAAGAGACAGGAAAATATGAACTATTCTTCCTAGATTTTCCAAAGCTGAAGACTATCTATCAGCGTTTTCCATACTTCTTCAAGCATATTTGACATTTCTCAAACTCCAATCATACAAGAAAAGATTTAAGCTCCTATTAAAGTGGAAAATATGGAAGCATGCTAATTGCATAGATTGAATTGAATGACCAAAATAACTCTAGTAGTCAAAGTCTAAATATCTTCATTTAATCTTGTATAATTTGGCTTTGTTCCATGTTAGCCTTTGTCAAATTTTTAGTTTACATTTTTTTGGGTAGTTAATCTTTGATTTTAACTGCTTTGATCATACTAGGAAATCATGTACTAATAGCTTCTAATTTCTGAGTACTAATAGGTACTAATTTCCGAGTACTAATAGGTTCTACTTCACCTATTTGTATGTTTACTTATGTAATATAATCTCTCATATTCCGATATAAAGAATAGAACGAAGCAATATTAGATAGCTAGTTGGAAGTTGTTTGGAAAAAAGAATATTACGAAGCTATTCTTGGAAAATGTTTCGGTGTCAGAATAAATATTTATGAGATAAGTAGTCCATCATTACTGGGATGAGTGAGGAAGTTTTTCATTAATCAATGTAGATGACTGGCATCCCCATTTGTATATTTAGAATGATGGATTATGTGTTCTTGTTACGAGGAATATTCTAATCCTTCACCTTTCACCCTGATAAGCTGATGAGCATGTTGGTTACAAGAATTTGTTGACTCAGCATGTTCTTGTGGTAGATCGGGTTTGTTTTGGTTAATAGTAGATTTAGGTGTCACAAGAAGGTTGTAACTGTAAATGAAAGATATATCTGCTAATAATCAGTGAGAGAATGTTATGAAGGTTAGTAGGATTGGTTGGAACATTCAATAAATATGGTAGTGATGGTATCCTTGAAGAATGATAAATAGAATATCGTGAATGGGGCAATTCCTGGTCGGTCTCTCTTCAATGTCACAAATCTTTCATCGTCTGAGAACATACAAGGATGTGGATGGGCCTGTAAATTGTAGAAGGGATGTGGATGGGTCTGTAAATTGTAGAAGGGAGGTTGTTAATAGATCTTGGATTGAATTGCTACAAGTGAATAAAGAAGGTCAAATCAATCAATTGTAAGTGGAGCAACAAATATATTGGCATCATTCATGGCTAGATGGACTATATAGTATCACCTCGAATTTCAGCATGTAATCACGGAATGGACATTTTATACAAGAAATCAGGATTAAAATATATATTATTTTTTTAGGAAAAGGTGTTTTAGCCTTGCAATTACAAAAGGTGCAATTTTAAGGCCTCCAGAAGTTGGACCTCCCGTATTGGAAAATATAAAAATGTGTTGGATATAGAAAGAGTTATAAGGAGGAGTTACACATGTTAATGCGTGTTTTGACACATCATAAGGCATCTTTGAATGGAGATAACGAAACCCTAAGAATTTGGACGCCATTTTTCGATGGTTTTTAGCTCATGATTTTATAATTACCATTTAATGATTTCATGTATTGTATCTCCTATATATTAGGTGCTTGAGATGGAGGTTGTGTGTGAGAGTCTTATAGATGTTGAGTTGTCTTTGGATCTCTAGTTGTGATACTCATGTGAAAGCTTGATCTACAAGTATATTGTAATCTTGTTGATTTCTAAATAATATATTGGGTGGCTTTTGGAGTGTGGGATTTTTCTCTCGAAAGGGTTTTCCCCACGTAAGTCACCTTGTTGTGGTATGATTGCTATTTATGTTTATTTTTGTATAAATTATGTAAGTTTTATAAAGATCTAAAAGGTTTCACATAACCCCCCTCTCAAGATTAGTGTAGGAAGTTGTTTTCCTATCTTAGCTTCCTTACAATTGATATCAAATCTTGATCACCTTTGGTTTCAATTGTTGGTTGTTGGTTTTTTTGAACTAATCTAGTTTTGAGTGGGAGCTTGTGCAAAAGATACTTTGTGATCTTGTTGCAAGAATTTTTAGATGGTGAACACATCAAGGAGAATAGAGGTAGAAAAAATTTCTGGTAACAATTTTGAGATGTGGAAGCAAAAGATGGAAGATCTTTTAATCGATCGAGATCTATGGGATACTATTGATGAGCATGTTTCAAGGCGTACACATGCTACTTTGACTACTCAATATGATGTTATGGACTAGAAAGCCAAAGGTCTGATTAGGTTGTCCCTGCTAGACTCTATTTTAATCAATATCCATGAAGAATCCTCTATGAAAAAATTATGGAAGAAACTCGATGAGATATATCAAGCCAAATCTTTATTGAACAAGATTTTCTTGAGAAAAAATTGTATTCTTTGAGAATGGAAGAGAGTGGATGAATTCAAACCACCTGGAAGCATTCAATATGTTGGTGGCTTAATTGGCATCAGTTGGTGTAAAAATGGATGAGGAGGAGAGATGCCAGATCCTACTTTGTTCTTTGTCTGATTCATGGGATTCTCTTGTTATGGATATTAGGAGTACTTTTGTTGTCTTGAAAGTTCAAGATTTTGTGGGTTCTTTTCTTTCTGAAGATATGAGGAGGAAGGTATCCATCAATGCCAAAAATCCCTAAATGCTTGTGGGAAACCTAAAGAAAAAGATAAGAAGAGCAAGAAGCATAACAAATCCAAGTCCAAGGGGAGATCCAAATCTTCTAGAAAGTCCAAAGTTATTTGTTGGAACTACGTAAGCTTGGACACTTCTGTAAGGAGTGCAAAGAAGAAAAGAAGAAAAAGAAAAAATTTGATTCTGATTATGAATCTAAGAAGGAAGATGGTGATACATTCATTACAGATTTGGCCACTCGTGTAGGTAATGATGCATGGTTATTTAATTCTCACTTAAATATTTTTGGCCGTGGTAAACTTAAAATTAGATTTATTGATGGTAGAGTAAAAAGGATTAATGGTGTGTTGCATACCCCTAGATTAGCATGAATTTTATTATCTATGAGAAAACTAATAAATGTGGGTGTGTAGGTAGTATTTTCTGATACATGATGCAAGATTTTTAGAGGTGTTATGGTGATCACTAGATGTGTCAGATTTCACATATTATATAAGATTGATCTATGCACTGTTAAGTGGAATAGTACTTATATGAAAAGCGAGTATGTGACTACATCATTGGAAAAGGAGAGTGTTTCACCTTCAGCAGATGGTCATGGCTTCTGGGTACCTAAGGGTGTTGTTTCTTTTGACTCATAATTGCTTGTAGAGAAGACTATGTTATGACACCAAAGATGAGACCATGATGGATAAAAGTGTCTAAGGACCTTGAAAAACAAAAACCTTGTTAAACGATTGAATGATTGCATTCTTCATTTTGATCTCTATGAGCATTGTATTTATGGTAAACAAAATCACGTTCAATTTTACTCCAGTTCAAATAAATCTTATGGTGTATTGGATCTTATTGATTCTGATGTGTTTGGTCATGTAGATGTACCTTCCATTAGAAAATCCACATATTATGTTTCATTTATTAATGATTATAGCAGAAGGACATGGGTATATTTTCTAAAGAGTAAATCTAAAGTTTTCGGTCGATTTAAAGAATTTAAAGCAATAGTTGAGTTGCAAATTGTAAATAAAATAAAATCTTTGAGGACTGACAATGGAAGTGAATTTTGCTCTAACGATTTTGACAAATTCTATAAAGATTGTTGCATTCAAAGACAAAAGACAACTCTGTATTGTCAACAATAGAATAGAGTTGTAGAGATATTGAATAGGACACTGATGGAGAAGGCTAGGAGTATGCTTAGTGTTGTTGGTCTAGAACAAAGGCTTTGGGTTGAAGTTGTTTCCATTGCTTGCTACTTGATTAATAGGTCTCCTATATCAACCCTTGTTGATAAAATGCCTATGGAGGCATGGTCAAGTCACAATCCTTCATTGTGACAACTTAGAGTTTTTGGTTATGAGGCAAATGCACATGTGCCAAAGGAGAAGCAAACAAAGTTGGAGAATAAGGGTGTGAAATGTATCTTCATTAGGTACAGTTATAGTGTGAAAGGAAACAAGCTTTGAGATCCTATTGTACAAAAGGTAATATATAGTAGAAGTATGATTACAGAGAAACTAAGATTTCTTCTATTACATTGTAACCATAGCAAAGTGAACAGAAATGTAACAACCCCTGTTGGCGATGAGAGTAATGAGGGGCCGTTAGGGTTTTGGAAAGAGAGGAAACAAAATCTTAACCATTAAGCGCCTCTAGATGTAATTCCCTGTGCACCGGATTCAATTCAACAGTCTATGTTTGAACTTAGTTGTAGCAAGGACAAGAAGCTCGACTTGCATGTTGGGAGGCATCGAAGTTGGAGCCTCGCAATCTCTAAAATAGAGTTTAAAACCTTGACATCTACCCACGAACAAAAGTGGCATCCAAAACATACTTTGTCATAGTTTGCATTTGTTACCTAAGGTTGTTGTACTACAAAAGCAATAAGAAAATGTTGCAACCCCACATGAAGACTAATCCCTTCCCTTCTCTTGATTGGGGAGTCAACAAAAGTTGCAAAAAATGCGGGCCCTAGCATCGATATTTTTCTTTGACTCATTTTTTTTAGTTTCATCTTGAATTTAAGAGGGATGGGCTAGGGTATGAAAAAGTAGGTGATTTGTGCTAGAGGAGTCATCTTCCCATCTCTGCGTATAGTTTTGGGAAATCACAAAGGCAAAGGAGGGCAAGAGGAAGATAAAGAGGAAGTGGGATTATGGATGGATAGGAGCTACTAGATCTGGGAAAATTCCTCTATCTTGCAGGCTTGGACAAACATCCATACTCTATTCAATTGCTCCCATTTTTGGTACGGGCAGTGAGGATGTTGGCTAAGGTTGTGGAGACTAGATTCACAACCACCAGTTGCATTTCTTAAAATTTTCTTAAGACATATCACCAAATTTGTTTGGTACTTAACCTACAATCATGGTAGTCCATGAGAAACATTTCTTTGAGGCATTCTGTTAGACAGGATGCGTGCCTTGTCTATGCTTCAATTGTTTGCATACTTCTAAGAGGGCAGTCACAACTGCTATACATCTGATGATATTCCACTATCCTTTATGCTTCGATGGAGGTCATACCATGTTCCCAAGCTCCCATTTTGCCACGGACAACCACGGTAATATCACAATTGAGGTATGTTGCTGGTTCAATTTTCTATTTTACAGGACATAGATTTCTTAGCATTTGTTTTGTACCTCAGATATTCTTACCTTTTTCCATCGATTCTTTGTTACCCATGTAGATTGCTTTGTTTTCTTGTTAGATGGTTTTCATGTAGGCAGACTTATCGTTATTATATGGAGAGGATGGCTTTTGTGAAATTTTCATCACTGTGATAGAATTATTTCATTTTTAATTTTGAAAGAATTATTCTGTGGAGAATGCTTGATCTCATTTTTTGTGCTGTGTGAAGCCATTGTTTTGCAAAATATGTATTATTGAATGAAACATATTATTACTATTGTAGAAATCTCTCGCATCAGAAAATATTTGGTTTAGGCAGTTGTTTCGTTAAATTTACCTCATCGTAGACTTATATTGAGATCTCTAGGAAGATCGTAGGAATGCTTGATGTAGGGATTTGGGATTATATTTCTAAGGTTAGGATTAGTTTTTACTATATTAATCTCATGTTAGGACTAGGAAAAGAGTGTTTTTAGCTGATTGATGCTTTGATAACATGGTCTGGTTCCAAATGTGCCTTTAGTCTTCTCTTCAATCAGGTAAGCAAAATCTACTCAATAACACTGATGTGCTCTATTTTTATGAATATGCTGCTTGTCCATCTTCTTATTTCTTCATTGACTATTGAGATGGGTAACATCTATTCATTAGGCCATCCAATCTATAAGATATATCTACCTTGTAACACCCAAATGAAGTGTGTGACTATATATATTGCCATTCCTTCTAGTTGTCAATAAAAATTTTCTGTATAGTACATTTAGGAACTCCCCACTTCCCAAGCTATATACAAATGTGAGTTTCAATCTAAACTATATTTTTAGAGATGTTCTACAATGAATGCTATTTTTATTTGTCAGATAGTAGTATGAATATGTTTTTCAGACTTCATTGATTGATTTAAACTCAAGTGAACATTCTCTTCTTGTTTGAAGTTAACCTTCATTGATATACTTGAAAGCAATGGATAGTACCCTATTTTAGGTGATTTTACTATTACTAGTAATTGGAATTTCCTTTGTTTGAATGCTAAGATATAATCGAAAGATGATTATGATATTATCATTATGTTTTGAAGAAATGAATTTGTGGTTAGCTTCCTTGGGGACTAACCAGTAAATATTAGTACTCAGGAAAAATATATTAATTAAATTATTTTTACAAGATTGATTGTTAGTTAAGGACTTGCCCTCTAAAATGTTTTATCCATTACGTTGAATGTTGATATAGCATGGTGAGATGATTGGACATTCTTAACCTATTTGCATTAATTGTCATTGTATACATAGTAAAATCTCAAATCTACTAAGAGTTGAGATGTAGTGTACTTAGTACATTTTGTCTATTACTTGAGAGTCTAGGATATTGAGTCTCATGCATGGCCTTGAGCTCTTGTAAAGGCTAAGGATGCACACAGGAAGGCCTATTCATCTATGGGGTGTTGAGTCATCCATCTGCGGGGCATTGATTTAGGCATGATTGAGTCTCCGCGTCGGTATGAGAAGTGTACTTGCTTCCATATGGTGTCATTCCTTTGCACACACATGATGACACTCCATATGATCTGTATCCTAGTGTCTTGTACCTTAGTAGTTGTGAGTAGTACTCGACATGGTATTGGATGAGCATCTCTATGTTGTGACATTGGATTTATGCATTGCATGCCATGTCTGCTCCATGATTGATGCAAGTGTTGGCCATTGTATTCCTTGTAGTCATTACTTCTGTTTGGGATTTGTGATTACCTCTGAGCATGGTGGGGTGGTCTCTTATGAGTCCACATGGTTGGGAGGCATTGTCACCACCATTGGGGACCGGTGTACAGGTTTTGGAGCACTAATTGGAGATGTTCTCTCTCTCCATTACTTTATTAGTTGATATATGCATTTAGTCATTGTATCATATCCATGGCCATGCCATTGTAATTATGTATATTCTTTTATGTAACTTGTACTCTTGAGAGAGAGATGAAGTAATTATAGTAATGAGAAGAAATGAGATGCTATGTTATATTTGTCTTACAAATTTTGGTGTGGGTATCAGATCCGCTTGTACTATGATGATTATGGATTGACTTTTATATTTGGATATGGGTATTAGGAACGTTTAATTTGGTGTTTAAAATGAATGTAGTTTTCTAATGTTTTCTCTAGAGGGTGAATTAGTCCTCTCCTTCAGGTTGTACATTTGGCCATACTTGGCCATGAATGTTGTTGATCTATTAAATCGACAACTGCATCATGTGTATGTTATCTTTATATATATAAAAAAATCTTGCCCTCTTTCGGCTCTTACCCTTCGGGATTGCATGACAGGATGTTACATCTGGTATTAGAGCCCATGTTCACATACTGGGAGCTTTGGTGTACTTGAGCCTTCTATGTTTCATTGTGTTTGGTGTGTGTGGCGTGATCTTATTATATTGTTTTTATAGGCTTGATTGCTTCCATGCCTTAGCATGGCATTACTGGGTTAAGTTACAACCTCATTCTTAGAAATCGTGGAGGAAATAGCGTCATTGGCCTTATCTTACTCAATGGGACTAGAGTATTGACCTTCATTGAGAGTCTCCCATGGTTAAGGGTGATCACTCTCCCATGTGATAAGACGAGGTTAGGAATGTTCTGCCTTGTGTATTGTGGGTTGAAGGTAACTTGAGTTGCCTAATTACCCTTGCTTGGATATGCCCTTCTTGTGTCTTCCTTTATGTTGCTAGTGAATGAGATGACCCTAATTGATCATGAATTGCTCTTGTAATTCCTTCTTGTATTATAGATGTAAAGGATGGTAGGATGTAGCTATTTGCAAGTGTGGACAGATTAGTTTGATTGCTCCATGCTCTCTTGTAAGTGTTGAATGATTGCTGATTTTTCTTATAACCTCTTAATGTGCTTGAGTTGCTACCATTTATCATACTTGATAACATATTGAAGTCCTTGAAATACTAATGGTGCCTTAAAATTTCCCTTGGTAGAATTTGCATGTTTGTATAATGAATATTGGATGGCATGTAATGTCTTGACTTGAGATGAAATATATCTTTCTCTCCTCTTCGTAGTTGTCAATAGTTGACAAGATGTTAGATAATGGCATATGGATTTAATTAGTATGTTAGAATTGCAATAAGTAAAAGATCTAATGAGATAGGAGTGAAGAAGACCTTATGCTTGTTATGATTATGTATTGAGAATGATTACATGTTTATGAGTGCCTCCTTACTTAATGAGTTTACATGAGAATGGTAATTGCTTAGTAGGTATATCTTGTTGATGAAATTTGATCTCCTTTATTGCATTGTGGATTTCAACGAGACTTTATATCTGAATGTTTGTATTTTAATGCAACTAAAAATACTTAATGTAGGGTAATAGGAATGTTACATATCTTTCTTGATGAGCAATTGCATGCCATTGACATGACCATGGTTACTTAAGCTAATATGTATGGATGGACGAATGTAGAGAAATGATTAGAGTTCCTCAAACAAAACTCATTCCATTATGTTATTAGCATCCAATTCTCTTGTGAATGAATGGTATTCTTATGACTTGTGACATGATGTCGCATTATATGTCATTATGAGATGTATATCATTATGTGATTATAGAAGTGACTGTAATAATGTTTGTGCAAAATGGTACTTATGTTTATGCATTGATGTAAAAGTGATAGTGATGATGTTATACATGTTCATGCATTAATGTGTTATGTTGAAAGCATTGCAAGTGAATCTATGATATTATGGGTAAATGAGTTGCCCTTGTGAAAAGGGAAAATTGGTATGGATATTTGGGAATGCTTATTTTTGGGTAGTTGTATATTTTGCATCATGTTGCATAGTCATGTGCGGGCTATTGTTATGCCTGGGTAAGAGAAATTGTTATTGTATTCCCCGTGTTGTGAATATCCATTGATGTATTCCTGTTTAGTGTTGTGATTAACCAGTGCTTGAGATGTGTACCCATGGGATGGTGATACTGTGTACCCATCCATGGAGGATATGTATGGATTATGTGTATGGGGGAAAACCATACAATCTATGTGTCTTTTGTTATCACCCTATTGACTACCAACCTGAGGGTTGTTGAGAAGTCAACATGTAGAGGGGTAGTAGCAGTAATAAAGTTCCTTGGGAGAGATTTGCATGGTGTACGTATAATGGCAACACGAAATGAGGACGATCATTTCAACTTCCCAGGAAAGTACTCACTACTTCTACTTGTTAATGGACCAGGTACTTGGTTCATATAGTGTTAGCCTAATCTGTATAGTTCTTGAGAATGATATTAGTTTACAGTATGAGCACCTATGATAGCTATGATCTTACCCTGATGTGGTTGTTTTAGATATGATGCCACCGCCCACTGGTGTTATGACACAGTACTGGTGAGGATGTTGTGTCGTTGATGATAGCAAGTCAGGCTTGAGGACACAATGCCATGTACCTAGATATGTGATGGTGTAGTATATATGTTATGTTCCTACTTGTGCTAAGAGTAGTGGTTTCTTGCACAGAGTAGAGGGTTCACTTAAGAGGGCCTCAATTCTGATCAGTTGGCATGCGAGTGGAACCTAGCCATGTGCACCTCTGGCTTGGTGTGTTGTCATGTGTGCTTTCGCCATGGGTACACACTATGTAGGATGTTCCTATGAGTAGGACATTGCCATGTGCTATTTGGCAATTGCGTGCTTTCTCCACTTGGCGTATACCATGCGCGGTCATGCCACATGAGGTATGTGACCTGGGACTTTCAACACAATACCTTTCCATGTGAGGGTTACATGAGTTCGCTGCACCCACATGAAGGAATTTTGAGAAGTCACGCTTGTTTTCCTCCTTCCTCGTGTGGTGACTAGCGATAGTCATGTAGTGTTGTAATGTGTCTATTTCAAAGATTGTGAATCTTATTTTTCAGTCATTGGTGGCTTTTACTTTGCTTATGCGGACTAGCACTTTGGTTTATCTTGCTTGTATTGGTTTAGTCATGGATGATTTTCAGTGGCATGTAACTCTTGCGGTTACATTTGATTTATTGTTGAAACTATGCGCATTTTTCTTATTTTATTGGTGGAATTGAGATTTGTTCTTCGTTATTTATATTCTTGGTGGCTGAACTAATTGACTTTTCTATTTTCAAATACTGGTCTTGTGTTGTGATGTGATTCCTTATCAATTATGGTGAGATCCACTTGTTTGAGTGTATACGAGAAAGCAGATGGAGGGAAACCCTTAAGGATGGGGGTATGTGTGAGATGTTCTAAGCTCTAATTCACTACCTTCCTATTGTTTGACTATCTCTTGGAGGCTAAAACCCTTACACAAACAAGAGATATGTCATTGTGACTTGTATGGAAGGGCTCACTAGGTGGGTCAATGCCATCAACACACATGGATTGGGATATTGGACATGGTTATTGGTTATGGACTCATGGATATGTTGGATATGGATTATACTAGTACAACATCCATGTGAGCCCCTAATGTAGCCTTGTGATGTGATGAGTATGTATGTATATGTAGGTGGTATAATTGTCATGTATGTAGTTGCATATTAAAATATAGAAGAGAACAAAATTTGCATCATTATGCCTTGAAAGTGACAAACTATTGCATTATATGTAAATAGATGTCATGCATTCTATGAAATCAAAGGTTGAAATTATGTATATATGTGTGTATGTGTGCTCCATTTTATAGATAGCTACATATAAAAGTTAGAGAATTGAAAATTTTATGTCTTGAAAGTGCATTTTGCTGTAAATTATGAGAAAATTGTGTGGTTTTTGCAAGCTTATATGTTTATATATTGTTATCATTGCTTTCAGATAATCATGCACAGGAAAGGGATGATGCCATAACAGTCATATCTAAGAGCCTTATGATGTCATGACCCTCTTCCTAATGTCCATTGATGCTTCGACTATTATATGATATATGCACATGTGCTTTGACGTGTGATTGGAGTGTTACAAGTACTCAGTATCAACTCCACCTAGATTGACAGGTGCAAACATACTCGTATTCCCTGATGGTGGTTACTGGAGATAGTCACAGGCCCTGTTCCCTTCTCTAGCCACTATACCCTGCTAGTGTAGTGTTCCCATGTTGTTGTCTTATCATCTAGTTAACTAATGGTAATGTTTGGATTTCCCCTTATGGTCATGTGTAGTTTGCCAGTGCAGTGGTCAAGGCTTTTCACCTTGGTTTCCGTTGATTGTTCGATGTGGTTTCCTTGGCGTCATTCTTTATTTTGATTGGAGAAAATTGTTATATGATAATGTATATTTTGTAGGAAATGGGTGCCTTGCCTATTCCTTACCCATGTTCTAGGATTGATTGCATGTAATTGTGCATGTGATAACCTAATTTTTATAATTGTATCAAGTTTCATGGACTAGTATGTGCTTTGGCTGCATCTTAGCATTTGCAGGCTTCTAGGAGTAAGCCTAGCCATAGGGGGTAGGATGTAACAACCCTCCCTATTGGTGATGAGAGTAATGAGGAGGCATTGGTGTTTTGGAAAGAGGGGAAACAAAATCTTAACCATTAATCGCCTCTAGATTTAATTCGTTGTGCACTGGATTTAGTTCAATAGTCTATGTTTGAACTTAGCTACAGCAACAGAAAGAACACCGACTTGCATGTTGGTAGGCATCAAAGTTGGAGCCTTGCAATCTCTAAAATAGAGTTTAAAACCTTGACATCTACCGGCGAACAAAAGTGGCATCCAAAACATACTTTGTCATATTTTTCATTTGTTACTTGGGGTTGTTGTACTACACAAGAAATAAGAAAATACTGCAACCCCACATGAAGACTGATCCCTTCCCTTCTCTTAATGGGGGGGTTCAACAAAAGTTGCAGAAAATGCGGGCCCTAGCATTGATTTTTTTCTTTGACTCATTTTTTTAGCTTCAACTTGAATTTAAGAGGGATAGGCTAGGGTATGAAAAAGTAGCTGATTTGTACTGGAGGAGTCATTTCCCATCTCTGTGTACTATTTTAGGAAATAACAAAGGCAAAGGAGGCCAAGAGGAAGATAAATAGGAAGCAGGATTCTTGATGGATAGGAGCTACTAGATCTGGCAAAATTCCTCTATCCTATAGGCTCAGACAAATGTCCATACCCTGTTCCATCGCTCCCATTTTTGGGATGGACGGTGAGGATGCTAGTGAGGGTTATGGATACTGGGTTCACAGCTACCAGTTGCATTGCTTAAAAGTTTCTTAAGCCAATTCACCAAATTCATTTGGTGCTTAACCTGCAATCGTGGTAGTCCATGAGAAACATTTCTTTGAGGCATTATGTCAAATAGGGTGCGTGCCTTATCTATGCTTCCACTTTTTGCATACTTCTACAAGGGAAGTTGCAACTACTATACATCTGATGAGATTCCACTATCCTTTATGCTTCGATGGATTCCATACCCTATTCCCAAGCTCCCATTTTGGCACAGACAACCACAATAATCCCACAGTTGAGGTATGTTTCTGGTTTGATTTTCCATTTTACAGGACACAAATTTCTTAGAATTTGTTTTGCACCACATCTATTCTTACCATTTTCCATTGATTCTTTGTTACCCATTGATATTGCTTTGTTTTCTCGTTGGATGGTTTTCATGTAGGAAGACTTGTCATTATTGTATGGAGAGGATCGCTATTGTGAAGTTTTCATCACTGTGACAGAATTATTTCATTTTTAATTTTGAAAGAATTATTCCATGGAGAATGCTTGATCTCTATTTTTTGTGCTGTGTGAAGCCGTCATTTCAGAAAATATGTATTATTGAATGAAACATATTATTACTGTTGTGGAAATCTCTCACATCAGAAAATATTTGGTTTAGGCAGTTGTTTCGTTAAATTTACCTCATCATAGACTTATATTGAGGTCTCTAGGAAGATCGTAGGAATGCCTGATGCATGGGTTTGGGGTTATATTTCTAAGGTTAGGATTAGTTTTTACTCTATTAATCTCATGTTAGGACTAGGAAATGAGTGTTTTTAGCTGATTGATGCTTTGACAACATGGTCTGGTTCCAAACGTGCCCTTAGTCTTCTCTTCAATCATGTAAGTAAAATATGCTTAATAACAATGATGTGCCCTGTTTCTATGAATATGTTGCTTGTCCATCTTCTTATTTCTTCATTGACTATTGAGATGGGTAACATCTATTCCTTAGGCCATCCAATCTGTAAAATCTATCTACCTTGTAACACCCAAATAAAGTGTGTGACTATAGATATTTCCATTCCATCTGGTTGTCAGTAAAAAGATTTCTACAGTACATTTAGGAACTCCCCACTTCCCAAGCTATATACAAATGTGAGTTTCAATCTAAACTGTATTTTTAGAGGTGGTCTGCAGTGAATGCTATTTTTTTTTGTCATATAGTAGTACAGATATGTTTTTCAGACTTCATTGATTGAGTTAATCCCAAATGCACATTCTCTTCTTGTCTTAAGTTAACCTTTATTGATATGCTTAAAAGCAATGGATGACACCCTATTTTAGGTGATTTTACTATTACTAGTAATTGGAATTTCCTTTGTTTGAACACTAAGATATAATTGGGAGATGATTATGGCATTATCATTATGTTTTAAAGAAATGAGTTTGTGGTTAGCTTCCTTGGGGACTAATCAATAAACATTAGTACTCAGGAAAAATATATTATTTAAATTATATTTACAAGATTGATTGTTAGTTAAGGATTTGCCCTATAAAGTTGTTTATCCATTACGTTGAATGCTAAGATAGCATGGTGAGATGATAGGACATTCTTAACCTATAGGCATCAATTGTCATTGTATACATAGTAAAATCTTATAGATCTACTAAGAGTTGAGATATAGTGTACTTAGTACATTTTGTCTGTTACTTGAGAGTCTAAGATATTGAGTCCTCATGCATGGCCTTGAGTGCTTGTAAAGGTCAAGGATGCACATGAGAAGGCCTATCTGTTTGCAGGGCATTTATTTGGACATGATTGAGTCTCCTCATTGGTATGAGAAGTGTACTTTCTTCCATATGGTGTCATTCCTTCATGCATGCATGTTGACACTCCATTTGATCTGTACCCTATTGTCTTTTACCTTAGTAGTTATGAGTAGTACCTGACATGCTATTACATGAGCATCTCTATGTTGTGACATTGGCTTTATGCATTACATGTCATGTCTACTCCGTGACTAATGTGAGTGTTGGCTATTGTATTCCTTTCGGTCATTACTTCTATTTGGGGCTTGTGACTACCTCCGAGCATGGGGTGGTCTTTTATGAGTCCACATTGTTGGGAAGTGTTGCCACTACCATTGGGGAATGATGTATAGGTTTTGGAGCACTAGTTGGAGATGTTCTCTCTTTCCATTACTTTGTCAGTTGATGTGCTCATTTAGTCATTGTATCATATCCATGGCCATGCCATTGTAATTATGTATATTCTTTTATGTAATTTGTACTCTCTTGAGAGAGAGATGAAGTAATTATAGTAATGAGAGGAAATGAGATGTTGTGATATATTTGGCTTACGGATTCTGGTATGGGTATCAAATCTGCTTGTACTATGATGATTATGGCTTCACTTTTATATTTGGATATGGGTATTAGGAACATTTGATTTTGCGTTTAAAATGAATATAGTTTTATAATGTTTTCTCTGGAGGGTGAATTAGTCTTCTCCTTCAGGTTGCGCATTCAGCCATACTTGGCCATGAATGTTGTTGATCTATCAAATTGATGACTGCATCATCTGTATGTTATCTTTATATGTCAAAAAAACATTCCCTCTTTTAGCTCTTACCCTTCAGGGATGCGTGGAGGGATGTTACAAGAAAGATGTGATTCGACTTCCTTCTATTCCTAAGAAAGTTGAATCGAGGCCCCTATATAGACAAGAAGTTGAGAGCTCATCTAGCTCTAGATCTTTAGAAGAGGAGGAAGAACCTCCAACTCAACTTGTTATGTCATGTCCCACATCAAATTGATTATCCTATTCCAAATAAAGATTAGAATGATAATGTTATCTACATCAAGATCGTTGAGGCAACACTGTTGATTGTCTTGCATTATCATGACTAACATAGAAGCTTGGTAGATCTATTGGCAAGAGACAATGTGTTGCTTCTTAAGTGTTGTCATTGATGGCAACAAAGTCTATTCTACACATCTGTAGTACATAATATGTCTATACCAGAAGTCAGAGTGAAGATTGTTTTGGTCCGGTGGACAAGAATAGAGTATGCAACATGGTCCGACAATCAGGTCTGGATCTCCTAGTTCGTGTAACTCAGTAAGTTGTGGACTTGGCTAAGTCAAGAAGGGCATCATGACTATTGTATTTCAGATATTCAGCCTCTGGTGATAAAGCATGAAAAAGATATGAGCTTCTAAATGTTGGGTTCTAGTCAAACAAAGTAGACAGAGGGAAAACTAACTGACAGAGTACCAGACTTCAATCCAGATGTATAAAAGGTGTTGATCAAGCAATTTGTGGCATCCTACATTATTGGCCGACATGATTAATGAATTCTATGTCTAAGTTTTTAATGTGCATCATCAACCAAGCAAGGATTTAGCTGATAGAACAAAAACTTGCAAATATCTCAAGTGTTCTTGTTGCTGACTATGAAGTTGTTAGAAATCCTTGATGCGGATATATATATTTGATGGATTCAAGCTTGTGGGATGTATGTATGTATGAAGAAGTGGAAGAAGATATAGGATGAAGTGCGAAAACAAAGATCTAAATCTGAAATATGATTGAAGAGTGATATTAAGCGGAGGAAGAATGAAATGTGCCAGATCAGTACATAGTGCCTAACTGGAACTGAATTCTTCTATGTATGGATGTTGTTCATCAGTTCAAACACCTTGGTATCATCTATAAGCTTTTGTAGACAGTGAGTCTCTTATAGGCAGTGAGCCTCTTGTGAGCAGTGTGCTTGGGTAGTGAGCCCTAATTGGCAAGTACCAAATTTGTACTCTTTATTCTTTTAATAGAGAATACAATCTTGGGTTAGTCACCCTGTGGTTTTTCCCTTAACAGGATTTTCACGTAAAAATCCTTGTGTTGTGTGTTAATTTCATTTTTAGTTCCAATGATTTCCTTTGCTTTCACATTTTGATATAACACTAAATGTTAAGATAAGAAAAGAAAGGATAAAGAAGAAAAGTTATAAGATAACTGATTCACCCCCCTCTCAGTTATCTTCTTTATTTCCAACAATTGGTATCAGAGCTAAGTCCCTCAGAAAAGGCCTAATAGCTTGAGGAGGATCCAGGAATCTCAATGGATCCATATGGTATGAAAGATGAACTTTAGTTTGCCCTCGATGATCTTGAACAATCCCACTCTATGGTCAATAATTTAAGAGAGCGACTTAAGGAAGCTAATGATTTCATCAATGAGCTGAAAGAAAAACTTAGTAATTCCTTGAAAAAGAGAAAGGAACTACTTCAAAAATTAGCAAGTTAGAATGAAGCCAATAATACTAATGAGGATCTGAATGAGAAAACTAAACTATGTGAGAAACTATCTAAAAAAGTCATTATGATGAGACATAAAATGGAATCAGCAATTATGAAATTCACCCAAGAAATTGAAGAAAAAAGAAAGATTGAAGATAATCTAAAGCAATCCCTCAAAGAGAAAATAGAGGATTGCCACAAAATGGACAGAATAATTAGACGTCTTGAATTTGATCTTGAAGAAGCTAGATGCAATGAAGAACAACTTGAGAGTTAGATTAACACTCTTAAACAAGATCTTCAACTTGCAAATGAGTACAAAGAAAAATTCAAGATAAGTTCAGCTCAACTTGAAGTTCTTCTTAAAAGTCAAAAGAGGGTAGATGATAAGCGTGGCTTGGGATATGAGAAAGGTGAAAGGTCTAGATTTGGTCAAAAGAACTTTGGATCAAGAAATCAAATAAACAGGCCTGAAAGACCTCTAGTAAGGCAACCAAATGCTCAAAGATATCCATCTTTCACGGGATACTGCTTCAATTACAACAAATTTAGACATAAAGCAATCCAGTGTAGAAATAGAATGAATCAAATCAATCCATCCTTCTTTGGTTAATGTTTCAGCTGCAAAAGGTATGGTCACAAATCTCATGAATGCAGAAATATGCAAATGAACAATTCTTTCAATGGTAGATGCTTTGTATGCAATAGAATTGGACATATGGTTAATGAGTGTAGATCAAGAGGATATCATTCAAATAAGAAAAGAAATGTTGTGTGTTACAATTGCAATGGATCTGGTCATATAGCCAGATTCTACAGAAGTAGAAATTAAAATAGAAAAGGTCAGTGGAACATGATCAGAAACAAGATAAAGGCAAAGGTAAAGTAAATACGGATGAAGTTCAAAAGGAGATGAGTAAGATTTGGGTAAAGAAGAGTATAATGAATATTGGAGATGGATCCACAATGGAATCTGATGCTGATAATCCTTTCAGAAACTAAAAGGTGAGCTTTGGCTCAGGGGGAGTTACAGAGAAAATCCTTGCCCCCAGCCAGTCGATAAGTGCCTGAATTTGGCACATTGAGTAAACATATGATGTTGTAGATTAAAGGGTTCCTATAAAATCCTCCAAAGAACTTTCAGTCAGAATGTGAGAGGTTCGCATGATGTTTCACAAGATTTATGACTACTTGAGTAGATTCGGTATGATGTACAAATACAATACTCTGATCTACGGATCTAGAGGGAAGTCTTTAAGAAACCTAGATGTTATTAACATACTAAGGTACTAGTTTGAAGATCCACAAGGTGATTCATGAAAAGCTCACTTGAGAAGCAAGGAAACTGGATGACATAAAAGTTTGTACATTTATTACAAAAGGGAATTAGGTTTTGTGCAAGGATAAAAAGGTTTTTTCACTCATTATTTACACACTTGCACTCACAAAGAAGAAAGAAGAGCTCTTAGAAGAGATCCTACAGTTCACTCAGTTCCATCTGAAGATCGAATTCAAATAGGAAATCACTCCAACATCTGCTTCAAACCCTAAGGTGTGAAAAGGTACTTTCCTTCTATAAATTCTCTCTAGATTTCTTTTCTAAAATGGCTACTCCATTGGTTGTTAATATCTCTGAAAGTCCGAAACCAAAATTCAAAAAACACACTTACAAGTCACTAGAAGTTGATCCCTTGGGTACATTTTGAAGTATTCCGCACAGTGTCTTGCATGTAGAAGTTATTAGGTTTTATATCAATGAAAACATCAAAGATTTTGGAGAGTCAAATTTGATTGATGTCTATCAAAAATAGTTAATAGATGAGAACTTTGAACTCAGACTAGAATTCAGGACCCTAAGGGACAAACACTTTGAAAATTGCATACATTTTCTGTCTTTTGCAGAAGATGATTGGGTCTGGTATGTTCTAAGTAGGATGCATGATAATTTTATGTGGCTAATGAGACCATTCAATATAACCAAATATGTCATCAGGGCTATGAGCAGATTGCATTCAACTGGTGGGTTACCTGCACTCAAATATGTAAAGAACCAAATGGTAACTGAAACCATCGGATCAAAATTTGACAAAAGAGAAATGACTATAGATGACATCACAGATCCGGATATCAAGTTTTCTTCAATGATAATTAGCTACAAAATCTACCACTCAAGTAGGGAAAAATCTGTGTCTGGTACATCAATCTATGCTGCTTATCAGATGCTAAAGGAAGATGCAGATTATGATCTGTGTGAGCTTCTACTGAGTCAACTAATGGAAAACTTGCAGAAGATCAAGAAAGATAAGAAAAACTCTTTCAAATATGGCAGTCTAATATTGTGTCTATTTTTCTACTATATGAATGAGCTACCTAGTTCAAAGGGTTGGGTCTGGTAAAATGATAAACCTGTTGCAATTCAAATCAGAGATTACATGTATGGACTTAGTGATGCTCAAGCCCAAAACTCAGCTCTCTGAGGTTACTTCAAGAATTTCCAAAGCATGATGCATGCTAGAGAGAGAATACCACAATTAGTAGTTGAGAAATACAAAGACACAGTTTGCTTCATGGTTGACACTGATCAATGCCTAATGGAGGCAGTTGAGCCAAGAACTGTGTGGATAATGCCCATGGGATATGAGGTCAATGAAAACATTTTGGAGGTACATGTTCAACACTTACTGAGCCAACCTAAAGACACTGAAGCAGAAAGGTTTGGTACCTTTGAAGAACTAAGCATAAAAATACATGTTGAATTAAGGCAGCCTAAGATGAAGAGAAAAGTAAGAAAGGAAGTTGAAGAATTTTCCAAAAGATTTGGCATATCAAAGGAAGCGGTAGATGCCAATAGAGACAAAATAGAGAAGACAAAAAAAGAAAAACAAGAAGCAAACAAAGAAAGCATTCTAGTGCAAGCCTCTTCCCAAACTAGATCTTCCAAGAGTTCTTCTCCTGTCACCCATAAAAACTCAAAGACTACCAAACCAGAAGCCAAGCCATCCAGGAAAGGAGAAAAGAGAATGAAGACCAAAGCCTCAAGAACATATATGAGCCAAAAGGATGATCAAGAGACATAATCAAATGAGGAAATCAAGAAAATGAAGAAGAAAAGAATGTCCAGAAAGTCCTTTGATAGCAGAAATGAGAAAGAGAAGATACAAGAATTTATTGAAAAACCCACTTTATCAATTGAAGACATCATCAAAGCCATCATTGTAGATGGAAACCAGCAGCCGATGACATAATTTTATGATGAATACAATGATGCAGATAAGAGAATTCTTGAAGAGGCAACTATCAGGTATTTGAACATCTACAACAAAGACTTCATTGAAATAATATCATTAATTCCTAAGAGCCTAGAAGAAGTACTAGAGCTGAGAAAAGAGAATGTGAATGCAAAAGACTTAGAGATCTGGGAGCAGATAGTGATACAACTACGTCCTTCTATCACTCCAAAGCAAATGGACATGGTTTTTAAGGACAGTAAAGATGAGTTCCAGAGCAAGGCAAGAATGAATAAGCTCATGCTTGGAGAAACTGACCAAATAGAAAATGAAACAAAAAAAAAATCTCTGGAATGCCTTGAAAAGATTTAATCTTCCCATTGTAGAGGGAACAGATGAAGAGCCTTCCAACATGGATGTTAAAGGATTAAAGAAAAATGATGAAGAGTCATCTAAGGCATTAGATTCCTCTATCCTGGAAGAAGGACAGAAAGAAGAAACATTTTCTGACAAGGATGTTGAAGGATTAAAGAAAAATTATGAAGAGCCATCTGAGGCATTAGACTCCTCTATTTTGAAAGAGGAAGTTCATAAAGCAATAATCTCTGGTAATGTCACTCCTCTGGATCCCACAGTTGTCAAGACAAATCTTCTAGGCACTGAAGAAGAAGGGGAAGGAAGAAAAGAAGAGAAGGAGAATCAAGAGAAAGAGGATAAGCCAAAAGAAGAAGATCAAGCAGAAAAGGTTGGTGATGACTTATCCAAACTAGTCAGTCCTAATATCTCTAAAGGAAAGAAGTCTGAATCACCAATAAGAGACACTGTAGAGACAGTAAAAAATTTCTTGGATAGAGAAATGATGGAGCTAGATGAACCTGAGCTGATCTAAGGGCCACTAAATTTTGACTCTCTCTCTCCAATTCAGATAATGAAAGTAGCATCTTTTGCTCAGGCCAAAGCAAAAGAGAAACTTCTAAAATCACACATGGAGGACAATGAACTATTGAATATTGCATCCGGTGTACTAGAAAAGATCATGCCTACTTATCAAAAGGATGCATCTGCCTCTCCATCTAGTAACTTGAAAAACTTGGTTAATTCTGTCAATTCTCACTTTGAATCTCTTGAAAAATTGGTAGAAACTAAGGTCCAAAAAGAGTTCTCTTAAAAAAGGTTCAGTGAGGTACAAGGACTAATTAACAATGATAGAAGAACCTTAGACATTGGAATAAAGAGCATTGAAAATGCCCTTAAGGATGGAGGAGATATATATAAATTCTGTTTATCTTGGCCTAAAGTTTTAGTGGACATTGAAAAGAAGATGAAAGAACAAGAAGAAAAGTTGTTAAGCCTATCCCAGAATTTTGATCCTCTTACCATCTCTCTGGTAAACCAAGAATGTCAAGCAGTCATTATCATAAATGAGATAAAGAAACTAGTTAAGGAGAAGAGGAATCTGATGGATAGAATGGGTAAACTGAGGGGAATAATCCTCCCTAAGTTAGAGGTACTACATGATGCTTTAACAAATGCTCAAATTATAGCCTAGACCAGTAATCTAATAGATTTGAAGAGGGCAGAAGCATATGCATTTTTGTTAAGTGGACACATCTCCATTTTGGATAGAATGAAGAGGAGTTCAGCCATAGAAATAGTACAGTTGAAGACAACCTATGTGGATATATTTAAGTACATGTAAGTATAACGTATGATTTGTATATCCAGTCATTTATATAATAAATTTTGCACAATTTTGTTATGTGGATTCCACCCTTTTCCATTGATGTCAAAGGGGGAGTGAAGAGTAGTGAAAAATGAGGAATTTAGCAAAGGGGGAGCTCCGGTAAAATAGTGTAAAGAAACAAAGCACAAGCAAAGGGGGAATTGCTGTGACACTTAGTCATTTTTCACTAAGTGTTGCCATAAATGCTAAAGGGGGAGATTGTTGGAAAGAGACACTATGTGGCTTATTAAGTGTTGTCATTGAAGGCAACAAAGTCTATTCTACACATCCACAGTACATAATATGTCTATACTAGATGTTAGAGTGAAGATTGTTTTGGTCCAGTGGACAAGAATAGAGTATGCAACATGGTCTAACAATCAGGTCTGGATCTCCCAGTTGGTATAACTCACTAAGTTGCAGACTTGGATAAGTCAAGAAGGGTATCATGACTATTGTATTGTAGAGATTTAGCCTCTGGTGATAAAGTATGAAAAAGATATGAGCTTCTAAATGTTGGGTTCCAGTCAGATAGAGCAGACAGAGGGAAAACTGACTGACAAAGTACCAGACTTCAATCCAGATGTATAAAATGTGTTGATCAAGCAATTTGTGGCATCATACATTATTGTCTTACATGATTAATGAATTCTATGTCTAATTTTTTTATGTGCATCATCAACCAAGCAAGGATTTAGCCGACATAACAGAAACTTGCAAATATCTCAAGTGTTCTTGTTGCCGACTATGAAGTTGTTAGAAATCCTTGATGCGGATATATATACTTGATGGATTCAAGCTTATGGAATGTATGTATGTATGAAGAAGTGGAAGAAGATATAGGATGAAGTGCAAAAATAAAGATCTGAATCCAGAATATGACTAAAGAGTGATATTGAGCAGAAGAAGAATAAAATGTGTCAGATCAATATACAGTGCCTAACTAGAACTGAATTCTTGCATGTATGGATGTTGTTCATCAGTTCAAACACCTTGGTATCATTTGTAAGCATTTGTAGATAGTGAGTCTCTTATAGGCAGTGAGCCTCTTGTGAGTGGTGTGCTTGGGCAGTGAGCCCTAATTGGCATTGGTCAAATTTGTACTCTTTATTCTTTTAATAGATAATACAATCTTGGGTTAGTCACCCCGTGGTTTTTCCCTTAATAGGGTTTCCACATAAAAATCCTTGTGTTGTGTGTTAATTTCATTTTCAGTTCCTATGATTTCCTTTGCTTTCATGTTTTGATATTGTTAGTGCCTGAATTGACTGGTAGTTTTTTGAGCAATTTTCATTCAGGCACTCTCCCTAAGTATCCAAAAAATGCTCTAAGTGTTGGACCTCCTCAGTATTTTTCAAGCTGCATCATCATATTTTCCTGAGGAGGAGGTCATCATCATCATGTTTGTTTCGAGGAAGGTCAGCATCATCATGTTCTCCGTCGACCGGTTTCTCATCGTCATCATCATATTCAGTTATCGGGTGATGTTTGGTTTTTATCCTGATGATGCTGACGAGCTACAGTGCGCCCTGATCTGCTTGCGAGGGTGATTTTTCAAAGTATCCGGTGATCTTGCACTTATCACCTTGCGCAAACATGATGATGATGTTGCCCCGATATTCTGAAGGGGTTATTCTTTGTGTTGTTCGACCTGACTTGCTTTTTCTTAAGGGTCGTCATCATCATCATCATATTTCCAGTTATCACCGTGTTGCTTGCGGGGGTCATCATATTATCTGCATCATGATATCTCACCAGGGTGATATTTCTATCATCGGGTGATCTTGGTTATGATCATCCTGATGATGTTGTATCACTTGTTCGTTGTTTTGTCATCCTGATGATGCTGACGTCATCCGTATATCAGGGTGATATCTTTCTTTCTGCCTGTCTGCATCATGATATTTCCGAAGGAGGGGGTGATATTTTCATATCACTCGAGTGTGTTTGTTCCAGCATCATGATGATGCTGATATGAGGAGATATCCGCCTGCCGGCTTCGTGCGCTATCTAGTGGGGGTGATCTTTTCGAGCATCATCATATTCATCTATCGCCCCGATCTTACAGAGGAGCTATAGTGCAACATGATATTTGCACATCAGGATGATATTTCCAAATATCCGGTTGCCTTCCGAATATCATCCTGATGTTAATATGATGATGACGTCATCAAGGTCCGGGGGGGTCATATTTCTAACACTGATCATCTTGAAGAGATCTCCCGATATTTGCAAACATGATGATGACGTCATCCGGATATGAGGAGGTGCGCAGTAGGCAGATATGATGATGACGTCAGCAGGATATGATGATGATCTCATCAGGATGTTCATCGGCCAGACTTTTGGTTTAAGCTCAGCAGGAGGATGTTCCTCCGACAGATCAGGTTGTGCTGATGAAGGCGATTATCATGCGGTCGTATTGCGAGATGATGATGACGTCAGGGTGATATTTCGGGCAACAGGATATCATGCTGCTGGAGGATGATGATGATGAAGTCTTATACTAGTGTCGTCAGGAGCAAAAGCGCCGACGTGATATATGCTCATGATCTAGTATATAAAGTGTTAAGGAGGTTGCTGCGGGGTGCATGTGGGATAATGTTATCCTGCATTTTCAAAATATCATGATGATGAATATTGACGGGAAGTGGTTGCGATTAACTGTCTAATGTTCTTCCCGAGGCCGCGGGTTGGTGCGCCATCAATGGCGATTGTTGCAGAGGTATGGGCGATGGCGTGGGCTGATCTAGTACCTGGTTGAAGATCTGAATCCCTAGGCGGCGGCGCAAGGCTCGAGAAATCTTCCTGTCTCCTCCCCTACCTGCTGCATTAATGTTTGAGCGCCATTTCTATGATACTATATATCTGGCGGGCTTTTTGGTCAACCTGGTAGTTAATGCTGAATACACCCTCCTGCTATATAAGGCAGACGGTGTTATTCATTCGAGGTTGTTGAAAGTTGTGGATTTTTGGCTCTGTAATCCAAAACCAGCTAACTTGGTTGCTCTGTACAGCTTGATCTTGTGAGTTTATGTATCTCCTGTTGTAGGACTTGGCATGAATCCACTGGTTTCATGGTTGATCTTATATGAGTAATGCTATCTTAGCATGTGTTGTGTTAATTCTGTCTCCAGTATTGCATGTATTCTTCTTCTGGATCTGGATATTTGTGTGATGTTTAGATTCTAGAGCATAGAATTCCTATGTTGAATGTCTGATCTTTTAACCTCTGCTCAAGGGGCAGATTAAACTGTTTTCAGGTTGAACATTGGGAAGGGTATACTGCAGTAGGGATGCCATAAGTAGAGATAACTCGACACTCTTCATTGGGAGATATCTGTAACGCAGATATCATGTGTATCCCCCTGAAATCCAGTTTTAGCTATTTATGCTGATCATTCACAGGTGTATGTCTACCGACTCCAAGCCCTGGATAGGCACCAATCATGCTGTGTTCTTGTGTTATACACCATGTCCAGCTTTGCATCCAAATTCATATCAAAACACTTCATACTTCCACCTGTTAGTTGTAGGAGTAGGATTAGGAACCCCCTGCATGCTCTCATACCCAACCAGACATCATGTCCAAGAATGTTGCCAGCCTTGTGATCTATCATGCAGACCTTGGTCCATACATGAGAGTATTCTGCCTGTTGTTGTCAAGTTAGATCTTTCTATCTTTGAGCTAGTCAAGGTTACATCTTGAGTTATAGGGATACCCCCCTTGGTGCGGCAGAACCAGAAGTGAAGGGGAGGAGCTCACGCAACCTCCTGTATTCAGTTGGCCTGAATCTCCCTGTGCATTAGAAGTGGCAAACCCTAATGCTGATTCAGAAGAAAAACCAACAAAATGGCGACTCTGCTGGGGATTGAACAGTAAAAGTATTATCTAATCATCTCCAGTAATATATCTTGTGACCCATCCGAGTCACCAACAAATTGGAGACTCTACTGGGGAGATCAATGTCATATCCATGAAGGTTTGAGTCCACAAGATTGAAAAATTAGACCTGGAAACTGTTTGTTGCAGCAGAGAAAAAAGGTTGTATATGTGACTCTGCTGGTGGATGACCCAGAAAGAAAGAAATCAATTTGCAGCTTCAGCTTGTTTGAAGCTTATTCCTCTTCAAGGAGGTGGCGACTCTGCATCAAAGAACCTGATAAAAGAACAAAATCAGTCAGAGAAGAATTTGCAGCTTCTGCAACATATCCAGGTATTTCATATTATTTGACAGATTCCCTATTTTGTGAGAAAGCACTGGTTAAAAGGGAACATTGGTGAAAGCAGAGCTTGCATGCTTCTATTAGAACTTACACTGTATTTCAAAGGGCATGCAATGTTGTTCAAAAGACTCATTTAAAGGACTTTAGGCAAGTTTGAAAAAACAATCTAAACTTTGAGTGCCTAAAGTCATTGTTTGTAGAAAATCTGAGTAGAGAGGAGGGTTGCAATAACATAAAGGATGTATTATCTGCCTATGCACCCCTGTGAAGTGTCAAATGCAAGAATGTATAGTAGTCAGTCCCAACAATATAATAAAAGAAGTTTCAACATAGACAGATATAAGCCCATAGATTTCAATGGCATTTGTGGCTATCCAAATGCCTTTCCACCTAAAATCAGAAATTTTTTGCCCAAATTTAAGGGTATAAGGGATGAATCAGCTGAGAGGCACTTGTAACAGTTCATGAATGTGATAGATGACTTTGAGATTGACCATGAGGATGTGGTTATGAGATTATTTGTTCAATCTCTAGATGAAGATGCAAGGGACTGGTTTTCCTACCTTCCAGCTCACTCTATCAACTCTTGGCATGGTTTTAAATCTGCATTTCTAATACAGTATGGTGAAAGAGTTTCTGAATATGCAGCCATTAGTGACTTCATGTACATCCATATTGAAGAAGATGAGTTGATCCCAGCCTTTAACCTCAGATTTATGAGGGCATTGAATAGAATTCCAGAATGCATGAGACCTAATGATGCACTGTGCTTAGTTACCTACTTGGGAGCCTTTGGTGGGAAAATGAGTTACAGATTAAGAGACAAGGAGCCCACCACATTGCATCAGGCACATCAGTTTGCATTAGATATTGAAAACAATTGGAGGTATGGAATACAAAAGGGTTATTTCTCTGAAAATTTTTGTTGTCCTGCAGCCCCCAGTGTTAATGAAGGATTTAATTCAGGAATTGATAATGAATGTCATAGCACTCACACCCCTGTTGTCCCAGTTTTTGCATCATTCCAAGTGGATGATGTTTCTATCATAGAGGAGGATGTCCTTTTTTGCCCAGCAAGTGAAGTTGAAAATAATAATTTTTCAAGTAATATTTGCATACCAGTCCTAAAGAAAGAGCCTTCCTGTTTAAATGATCCAGTTGTGCAGAGTTCTGATCATATGGATCAAGAATCAATATCAGTTTCATCAGGAAGCATTGGAGGGCTGGAAAATGATGCAGATTGTTCAACTTCAGAGTGCATTGAGACAATAGCAACCTTGTATATGGGGCAATCAGTTGATAAAAATGATATCCATGACCAGTGCATGGATCAGGTTTGTTTTTCTTATGACTCTGGATCTGATAGTAATGAAGAAGAATTGAAATGTCATGAAGAAGAAGCAGAGGCCTTTGCAGTGAGTGTTAATCCCCTTTATGATGAGCCTGCTGATGTATATGATGTTGTGAGTCTTGACTTTTAGTGGTGCAGGATTAACCCTTTGTTTGAGGATGATGATACTGATTTGCAAGCTGTGAATAATGAATGTTCATCATCACCTGATTCAGACATGTGCAACATTGGGTGTGTGGATCAGGTGTTGTTTTCAATATCAGTAGATATTAGGGGTCTCATATTTTCTGGGTATTCTGAACTGTTGGATCAACTGGATGAGTACCTGATAATGTGCAGCAGCCAGATAAATGATAAAGAATGCCAAGAGCAGCATGATGTACTGTCTGAGGGATATAACATACATGTGTTGCCTAATGTTGAAGAATATTATGTGTATGGTTACATGTCTACTTCTGAAATCCAAAATGACAGAGCTGAAAATGATGGTGGCAAGCTCTCAAAACTGGTGGAACATCTTTTTAAGCAGGTGACATTATGGGCAGATTATGCAAATCTTTTCAGTTGGGATTGGGATCTTTCAGCTTGGAATCAGGCATTTGACAAGAAAAAATTATGGTTCTTCCTTTTTGGTTGCCCGGGGCCGCCAAAATGATGTTTTAAAAATAATGAGTTTGGTGATGCAGATCAATATAACATCATGACTCTGTGCCCAATGGATAAGGGACTGGTCTGCATCCCAGAGGTCTGGTGTTCTCGCTGCAGGTTTTCACCTGCATGTCCCCAGACAGAGCCACTGTTAGTGCCTGAATTGACTGGTAGTTTTTTGAGCAATTTTCATTCAGGCACTCTCCCTAAGTATCCAAAAAATGCTCTAAGTGTTGGACCTCCTCAGTATTTTTCAAGCTGCATCATCATATTTTCCTGAGGAGGAGGTCATCATCATCATGTTTGTTTCAAGGAAGGTCAGCATCATCATGTTCTCCGTCGACCGGTTTCTCATCGTCATCATCATATTCAGTTATCGGGTGATGTTTGGTTTTTATCCTGATGATGCTGACGAGCTACAGTGCGCCCTGATCTGCTTGCGAGGGTGATTTTTCAAAGTATCCGGTGATCTTGCACTTATCACCTTGCGCAAACATGATGATGATGTTGCCCTGATATTCTGAAGGGGTTATTCTTTGTGTTGTTCGACCTGACTTGCTTTTTCTTAAGGGTCGTCATCATCATCATCATATTTCCAGTTATCACCGTGTTGCTTGCGGGGGTCATCATATTATCTGCATCATGATATCTCGCCAGGGTGATATTTCTATCATCGGGTGATCTTGGTTATGATCATCCTGATGATGTTGTATCACTTGTTCGTTGTTTTGTCATCCTGATGATGCTGACGTCATCCGTATATCAGGGTGATATCTTTCTTTCTGCCTGTCTGCATCATGATATTTCCGAAGGAGGGGGTGATATTTTCATATCACTCGAGTGTGTTTGTTCCAGCATCATGATGATGCTGATATGAGGAGATATCCGCCTGCCGGCTTCGTGCGCTATCTAGTGGGGGTGATCTTTTCGAGCATCATCATATTCATCTATCGCCCTGATCTTACAGAGGAGCTACAGTGCAACATGATATTTGCACATCAGGATGATATTTCCAAATATCCGGTTGCCTTCCGAATATCATCCTGATGTTAATATGATGATGACGTCATCAAGGTCTGGGGGGGTCATATTTCTAACACTGATCATCTTGAAGAGATCTCCCGATATTTGCAAACATGATGATGACGTCATCCGGATATGAGGAGGTGCGCAGTAGGTAGATATGATGATGACGTCAGCAGGATATGATGATGATGTCATCAGGATGTTCATCGGCCAGACTTTTGGTTTAAGCTCAGCAGGAGGATGTTCCTCCGACGGATCAGGTTGTGCTGATGAAGGCGATTATCATGCGGTCGTATTGTGAGATGATGATGACGTCAGAGTGATATTTCGGGCAACAGGATATCATGCTGCTGGAGGATGATGATGATGAAGTCTTATACTAGTGTCGTCAGGAGCAAAAGCGCCGACGTGATATATGCTCATGATCTAGTATATAAAGTGTTAAGGAGGTTGCTGCGGGGTGCATGTGGGATAATGTTATCCTGCATTTTCAAAATATCATGATGATGAATATCGGCGGGAAGTGGTTGCGATTAACTGTCTAATGTTCTTCCCGAGGCCGCGGGTTGGTGCGCCATCAATGGCGATTGTTGCAGAGGTATGGGCGATGGCGTGGGCTGATCTAGTACCCGGTTGAAGATCTGAATCCCTAGGCGGCGGCGCAAGGCTCGAGAAATCTTCCTGTCTCCTCCCCTACCTGCTGCATTAATGTTTGAGCGCCATTTCTATGATACTGTATATCTGGCGGGCTTTTTGGTCAACCTGGTAGTTAATGCTGAATACACCCTCCTGCTATATAAGGCAGACGGTGTTATTCATTCGAGGTTGTTGAAAGTTGTGGATTTTTGGCTCTGTAATCCAAAACCAGCTGACCTGGTTGCTCTGTACAGCTTGATCTTGTGAGTTTATGTATCTCCTGTTGTAGGACTTGGCATGAATCCACTAGTTTCATGGTTGATCTTATATGAGTAATGCTATCTTAGCATGTGTTGTGTTAATTCTGTCTCCAGTATTGCATGTATTCTTCTTCTGATCTGGATATTTGTGTGATGTTTAGATTCTAGAGCATAGAATTCCTATGTTGAATGTCTGATCTTTTAACCTCTGCTCAAGGGGCAGATTAAACTGTTTTTAGGTTGAACATTGGGAAGGGTATACTGCAGTAGGGATGCCATAAGTAGAGATAACTCGACACTCTTCATTGGGAGATATCTGTAAGGCAGATATCATGTGTATCCCCCTGAAATCCAGTTTTAGCTATTTATGCTGATCATTCACAGGTGTATGTCTACCGACTCCAAGCCCCGGATAGGCACCAATCATGCTGTGTTCTTGTGTTATACACCATGTCCAGCTTTGCATCCAAATTCATATCAAAACACTTCATACTTCCACCTGTTAGTTGTAGGAGTAGGATTAGGAACCCCCTGCATGCTCTCATACCCAACCAGACATCATGTCCAAGAATGTTGCCGGCCTTGTGATCTATCATGCAGATCTTGGTCCATACATGAGAGTATTCTGCCTGTTGTTGTCAAGTTAGATCTTTCTATCTTTGAGCTAGTCAAGGTTACATCTTGAGTTATAGGGATACCCCCCTTGGTGCGGCAGAACCAGAAGTGAAGGGGAGGAGCTCACGCAACCTTCTGTATTCAGTTGGCCTGAATCTGCCTGTGCATTAGAAGTGGCAAACCCTAATGCTGATTCAGAAGAAAAACCAACAGATATAACACTAAATGTTAAGATAAGAAAAGAAAGGAAAATGAAGAAAAGTTATAAGATAACTGATTCACCCCCCTGCCTCTTAGTTATTTGCATTGTTTCCAACAAGATCCTGATAGAAACCATCAATGGAGGCTGGATCAACACACACACACATATATATATATCATCATACATTACCAAGGAAAGTATACTATTATTAGGGCCCTTCACTGTTGTCATTTGAAGGTAGATCGTCATACATAATAATCATCATAGGATCAACTTCAATGAATGATAATGACAAGTCATTAAATCTGCTACATTGTTTAATAAATCTTAAGTGAAGAAGTGATCGATGTAAGGCCAAGGACACCAATCAAGTGAATAAGAAAAATCATGGGATTTCATCCTACGTGGCATCCAAATCAGCCACATAAGACAAAAATGAAATAAAGATAAAAAAGATAAGACAATAACCAATCGACAGTCCCTTGACTAATCCAAGCCTTAGCAAATGTGATCAAGGAAAAGACATGAATCATGAGAAACAACTCTTTGAAAGTTGTGACTGGTGACTCCGTATAAGAGGAGGTTCATGAGAAAGTCCAAGGCGTCACACGATATCTCATCTCATAGCAGTCGCCACAGTCTAATCATCATCCATCGAACAACATTCATCCATATCATCTAATTGAATCATAGCAAGCTCTCATATATATACAAATCCACTAATATAAACTAGTATATTATAATTCTCTAACAGTAGATCGTATCTTCCATCAACAATCTATTAATACAAGTATTAGATCAACACAAAGCATTACTAAGAGAAATCAATCATACAAGTTAAATTGTGTGCAAGGCAAAGAAATTTTGAACTTCCTAAAAGGGGACATTACAAGTGGTATCAGAACAACTATCCTACCATCCTGTGACACAAATTAATGCAAGCCTACTCTAGAGGGAACCAAAACTGCAACAACAACATGGAGGCACAAGACATGAGGGCCTTCATGGAGATGACCACTAAAGCAATGATGGACCAAAATGAGAAAAACACTAAAGCTACGATGGAGCAAGGAGAAAAGACAACACAAATACTTCTTGAAGCACTCCAAAATGTGGGAAACATCATGGACCATCTTAAGACTAATTCAACGAATGGGAAGGAAGTGGGATCCAACCACTTTGAAAATAGCAATACTTCATCAATCCCAAGGGTTCCCATGCCATCATTTCTTCTCGAAGAGGAAACATCATGAGAAGAAGAGTCTACTCTGAATCCAATGAGTACAGATGATATTGCATGAGCCTATGCAAGCTTGGAACTCGAAGTAAGAAGAGTAGTGTCATCCAATGACTATAGAAATTCAAAGAGAAATGAAATAGCCAAGAGGGAAAGAAGACCCATGAATAAAAATCTAAATCATAAAGCAAACAAGGTCTACCTATCTTTAAACTTTGATGGCTCTAGCAAGATCTATGCCCATGCATTGCTACTAAAATTAAATGATTACTTCTATCTAAGCCCGATGACCGAGAAGGATGCCTTACAATTTGCTATCCTACACTTGCAAGGTTTAGCATATGAATGGTGGCACCATGGAGAACATACCCAAGGCCATCAAAACATTACATCCTATGAGGACTTCTCCCAAAAGTTCATCAAAAGATTTGATAGAAGGCACCCAGAAGAATACTTTAAAGAATTAACATGTTTGAAACAATGTGGGATGGTGGAGGAGTAAATTAATGAATTTGAGAAAATATGAATAAGAGTTTCTGGAGTTAAGGAAGACCGACTCATACCTATTCATTGCAGGTTTGGATGAATCTCTACGAAACCTAGTAAGTGCTTTCAAACCTACAAACCTAGAAGATGCCATTGACACTACATTAAGATTAGAGAAGGATAAAAAACCAAACCTCTACACAAAGCAATTTTCCAAAAAGGGTAAATTCCAAAAACCATTCCACCATAAGAATGAGGCAAAGGATAAAAACCCATGCTATAAGTGTGGAAAACAATGGAAACTAGGGCATACTTGCCTAACAAAAGCTAAATTGCTCAAGAAAAGAACTTATGCTTTAAATGTAAAGAGAAATGGGGGTCAGGGCAAAAATGTGGACAAGTCCGTATGGAACCCTTATCCGATGGGTAGATAAAAGAAAACTCAACTAAAAGAAGAAAATATGACACTCAAGAGCAAGGGTCTATAGCAACTATCTCCAAAATATCAAAGCACCATCCCTTTAGACTTAGCTGCACTCTTAAAGGTAAAAAGGTAACAGCCCTGGTAGATAGTGGAGCCACCCACAACTTCATAGACAAATAATTGGCCAAGAGAATAGAACTTGACACCAAAGACTTTGATGGCTTTAAGGTATCCCTAGCCGATGGATCTATGACTAATTTCTCTAAAATGTTACCACATTTGAATCTAACTCTAGGTAATCATCTCGTTAAAGATGACTTCTACATTGTTAATATGGGCGACATACATGTAATCTTAGGGGTACCATGGTTACATTCTTTAGGTCGTCTCACCTTGGACTTTCCTAAATTAGAACTTAACTTCGAGCACTAAGGAAAGAGAATTACCTTACATGGTTTATCCGATGGGTCACCAAGGGTGATCTCTTTTAAAAAAATAGAAAGAAGCTTCTGGCATAATCAAGTAGAATGGGCAACATAGGGCATGATATTAGATAAATCAACCAAGTTGGGAAAATCCATACATGTAGACATCAAACTGATCCTTAAGAAACACAAAAAGGTGTTTGAGGAAATACCCCCTAGCCTACCCCCAAAATGAGGTTTTGAACATATCATAGAACTCAAAAAGGATGTTAAACCAGTAATCACAACACCTTATAGGAATCCTCAAAAATTCAAAGAGGAGATAGAAAAAACCATAAATGAAATCCTAGAGATGGGTCACATCCATCCTAGCTCTAGCCCCTCTGCATCATCGGTAGTCCTAGTAAAGAAAAAAGATGGCACTATGAGAATGTGCATTGATTACCGAGCCCTGAACAAACAATAAATAAATAACCGCTACCCTATTCCTAGAGTTGATGAACTTATTGATGAATTACATGGAGCTAGGTACTTCTCAAAAATTAATCTACGATCTGGCTACCACCAAATCCAGATGCGAGAGGAAGACATACACAAAATGGCCTTTAGGTGTCACTACGACCATTTTGAGTTCTTAGTACTGCCTTCCGAACTAACTAATGCTCTAGAAACATTTCAACCATGTATGAACCATACTTTTTGGAAGCAGCTGAGAAAATTCCTGCTGATATTCTTTGATGATATCTTAATATATAGTAAAACCTAGGAAGAGCACTTGAAGCATATTGATGAAGTCTTGTCCATCCTAGAATAGGAATCACTCTATGCGAAGGTCCCCAAATGTGAATTTGGGATGGAAGAGATTCTATACTTAGGGCATAAAATCAGTGTTGAAGGAGTGAAGGTAGATGAGGAGAAGATTAAGGCCATAAGAGAGTGGCTTAGGCCAAGAACCCTAACCCACTTAAGAGGATTCTTGGGGCTATGCAGCTACTATCAAAGGTTTGTTAAGAACTTTTCCAAGATTGTCTCTCCTCTCACCAACCTAACCAAGAAAGGACTATTCCATTAGGATGAAGTAGCCCAAAGAGGCTTCGAGGAATTAAAAGAGGTAATGAGTACTTGCCCAGTGCTAGCCATTCCTAACTTTGCATTGCCATTCGAGCTAGAGTGTGATGCATCCGGTGAAGGCATTGGAGTGATTCTCATGAAAAATAAGCACCCTATAGCCTTTGAAAGTCACAAGTTGATAGTCATCGAAAGGGTCTATTCAATGAAACTCCAAACTCCTTGCACCTCTGAAAAATCTACATCAAGTGGTCAAATAGATCATTAGAATCTTTGGAAAACATAGTTATATCATCTAGATAGACCAGCACTATTGTGTTCATAAGACCATGGAAGGCCATATCCATTGCCCTTTGAAAGGTCACCCCTGCATTAGACAAACCAAATGGCATTTTCTGATAGGCCATGGTACCCCACTTAGTTGTGAATGTAGTTTTGTATTGGTCCTCTTATTTGACTAGAATCTAGAGTATCCATCTAACAAAGAATACCTATCAGAACCTGAAACAGCCTACAGTATTTATTCCATGGAAGGAAGAGGGTAATGGTCTTTCAATGAGGCCTGATTTAAATCATGGAAATTGACACAAAGTTGGATTTCACCATTCTTCTTCCTGACTGGGGCTAAATTGGAAACCCAGTAGGTATGTTTTATTAGGAAAATGATACTGCTTTCAATCAGTTTATTTTTCTTAGCCTTCATTAAATTCTCAGGTTTGGGATTGAGGGGTCTTTGCTTTTGCCTACCAGGCTTGGCATTAGGCTCTAACTCTATGGTGTGTTGGGCCAAATTGGGATCAAAACCTCTCAAGTATTTATACTCCCATGCAAAAAACATCAAAAAAAACTTGACATAATTGAATAAAAGATTTATGCTCTTCTCTAGTACATACCTTTCCAAGTTTCAGCAGTTTGTCTTTGAAAATTTCTATGGTCTGGTAGTGTTCTTGCTTCACTATCATGTTGCACTTATCTTTTCTGAATGGATCATTAGTGTTAAACATTGATTCTAATGTGACTAATCCATTGGGAAACTTATTGGTCCTCAACTAAACAATCTAATCTTCAAATTATTATTGATATTTATGCTAATTATCAGCTGTAAATTCAGCTTCTACTCTTAAAAAACTCAAGATTTGTTCATCACTATTAAACACTTGTCATGAAACACTATTGTAAGGTACATAAGGTCTGACAACTATCTTAACATATGGTTGTACCTCAACATTCTGAATCTGATCATGAATCTCAAATTGAGATGTTAAGGCTACAAGCCTATCTGCATACTTATTTTGATCCTTGGGAACTGAAATTAGATTAAAAGCATCAAAAAATTTAATTGAATCCCACTCTATGCTTGTATTTTTTCCAATTAGATCATTTTTGGCAACATTCAAATTCCTAACCTAGTTAACGATCAACTCAGGATCTCCATAAACCCTGAATAGATTTGATACCTTTTTTTCAAGCTCATTCTAAGCCATGGATCAGGGCATCATACTTAGCCACATTATTTGTGCAGCTGAAGATAAACCTTAAGGAAGCATAATATTTGTGTCCTTGAGGTGAAATTAACATATTACCTCCACCAGCACCCATCTTGGTCCTTCATTCATCAAAGTACAGATTCCAAAGCTGATCTTCTTGTTGTTCTAACCGATTTTGATCCTTAATCAGATTAGGAATCACTGCATCAGGTTCCTATATCATATAGATGTCTAATCCTACCTCATTTGTGTGACAAAAAGGGTCACTTTCATGATCTTCAGCTGCCCAATCATCTAAATTCATGTCTTCTATAGGTGCATTGGGATCTAGGCTCATGGGTTCATCCTGTTGCCCGCAGGTGATGTATAGATTAGTATTTATTAGGCTAGGAATATAGGGCTCAATATGGTCTTTTGCAAGTGGTTCAGACTGTATTGTTACTTTCTTACCATATCTCATTCTAAAGAACAAGTGAGTCTAGTCAGATGAAAGAAACCCACCCAATTTGGCTGTGAACTCCCTAGAAAGGTAGATTGCAAAACTAGGTGGAAGGTCAATGATGTAAATGTCTTGATGAATGGAAAAATTAGGACAAGCATGCAATGTGAGTGGTAGATTTCTGATTATCCCCGTAGTACTAAGTGCAGACCCATCTAACTGAACTACTCCTTTTGTAAGGGGCTCATAAACCAATCCTAATGAGTTAGCTACACTTTTGGGCATGATTGAGCTACTTGCCCCTGAATCCACCATATAGTTATGAACTAGTTGATCACCGATAATGAGACTTAGATAGAAAGCGAGTGGTTTTACCTCATCTGCTAGCTACTCATTCTTGATCTCTGACCTGTTGGCAAGTACAACCTTGGCCTTCCCTTGACTAGAACGCTCATAAAGTGAGAGTCCAATCAATGCTTCTTGTATCAAATTCTTCTAGCTAGGGATGTGTAAAGCATCCATAACTGACATGGTCACTGTAGCTTTCTTAAGATGATCAACTATATTCAAAGTAATAGGGGTTACCTTATGATGTCCTCTTGCTGCAACTGCATCAATCTGACCTTGTGAAGACTGTTGTTGCATTTTAGGCTGCTCCTTTGCTAGTACGGTTTGGTTCCTTTACAGAATTTGAACTTTTTGCTATAGTACAAGGGTAGTTTGTGACAGATGAACTTGATTTTTGTCCCTTATAGCTTGCTATTGTACTACAACAGCTTTCTGGTTAACATCTGTAGCTCTCATTTTTGACCTTGTGTTGGCTGAAATAGGTGTACTTTGCTGATTCTGACCTTGAAAATAATTTATACCACAAAAATTAGACTCTTCCCAATTCATTAAGACTACATCAGCCTTATTCTGTTGAGTTGAAACTTTACCATTAACCCCCTCTGAACTTACATAGCTATTTTGAACCATAAGTGCCCAATTTTTCACTCCATTCATGCAGGTAGCTTGATTATATGGTTGGTGACATGGGTAACACTAGTCACTATCTTGAACTAGATTATTCTGTGTGGGTACAAGCTCTTTTGAGGTACTAGCAGTATTTGGATTATAATCCTAAAAAGGTTGAGGGTTGTAGTTTCTTCTTTTCCCCTAAGGATCGGCCTGGAAGGGTTGCCTATATTACTGATTGGACTGATATTGGGCATTTTGCTGATTAGGCTAATACTAATTTTCGTAAGGCAAGCATTTATCTATATTTATTAGCTTATTTGCAATTGTCCTCAGTGTATCTTCCAACCCTAGGGTATTTTGGGTTTGAACTAGGACAATAGTTTGTTGGGCTATTTGATATCCTATTGCTAGAATAGGTGGGACAACAACTAAAGGAGGTACTACCATAGGCATAGATGGCTGGATTTCAGGAAAAATAGGTAAAGGAGCTCTAGGGACTATCTTCCTTGCCTAAATAAGGTAGTTTTATACTCTAACATCAGTCTCAAAAGAATCTGGAAGGGTGGTCCCTCCCATAGACTATATCATTATAGAAATTTCATTGTTTAAAACTTTAAGATAAAATAGAAAAGCATGCCTAGGAAAAGGTTTTACCGTTGTGGGAATCGTATCCTAAGTTCTCTAAAATCGGTAGTTGAAATCAGCTATGTGTTCGTGGGGTGCTCTTTTGATGGTGCTCAATTGCTCCAGCAGTGAGAGATGATCAGACTTATCCTTGAAGTGTTTATGTAATCCATCTCTTAGTAAGTCCCAGGATGTTATTGAATTTTTAACAAGTCCTTTGAACCACTATAAGGCCTTTCCTTTTATCAAAGAAGCTAAAACCCTGATTACCACATTCTCTTGAGTGACATTGTGTATGGAAAAAAGGGTTGCCACATCTTGAATATGTTCAGCAGTAGTAGTATGATCTTATCCAATGAAACAAGGCAAACCTTTAAGGGCTGCCATTGGAATATCGTCTCTTTGGGCAAGTTGTAATGGGCTGCCTCCATTGAAAGTAGCAAATGCATACTGCCTAGCCATTATAAATATTTGGACTATCAGCACTGGATTTCTACTTCTTTTGACTAGGCTTGTAGATCTGAATCGGGAAGGTGTAGACTTTGATCTTCTTGATGACTCAACTATTCTTCTTGCTAATCTACCTCTCCTTTTAGGTGTAGATAGTTGTAAATAGTTAAAGGGGTCTAGATTAGACCTAGTTTTCATAAGTGGCAAGCACTAATCTGCATACCAAACCACAGGGAATGAGTCACTAGGTATATTGAAAGCCTCCAAAGGCTGGTAAAACTACTGCATATACTAGAACAATATCATGCCAAAAACTGTTATCAATTCAAGTATGCACCCTTGTTAAGTTCACGGAAACTTAACTACCTATTGAAACATAGAATCATTCTCAGATGTGGGTCTCCTTTCATGAGAATGAATCTCTAGAGTGAGCTAGTTCTCTTATGATTCCTAAACTAATGACTTGAGGGAAAAAGGATAGAAGGATGTAACTGAAATACAAACTAACTCTAGAATCTAAACTTGATGAATTTCTATCACTCACAAGACAGCTCCTCAAACATAAAACTTCACAATTCCACTGATAGTTTATTCCTTAAGTGATTTGTAACAAGGTTTTAGATCAAACACAAAATGCAACTAGGAAAAAAACTAAGTTTTAACAACATTAAGACATAATAAAGGACAGAAAAAGTCACAATATTACATCAGAATAGCAAAATATGTGAAACAAGATGATTTTCTATTAGAACTGGTAGGAGTACAATGCATAAAATAAAATATGAGCCAATTGCCTGTTTACAACTCTGCCTGTAAACAAGAAAGAAGAAACTAATGCTAACTAACTGAGAAAAAACTATATTTTTCTCCTATAAATGCCTCCAAAAGATCCCCTTAGAAGAAAGTCAAAAAAGCTCCTAAAAATAGACCCAAGTCCATCTTTAATCTACTCATGAAAGCCAAAAATAAAGCTCTAGATTTGCCACCAATCTGGAAAATAAAGCTGTAAAACTGCCCTCTCTTGTGGTCCCACCATAAAACTGCTTTCCTCTGCTCATGAAAGCTCCAAAATTTGTCCTATATGACTCTAAATAAAACAAATCAAAATGGGGTATTTGATTTGTTTTATTAGCCTATAAATTGCCTAAAAATAGTTAAGTTTTAAAAGCAATTTGTCAATGATTGCTTTAAAACTAACTTTACAATGCTATGGCAATTTCATTCTATTAATCCATTTGATATGATTTTTGCAAAAAATAAAACAATATCTGGCTGATAATTTCGCCAAGATATCTACAAGACATTAAAAATGATTTTCTATAAAAATCATAAAATATGAAATATTACACATATTTGTAAAAATAAATGAAATCCTTGAAGGCCATGAATGCATATCCATGTGTCAATTCTGCCACCTCATCCCTGTCTTCATGTCTTGGAAAATGCCACTTCACTGCCCATACAATGCCACCATGTCGAATTTGGCCCTTTGACCATGTCATCACTTTGCATATTTTCACATCTCCAAAGGTTATTGCTTTGATCTTATGCATACATTTGAAACATGTGAAGGAAATAGAATAATGCATAAGTGGGAGCTCATAGACTCTTGACCACATGGATAAGACTTTGACTGCACTTAGGTGTCGGCCACTTCAAAGGGTTTGAAAGTTTTACTAAACATAAACTTTATCCACTAATAATACTTACCTTTGACTTGCAAAGATAAAACAAAAAGAGGGAATGTTAGCCACTTCAAGTCATGATGGCTAGGCAGCATTGATTACAAGGTTTTGACCATGATGTTGTTTGGATAAAATACTTATGTTTGTTTGCAAAGTCAAAATGTGAAAAGAATGTCGAACAAAAGTAGATACAAACCTTAAAAGTTTAGTCATTTCATTTGTTGTTATTGTTGAGTTTGCTTTGCAACTCCTTTGACGCCAACTTGGGGTTTCATGGCTCTACATACTCTCATCCATATATGGTCTTCTATGTTTGAAAACATTGCACTTCTTAAGCCAAAACAAAAAGCTGCACTTGGTGGGTTTATATCTGAAGCTTAAAATGGCATTTGACTATATTTTAGTGGCATCTCTTTCTTAAATGGCTGCAACCATGTTGCTCTTTCTTTAGTTTCTTAGCTTGATAAATATGTGCTTGGTTTCTTCTGTGTTGAACTTCATAAATGTGGCAAAATGACAAAGACTTGAAACTGGGCCGCAGCCATATAGTTTTTCTCCTCTACAACACCATACTGTGAGTTCTCACTGTCTCTTTTCACCATTGCTTCTTTCATTTCTGTATGTGCAAACTAATATGAGGGTTCCATTTTTTTATTAGCTGGGTATCTCAAATACCTTCATATAGAGCACAACCATGGCATACAATGTGTTATGTAGCTTGCTCTTTGTCATTTGATTTGAAATGTTTGAATATTTCTATATTTAAAGTGAGGGTTTCATTTTTACATTGATATGAACTTTCTTCCCCTCCATGGCTATGTCCACAAACAGTCCATATTAGCTTTGTTTGACTGTATCTTGCAAGAAAAAGAAGAATCTTTAAAACTGACAAGGGTTTCATTTTTTCACTGTATAAATAGTCATATATGCTATGACCTTGTCTTAGAGAGTTTTACTTTACCATTCCTTTTCTCCAACACTACAAAAAATGTTAGGGTTCTAAAACTCGACGTGGGTATTTTGAAAATTAATATGAATGGCATCATATGTTATGTCTTAGCTTGGATATATCTATGCACTCTTCATTTCACTGTATGAACCCAGATTTGGAACTGAAAATAAAGGTTTATCTTTTTTTGGGCACAAAAACTCTTCCTATAGCATACACTGGCATATGATATTCTTTTTCACTTTGCTTATGTTGTTATTGCTAAGTCATATTCACTGTCATTGTTTAATAAAAGTGAGGATTTCATATATTGTTCTCTATTTCTATAGCTCTATTTGCCCCTTCATGGTCTTTGCATATGAAGTATATAATGTTGGATTTGAACTTAAAACTCCTCTCATATCTGTAGCAGCATATGTGTCTTCATTTCTGTAGCTCCACTTACCAGTCTAGTGGACTGTACGAAATACACATTTCAAACATGATTGATGACTTGGATGTGTCATGACATTCTGGCACTGTAACAAATGAAGAAGACACTTTATTCACCTTCTCTTTATATACCACAGCAACATGATGACTTTCTGTTGTTCTTCTCTGTACTTTATTATATCAAACTACATTTATGCATGATCTTCCTATAGAACATCAATCAGGTCCACTGTATCTCATGTCACCAATTTGACATATTATTTCTTATGATGAAGATTTTGTTTTGATCTCATTCATAACCAGATGCAGCCATGCACTTATACACTTTACTTTGACACATAATGACATTCTGTAGCATGAAAGATGATGATGATCACACCTGTTTAATTATTCTTCTATCACATGACAATGATGTTCTTTTACAACACATGTAATGAAGTGTCCTACATTCCCTCTTTTGAACCTTGTCAAAGACAAAATGAGCCATTTGATCTAGCTATCTTGTATTCTTCTGCTACAAATCTACAATACTAGCATGTTTCTTTCATAGATATGCATTGGATGTAACATTTGATACACACTATTCTGATGCTCAACTTGTTAGTAGTAAAATGTGAAGCATAATTGGATATATTTCATCATTTAAAAGGTAGAGCTTATATAATTTAATTCGGAATTTGATTTTGCTACTTCATTTAAATGAGAAAGTATGATGCTTGGTACTCACCTGTTCTTGCAAACTTGCTTACTAGTTTATAATGGATATTCCTATTGGATTATTGATCATGGATAAGTAAGCAATTCTCAAATAGGCAACACTTGTGAACATTTATTCTTTTATTAGTCTGATGATTATATATGCATTATGTACTCCTGATCATTATCATGCCTGGGAATGTCATTTTCATGACAATTGGAGTAATGACATAAGTTCTTATATGCATTGAGTGTTGTCCTTCATCAGTTCAAGTCATATTCTTGGTTGCATTTCATACCTTGAAGTGAAATCATGGTCATGTCTTCAAATGGGACTGATGCATATGATTGTCATTGTTATTCCCTTTAGCTTATCATGTGAATGTGATCAATGATTTTCTTCTTTCTATTCATCCCTTCTGAGATCAAGGGGCAGCAGCATGTTGGGTTCAACCCTTGTGGGAGCCCATTTGACACCACATGCTGAATGTCTTCAATTAGCTTCATGATTTGTCCTATACTTGCACATGAAACAAACAGATTAGAATAAAACAATGATGCTCTATGTTTGCTTCTCTTCAATTCCCTTCTGCGTATGGATGTTACTCATTTGATCAATGCATTATAACTAAAGTATTATGCATCTTCTAATAGATGAAGAATTTTCATAGCCGGAGCTTCTAATGGGACCCTTCCTATAATTTTTTAGGTACATGCCGGGGTCGAGAGCAAGATTAGAGACTATGAAGATCAACCAAAACAAGGCAATGATGGCTATGTCTTTCCATCCTCCTTCATTAGATGCATAGTGTTTTTATATTTGGATGAGTTCATCTATAACCCACGGTGTGTGTGGGACATCTGATATGTCTTAGTTTCCTTCAATGCAATGTTTATTCCTTTATGTATTCAAAACCAGTAAATGAATAACCATTGTGATGAATGAATACTTATCTCATTTTATTGTTCTACAATGCAATGAATGATTTGAAATTTCCTTTTCTTTCCTGAATAACTAAACTACATTTGTCATAATAAATATGCAAGTATCACACAATAGAAATAAATCAAACCTCATTGAAAAATGATAAACATGAAATTTGCTCACCTAATTTTTGAGCTGTGGTAAAAAAAATGGTAACAGTCATAGTCTGTATTCTCCTTAATCATCTGATAAGCAGTGTATATAGTAATACGAGAGACATAGTTCTCCCAATTGGTCAAATAGATCTCATATCCAATTACCATTGATGCAAACCTCACTGCATGATCTATAATATCATTAACTGTTAATGCCCTCTTGTCAAATTGGGCTCCAGTTGCTTCTGTCACAATGTTATTCTTCACACCTTTTAACAAGGGTACATTACCGGTAGAGTTTAAACCTGTCACAACCCTAATCGCATCCTTGGTGATCTGAAAGGGATTTTTGAGCCACATGAATCCATCATGGATTCTATTCAACACATACCAAACCCATTCATCCTCTGTAAATGTAGGGAAATCTTTGTATTGAACAAAATTCTTCACTTCCAAAGCCTTGTATTCTTCCTTCAACTCAAATTGGTCACCACTTAAATGTTTTAGATATAAATCTATTAATTTACTGTCACCATGTTCTTCTAGGGCAACATGAATGTAATCCGTAACATCCTCCACATGCATGACACTATATGGTATACCCGAAAATGCACCCATTTGATTGACTTCTGTTGATTTAAAGGGATGTTTCTTGAATTTTGGCCTAACTCACTTAGTGATATCAACAACTTCTAGGGTTTCCATTTTTCCAAAGATTTAAAGAAATTCACAATAGGGTTTCAACTGGAAATACCTTTTTCTGTCGAGCTAGGGTTTCCTTTACTTGAATCACTTTGTGTCGCTTTGAATCTCTTGAAATCGCTTGGAGTTCACCTTCAGTTTCTCTTAGACACTTGAAATCTTGAATGTAAAGTGAATTTTATGTCGAATGAGCTCCTTTTTAACCCTTGTTATGAAAACCTAAGTTGTCATAAATACTTTTTCACAAAAAGCTGTCAAAGTCTTTTTTGTAGAATATAGTCAACTAGGATTGCTCCACAATGCTCTGCATTTGAACTTTTTCTACTAGGATTTCTTCCAAAAGATCTATCATATAAAGATTTTCATCATGCTTTTGTGCTGGATACCAACACTGACTATCTAGCTAGGGGATTTGGATTTTCAATATAGCTCCCCCTGAACTAGAGCTCCCAATTTACTTCCTAAAGGAAGTATCTGCACCAGAGACTGGTGCGGATCTATCCATGACATCATTAACATCCTTCTTAATCTAGACCATGCTCATTTCCTTCTTGATTTCCACTGGATCAATCTTGTTCTTACCTTTATCTTCTCTCTGCTATGTTTTCCTCTTCTGTGTAGGATAGTCTCTTTTCTCATTCTGGGTTCTGTAGAATCTTGCAATATGTCCACACTTATTGTAATTGTAGCATACCACATTTCTCTATCCCTGATTCCTTCTATTGATTAGATTCAATCTTGATCTGCATTAGTTTTCCATATGCCCAAATCTAATGCATGCAAAACACTTTCTATTGAAGGATTGAGTATTCCTTGTATTATTAAAACCATTCCTTATTGAACTTTTGCATTCATTTGATCTATGACCAATTTTCTTGCAATTGAAACATTGACTAGGGAATGATGGAACATTCTGATTCATTCTACTCCTACACTGAGTAGCCTTGTGACCAAACTTATTGCAATTAAAACAATAGCCATTGAAAGATGGGTACCTTTAAGCATTTGGCTACCTGACCAGAGGTCTTCTAGGTCTTCTTCTTTGATTCTAGAACTAGTTGCCTTTTGTTTTTCTTCATCTCAATGTTTTCTTGACCTGATTTAGAACTTTCTCTTTTTTCAAATCCCAAGCCTTTCTTGTCATCTGAAGTCTTCTCACTTTCAATCAACTCCTGAAGTTTTGTAGAGATTATTTTGAATTTTTCTTTATAGTTATTAGCTACTTCCAGATCATATTTTAGAAGTAACACATCTTTTCCCAATTTTTCACATTCCTCGGACTTATCTTTCAATATTTGATTCAAATGTTCCTCAACTTTTTCTTTCTCTTCAACCAACCTTGATAAATTACTTAGAGTTTCATTTTCTTCAATCAACTATTCACTTAGCTCTCTATTCCTATCCTTTGATCTATTAACTTCCTCTCTTAGCTTCAGGATACACTCATCTACTTCTTTGACATTTTCCTTAAAATCCTAGATTTTTGCTTCATACTTATCAAGATCTTCAAGAGCATTTTTAATTCTTAATCAATTGTGACACTACTTGGAGCAGTATACCTTTTGGCTGCCATGAGTATTCTTTCCTAGATCTTCCTCAATTTGTTGAACTTCATCCAAGGAACCTTGCTTTGATACCAATTGTTGATCACAAAGAATACTGAGAGTGGGGGTAAATTAGTATTTTGTAAAACCTCTCTTTCACATAATTATTAATCCATTTACTACATTCAATAAGATGAAAGAAAAACAAACATAAGAAGATCAAGCATAAATACATAACACATAAACACTAGGATTTTTACGTGGAAAACCCAAAATGGGAAAAACCACAGTGAGTGTTAACTCACAATATATTATGATAGCAATACCGAATCACATGAAGGCTTGCTACCTTAGGGCTCATTGCCCAAGGACTCATTGTCCAAAGAAGTTCTCACTTCAATAGGCTCACTTCTAGGAAAATAGAAGAGAACATAAAAGGAGGATTGACTCACTGCCAAGAGATGACTGTTGCAAATGCATCTACAAAATGATGAAGTGTGGTTCCATTACTAAATCAGTATACAGACTCAAATGCCTTCATAATGTCTGCCCTACTTTTCTACACTACTTCACATATGCTCTGCCCTTCTTCTTTTACTATCTTTTTTTGATCACAAAATTGCCTTAGATCACACTCACATTTTATTCATACTTTTTCTTGCCTCCAACACCGAAATCCATCGAATATATATATATATATATATATATATATCTGCAACAAGATTTATCTCACAATTAGGTCAGCAAGACAAACATGAAATATGTATACAAATGTTATACCTTGTCAGCTTGATCTTGTGCACAAACAGTAATGTGGACCCAAACAAACATACAATAGTCTTCATATAGGTCAAGACCAATCATTCAACCACTTAAATTGATTGTTCAAACAATATATCTTCACCGCATATAGACCTAACATGTCTATCAGCTTATCCCTTAAGTACACACTTGACCAGTTCAACTGTCACATCATGACTTCTAATGTGGACCAAATGAGACTCTAAAAATCATATCCACTATCTGTTATAGCTCTCTTGTCATACCTTTAGAACCACAGAACATAGTATTCAACTACAAACAAATGCAAATCTTTGAACTATCACTCAATCACTATGAAACATTGTCAGACTATAAGCCAATAAAGAACAACTTGTAGAAAGTGATCAAAGGAACTTTAGAAGATATAACTCTGGATTTAGGTAGTCACAATAAGTATCTTTGTTTCCTCAAAACTACAAGACAAAATATGTAACAACAGAGTAATTTGGACTCTTTTACTTTAGTATTGTGCATTGTTCCTGTCTTAACTCTGTTCAACCGGACTTAGACATTTGACCATATGACTTTGAGAGGAAGTCAGAACTTGAACACTGGAACATGTGATCACAAAATATCTATGAACAACATACCTGAACCACATATAATGATCTCCAACTGTGGAGGCATACTGACCCAATGTCTGTCACTCTGTAGCTTGCCCATACTTAGCCATTTTGACTAAGTTAGTCTTCCAGACCTTTACCAAACCTTGGTGCCATAACTGAAAACCCCTTTACTATGCTTTGTTTCCATCAATGACAACATATAACTTTCCATCAAAGCAGTGTCTCTTGACTATGTTGCCAACAAAGGAGAAAATAGAAAATTCACCTCATCCACGAGGAAAAGTTATCTATGTTGAGGTTCCTCCACCGTTATCCCTTCAAGGATCCGAAGTTAACCAAGATACACACGATTTATGAATTGAACAACCATGACTAGATATTATGATACAAGAAAAGGATGCCATAGTGGAAAATTCTCCATTCTGTTGCAAAAAGATTAATAAGAGATCAAAGGATAGGAAAAGAACAAGATGATTATCATCAGTAAGAAATGGTGATTCCCCTCCTTGCAAGCAACAAAAGATTTCAAATTTATAGGGATTTGAGAAACAAGTTACACAGTTTGATCATCCTACAAATACGAATAGAACAAATCTGAATTACTCCCACTTTTTACAAGACTTGATGGAGCAACTCTCTAAGATGCTCACAAGTCCAGACCTTCTTAGCAACATGTAAGTATTTCTAACCCTAGTGGCCACCTTTGTCGTAGCATAGTTTTATCGTTTATATGGCCTCCCCTCTTGTGGTGTGTTCCCTCTATTGAAAACAAGGCAGATGACTGAGAGGGGGGGGGTGTGAATCATTTATCTCAAAATTTCCTTAATTTTCTTTTCTTTCGATATCTCAATATTCAGTGTTATATCAAAACATGAAAGCATATGTAATCATAAGAATAGAAATAAAATCAACACACATAACATAAGGATTTTTATGTGGAAACCTTGTTAATGGAAAAACTATGGGGTGACTAACCCAAAATTCTATTCTCTATTAAAAGAATAAAGGAGTACAAAATGGCACTTGCCAATCAAGGCTCACTGCCCGAGCACACTGCTCACAAGAGGCACACTACCTACAAGAGACTCACTATCTACAGAACTTACAGAAGATAATCAAGTGTTTGAATTGGTGAGAAGCATCTACAAATACAAGAATTTAGTTCTAGTTAGGCACAATATACTGATCTGATGCACTTCATTCTTCCTCTATTCAATGTTGTTATTCAGTCACATACTGGACTTGAATTGCTGTTCTCACACTTATCCCTACTTTTCTTCGCACCTTATTTCTTTACATCTTCAACACACACTTTTACATGCTGGAATCCATCTGGTATATATATCTGTATCAAGGATTTTCATCAACTTTCTAGTCAGCAATAAGAACACTCAAGATATTTGCAAGTTATTGATCTATTGGCTAAATCCATGCTTGATTTGTGATGCGTATCAAAAGCTTAAGCATAGAAGTCATTAATCAGGTCATCTAATAATGTATAATCCCATAAATTGCTTAATCAATGCCTTTTACTCATCTGGATTGAAGTTTGATACTCTGTCAGTCAGTTCTTCCTCTGCTTGCTATGCTTGACTGGAACCCAACACTTAGATGCTCATATCTTTTTCATGCTTTATCACCAGAGGCTAAATCTCTGGAGTACAATAGTAATGATACCCATCTTGACTTGTCCAAGTCCACAACTTACTGAGTTACACCATCTAAGAGATCCGGACATGATTGTCAAACCTTGTTACATACTCTGTTCTTGTTCACTAGACAAAAATAATCTTCAATCTGACTTCCAGTATAGGCATACTATGTACTATAGATGTGTGGGATAGACTTTGTTGCCATTAAGGACAACACTTATGAAGCCACAAAGTGTCTCTTGCCAATGATCTCCCCCTTTGGCATTGATTGCAACACTTAGTGAAAAATGACTAAGTGTTACATCAACTCCCCATTTGCATATGCTCCAACTATACTGGTACTCTTTTAATGTGGGATTCTACATTTTTCATTGCTCTTCACTCTCCCTTTGACATCAATGGAAAAGGGCAGGATCCGCAAACCAAAATTGTGCAAATAGTTACTACATAAGGCCGGATATGTACATACAAATCATAAGATAAACTTACATATACTTGAGTATGTCTGTAAAAGTAGTCTTCAACTGTACAAACTCTGTGGCCCAGCTCCTCTTCATCCTATCCAAAATGAAGATGTGACCACTCAACAAAAATGCATATGCTTCTGCCCTTCTTAAATCTGGTAGATCACTGGTCCGGGCTATGGTCTGAGCATCTGTCAAGGCCTCGTGCATTGCCTCTAGCTTAGGGATAATTATCCCTCTGAGTTCACCCATTCTATTCATTATGTTCTTCTTTTCTTTGTCTAACTTCTTTATTTCATTTATGATAACAATAGCCTGGCATTCTTGATTCATTAGAGAGGAAGAAAGGGGATCAAAATTTTGAACTATGCTTGACAGTTTTTCTTCTTGTTCTTTCACTTTCTCCTCAATGTCTTTTGTCACTCTAGGCTAGGTCAAACAAAATTTGAATAAGTCCCCACCATCTTTGAGAGCATTTTCAAGGCTCTTTATTCCAATGTCTAGGGTCCTCCTATCATTAGAAATAAGCCTTGCACCTCAGTGAATCTTTTCTCCAAAAACTCTTTCTGGACCTTTATTTCTACTGATTTCTCTAAAGATTCAAAATAAGTGTCAACAGAATTGACTAAGTTTTTTAGATTACTGGATGGCAAGGCTGAAGGATCCTTTTGATAGGTTGGCATAATCTTTTCCAATATCCCAGATGCACTCTCCAATAGTTTAGAATCCTCCATATGTGATTTCAAAAGTGTCTCTTTAGCCTTGGCTTGGGCAAATGATGTTATCTTCATCATCTGTACTGGAGAGAGAGTGTCCAAATTTAGGGGCCCTTGAAACAACTCTGGTTCATCTAAATCCACCACCTCTTTGTTCAGGAAATTTTGTACTATCTCTGCAATGTCTCTTGGAGATTCGGGCTTCTTCCCTTTAGAAATATCAGGACTGCCCGGTTTGGATGTTTCATCACAAACCTTTTTTGCATGTTCTTTTTCTTTAGCTCTATCCTCTTTTTCTTGCATCTCCTTCTCTTCTCTTTTTCTTTCCCCTTTAGCTTTAGTGTCCAGAATGTTTGTCTTGGTAGCTATGGGATCCAGAGGAGTGATATTGCTAGTGTTTGTTGCTTTGTAAACTTCCTCTACCAGAACAGAGGAATCTAAGTCCTCAGACTTCTCTTCATCTATTTTCTTTAATTCTTCGACATCCTTGTCAGAAAGTTCTTCATTGATTAAATTTAATCGTTCAACATCCATAGTAGAAGGTTCTTCATCTATTTCCTCTACAATAGGAAGATTGAATCTCTTCAAGGAATTCCAGAGGATATCTTTTGTTTCACTTGCTACTTGGTCTATTTCTCAAAGCATGAGTTTATTCATTCTTGCCTTACTCTAGAACTCATCCTTACAATCCTTGAAAATCATGTCCATTTGTTTTGGAGTGATAGAAGGGTAAAGTTGTATCATTATTTTCTCCTGAATTTCTAAGTCTTTAACCTTTGCATTCATCTTTTTTTGTTCCAACACTTCTTCTAGGATTTTTGGAATTAATGAAATTATTTCAATGAATGCTTTGTTATAGATATTCAAACACCTTGTAGTAGCTTCCTCTAGAATTCTCTTATCAACATCATTGTATTCATCATAGAGCTCTATCATCGGCTGTAGGTTCCCATCCACAGTAACTACCTTGATGATGTCATCAATGGAAAGAGTGGACTTTTCAACAAATTCCTCTGCCTTCTCTTCCTCATTTCTGCTAGCAGAGAACTTTCTAGATGTTCTCTTCTTCTCCATTTTCTTGATTTCTTCATCTGATTCTATTTCTTCATCATCCTTATGGCTTGTATATGTTCTTGAGGCTTTGGTCTTCATTCTCTTTTCACTTTTACTGGATGGCTTGACTTCCGGTTTGGTCACCTTTGAGATTTTAAGAGTGACAAGTGCAGAGCTCTTGGAAGATCTAGTCCGGGAGGAGGCTTGCATCAGAATGTTTCCTTTCTTTTCTTCTTGTCTCTCTTTCTCTGCATTATCCATTTTCTCTCTATTTGCATCTACTGCCTTATTTGATATGCCAAATCTTTTGGCAACTTCTTCAACTTCCTTTCTTATTTTTCTCTTCATCTCAGGCTGCCTTAACTTAACATGTATTTTTATGCTTAGCTCTTCAAAGGTACCAAACCTTTCTGCTTTAGTATCTTTAAGTTGGCTCAGCAAGTGTTGGACATGTAACTCCAAAATGTTTTCATCGACCTCATATCCCATGGGCATTATCCACATAGTTCTTGGCTCAACTACCTCCATTAGACATTGATTAGTGTCAACCATAAAGCAAACTATGTCCTTGTATTTCTCGACTATGGACTGTGGTATTCTCTCTCTAGCTTGCATCATGCTCTGGAAGTTCTTGAAGTAACCCCATAGAGCAGAGTTTTGGCCTTGTGCATCACCAAGTCCATACATGTAATCTCTAATATGAATTGCAATAGGTTTATCATTTTGCCAGACCCAACCATTTGATCCAGGTAGCTCATTCATATAATAGAAGAACAGACTTAGTATTAGACTACCATATTTATGTTGCAAGTATGGGCCTAACTGGTGTTGTCATTGATGTCAGCATACTCATGTTGCATTAATGAGAAGGATTAGATGAGCTGTGTGTTGAGGATATTGAGAAAATTAGTCTCAATCAGGAACAGTGAAGAACAGTGATGACAAGAAGGTAAAAGTCCTCAATAGGTTGAGGATCAAAGGATGCAGTTTAAAGGGTTTGTAGATATAAGTCTTGAGATGCTCCAGTCAAGTTTTCAAAGGTCCACATGAAGATCTGAAGAAGTTATGGTTGCTCAAGTAGAACCGATTCTGGCAGGTGTTCAGAGGTGACAGAGTGCCACAGATAGGTCCGGTGAGATCCAGAATTTCATTATCCTATTCTACAGATTTGAGGGAGTGTTGAGGATGTTCTTGTGAAGTATCAACTAGATTAGTTCATGGGTTGAAGGTCTGGAAGAGCCTATTCATTTGTGACAGTGATGACAGACTGTGTTCTTGAAGCTCCAGATGAAGGAGAGAAGAATTCTAGTAGGATGATGAAGTGCGGATGTTCTTGGTGATTCAGGAAAGGTTATGATGATTATTGGATCATGTCTAGTTCATGTTGGTGGTCTGCATTGAAGTTAGTGTTTGCATTTGAAGAATAACCACGGATATTGGTGTTCTTCTTGAGACTGGCCGACCGGATGTATTACATGTCTTGCGGATGTTCTTGTAGGTGTTTGCCGACTTAGATGATTGTTCCTAAGTTGATGCCTTGTATAAATAAGGGATTGTGAAGTCATTTTGAAGTGTGTCTTGTGGTGATGAGTGTGTGGTAGAGAAGAGAAGTGCGAAAGGTAGAGTAGAAGTATTGGGCTTAAATGGAACTAATTCAAGCATGCTGAAGATGCTATTCTCCAGTTCATAAAGGTGATACTTATTCCTTTGTAGATAGTGTGTCTCTTGTAGGAAGTGAGCCTCTTGTGAGCAGTGTGCTCGGGCAGTGAGCCCTAATTGGCATGTGCCATTTTGTTCTTTCTATTCTTCTAACAAAGAATACATTCTTGGGTTAATCACCTCGTGGTTTTTCCCTTAACTGGGATTTCCACATCAAAATCTTGGTGTCTTATGTGTTGATATATTTCTGCTTTTGATTTGAATGCATTATGGTTCATGATTAACATTATGCTAATCACTAAAGAAGATTCAAGTGTTTAAATTGAGAAAGTTTCACACAACTGATTCACCCCCCCTCTCAGTTGTATGCCCTAAGTCTAACAATTTAAAGGAATTTTTCTTATCCTTTTTGATCTTTAGCAAGTTCTCCAATAGCTGATTTAGAAGAAGCTCACACATATCATAATCTGCATCTTCCCTCAACATCTAATATGCAACATAGATTATTGTACTAGACACATAATTCTTCCTGCTCAAATGGTAGATTTTGTAGCCGATTATCATTGAAGCAAACTTGACATCCAGATTTGTGATGTCATCTATAGTCATTGCTCTTTTGTCAAATTTTGATCTGGTGGCTTCAGTTACCATTTGGTTCTTCACAGATTTGAGTGCGGGTAACCCACTAGATGAATACAGTCCAGTCACTGCTCTGATAGCATCTTTAGTTATCTTGAATGGCCTCATTAGCCACATAAAATTATCATGCATCCTACTTAGAACATATTGGACCTAATCATCTTTTGCAAAACATGAAAAATGTATGCAATGTCTAAAGTGTTTGTCCCAGAAGGCCTTGAATTCATGTTTGAGTTCAAAATTCTCATCTATTAGCTATTTGTGATAAATATCCATCAATTTTGAGTCTCCAAATTCTTCAATGTTTGCATGGATATAAACCCTAACATTTTCTACATGCAAGATTCCATGCAAAATGCTAGAAAACGCACCCAAGGGATCAACTTCTAGAGATTTGTAAGGGTGTTTCTTGAATTTAGGTCTCGGCCTATCAGAAATATTGACAACCATTAGAGTAGCCATTTTGAAATAGATCCAGAGGGAGTTTTCAGAAGGGAAGTAGCTTTTCACGTTTTAGGATTTGAAGCAGATGTCGAAGCGATTTTCTTGTAAGAATTTGATCTTCATCTTGAACGCAAGTGAATAATAGAATCTCTTCTCAGAGCTCTTCTCTCTTCTTCATTTTGAATGCAAAGTGTGATAAATGGCAAGTGAAGACCCTTTTATCCTTTCGCTAAACCTAATTTATCTTTTGTAATATATGCACAACTTAAGTCATCCGATTAGCCTATATTTGAGAGATTTTCTTGAATCATTGCGTAGATCTTAAAATTATTGCCTATGAGGGTTGACAACATATCTTTGCCCTTTCCAAACATATCATAGGTCCGCAAATTAAATTATTTCAATTTTGGATCATACCGGATCTTTCTGTGAAATTCTGCTTTAACAGATAGTTTCCGATACAGGATCTCCCCATAACTTGCTCAAATCTGCATGCAGATTTTCCAAATTTTGACTAGATGACTTTCAAGTGAATCTCCTCAAACCTTTTAAACCACAACCTCTTATTCTCACTCAATGTGTCAAATTCAGGCACTTACTAGCTGGCTGGGGGAAAAAGATTTTCTCTATAGCTCCCCCTGAGCCAGAGCTTACCTTTCAGTTTTTGGAAGGAATATCAGCACTAGATTTTAGTGCGAATCCATCCCCATTATTTATTGTACTCTTCTTTACCCAAATCTTGCTCATCTCCTTTTTAAATTCATCCGCATTTACTTTACCTTTGCCCTTATCTTGTTTCTGATCATGTTCCACCAGACCTTTTCTATCCTAATTTCTACTTCTGCAGAATTTGGCAATATGACCGGATCTATTGCAATTGTAACATACAACATTTCTTTTCTTATTTGACTAATATCCTCTTGATCTTCATTGATTAGCCATATGTCTTATTCTATTCCATGCAAAGCATCTACCATTGAATGAATTGTTTATTTGCATATTTCTGCATTCATGAGATTTGTGACGATAGCTTTTGCAATTAAAACATTGTCCAGAGAAGGATGGATTATTCTGATTCATTCTCCTCCTGCACTGAGTTTCTTTATGACCAAAATTGTTGCAATTGAAGCAATATCCATTGAAGGATGGATATCTTTGAGTGTTTTGTTGCCTTATCGAAGGTCTTCTAGGCATGTTTCTTTGATTTCCTGATCCAATGTTCTTCTGACTGGATCCAGAGCTTTCAGCTTTCTCATATCCCAAGCCATGCTTGTAGGACCCCTCTTCAATACCCGCCATGATGGTGGGAAGTGATCTCACATGTTGCTATTATAGTTCTATGATGAGATGTCATATGTTGGTTCTCCCAGTTATTCCATCATGGTTATGGTTTTATACATATTCGAAATGTATGATATTCATTTGGACTATGGTTGGTACATACTTTTATATTTACATATTCTCACTTTACTTATGTGATGCTTCTTAGATCCTATCTTGTATCCTGTTTAATAGACTGTGTTGCTTATTGAGATATAGATATGCATGATGCCTTAGATTATGTTGTGTCAATTTTTATACTTTGCCATGGTTGATGAGACATTGATATATAAATGTATACATGTAGCTTGCAAATTTAATTACGTAAATTGTTGTCCTATACTATTGTGATCTAGACTCTTGTAGATGTGTATATGTATGTTCTCTCATGTGCATTAAAATGGATTAAATATTGGTTTATTCAAGATATACTTTTATATGTTTCATATGTATACGAAGTAGTAGATGGATAATTGTAATGTGCTTTAGTTATTGTTATCATAACTAACAATCTAAAACAAGCGTGCAGGTTGAGCCAGTGGAAACGGGGAAAAACACTTGAAACTATTGTACTTCCCTAGTTAGCTGACCTATCCTATATGGAGAGGCTTAGGTCCCTTGTGTATTCATATGTTTTGCATTAGTATCTGGCATGTTGGTCCTTGTTATTGGGATGTCATTGTATTATGGTAGTGTTGTGCATATATAAATCCTATGTATTAAATGTGAGTCGTGATTGTCTATGTGAGTCATTGGAGCATTAGTTTGTTCAATATGTTAGACTTGTGAATATAGGAGTAAAATGTTGGTCTAATTTCACTATTATTTAATTAAAATTAATGCCTTTTTCATTTGAAAATAAGAAGATAAAAAAAAAATTGGTACCCCTATCCTAGACCGTGGTGGGCCCCTCTAAAATACACTACAAAATGAAGAAAAAACTAAATTTTGAACATCTTTTTTGTAGCATTTTTAATTTGGATGGGAATGCATTTTTAATTTTTTTAAAAGATCCTTAGTAAGGACACATGTTGTCTACCCAAAGTGACAACATGCTGTCCACTTGGGGGAAACACATGTTTCCTAAATGACAGATGTAACCTAGTTTTAATTAGAGGGTAAAAAAATGAGGGAAAGAAGAGAGGACCAGGGGACTGGACGAATTCACCAACTATTGTAATTGGAGAATAACCCTTGACTGAAACAATACTTGAAATGTTGTGAATTTTTTAATGACCCTTAACTGTAAATATCCAATAATTGTAATTTTCTGGATTGCAAATCATCCATTTACTGGGCTACTGGGAAGGAGAAAACTTGGAAAAGTAAGCAAGCCTTATTGTGGATTTAAAGGTGTCTTCTTCAAGTAATGCAGTGTCCAAGTAGATACAAATCTTTAAAACAATACAATGAAATAGAGAAATAATATAGTTATATGCAAATTGAAACTTCTTAGTGTTGGTTATTGTTCAGATTTTGTGTGGAAAAAAAAAAGTTTGATTGTGAAGAGTTATGGGTATAGTATTAAGAATTGAATTCCTTTTTATGTTGCTGTGGTGCTAGAGTTTTTGTGTAAATTGTATTGTTTCTTGGGGTGAGTCAGGAGCCTGTACTTCTCATTGTTGAGAGCATGGCAAGTGGATGTCCTTGCTTGGGGATTTTATGAAGGGTAAGAGTACCCATGAAAGAGATTCTCTATATTTCCCTAGAGGCAGATGTCCTCCTCTTCCCCTTTGTGAAAATCCTACTTGTGTTTTGAATGTTGAACCTGAGTGATGAGACATTTAAAGTATTGAGTTACCCTATAATTATGTGTGTATGTCTGTTGGTAGTGTAATTCTATGTGAGTCTGTTACCCTAGGTTCCATGTGTTTTTCCCCTAGCTCAGGGATGGACAGCTACTGTCCTAGGCTAGGAGGTGACCTCCCACTGCCTGCTTGAAGGAGCTTGGCCTATATTGAGGTTCTTGAAGACTCTAAGAAAAAGAGAAGTTATCTTTTGTGATTACCCAGAAAAGAATATAGAGGAGGAGGTCATGTATTCTAGAAGGAAATGAAACAATGAGGATTTGAATTAAGCTTATGTCTAGGCCTGAATTATGTTTTATGATTAAGGGTAGAATTTTATTATCTCTATAATTTGGAAGACGGTATTACAAAGGGATATATGCAATTACTAAGATTATTATGTGAGATTTGCTAAAATTTTAGGTGTAGTCAAGAAGGGTTGTGTGTAGACATTTCTATACACAATTATTATTTAGTTAAGTGCCATTATATAATCTAGAGACAAATCTTCTAAATCTATATTCTATTGTCAACTCTAATCTAGCTAAGGGAAATGCAAAGAAAGATATATCTGCAATATATGTGAATATAGTGTTCTGAATTATGATTACTTTCTTTTACAGAGGATATACTCTTTTCTTCCTTAACCTGACAACAAAGTTAGACAGAGAGTTGGCACAAGAGTTCCTTTCACAAAATTGTAATCACATTAAATTACTTGTTTCTCTTATGACAGAACTTGCCTATGATTGTTTTGCAAGACTATTCTGGGTGATATGGGTTTGCCCTAGCTAGGTGAGACTGCCACTCATTATACAAAGCAAAAAACTTGGGATTGGCCCCATTTGTATTCCATGCAAGGAAACAACAAATCAAGCAAACAAGAGACATAAGGACATTCCCAACATAGTCTACATCCATACAAACAAAAATTAGGTGTAGGGGTGGGTGTGGCCTTGACAAAGAATACAAAGCACATTCCTAGGTGCATGAGGGACTCTCAAAGACCATATCTCCTTTTGATCACCTGCAGAAAACACATCTGAAGCAAAGAAAACACCAAATAGATCAAGGTCTAAGTCTTCCAAAAACAAATGTCGTCAATTTCTTTTGTAATCACTATGTTGGAAGAAAGTGAAATAGGGAGAATTCATTGTTTACCTATAATTTATTAATTATGAATCATACCTGTATAGTGGTTATGCATGGCAGGGGAAGCATTTATTTTTGAGAGATACAATGTACCCACTCTTATGGACTACCTTCTCTATGCATGCGAACATTAAACAAGGAGCAGCCTAAAAATAAAATGGTGGGTAGGCCTCTACGTATGGGGTAACCTTCTAAACATTGAGAACACTATAGTATACGTTGTTGCAAGAAACATAAATAGTTTGTTACAAGTATAAGGTCCTTCATTCAAGTTTTTTGCAAGTATAAACAATGTAGTTTAAGTTGTCTTCTCCTAATCTATACAGACCAAGAAATAGTCACTGAGATCTGAGAAGAAACTGGCTGGATATATACAGCCGCCACTGCTTCAAGAGGGGATGAAACCTGCACAGGAAAACCTCATAAAACCAATAAGACTCTAGAAGCGATGTCCTAAAAGCTATGTCTCCACACAAAGCTATGTCTCCACACAACAAGATGCAGATTGATAAAAAAAAATAGGAGTGAGGTTAAACATCCTCACCCAATTTTTGTTGCTGCCGCTAAGCCCTTCTATTCGCCACAGAAGAAGGAAGAAGAGTTCAAATTTAGAGAATTAAACTTAGGGCAGAGTCTAGGGCTACTTTTGCCTTTAGGGTTTCGTATACTTTCTTTTTGGGAACTAAATTGGAATGGTGCAATTTCTTTTTACCTAACCTTAATTTTATTTTCTACCTTAATGCTCTGAGGGTGGTTTTTCCCTTTTTATTTTTTTTCATCTCATTGGTGATCTCGTTGCATACTAATCCTCCTTGTAGCAAGAGGGCAGCTATGGAAGATGATTAGTAAAAATACTATTTTAACTTCATTTAAGATTTTTAAATCCTCTTCTAAAGGCTTGGGATGGCTAGACATTAGGGCGTGGAAAATAACCATAAACGTTTTCTCTTTTCTTTTACTGCATGCCTTGGTATACGAATGTAATAAATATTATATGGATTAGATTTAAATACCCACATAGCTGAAGTAGTTGCTAGAATACATAAAGCTATGATATACGACTATGGAATTGACTTTGCATTCATATTTGCACTAGCTAAAATTATATATCAACTCTTTTGTTCCTATCCTATGATCATGCTTGCACATAATAGTAATGTTCACAACGACACTTTTAGAAATAATAATTTCCTTTGTTTATTTTCAACTATACATTTAGATGGAGAGGATACATGTATTTGGAGAAATTTATTTAATCTAGTCTATTTTATTTTATTAACTTAGCTGTGAATTTTAATTATTTAAGGTGATTGTTGTTCCATTTGTAAAAAAATTATTTAACTTCATCCATTTTATTAACTTAGCCATGAATTTTAATTGTTTAAGTTGATTGTTGTTCCATTTGTAAAAAAATTATTTAACTTCATCCATTTTATTAACTTAGCCATGAATTTTAATTATTTAAGGTGATTTTTGTTAAAAAATTATTCAACTTAGTCCATTTTATTAACTTAGCCCTAAATTTTAATTATTTAAGGTGATTGTTGTTAAAAAAATTATTCAACTTAGTCCATTTCATTAACTTAACCCTAAATTTTAATTATTTAAGGTGATTGTTTTTTCCATTTGGAAATAAATTATTTAACTTAGTCCATTTTATTAACTTAGCCATCAATTTTTATTATTTAATATGATTGTTGTTCGATTTGGAGTAATTTATTTAACTTAATCCATATATATATATATATATATATATATATATATATATATATATATATATATACTCATGCAATTTAAGAGACCTTATTTAATTATCCATTTATAAATAAATGTGATGTAAGTTTACCTAGTGAATAAGTAGCATGCTTTTAGTGTCAACATTGGCATTTCAAAATAAAAATTTAGGGTTTAGGTCCTATTTTTCTTGTTGTGGTTAGATGAGCATTACATTAGGAGAGAAATTAAGATGTTTTAAACCTAAGTTTTGATTTAGGTTACTCTTATAAAAAAAAAATTGTCTGGTTTGTGCATGGGATGTTACATAGGTATCAGAGCCAAGTTCATTGTTTAGTTACTTCTATCACTTTGAAGTAAACAATATTTTTCATGAATTTATTGTTGTCACTAGAATCATATTATAGATATATGTTCCTTGTACCTAATGTGTAAATCACAAGTAGAACAAATGAATGTAATTAATCATAATAAGTATTCAAATCATTTTATTTATGTGTAGAAACATACAACTGTTAGTCTTTTGATTGTGTTCTCTTCTTACATGAATTTAAGTTAGCATTATAATAGGGGAGATGTGATAATAAAACAAATACAATTGGTTAGTGAAAATATTAGTTCACTCAATTGTAAGTGTAATTTTGTTTCTTTTCTCTAGGTAATTGATTTTGTATAGTATGGTTATTTCAAAGGAATATTTTAGAATGGGTAGATGATTCAAATTCTTCAATGTAAAAAAAAATTGAATAGTTGAAATTGTGTAGATCATTATAGCTTCTTAATGTAAAATTAGTAAATGTGATAGTACTTTTTCCTTCACCTTAAATAAACACTTTTTATTAAATAGTGTCATCTCTTTTACAATGCTACATATTTAATCTTTTAAAAGAACATAAGGTGCTAGGTTAGAGTCATCATCTTAAAATTGATCTTGTATGCCTCCCCTGAATCTTAAACTTGCAATTTTTTTTATAGTCCTCATGTGACATCCCCTTAAATGTATGTTCTTTTAATATTTTATAGTATGCTTACTTAGTTGGTAAATCAAATTGATTCCAAATCTTTGATTGTATTCTTTAGAGGCTTAAATCTATATAAATGAGGAATTGTCTAAATAGATTAGGGGTACGAAATGTGCAATTGCATAACTTCTATGAATAAGTGAATCTTGTCCTTGTAGATTTTGAGGTTCAATAAAATATATTTATTCTTATACTTCACTCTTTATAATTGAGTAATGAAAATTGTTGGAATTAAGCATTTAAGAGTAGGTTTAAATATGGATTAAAAATAAATAAAATAAAATAGAGAGTAATGAATGCAACATTTTTAGTGAAATTCAATCAATATTATGTTTTAAATTCTTCCATTTGCTAGCATTTAAGTATATAAACCTTTTGTGAGTAGCCACTATATGAGTCTAGGTAGGTCAAGAGTTAGATCATATTTAGGGAATCATTCTCTTATGTGTATTTACTTGCATTCATGGCTATTAAAGAAATTTAGATGTGCAAAGATGGTTGTAAAATGTGCTCTATAATCTAGTCAAAGTATATAAATGCAAGACATTCATGTGCATCTAGATAATCAAGATACAGACATCTAGATAATCATGGATTTTAGGTATTTGGGATGGTAGCTTGATGAAGTGATAGTTGTGTGTAATAAGATAATAGTGAATGATACAATGATATAGGGATGGTATAACTTTTGTTGTGGCCATCAGTATAAGTATGAGGTTTATTGCTCTCTACTTGGAATAATATCAGTGGACCTTGGTATGTTGGCAAATGCCTATTCATGTGGATTCATCATGCAGATATATGATCAAACCATTCTGGATTGTGTGGGACACACCTATTATGATATGGTAAATTCTTTATTGATCATTATGTGGTTTGAGAACCACCATACTATTCTGTGGTTAGAGAACCACCATATTATTCTATGGTTTGAGAACCACCATACTATTATGTGGTTAGAGAACCACCGTATTATTATGTGGTTTGAGAACCACCATGCTATTCTGTGGTTAGAGAACTACCATACCATTTTCTGGTTTGAAAACTACCATACTATTATGTGGCCACCATAATGTTATGTGGTTTGATAACCACCATATTATTTTGTGGTATGAGACTAGCATGATATTGCATGCTATTATCTTATATGGTTAGAGACCACTATACGATTCCCCTCCTCCCCTTAGGTGACGTTGTTGCAAGGTCGCATGGTGTTCGTTATGTGCAAATCTCTGAGAGATTGTTGGAATATTTATTTATGCATTGAATATTTTGCTTGCAAGCCAACAGTGTTTTGTTATTTTGGGTTAATTGGCCATTTTTATGTTTGAGTGAGTCCTTTTGCCTCAAAGACATGTTTTTGGATAAACTTGTGATTATGCAATGATTGTTATTTGACCTCCACTTCTTCTATGATTCATTATATCTGTTTTCTTCTACTTTATTGAGGTTTAATTTATGAGTTTCCTTTACTTCTTTAATTTTCTCATTTGACACACTTTATTGTTGAAATTGCTGGCATGTGTGCAGTGTTGTGACTAGTGTTTATTGCCATATCCTAGAGGGATCACTAACAGGTTGTATAGTAGAGTAGATGGCTTGGGGATTTTTGTTCATACTGAGTTATGTATGGAGGGCTCCTAGAGAGGACCCTGAGACCATCCTTCATGATCTGCTACTTCGCATAGTGGTATTCTACATGGCATGGTTATTCATTTGTTATTTGGCACTATAGTATGAATGATATTAGGTTCTCTTGGACGTGAGATTATATGATGTTATGCTGCATTGGATATTGGTACAGTGGTTACTACACAGCATGATCATTCACTCATTGATCTTTTGGCTCTATGGCACTATGGAATTACTCAGTGGTACATTAGTGTTGTCGTCCTCGTAATACCCCTTTCTTTTTGATCCTTGTGGCGTCTTCGTGATGAGTATATTTATTGATACATATGAGTGTGGCCTTTGTCATGTGATTCACCTAGGACAGGTATGATGTGAAAAACTCTAAATTTGGATGATGTGTTATATGTGGGATTGAGTTCTTTGTGTTATGTGAGTCATTGAGCATTGTTGAGAATCAAATGTTAATTTTTTTTACTAAAATAGAATTTGAGGCTTGCTTCTATTCCTTCAATATAAATTTGTACATTCATGTAGGTAGTAATAATTTGAGGACATGTTTAGCTATTCAAAATCTATTTTGTGGTTAATTTGTATTGATGTGACTTGACATAATATGGTTGCTTATTGTTATAAGATGAGGTCAAATAATTTTGTTAATATTATTGGATAGCCTCTTCTCTTAGGGACTTCCAGGAGGAAGTCCAATCCTAGGGGGGAGTATGTAGGACCCCTCTTCGATACCCGCCATGATGATGGGAAGTGATCTCACATGTTGCTATTATAGTTCTATGATGAGATGTCATAGGTTGGTTCTCCCAGTTATTCAATCATGGTTATGGTTTTATACCTGTTTGAAATGTATGATATTGACTTGCACTATGGTTGGTACATACTTTTATATTTACATATTCTCACTTTACTTATGTGATGATTCTTAGATCCTATCTTGTATCTTGTTTAACAGACTATGTTGCTTATTGAGATATAGATATGCATGATGCCTTAGATTACATTGTGTGAATTTTTATACTTTCCCATGGTTGATGAGACATTGATATATAAATGTATACATGTAGATTACATAAATTGTTTTCCCATACTATTGTGATCTAAACTCTTGTAGATGTGTATATGTATGTTCTCTCATGTGCATTGAAATGGATTAAATATTGGTTTATGCAAGATATATTTTTATATGTTTCATATGTATACAAAGTAGTAGACAGATAATTGTATTGTGCTTCGGCTATTGTTATCATAACTAATAATGTGAAACAAGCGTGCAGGTTGAGCCAGTGGAAATGGGGAAAAACACTTGGAACTGTTGGTCCTTGTTATTGGGATGTCATTGTATTATGGTAGTGTTGTGCATATATAAATCCTATGTATTGAATGTCAGTCGTGATTGTCTATGTGAGTCATTGGAATATCGGTTTGTTAATATGTAAGATTTGTGAATATAGGAGTAAAATGTTGTTCTAATTTCACTATTATTTAATTAAAATTAATGCACTTTTCATTTGAAAATAAGAAGATAAAAATAAAATTTGGTACCCCTGTCCTAGACCTAGGTAGGCCCCTCTAAAATACACTACAAAATAAAGAAAAAAATAAATTTTGGGCATATTTTTTGTAGCATTTTTATTTCGGATGGGAATGCATTTTTAATTGTTTTAAAAGGTCCTTAGTAAGGACACATGTTGTCTACCCAAGGTGACAACATGTTGTCCACTTCGAGGAAACACATGTTGTCTAAATGACAGATGTAACCTAGTTTTAATCAGAGGATAAAAAAAATGCGGGAAAGAAGAGAGGACCAGGGGAATGAAAGAATTCACCAACTACTGTAATTGGAGAATATCCCTTGACTAAAATAATACTCCAAATGTTGTGAATTTCTGAATAACCCTTAACTGTAAATATCCAACAATTGTAATTTTATAGATTGCAAATCATCCATTTACTAGGCTGCTGGGAAGGAGAAAACTTGGAAAAGAAAGGAAGGTTAATTGTGGATTTAAAGGTGTCTTCTTCAAGTAATGGACAAGTGTCCAGGTAGATACAAATCTTTAAAACAATAGAATGAAATAGAGAAATAATATAATTATATGAAAATTGAAACTTCTTAGTGTTGGTTATTGTATAGATTTTGTGTGGAAAAAAAAAAATTTGATTGTGAAGAGTTATGGGTATAGTATTAAGAATTCAATTCCTTTTTATGTTGCTGTGGTACTAGATTTTTTGTGTAAATTGTATTGTTTCTTGGGGTGAGCCAAGAGCTTGCACTTCTCATTGTTGAGAGCATGGCAAGTGGATGCCCTTGCTTGAGGATTTTACAAAGGGTAAGAGTACCCATGAAAGAGATTCTCTATATTTCCCTACATGAAGATGTCCTCCTCTTCCCCTTTGTGAAAATCTTACTTGTGTTTTGAATGTTGAACCTAAGTGATGAAACATTTAAACTAACTCAAGGGTGGACAGCTACTATCCTAGGCTGCGAGGTGAGCTCCCACTGCCTACTTGAAGGAGCTTGGCCTATATTGAGGTTCTTGAAGACTCTAAGAAAAAGAGAAGTTATCTTTTGTGATTATCCAGAAAAGAAAATAGAGGAGGAGGTCATGTGCATTCTAGAAGGAAATGAAACAATGTTATATTCAATGTTAAGGAATGAGGATTTGAATTAAGCTTATGTCTAGGCCTAAATTATGTTTTATGATTAAGGGTAGAAATTTATTATCTCTATAATTTGGAAGATGGTATTACAAAGTGAGATATGAAATTACTAAGATTATTATGTGAGATTTGCTAAAATTTCAGGTGTAGTCAAGAAGGGTTGTCTGTAGAAATTGCTATACACAATTATTATTTAGTTCAGTGCCATTATATAATCTAGAGACAAATGTTCTAAATCTATATTCTATTGTCAACTCTAATCTAGCTAAGGGAAATGCAGAGAAAGATATATCCGCAATATATGTGAATATAGTGTTCTAATTTATGATTGCTTTCTTTTATAGAGGATATACTCTTTTCTTCCTTAACCTAACAACAAAGTTAGATAGAGAGTTGGCACAAGAGTTACTTTCACAAAATTGTAATCACATTAAATTACTTGTTTCTCTTATGACAAAACTTGCCTATGATTGTTTTGAAAGACTATTCTAGGTTATATGGGTTTGCCCTAGCCAAGTGAGACTGCCACTCGTTATACAAAGCAAATAACTAGGGATTGGCGCCATTTGTATTCCATGCAAGGAAACAACAAATCAAGTAAACAAGAGACATAAGGACTTTCCTAATAGAGTCTACATGCATACAAATAAAAATTAGGTGTAGGAGTGGATGTGGCCCTGACAAAGAAGACAAAGCACTTTCCTAGGTGCATGAGGGACTCTCAAAGAACATATCTCATTTTGATCACCTGCAGAAAACTTATTTGAAGAAAAGAAAACACCAAATAGATCAAGGTCTAAGTCTTCCAAAAATAAATGCCGTCAATTTGTTTTGTAATCACTATGTTGGAAGAAAGTGAAATGGGGAGAATTCATTATTTACCTATAATTTATTAATTATGAATCATGCCTGTATAATGGCTATGCCTGGGAGGGGAAGCATTTATTTTTGAGAGATACAATGTACCCACTCTTATGGACTACCTTCTCTATGCATGCGAACATTAAATAGTGAGTAGCCTAAAAATAAAATGGTGGGTAGGCCTCTATGTATGGGGTAACCTTCTAAATATTGAGAACACCATAGTATATGTTGTTGCAAGAAGCATAAATAGTTTGTTACAAGTATAAGGTCATTCATTCAACTTTTTTGCAAGTATAAACAATGTAGTTTAAGTTGTCTTCTCAGACCAAGAAATAGTCACTGAGATCTGAGAAGAAACTGGCTAGATATATACAACCACCACTGCTTCAAGAGGGGATGAAACTTGCACAGGAAAACCTCATAAAACCAATAAAACTATAGAATTGATGTCCTAAAATCTATGTCTCCACACAACAAGATGGAGATTGAGAAAAAAAATAGGAGTGAGGTTAACCATCCTCACCCAATTTTGGCCACTACCGCTAAGCCCTTCTATTTGCCACAGAAGAAGGAAGAAGAGTTGAAATTTAGAAAAAAAAACTTAGGGAAGAGTTTTGGGCTGCTTTTGCCTTTAAGGTTTCATATATTTTTTTGGGGGACTAAATTGGAATGATGCAATTTCTTTTCGCCTAACCTTAATTTTATTTTCTACCTTAATGTTCTAAGGACTATTTTTCCCTTTTTATTTTTTTTCATCTCATTGGTCATCTTCTTGCATACTAATCCTCCTTGCAGCAAGAGGGCGGCAATGGAAGATGATTAGTGAAAATACTATTTTAACTTCACTTGAGATTTTTAAACCCTCTTCTAAAGGCTGGGGACGGCTAAACATTAGGCCGTGGAAAATAACCATAAACATTTTTTCTTTTCTTTTACTGAATGCCTTAGTATACGAATGTAATAAATATTATATGGATTAGATTTAAATACCCACACAGCTGAAGTAGTGGCTAGAATACATAAAGCTATGATATAGTCTATTTTATTTTATTAACTTAGCAGTGAATTTTAATTATTTAAGGTGATTGTTGTTCTATTTGTAAAAAAATTATTTAATTTCATCCATTTTATTAACTTAGCTGTGAATTTTAATTGTTTAAGGTGATTGTTGTTCCAATTTTAAAAAAATTATTTAACTTAATCCATTTTATTAACTTAGCCATGAATTTTAATTATTTAAGGTGATTGTTGTTAAAAAAATTATTTAACTTAGTCCATTTTATTAACCTAGTCCTAAATTTTAATTATTTAAGGTGATTATTTTTTTCCATTTGGAAATAAATTATTTAACTTAATCCATTTTACCTAGTGAATAAGTAGTACACTTTTAGTGTAACATTGGCATTTAAAAATAAATATTTAGGGTTTAGGTTCTATTTTACTTGTTTTGGTTAGATGAGCATTACATTAGGAGAGAAATTAAAATGTTTTAAACCTAAGTTTTGATCTATGTTACTGTTATAAAAAAAATTGTCTAGTTTGTGCATGGGACATTACAATGCTTATCATCTACCCTCTTTTGGCTTTTAAGAAGAACTACAAGTTGGGCTGAGCTTATCTTAAATTTTTCTTTATATTCATTTGCAGTTTGAAGATATTGTTTAAGAGTGTCTATCTAATTTTCAAGTTGTTCTTCATTGTCTCTAGCTTCTTCAAGATCAGATTCAAGATGCCTAATTATTCTGTCTATTTTGTGACAGTCCTTTGTTTCTCCTTGAGGGATTGTTTTAGATTATCTTTAATCTTTCTTTTTTCTTCAATTTCTTGGGTGAATCTCATAACCCCTGATTCCATTTCATGCCTTACCATAATGACTTCTTTTGACAACTTCTCACATAGCTTATTTTTCTCATTCAGGTCTTCATTAGTATCATTGACTTCACTCTAATTGGCTAATTTTTTAAGTAGTTCCTTTCTCTTTTTCATAGAGATACTAAGTTTTTCTTTTAGCTCATTTATGAAATCATCAGCTTGTTTGAGTCTTTCTCTCAAATTATTGACTTCAGAGTGGGATTGTTCAAGATCATCTAGGGCAGACTGAAGATGTTCCTTCATACCATATGCATCCATTGAGATTCCCAGATCTTCCTCAAGCTGTTAGGCTTTGTTCAGAGGAACCTTGCTCTGATACCAATTGTTGAAAATAAAGCAAATAACTGAGAGGGGGGTGAATCAGTTATCTCAAAATTTCCTTAATTTTCTTTTCTTTCGTTATCTCAATATTCAGTGTTATATCAAAACATGAAAATATATGTAATCATAAGAACATAATTAAAATCAACACACATAACACAATGATTTTTACGTGGAAACCCTATTAAGGGAAAAACCATAGGGTGACTAACCCATGATTGTATTCTCTATTAAAAGAATAAAGGAGTACAAAATGGCACTTGCCAATTAGGGCTCATTACCTAAGCACACTACTCACAAGAGGCACACTGCCTACAAGAGACTCATTGTCTACAGAACTTACACAAGATAATCAAGTGTTTGAACTAATGAGAAGCATCTACAAATGCAAGAGTTTAGTTTGAGTTAGGCACAATTTACTAATCTGATACACTTCATTCTTCCTCTATTCACAGTCACATACCGGACTTGAATTGTTGTTCTCACACTTATCCTTGCTTTTCTTCGCACCTTATTTTTTTACATCTTCAACACACACTTTTACATGCTAGAATCCATTTGGTATATATATCCGCATCAAGGATTTTCATCAACCTTCTAGTCACCAAAAAGAACACTCAAGATATTTGCATGTTATTGATCTGTCAGCTGAATCCATACTTGATTTGTGATGCGTATAAAAAGCTTAAGCATAGAAATCATTAATCATGCATCCAACAATGTATAATCCCACAAATTGCTTGATCAACACCTTTCACTCATCTGGATTGAAGTCAGATACTCTATCGAACAGTTCTTCCTCTATCTTCTCTACGTGACTGGAATCCAACACTCATATGCTTATATCATTTTCATGCTTTATCACCGGCGGCTAAATCTCTGAAGTACAATAGTAATGATACCCCTCTTGACTTGTCCAAGTATGCAACTTACTAAGTTACACCATCTAAGAGATCCGGACCTAATTGTCAGACCTTATTACATACTCTGTTCTTGTTCACCGGACCAAAATAATCTTCAATCTGACTTCCGATATAGGCATACTATGTACTACAGATGTGTGGGATAGACTTTGTTTCCATCAATGAAAACACTTATGAAGAAATTTAAAGTATTGTGTTACCCTATAATTATGTGTGTATGTCTGTTGGTAGTGTAATTCTATGTGAGTGTGTTACCCTGGGTTCCATGTGTTTTTCCCCTAACTCAGGGGTGGATAGCTACTGTCCTAGGCTGGGAGGTGAGCTCCCACTGGCTACTTGAAGGAGCTTGGCCTATATTGAGGTTCTTGAAGACTCTAAGAAAAAGAGAAGTTATCTTTTGTGATTACCCAGAAAAGAATATAGAGGAGGTCATGCATTCTAGAAGGAAATGAAACAATGTTATATTCAATGTTAAGGAATGAGGATTTGAATTAAGCTAATGTCTAGGACTGAATTATGTTTTATGATTAAGGGTAGAAATTTATTATCTCTATAATTTGGAAGACGCTATTACAAAGGGATATATGCAATTACTAAGATTATTATGTGAGATTTGCTAAAATTTTAGGTGTAGTCAAGAAGGTTGTCTATAGACATTGCTATACATAATTATTATTTAGTTCAATGCCATTATATAATCTAGAGACAAATGTTCTAAATCTATATTCTATTGTCAACTCTAATCTAGCTAAGGGAATTGCAGGGAAAGATATATCCGCAATATATGTGAATATAGTGTTCTAATTTATGATTGCTTTCTTTTATAGAGGATATACTCTTTTCTTCCTTAACCTGACAACAAAGTTAGATAGAGAGTTGGCACAAGAGTTCCTTTCACAAAATCATAATCACATTAAATTACTTGTTTCTCTTATGACAAAACTTGCCTATGATTGTTTTGCAAGACTATTCTTGGTGATATGGGTTTTCCCTGGCCAGGTGAGACTACCACTCGTTATACAAAGCAAAAAACTTGGGATTGGCCCATTTGTATTCCATGCAAGGAAACAACAAATCAAGCAAACAAGAGACATAAGGACTTTCCCAACAGAGTCTACATCCATACAAACAAAAATTAGGTGTAGGAGTGGGCGTGGCCCTGACAGAGAAGACAAAGCACTTTCCTAGGTGCATGAGGGACTCTCAAAGACCATATCTCCTTTTGATCACCTGCAAAAAACACATTTGAAGCAAATAAAACACCAAATAGATCAAGGTCTAAGTCTTCCAAAAATAAATGCTGTCAATTTCTTTTGTAATCACTATGTTGGAAGAAAGTGAAATAAGGAGAATTCATTATTTACCTATAATTTATTAATTATGAATCATGCTTGTATAATGGTTATGCATGGCAGGGGAAGTATTTATTTTTGAGAGATACAATGTACCCACTCTTATCGACTACCTTCTCTATGCATTTGAACATTAAACAATGAGCAGCCTAAAAATAAAATGGTGGGTAAGCCTCTACATATGGGGTAACCTTCTAAATATTGAGAACACTATAGTATATGTTGTTGCAAGAAACATAAATAGTTTGTTACAAGTATAAGGTCATTCATTCAAGTTTTTTGCAAGTATAAACAATGTAGTTTAAGTTGTCTTCTCTTAATCTATACAGACCAAGAAATAGTCACTGAGATCTGAGAAGAAAATGGCTAGAAATATACAGCTGCCACTGCTTCAAGAGGGGATCAAGAGGGGATGAAACCTACATAGGAAAACCTCATAAAACTGATAAGACTCTAGAAATGATGTCCTAAAAGCTATGTCTCCACACAACAAGATGCAGATTGATAAAAAAAATAGGAGTGAGGTTAAACATCCTCACCCAATTTTGGCCGCAGCCGCTAAGCCCTTCTATTCACCATAGAAGAAGGAAGAAGAGTTCAAATTTAGAAAATAAACTTAGGGCAGAGTTTAGGGCTACTTTTACCTTTAGGGTTTTGTATACTTTTTTGGGGGGACTAAATTGGAATGATGCAATTTATTTTTGCCTAACCTTAATTTTAGTTTCTACCTTAATGTTCTGAGGGCCATTTTTTCTCTTTTTATTTTTTTTCATCTCATTGGTCACCACGTTGCATACTAATCCTCCTTGCAGCAAGAGGGCAGATATGGAAGATGATTAGTGAAAATACTATTTTAACTTCACTTGAGATTTTTAAATCCTCTTCTAAAGGCTTGGGAGGGCTAGACATTAGGCCGTGGAAAATAACCATAAAAGTTTTCTCTTTTCTTTTACTGCATGCCTTGGTCTACGAATGTAATAAATATAATATGGATTAGATTTAAATACCAACATAGATGAAGTAGTGGCAGGAATACATAAAGCTATGATATACGGCTATGGAATTGACTTTGCATTCATATTTGCACTAGCTAAAATTATATATCAACTCTTTTGTTCCTATCCTATGATCATGCTTGCACATAATAGTAATGTGAAATAATAATTTCCTTTGTTTATTTTCAACTATATGTTTAGATGGAGAGGATACATGTATTTGGAGAAATTTATTTAATCTAGTCTATTTTATATTTTATTAACTTAGTAGTGAATTTGAATTATTTAAGGTGATTGTTGTTACATTTGTAAAAAAATTATTTAACTTCATCCATTTTATTAACTTAGCCGTGAATTTTAATTGTTTAAGGTGATTGTTGTTCTATTTGTAAAAAAAATATTTAACTTCATCCATTTTATTAACTTAGCCATGAATTTTAATTATTTAAGGTGATTATTGTTAAAAAAATTATTTAACGTAGTCCATTTTATTAACCTAGCGGTCAATTTTTATTATTTAATATGATTGTTTTTCCATTTGGAGAAATTTATTTAATCTAGTCTATTTTATATTTTATTAACTTGGCCATGAATTTTAATTGTTTAAGGTGATTGTTGTTCCATTTAGAAATAAATTATTTAACTTAATCCATAATCTAGTCTATTTTATATTTTATTAACTTGGCCGTGAATTTTAATTGTTTAAGGTGATTGTTGTTCCATTTGGAAATAAATTATTTAACTTAATCCATTTTATTAACTTAGCCATCAATTTTTATTATTTAATATGATTGTTTTGCCATTTAGAGTAATTTATTTAACTTACTCCTTTTAAATATATATATATATATATAGTTTAAGAGACCTTATTTAATTATTCATTTATAAATAGATGTGATATAAGTTTACCTAGTGAATAAGTAGTACGCTTTTAGTGTCAACATTGGCATTTAAAAATAAAAATTTAGGGTTTAAGTCTTATTTTACTTGTTGTGGTTAGATGAGAATTACATTAGGAGAGAAATTAAAATGTTTTAAACCTAACTTTTGATCTACGTTCTCTTATCAAAAAAATTGTCTGGTTTGTGCATGGGACATTACAACGCTTATCATCTACCCTCTTTTGGCTTTCAAGAAGAACTTCAAGTTGGGCTGAGCTTATCTTGAATTTTTATTTGTATTCATTTGCAGTTTGAAGATCTTGTTTAAGAGTGTCTATCTAATTCTCAAGTTGTTCTTCATTGTCTCTAACTTCTTCAAGATCAGATTCAAGATGCCTAATTATTCTATCTATTTTGTGGTAGTCCTCTATTTTCTCCTTGAGAGATTATTTTAGATTAACTTCAATCTTTCTTTTTTCTTAAATTTCTTGGGTGAATCTCATAACCCCTAATTCCATTTCATGCCTTACCATAATGACTTCTTTTGGCAGCTTCTCACATAGCTTATATTTATCATTCAGGTCTTCATTAGTATCATTGACTTCACTCTGATTGGCTAATTTTTGATGTAGTTCCTTTCTCTTTTTCATAGAGATACTAAGTTTTTATTTTAGCTCATTATGAAATAATCAGCTTGTTTGAGTCTTTCTCTAAAATTATTGACTTTAGAGTGGGATTGTTCGAGATTATCTAGGGCAGACTGAAGTTGTTCCTTCATACCATATGCATCCATTGAGATTCCCAGATCTTCCTCAAGCTATTAGGCTTTGTTCAGAGGAACCTTGCTCTGATACCAATTGTTGAAAACAAGGCATATAACTAAGAGGGGGGGTGAATCAGTTATCTCAAAATTTCCTTAATTTTCTTTTCTTTCGTTATCTCAATATTCAGTGTTATATCAAAACATGAAAGCATATGTAATCATAAGAACAGAAATAAAATCAACACACATAACAAAAGGATTTTTACGTGGAAACTCTATTAAGGGAAAAACCATGGGGTGACTAACCCAAGATTGTATTCTCTATTAAAAGAATAAAGGAGTACAAAATGGCACTTGCCAATTAGGGTTCACTGCCTAAGCACACTGCTCACAAGAGGCACACTGCCTACAAGAGACTCGCTGTCTATAGAACTTACAGAAGATAATCAAGTGTTTGAACTGATGAGAAGCATCTACAAATGCAAGAGTTTAGTTCCAATTAGGCACAATATACTGATCTGATGCACTTCATTCTTCCTCTATTCAATGTTGTTATTCAGTCACATACCAGACTTGAATTGTTGTTCTCACACTTATCCCTACTTTTCTTCACACCTTATTTCTTTACATCTTTAACATACACTTTACATGCTGGAATCCATCTGGTATATATATCTGTATCAAGGATTTTCATCAACTTTCTAGTCAGAAACAAGAACACTCAAGATATTTGCAAGTTATTGATATGTCAGCTAAAACCATGCTTGATTTGTGATGTGTATCAAAAGCTTAAGCATAGAAGTCATTAATCATGTTGGCCAACAATGTATAATCTCAAAAATTGCTTGATGAACACCTTTCACTCATCCAGATTGAAGTCTGATACTCTGTCGGTCAGTTCTTTCTCTGTCTGCTCTACCTGACTAGAACCCAACACTTAGATGCTCATATCATTTTCATGCTTTATTACCGGAGGCTAAATTTCTGGAGTACATAGTAATGATACCCCTCTTGACTTGTCCAAGTACGCAACTTACTGAGTTACACCATCTGAGAGATCCGGACCTGATTGTCGGACAGGTTGTTACATACTCTGTTCTTGTTCACCAGACCAAAATAATTTTCAATCTGACTTCCGGTATAGGCATACTATGTACTATGGATGTGTGGGAAAGACTTTGTTGCCATCAATGAAAACACTTATGAAGCCACATAGTGTCTCTTGCCAAAACCCTCGTGATGTGTTATGTGTTATTTAGGCCTCCTAGGATGACCCTTGATACTCTTGTAAGGTCAAGGATACTAAGAGACTACTTCTATTATGATCATTCTTTTATTTGTTTCATCACTCTTCTATCTTGGCTCTCCCCTATCTTATTGTTCTATGTTTATGTGTCATGTCTTAGGGGCATAGCATTGTGATTGATGACCTGTGGGCATCCTCATACATGATTGTTCCTAAGGCTCTCTCTCTCTCTCTCATTGTTTACCTTCTTCTAGTGATTCTATCTAGTTAGCGGATGATGAAAACAAACATATACTGATACAGACCGCATCTCCCTTCAGCGAGTAAGCAAAAATGGACCTAGTCCATACATGATGATGGGGTTAATTTATATATCTGATGCTTGGCTAGTAGAATCACTCTATGTGATATTTGATGTTGTCTTATCTTTTCTAACAAATCATAACAATACATCTACTTCGTGCACTTTGAATGGTATCTCACCTTTTTGCTACACTCGGTTCTGAGGTATCTGTAGTATAGCCCAATGGTTATACTCGGTTCTGAACTTGTAGTATAGCCTTGGTCATTGATGTGATTGATTTCATGCATAGATTTTATCATGTGATGTGGTTATTATCTTAAAATAAGATTTCTAACCTCTCTTGTTGTCTTATATTAGCATATCTAATCAATCTGTGTTTGTGAGAACATTTGGCGAACATGGCACATGTCACCTTTGGGGGCATGGGCTTTGTGAGAGCTCTTGTTCCCTTGTGTTTTTTCTCTCTACTTAACCTTCTTGATATAAGTACATGACATCAACCACCTTAAGGTGGGGGCATATATAAGGTAAGTTGTCTGATGATTTTGGTACTAACAAAGCATGTTTGAAAGTGCTCTACAGAGGTGTGATGTTGTATCTCTGGCATGAGTGCACATCTTCATTGTATATTGCATTCAAAGAAGCCCTCTATGGAGGTAGGATGATGTATCTCTTTGGCTAGTGCATATCCTTTATATCCAAAAGCCCTCTACGGAGGCGAGATGGTGTATCTCTCAAGCTAGTGCACATCCTTTTATTTCAAAAGTCCATTGTAGAGGCAGTGTTGGATCTAAGACTATCCTCCCTTAAGCATGTCTTTGGTGGTTGTTGTGGCATAAGACCAACCATCAGGTGTGCCTATAGTGTGTTTGAGATGGTGGGAGTTAGCAATAATCTCCTCCCATCACCTTATTTTCCATGTTTAAAGCATATAGTATGTCTATGGCATACTATACGGAACTCGTGTTTTCCCTATGTCTTCTATGTGTTTTCCCCCTCACGTAGTGTAAAGGGTGTGGCAATGAGTCTCCCTACAGTTGGGTTTTGTATGGCATGTTTCCCCCCTCACGTAGTGTAAAGCATGTGGTGATGACTCTCTATGCTTGTTTTTTGTATGGTGTTTTTTCCAACTTGTGTAGTGTAAAGGGTGTGGCGATGAGTCTCCCCTATGCTTGGGTTTTGTATGATGTGTTTTCTCCCCTTGGTGTAGTGTAAAGGGTGTGGTGGCAAGTCCCCCCTACATTCTTGGGGTTGTGTGTTGCAATTTTTTATTTCCATGCATTTATATATATGAAAATGAAAAATAAAACATCGCTATACTCACCGTGTTTTGCATGATTGCTCTCCTATCTTCATCATGTTTTATGAGTCTTCAATACTATCTTCTCCATGTCTTGTGTGCTTCCTATTGTCTTCATTGTGTCTTGCATGTTTGTGATGTATTTTCTAATGTTTACCTGAGACTAGGGGCTAGAAATAGTCCCTTAATGCATCTCCTTAATGCACTTTAGATGTTTGCTATGTTTTTTACTGTACTTTAATCAATGTATGGGTTATAAGATCATGCATACATTAAAGTGGGTGCTAAATTTTATGTTGTAAAATGTCCCCTTTGGACTTTTACCTCCTAAGTTTAGATCTCGAGTCCCTTAATTTTGATCATGCATGTTAGAAATGACTCCCGGAACAAAAAACCCTAAAACCCATGTGAAATGGGACATAGGGGACCTCTCTGAGCTTAACCCTATCCCAAAATAGGTCCCATGACAAGGGCACCCATGCCCTTGCCCTACCCTATTTTGGCGAGGTCCCAAATTTTAATATCAGCAAAGTTATAGTTAGAGGTGTTCCTTATCAGCATCTGAAGTTTGAATTACGAAATTAAAGCACAAATGCATATATAATCATGTTTAGGACTTCATTTGTAAACTAGAAGATGATTTTGATTTCAAGGCAAACTTATGATCATAGAGCATTCAAGGTATTCATTGTTGCAGAGCAGAATTGTGTTATTTTGTGTTTGTTATTGTAGTTTTGGCTTCATCTTCTCATGTTGTAAAAGATCTTCATCTACTTGAGAGCTACACCTCCGAGGTTATATCTATTTGTGCTTCAATCAATCATTTATCAATTTGCTTTTGTCTTTGTCATGCAAGGACACACACTGTCTATCTATCAACAGTGTTGGAAGGTTTGAATGCCATTCCAAGGCTTGACTGAGGAAAGCTCCTAAACACCATAACCCCTAACCTAGTGCCCACTTATTGTGTTTGCAGGTCATAGGTACTAGATCTTGTAGAGTGGAGTTACAGAGGACTATTGCAGAGTGTAAAGAATTAGGATCTAAATAAAAAGGCAAGAAATAGCTCAGGAAGGGCTTGGGCACTTGCTCTTTTGCCTCTTAGTTTGGTGTCATAAAGAATCTCTAAAGTGGTTGCAATTAATAGAGGAAAACATCCCAAAGCCCTTGAAAAAGCAACACCGTGGGCTTGGACGCCTATTGTTTTGCCCCCAACTTTTCCATATTTTGAAACTTGAAATCTGGTATATTTCTACTCAGTATTTAGCCTATCTCTATGTAAGCAATTATCAGGTTTCATCCATTCATTTACAATTTTGTATAATTGGGGTTTTGAGCTTAATTGGACTAAAATCAATACATTAATTAATCAATTCCAATTTTCCCTATCATTCCAAGTGACAACTAACCTGTAGTTGAGTCCTCTTGTAGAAGTTGTGATTCAACCTGATTAAATGTCCTTGAATGTATTGAGTGAAAGGAGGATCTAATCAAATTACCCATCAATCCCTTCAACACCTCTTTTTATCCTTTACATGGTAGAAACATGAGTACCAAGAATTGGGAAGATTGTTTGACAAGGAGAACATGATTCTAGATAAGAAAAAGGTGGCAGGTGGGACTAGGGCTAAAAACAACAAAATTTATATCTTCAATGTCAACATTGACGTGGATAAGAAAGTTTCTTGTACGAGTATTCCAAATATTTCTCTAAACTGGAAGGTCGAGAAGTTGAAGACAAACATGTTGATCACCAAACCCGTTGGTGTTTGGCCATCAATGGATAGGATAAAATAGTGGATAAGTCGAAATGGCATTTCCCTCCTTTAGAGGTAAGTTTTCTGGAATTAGGGTTTTTTTAAATTATTTTCTAATCCAAATTTGAACATGATAATGTTCTAAAAGATGGGCCTTGCATTTTGGTGAACATAGGCCTTTATATTCATTCTTGGACCCTGAGGTTTGATCCACATGTTGAGTTGATTTAGGACAGCCCTCTTTGGATTAGGATATATAAGCTTCCCCAAGAATTATGGTATGAAGAGGTGTTTAGAATGATTGGAGATGGGCTAGGTGAGTATGTATATAGTTCTAATGCCACTTCTGGCAAGCAATTAGCTGCTTACACCAATATTTGTATTAAGGTGAATCTAAGCAAGCCAACTAGACATGCAATAAAATTGGTTTCTATCTTGGATGAGTGGTATCAAGAACTTGATTATGAATGCCTCCAAATTAGGTGTCTTAGGTGCTAGAAGATTGGTTGCATTGCAAGAAATTATTCCTCTCAGAAGGAAGGGAAGAATGATTCAGTTCCCAACAAGAAGAAAATTGAGCTTGTTATGTGCCCTTCTTCCTGCTAGGGTGAAGCATTGACTTCATCAAAGCATCTTGTGTTTAAGGAGGTGGAAAATATAGTATCAAAGGAGATAGAGTTGGAGCCATGGGAATTTGCTATGACTAGCCCCTAGAACAAGGTTATTGAGAAAATTAGTGATAAGAAGTTTAATGGTAGTGATGATGAGTCTATCAAAGACTCACATGAAGATAAGGAGAATGTTGTTGAGTAGATTATTACAACTCAAAAGGGAAAAATATAGGAAGGGAAAAACATCTATAGCAATCTGGCGGGTGCAACAAGCAATAATGCAAAGGGAAAGAAAAGTAAGGCCAACAAAGCTAAATTGAAGACATTAGAGGATTTGGAAAATGGAACTTAGGCATCAATGAGGAAGTTTGTAAATTCTAGAGGCGAGCACCTCCCTACCAATAAGAAGCAATCAAGCTGATAAGTTGGAATTGTTGAGATTAGGTGTGTCATACACCTTGTAAGTCTTAATATATTTGTATTTATTATGCATACACATATTTTGGGCATCCCACTTGGAGTCCACTATGTGTCACTTATAAGGTGTGTAAGAGTTGCTAAAATGGAAAGAGCTTGTAAAAAGGAAGTTACCATTGGAAACTTGACAAGCATGATATTAGGAGCCAAAAAAGGAGTGCCATATTTAGAGAGTTAGTTATGATTTAATAGGTGTAAGCAAATTTTTATTTTATGGTGGATTTGATTGAAACTCCTATAAATTGAATGCTTGAGGAGTCATTTGTGAGGAGAGTTTTATGGAGGATTATCTTCATGTTAAGACTTTGAGCCCAATGTTTGATGTTACATATTAATACATTATCTTGATCGAAAGGGTTTTCCCCACATATATTGGTGTCTCTTCTCTTATTCTTCTTCTTCCATGTTCTTAAAGCATTAATTTACATGTGATGGGAAATCATCTATGTCTATTTCCACTTTAAAAGCATCATAGTATGTGCTTGTATCAAGTCATTAAATGTCTCATTAATAAGATACTCGAAAGTTCATATTGGATTCTCTTTCCCTTTGAGGAATATAATATGCTTAAATGGTCCTAAGAAGTGTTGTTTGTTCAAACGGTTAATTGAGGTGGAGGTCCCGGATATTTTTTTGATCCAAGAAACTAAGGTTGAAAGTAAGTGTTTTTAGGAGTTTCTCTCTCGACTTTGGAAGGGTGGAGAGGGTTTGATGGTGGATGCAGATGGTTTAATAGGGGGCTTAGCTATTCTTAGAAATTGACATGTTTTTTTGGCAAGCTTGTACTGCAATCTCATCATTGCATTTCAGTTAGATTCAAGGTGTTACAAGAGAGTGACTCCTTTTTTTATTACTAATGTCCATGCTCCTAATTTGGAAGCTGAATGGGCCTTGGAATGGGAAGAATTTAAGGTATTTAGAGAGATGGTTAAGGTGGAAAATTGGATTCTTGGGGGGATTTAAATTCCATTCTCTACCTGGACAAGAAGAAATGTGGTGGTAAGGTAGTAGCCTCTATCTATATTGCCCCTAAGTCAAGTTGGTTTACTTGGCACAATAGATCCAGCGAGGAGGAGAAAATACTTTGTTGACATTACAAACTTTGACATTGTAATTGTTTAAGTCTCGTCCACAAATTGATTAAATAGTGATAGAGCACAGACAATCGTGTAACAAACTATGGATGTTTACAGAGCTATAATAGCCGGCATAGCAGCACGGCTCCATATAGATGCAGAATCCCAGTAAAATGCATTGGATATATTTGTGAATTATACTAATGAGCATCCATTCAAGGGTCGACCCTTGGATCTTGTTAAGGAAAGTAAGATTGTCTAGGAAATAGCAAGTTTTGTCTAGAGTTTTCCACAATAGAAAGTTAGGATTTCTCTAGAGTTTTCCATAAAACTAATAGAACATTCCAGTTTTTCTAGAATTAAAATATAGAATAATCTAGAAAGATGGAATCTTCCAAGCTTCAAGTTTTTTGTAATTATATATATGATTGTACAAAGCTATTGTATACGACTTTTGGATGAAATATAATTCAAGTTAGATAAATGTTTTTCTGAGTTTATTAACTCTGTTTTGCCCTATTTTTTATTTGCTATTATGTTTTCTTGTTTATTGGGCCTGTTCTATCATGGTATCAGAGCCAGGTTTAGCTAGATTTGTTTTCCAGGTTTAGCTAGAGGTTCAGCTGCAGGGCATATAGATTGTTGGAAGTGATATTTGTTTGCAGGGCTACATTATTGCTGGAGTGATATTTGTTTGAAGACTGATTTTATTTTGGCTAACATGGGCTCAACAAATGAAGTGTTTCCAATATTTGATGGAAGTGGTTTTGCAGATTGGAAGATTGCAGTCAAGAATGCTCTGAGAGAAAAGGCTCTATGGAGGATAGTGAACAAAGAAATTAGAGAACCTCAAAGTGAAAAAGAAAAGGAGCTATGGAAATGCAAGTTGGAACAAGCTAGAGGTATTATTGGTAAAGCTTTAAGCCCCAATCTCAATAGAAGATTTGTTGATATTGATAATCTAATAGAGTTGTGGGAGAGTTTAGAAAAGGATTATAAAGATGCAGATATTGCTAGCATGTTTAATATAGAAGAAAAATTGGTGAATTTAGCTCCTTCTGATTTTGAAAAAATGACTGATTATTTCAATGAAGTTACTTTTTAAAATGCCTAGCTGAAGAAAATATGTGCTGAATATGCAAAAAAAGATTTTCAATTGATTGCAATGGTTGAAAGTAAGCTTCCCCAGCCATACAAGGTATTTAAGGAATCAAGGAAAAGGGTTCTTCAACTAAATCCCAATACCCCCCAGCAAACTTTTGATCAATTTTGTAAGTCTGTTTTAGATGAAGAGGTTCAGCTTATCAAAGAAGGACATATTAAGAAGAATCATGCATATGCAGTCAAGAGTAAATTTTCTAGATATGATGGAAAGAAGAATTGGAAAGGAAATCATAAATTTCAAAATAATGATGGTTCTAACCATTTTTCTACAAATGATGGTACAGAAAAACAAGTTGTAAAAAAATTGATTATTTGCATGTATTGTGGAGGTGAAAATCACATGGAAAAATTTTGTTTGAAGAAGAGGGACAATGAAAGGTAGCAATACAAGCCCAAGCATGAAAGGTTCAAGGATGGCAAGAAGGATAGGCATAGCTTTGTAGCCATCTCTCTAAAAAGGCAAGAGAAATAATATAAGGAGGTAATTGCTAGACCTAAAAGTAGTGTTAAAGGGGGATACTTTGCCTCAGATTCTAATAAAGAATGGATTTTAGATTCAGGGGCATCATATCACATGACTGGGGATAGATCTTTGTTTATTGATTTTTATGAAGGGAAGAATTCAGATCAAGAAATTACCATTGGCAATAAAATGAGACTTCTAGTTTTAGGAACAGGGATTGTTAATGTAACAAATGGGTCTTTGAAAAATGTTTTGCTAGTTGAAGGATTAGGGGTGAATCTTATTTTAGTATATAAAATTGCCCAAGCTAGATATGAATTTGTTGTCACTACTGATCAAATTATTGTTAGAGATAGAAAAGACCCAAGCAATATAATTGCTATTGGTAGAGTTGATCATAAAGAGAGTCTATTTAAATTTGTGGGGTTTGTTGATAATGAATACACACTCTCTCATGCTTTTATTGCTCAGACTGATGATATGTCAAAACTTTGGCATGCTAGACTTGGACATATAAATTATAGAAAATTACAAGACATGGTTAGAATGGATATGGTTAGAGGATTAACAAAAATTTCAGATTCTAAAGGTGTGTGTGAAGGATGTGTGTTAGGCAAACATCATCGAGATCCTTTTGATTCAGGGAAAGCATGGAGAGCTAATTATCTGTTGCAACTCATTCATAGTGATCTATGTGAACCAGGGTATCCTTCACTTTCAGGTGCCAAGTATCTTCTCGCTTTTATTGATGATTACAGCAGGAGAGTGTGGGTTTATTTTTTGGAAAGGAAAAATGAAGTATTTGAAGTCTTTCAAAAGTTTAAGGCATTAGTTGAAAATCAAAGTGGAAAAAGAATTAAGTGTTTAAGGATAGATAATGGGGGTGAATATTGCAATTATGTATTTGAGTCATTTTGTGAAAATTGTGGTATTAAGGTGCAAAAGAACAGTTCCTTATACTCCTCAATGAAATGGGGTAGCTGAATGAATGAATAGAACTCTTTTAGAAATGGCTCATTGTATGTTGCATTTTAAAAGTTTGCATAACAAATTTTGGGGTTTCGCTGTTTCTTGTGCTGCATATATTGTGAATAGAATTCCCACTAAAGCTCTCACAAATATCACCCCTGAAGAAGCATGGAGTGGTAGAAAGCCTCACATTGGGTATTTTAAAGTATTTGGGTGTACTGCTTGGGCAAACATTCCTGATGAAAAGAGAGAAAAGTTAGAACCAAAGGGTCATAAGTGTTTGTTTGTGGGTTATAGTGAAGAATCAAAGGCTTACAGGTTATATGATTTGACAACAAAAAAGGTCTTTGTTAGTAGAGATGTAAAGTTTGATGAGTATTCACAACTTACAGCCACTTCCTCTCACTCTACAATAGCAAATGTTTCTATTTTTTCAGATATTTTAGAAAGAAATGAAGCCAATATTGATGAGGATAGCACTACTGATGATGATAATGCTATTGAAAATGAAACTACTAATGCTTGTGCTCAGCTATTTTCTGTAGGTAATGATGATGAAGAAGGTGACATTTCAGCTAGACAAAAGATAAGGAGTGTTGAAGAAATATATAGACAAGGCTCAAAGATCCAAGGAAGGAATGGTAGTGCTCTCATGGCCAAAGCATTAAGAGTAAATGACCCAATCTCATATGAGCAAGATAGAGGAAAGAAGGAATGGGAGCAAGCCATGAAAAAGGAATATGATGCATTGTTAGAGAATAAAACTTGGGAACTTGTGCCTCGGCCCAAAGGTAAGAATGTTATTTGTTGCAAATGGGTTTACAAAACTAAATTTAGATCAGATGGTGCTATAGAAAAATTCAAAGCTAGATTGGTTGCTAAGGGGTTCAATCAAAAAGAGGGTGTTGATTATGAAGAAACATTTGCTCCTGTCATTAAAATGAACACAGTTAGAATTATTCTTTCTTTGGCTGCAAGTCTTGGGTGGCATATCCATCAAATGGATGTTAAAAATGCTTTCTTAAATGTAGATTTATATGAAGAAATATATATAGATCAACCACCAGGTTTTGTAGATCAACAACATCCTAATCTTGTTTGCAGATTAAAGAAGTCACTTTATGGTCTTAAACAAAAACCACAAGCATGGAATGAGAAGATTGATAGGTATTTTCAGCTTCATAGATTTAAGAGATGTAAGTCAAATCCAAATATTTATGTGAAGAAAGTTCAAGATGAGATTCTTCTTGTTGCACTTTATGTAGATGATTTACTCATTGTTGGACCAAATATTGGGCTCATCAATGATTTAAAATCAGATCTTAAGAGGATATTTCATATGAGTGATTTGGGTGAACTAAACTATTTTCTTGGATTACAAGTTTGTAGATTACATGATGGATTGTTCATCTCACAATCAAAATATGCTTTGGACCTTTTGGAAAAGTTTAACATGCTTGAATGCAAGCCAGCATCTACCCCATTTCAATCTGGAGTCAATCTTACTAAAGAATGTACTTCCAAGAGTGTAGATGCCACTTTATATAGACAGCTTGTTGGTAGCTTGGTTTATCTAACTCATACTCGATCAGATATTTGTTTTGCAGTCAATCTTGTAACCAGATTTATGCAGGCACCTAAAGAAAGTCATTGGTTGGCTGCTAAGAGAATTTTATGATATATCCGTGGAACCATACACTTTGGCATCTTCTATGACTATAAATCTTCAATTTCTTTGGTTGGATTTGCTGATTCAGATTGGGGTGGTGATATAGATGATAGGAAATCAACTGGTGGTTATGTTTTCAATCTTGGATCAGGACCTATTACATGGAGCAGCAAGAAACAAACAACTACATCATCTTCATGTGAAGCAGAATATAGAGTAGCAAAAGAAGCAGGCAAGGAAGTAGTTTGGATTCAAAATCTTCTATTTGAGCTTGGTTTTCTACAAAGTTCAGCCAGCACTATGTATTGTGACAATCAAAGTACCATACAGGTTGCCAATAATCCAGTTTTTCATGCTAAAACAAACCATATTGAAATTGATGTTCACTACATTCGGGATCTTGTTCAAGCATCTATTGTCAATCTTCAATTTTGTCCAAGTGAAGAACAAGTAGCTAATATCTTCACTAAGAGTATGATTGAAGCCAAATTCTTAAAATTACGAGGAATGCTTGGTCTATTAGAGGTGAACATTAAGGGGGGATAGTAATATAATGTTCCCCTCTCTTTGTATTTCCCCTCTTTTGTATTTTCTTTGTATTATTCTAGCCAATCTTAAGGGGGGATGTTAAGGAAAGTAATATTGTCTAGGAAATAGCAAGTTTTGTCTAGAGTTTTCCACAATAGAAAGTTAGGATTTCTCTAGAGTTTTCCATAAAACTAATAGAACATTCCAGTTTTTCTAGAATTAAAATATAGAATAATCTAGAAAGATGGAAGCTTCCAGGCTTCAAGTTTTTTCTAATTATATATATAATTGTACAAAGCTATTGTATATGACTTTTGGATGAAATATAATTCAAGTTAGATAAATAATTTTCTGAGTTTATTAACTCTATTTTGCCCTATTTTTATTTGCTATTATGTTTTCTTGTTTATTTGTTTGTTGACATTACAAACTTTGACATTGTAATTGTTTAAGTCTCGTCCACAAATTGATTAAATAGTGACAGAGCACAGACAATCGTGTAACAAACTATGGATGTTTACAGAGCTATAATATCCGGCATAGCAGCACAGCTCCATATAGATGCAGAATCCCAGTAAAATGCATTAGATATATTTGTGAATTATACTAATGAACATCCATTCAAGGGTCGACCCTTGGATCTGAGTGCACTATTGGCCGGTTATCTCTACCACGCATCGGGTGGGAAGCATATGCAACAATTATTGAAGGCAAAGGTGAGATGGAAGGACACTATCAGAGCTAAATCCACAAGAATCATCGGCAAGTATTGGAGAAAGGTTGATGCTCGCATCAAAAAGGCACAAAGAATTGCCCAACAACAACATGAGGAGGCTCAACAACGTGAGGTGGCTCAATAACGTGATGTGGTCAGAACAGAAAAACTTGAGGCTGGAAATGAAAATAAAGAAGGACGATAATTTTGGGGGCTTTTGTTAAGAGCTGGGCAATGGTTTCTTGGTGAAAGAGCTTATAATACTGTTTACACAAGGTTAGAATTCTTATCTCCTTACAGATCTACAATTGATAATTTGTGTTTCTTTGAATAATAATTTTTTTTAAAGATTGGATTTCAAACATGTAATGCCCATTCAAAGTGAATTCAAATGGGTTTGGTGGGTTGTGTTTATATGTTAAATAAAACTTTGGGTGCTGCACTTTTTGGTCTTGCAATGTTTGACAGAAGATTTCAAAATGTGTAGACTGCTTTCAAAAGGCTTTAGAAGTAGATTTGATGTGATATAGACTGTTAATTTTGTTGGATCTTGAGTAAGGTAGACTGGATTATGCTTGATGTATGCCATGGTTTTGAAATATGTAATTTACATTGTGGCTTTATGCAAACATCTCTTCGGTATACTCTTGGTTTACTAAGCAAACTTATTAACTGTTATGAACTAAAATTGATGGTAATAACTTTGTGATCAAAATGATTTAGTAGTAAGTCTTGTTGTGAGTTCGCTTCAACACTGAAGAGAATTGGGCCAAAACAAGAACAAGACCAACCATATCCATTATCTCAATCTTTCAGAAAATAGAAAATAAACGAGGATGAGCAAAGGAATTCCCACTGAAAAAGCAAGCAATAGTTATCCTCTTTTAAATAACTATTTACAGCCCTGGTCTCCTTAAAGATCTTGAATTAACAATAGTTATCCTCTTATATCATCAAAGTCTTGTAGTGTTTTTATAGTAGAAATCAAAATATGTAGACTACTTTTAGAAAGCCTTAGTAGCTATTCTATTTAAAGAGTAGTAGTTCCTTTTAGGAAGTTTTTAAGGTGTTTCTCTACCTATGTAAGATTTTGATTTCTTTTCTTGGATCAGGAAGCATGGTTTATGCTCGACACAAATAGTGCTTGTTATCATCTAAATTGCAAAGTTGGTTTGGGAATAGGTATATTGTCTTATAATTACTTAAATACTAATATTAAGTTGTTCTAGGTTTATACACCATCTATGGTCAGTGGGTTATCCAGAAATTGTTTTCAACTAAAATCCCATTCCACAACTAGATCAATGCTAGATCAATGCTGAGGTTTAAAAGGAGTAGGGTAGGGAAAATAAACCAAGATCAAGGACAGGCCCAACCACCTTGGGTATTCGAAACTTTTAGGCAAGTGAAAATGTGTCACAACTCAATTTTTTTGAATTTTGAATTTGAAAACTAAATGAGAAAAATATAGTTTCATTTAAAAACAAAATAATAAACAAGTTTAAATGACAAATGGTGTAAGGACACTTCTAGAAAAGGGCAATAAATAAGGAACCTTCCCTCCCATCCTCAAGTCAAGACCCTAATTTATGAGATGAATCATTTTTCTCCTTAAATTTATTACCATTGGAAAATTTGGGAACATATTTATGAATTACAAGAGTCCTTTTCCACAAAATTTAATAGCAATCTTGAAAATGGAGAGGAGCATTTAAGATGAAGACTTGGAGTTTCTTCCATGAGGGTCAAGTTTTTTCTATAAATTGCTTGGATTGTGAGGAAGATGACACTCATCTCTAGTTTGGCAGTGGTGGAGAAAACTGTAAGAGTTCTCCACCCCTCATTTTGTTTTCTTTCTTTTGAAAGTTTGATTCTTGAATGTTTGTTAATTTTAGATTTTAAATTCATTTTGATGAATGTTTAGGATGATTGAAAATTGCAAACTGTGTGTATGTTTTTTGAATGGACGTGGCATATGTAACTGCTTCATTTGTCATAAACCCACCCCTTTCCTTTTTGCTTGAACAACTATCCATACCCTGTTCCAAAGCCACGCAGGCACAGACAGGGAAGATAGTAGTGGGATTTGGCTTTACGCCTGTCAACTTCGTTTGTTTGAAAGTTTCTAATTCCTTTTCAACACATCTATTTGGTGCTCATTCTGCAGTCTTTCTGGCAATTAGATTTCATGTTTTGTCTATACTTCCACTTCTGTATATGAGTCTACCAGAGCATTTCTAGTATAATATCTGACAAAAATCCACCTTCAATTATGTTTTGATGAATGTTCATACCCTGTTCTAGGGTCCACAGAGGCTCAGGCAGGGAGGACGTTAGAAATGTTGAAGGGTCTAGGCTTTACACTCGGCAGTTGCATATTGCTTAAAGGTTTCTAAGGCCTTTTCAACAAACCCATTTTTTAACATGGCATTCTATGAGATCACATTTCCTTAAATCATTTTGTCAAACTACTCACATGCTCTATCTAGACTTCCACGTTCTGCATACATGTCTAACAGATGATTTCCAACTATAATATCTAGCAAAAAAAATTCCCCTTCTATCATGCGAAGTCATGCCTGCTGAATTCTTTTGCCTAAAAGTCTCTTAGCCATTTCATCAAATCCATTTTTTGAATCAATGGTATCTCTCTGAGCTATTGCTTCCTCATTTTGGATACATGTCTACTAGTTTTTTTTAATATTTGACCCAAAAAAAAACCCTTTCACTATGCTTGGACAGACGTCCCTACCCTGTATCGAGCACCATTTTCATTGGTATTACGCCTGTCAATTCCATTGGCTGGAAAGTTTCTAAAGCTTCTCAACAAATCCATTTTGTGCATATCCTGCCATCACGGCCTTCCATGGGATCACATTTCTTTAGGCAATTTTGTCAAACAGTTCACATGCCTCTCTCCCCTTATGGTTTGATGGATGTCCATTTCCTGTTCCAAAACTCCATTGCTACAGTGGATGTTGGCAAGGTTGAGGAGTATGGATTTACACTCGCCAGTGCATTTGCTTAAAAGTTTCTAAGGCCTTTTCAGCAAACCCATTTTGAGCATACTCTGCTATCATGGCGTTCCATGAGAACACATTTCTTTGGGTCATTTTGTCAAATAGTTTTCATGACTTGTCTGTGCTTCCATGTTTTGAATACATGTCTACCAGGTAGCTTGCAACTATAACATCTGATGAAATTTGTCTTCTTTTATTCTTTGATGTATCTCCATACCTTGTTCTATGCCAAGTTTGTTGAAAATAGCCCACAGTTCTAAGTGTTCCAAAAAAAAATCATTAAAAGAAATTGGGTTAATATTTCATCTTAGGAGAGTAAATTTGCATCTATTATGTGTTCGAATACTACTATTGAAAAATGTTGAGATAGTTAAGATAGACAATTCACCGATACTCAACCATATTGGAATCATAAATTTACCAAGTCCTATCAGGCTAGGCTCAAACAAATGATTTATGAAATTTATCCCCATTAGTTTTTTTTTTTTAATCAGCTACAGAGGAAACAACTCACATAGTTCTGTATATGTTCTATGATGAGTGTTTAAGAACTCACTAAATAAATGACCAACTAAATCTCGGTATCTGAAATTTGGGTTGTGTTAATTAATTTCAAACTAAGACATCTTGAATATATTATGTATCTAAATAATACCACTATATATATATATATATATATATATATATATATATATATATATATATATATATATATATATATATATATATATATATATATTATGGTTGATGGTCTTTATAACTAAAGAATACAAACTACCAAGAGTGCATCACGAAAGGAATTGCCTCTAAATAATATAACTGTATTTAAATTTCATAAAGATGAGAAAACTCAAGAGAGTTTGGATCCTAAATTTGGTCTTTAAAATAGCATTGTATAGAGTCTTCAGAATATATAAAACTCAAATACAAATAACTAACCTAACTAAGGATAGTGTATAGAATATCATGATGACGGCATGTTATAGGTTTAACGAAGGCTCCGAATATGATGATGACGTCTTATTCCAAGTTCGACAAAAGCCCCAAAAATGATGATGATCATCATCATCCTGATCTTTTGAGAGGGTTACCTTGGCCGCAAAAAGGGTCATATTACATTCATCATCCTGATCATGCTCCTTAGGAGACCTGATATCACAATTATCCCCTGATCTTAACTGAACATGATGATGACGTCATCCTTAGCATTTCAATGAAGCCCGAATATCATGATGACGTCACCATCATCTTCCTTTCCTCGGCAGCATGACCATATTCATATCCTCCTATTCTTCTTCAACATGATGATGATGAGCATGATGATGATGTTATTCTTTTCCCCGATATACAAGAGCGAAACATCCTGATGATGTCATCTGGACCTTCAGGAGGGAGAGCATCATATTTCTGAAATATCATGATGATGAAGTTAATGTCGGCCAACGTGTTTTTTTGGCACGCCGATAGCGATAGTCATGCCGATGGGCGGGAAATGAGGCGGTGGAATTTTAAAGTGTTTTTTTTGGCGCCTCTGGCATTTTTCGGTCAGCGATGGTTGACCCGATGAAGTTTGAGCAGTCTGAACGCATTTTTGACGCGTTTTGAGAGGATTTCTGATCCGATTTCCACAATCTTGCGCAGTCACCTGGATTTAAATGCTTATTTTAATTTCCTGCTATTTATGTGATAAATGTGAAACTTATTGCTTGTCTTGTCTTGCAGGCTTGCAGTTGAGGAAGCAGCTGGAAAGTCAACACAGTGACCTCATGGAGCAAGAAGATAAGGATAAAGTGCGAAAAGTCAAGGCCATTCAAGTAAAGGATAGAGTTGCAGCTGGAGGTATTACTACAATAGACAAACAGAAGTTATTACCCAGCTGCCGGAACTTCTCAGAAGAGGCAATATTTCGCCCAGATTTGACACTGCTCAGAGTATTTTTTTGAAGACTGGTTCACCTGTATTTATTGCTGTAACCAAGGGTTTGAACCAGGGGTTCAGTTAGGTTTTTGCTGTAGTGAGGACAATCAGAATGTTATATATTGTGCCTCTCTACACTGTAATACTTCACAACAGGGGCTACAACAGGGATTGTAGGAAAACACAGTGAGTTAGCTTAGCATAGTTTAGAGGTAGAAGAAGGAGGTCGCCTGTTTGTCTGCAGTAAGGTGCGCGTGGAATGTCTGGCTGCCTTACTGTATCTGTAAAGCTTGTAAGTTCTCTGTAGTATGATCAATGAAACTAAGAGTCATTCCTACATTGTAAATCATGTATGACTATTTGTTTCTAATATAATAGAATCTGGAGTTCTGCATCTATCTTCTGAGTGTTCTCCTGCTCTTCTTTGTGTTTTGAAATATCTTCTTTGAGAGCTTGCAATTTTAAATGTATGTTTGTGAAAATGCTCAGAACTTGCATTTAGGGTTTTTACTGTGGATTTGATCAAATTACTGTGGTATTTACATAGTGCATAACAGAAACAATTAGATCCTTCGGTAGATTAAATGAGTTATAGATTAGATCTTTCTAACTTTTCCCAACCCATCTGAACTATTTAGCTAAAAACGTAGAAATCTAAAGGAAATTGTCTCAAATTTGAAGAAGCATGCATAACAGAGTCTAAGTAGACAGTTTTCATAAGTACATGAAGAAGAAAGCTGCAAAAAAATCCAAGAAAACCCTCTGAAACTTGCAGCCTAGTATCACCTTTATGCAAATGAACAGAATACTTGTTGAAATCTATGACCTTTTTGCATATTCTTAGGCCAGTGAACCACAAAACAAACCTAAACTACGTAAGGCCCCTTGAACATTACAGCTTCACATTGACCAACTGAACTTGACCAACCGAACCATTGTAGACTTGGGATTAGTTGAATCTCAAATGATTCCTTCTTATCTTTCAAGTATAGTTTTAGTTCATGTCATGTGAATTTTAACTTATTGTTATGATTGCATCAAAACGATCATCAACAGTTTTTGGCGCTAAATAGAGGGCTAGAAGGCTGTATATCGCAATCATCAACAGTTTTTTGGCGCTAGAAGGAGGGCCAGAAGGCTGTATACTGCAATCATCAACAGGACCAAGCGGGTCCTTACAAAATGGACAAGGGTAATCATTTTGGATCTTCTAAGTGTTTTCTAGAGAGTTTTCTCAGAGAGGGATTCCATGGTCAACATGATTCAATGATGACATTGTAGGGACCCAACTCCTTATTAACAAAATAATACTAACTCTGAATACAAAGATACTGAGGGAATAATTTTTTTGATCTAACAGATGCAAGAAATGTGAAATTTTACTATTAATTCTAAGAACTTCTTAATGCATATTATAGATTTGAGATGAACTTGAGTTTAGTTTTCTAAAATCATGTAGTCCTCTAAAATCATCTAGTCATGAAAGATCACCAATTTTAAATCAATTGAAGAGAGAAAGTACATTACATGAGAAGTACACTTAAGTCCTTCGTTACATCCTATGTTCATTTTTTAGAACTTGTTTTTTCTCCAGCATCTTGTATTCTTTTTGTTTGCACAAAGCTTAGCTAGACAATCTCATGTTAACACGACTCAGAAATTGCTACACATTATTATCATGATTTTAATTATAAAAGAACACCCTATATCCAAGGGACTTGAGTATTGGGGGCATCCTTCACTGTCCAGACTACCTACATACCCTGTATCCATGGGATCAAGGCCCTCCTTCGAATGTGACTACACAAGGAACGTGATTATATAGTTCTATCTTGCACTATGTTTAATGCAACTGTGAGTGGGTACGCAACCCTTTCTAGGGACCAGTTGTCCTAGATAGTTCTTCGCCGACTGCCACCCACTCGAGTGATACAGTGACAGAATTCCAAAGAAACTAATTTTGCAAACACACCTCCCAGGAGTGTTTGATGTTTAAGTTTTTCATATGTGAATGGTTTACCTAGTACGCATTCTGTTTGATGAGGTTTTTCGTTGATAGTTTAAAAGGTTTTCTATCATGGTAATCACCATACAACTATTTTGGTAGACTCATCCTTTCTCTTTAGTTAATATTTTTATTAAGGTATCTGAGGAGATTTTCCCTTCCAGCGGATTTAACTTCGACATGTCCCTTATTACTCCCCGACAATTTAGAGGGACGGTGCCTAGACATCGTTGTTGCATCTATGTTAGGCACGAGGTACTTGGTTCAATGCAATGGTATTAACTATAAATGTGACACAGAGGTGCCATAAAAACTAAACACCGTGATTTGGTTTATGTTTCAATTCTTGTTTAAATTTTTTACCTAACTAGAAGGAAAGGAAAAATTCTAAATTGTTGGTCAATTACTAACAATATCAAAAAAAGCTAGATCTAAAATTAATCTAGTAAAACTATGATTCTTTTAGTAAAATTTAACCAATATCATTTGGCCATAGTTATTTAAGCTAGTTTCAACCCAAAATTAAGTCAATACCAAAAATGGATGGACATCTACCATAATAAAGGGATTAGCATAAAAGATCATAGACTCATTTGCACAATAGTAAGTTTTGTAAAAAGATAATACATCTATTAAATAGCAATTTGGGTTCTATTGTTAATCATCAAAGGTGAACTTGCAACTTGTAAAAGTGTGGAAGTTTAGTTTTCTTTAGTAATATATCCTTAGTTAAACCTATTTAATCAAATCTACAAATTTTCTTGAATGAATATTGTTATCATATTTGCTAGATTTATTTTCTAAGGTTGTTTCATCTAGCATCTAACCACTTACCATTATTAATCTAATCTAAGGATTTCTATAATTACCAATGTAATATAGTTGTGCCTAGGGTTACTTATTCCCAACCTTGTAGAGTTCAAGTGATGGGATTTGAAATTGTACAGATAATCCCTTCTAGGACTTACAACACTTATTGTAGGTTTTCCTATAAGGTTTTGAGTATCCCTACTTTCCTTCTAATTTCCAATAGGGCTATTCCATGTTTGTGATCATAAATGGACATGTTTGAGCTATCATTTCATGAGAAGACTTGAGGAGGTTAAGGATGATCCATTTGAGAATTCATGAAAGTTGGATGGGAGGTGATAACCCTTTTTTTATTTCATCTAAGATAGAGACTACAATGTCAATTAATGCTATTCCCAATAAGTCCCATTATCATATATGTAGGTGCCATTATAATAATGCATGAATCCTCTATTTAATGAAAGACCATAGTGATAATACCTATCTCTAAAGTCCTAATGTTACATATTTCATATTTGTTATATTCCTTACTTGAGACATTTTCTTCTATGGTGTTGTCTATAACTAAATGAACATGTCTCTAATATTTGGTCCTAATTTGTGGTAACAAGTATCTAATTTCTTTCTTCCATGTGATTAAGAACAACTAATATATATAACATCATGTAGATCTATCAACATATGAGTACATGTATTCTATCCTTAGACCATATTAATGTCTATACAAATCTAATAATGTGTCTAATGGTTATCATATGCAAATTAATATGATATCTATTAATGCATCAATTTAATTCTAATTTTGAAAGATTGACTTGCACTAAGTCTATTGAATTGAATCCACAAAATATAGCATGAGAGAATCATATCACTTTTTCAATAAAATATACATACATGTTAAACATTAAAACTATGCAAATGCTTACATATAATTTCATTATTTACTTTATTGATTTGATTAACTTCTAATTTATACTCAACTCAAAATTTAAAATACATAGATTCACTTGGACTAACAATCTCATTGAGATCAACACAAACCGAACATTAATAAACATTTTATAGTTGAACTAGCATACCATTATCCTTCTTATAATCCTTAACACTTATACTAAACTATGGTTTCAAATACAAAGACAATTATACAATTATAAAAGCAATTATACCAATTTAACTACAATAGATATAAAGACATTTACGGTGATTACTTGAACCCTACCAATTTATTGACCATTACTAAACAAAGATCATGTTTATATTCACATTTTGAATATTGTTATCATATTTACTACATTTATTTTCTAAGGTTGTTTCATCTAGCATCTAACTACTTACCATCATTAATCTAATCTAAGCATTTCTATAATGACCAATGTAATATAGTTGTGCCTAGGTTTACTTATTCACAACCTTGTAGAATTCATGTGATGGGATTTGAAATTACAGATAATCCCTTCTAGGAGTTACAACACTCATTCTAGGCTTTCCTATAAGGTTTTGAGTATCCCTACTTTCATTCTAATTTCCAATAGGGCTATCCCATGTTTGTGATCATAAATGGACATGTTTGAGCTATCATTTCGTGAGAAGACTTGAGGAGGTTAAAGATGATCCATTCGGGAATTCATGAAAGTTGGATGGGAGGTTATAACCCTTTTGTAGTTAATCTAAGATAGAGACTACAATGTTAATTAATTCTATTCCCACTATGTCCCATAATCATATATGTAGGTGCCATTATAATAATACATGAAAAGACCATAGTGATAATATACCTATCTCTAAAGTCCTGATGTTACATATTTCATACTTGTTATATTCCTTACTTGAGACATTTTTTTCTATGGTGTTGTTTATACCTAAATGAACATGTCTCTAATATTTGATCCTAATTTGTGGTAATAAGTACCTAATTTCTTTCTTCCATGTGATTACTTGAATAATTAATATATATAACGTCATGTAGATCTCTATTCCACATTATCCACATACGAGTATGTGTATTCTATCCTTAGATCATATTAATGTCTATACAAATCTAATAATGTGTCTAATGGTTATAATATGCAAATTAATATGATATCTATAAATGCATCAATTTAATTCTAATTTGGAAGGATCGACTTGCACTAAGTCTATTGAATTGAATCCACAAACAATAGCATGAGAAGTTCATATCACTTTTTCAACAAAATATACATACATGTTAAACATTACAACTATGCAAATGCATACATATAATTTCATTATTTACTTCATTGATTTGATTAACTTCTAATTTATACTAAACTCAACATTTAAAATACGTATATTCACTTGGACTAACAATCTCATTGAGATCAACACAAACCCAACATTGATAAACATTTTATAGTTGAACTAGCATACCATTATACCTCTAATAATCCTTTAACACTTGTACTAAACTATGGTTTCAACTATAAAGACAATTATACAATTATAAAAGTAATTATACCAATTTGACTACAATAGATATAAAGACATTTACGGTGATTACATGAACCCTACCGATTTATTGACCATTACTAAACAAAGATCCTGTTTATATTCACGTTTTGAATTAACTACTTTAAGTCAATGGCCTAATTTAGGTTTCTCATGGATCAAGAGCAAAGACTGGTAGTATTCTACTATATTCCCCAAGCATTTAAAAATTTCTCAATATCCATCTAAATAAAGATATTGTTTTGAGGCATTTCACCTTAATAGAATATATAAGGTATTAAAAGAAAGAAGCAAGTTAAAATATAAAATTTCAATTAAATCAATGGCCCAAAAGACATGCAATAAATTGCTAAACTTATCACTACACTACTACTAATCCTATCTAAAGGTTTATAATGGTGGGTCGATGCCCATCAAACATATTCAACAATTTCCTAAGGAGAAGAGGTCTAAGTTGGAGAACAAGGCTGTGAAGTGTATCTTCATCGATTATGGCATCGGTGTGAAAGGGTACAAGCTTTGGAATCCAATGGCTGAGAGAGTTTTGTATACCAGAAGTGTGATCCTTAGAGAGCTCAATCCTTGTTATGTTGTCTTGCAGCCAGAGAAACAAGAGAAGAAAGAGGATGTAGTTCATCTTTCTTCCACCCCTGAGAAAGTTGAATGAAAAACATCTATTGGACCTAATAATGAGGAAATCTCTAGTACTATGAAAGTTCAAAAGAAGACGAAGAACCTCAACCTTAATCTTTGAGGAGGTCCATACAGATAAGGTGGCAAACTGATAGGTTTGGTTATTTATTACCTGATTCCAATAGTAATTTTTTTATTTATTTCTAACACAGATGAGCCTAGAAATGTGAAAGAGGCTATGGGAATGAAAGATGCAAGTTCCTAGAAAAAGGCCATGGAAGATGAGATGGCTTCTTTGGAAAAGAATAATACTTGGAACTTGGTGCCTTTTCCTGAAGGACAAACACCTGTTAGATGCAAATGGGTGTTTAAAAAGAAATTTAGTGCAGATGGCAATGTTGAGAAATATAAGGCTAGATTGGTTACGAAGGGGTATTCGTAGGTGGAGAGAATTTACTATGGTGAGATCTTCTCTCTTGTTGCAAAGATGACATAAATATTCAGTTCCAGTTATCTCTTGTAGTAGCATATGATCTATAAGTGGAATAGATGGATGTGAAGACAACATTCCTTCATGGTGACTTGGAGGAGGAAATCTATGTCACAGCCAGAGCACTATGTGTTGAAAGGTAAAAAAATTTGGTTTGCAAGTTGAAAAAGTATTTGAATGGTTTGAAACAGTCTACTAGAATGCGGTACCAAAAGTTTGATACCTTTGTGTTGAGTATTGGATTTCTAATATCAAAATTAGATCATTGTGTTTATTACAATTTTGACAATGATCGAATTCTCATAATTGCATTGTATGTCGATGATATGTTACTCATTGGAAATGGTAAAAGTTTGATTTTTGATTTGAAGTCTCAGTTGTCAACACAGTTTGAGATGAAAAATCTAGGGGCAGCTTGGTACATTCTAGAGATGGAGATCAGAAGAGATAGAGCAAACAAAAAAGTTTCGTTAGGCTAGAGTAAGTTTGTTAACTCTATATTGAAGAGATTCAACATGGTAGATTGTAGACCTTTGACTATTCATGTAGTACAATGGGGACAAAGTTATCTATTGCAGATTGTCCAAAGTCTCCTTCTAAGATGGAGGATATGACCAGAGTTCTTTATGTTGGTGCAGTCGGCAATTTGATTTATGTGATGGTCTGTAGTAGACAAGACATTGTCGAAGCAGTGGGAGTCCTTAGTTGATTTATGTCTAATCCTGGATGGGTACATTGGGATGCAGTGAAGAGAGTGTTCAGATATTTACGAGTTACTTCTGAGTATTCCTTATGTTATCATGGTTATCCTACAAGACCTCGGCATTCACTTTGTATTTATGGATTTGTGGATTCAGATTGGGTAGGTGACATTGATAGCAGGAGATCCATCAGTGCTTATGTGTTCACTATGTTTGGTGGTGCTATTAGCTGGATGAGTAAGCGATAACCTATGGTCCCTTTGTCAACTACTAAAGTTGAGTACATGGTAGCAACTCATGCTTGTAAAGAAGCCATTTGGCTTAAGAGATTATGTTCTGATGTTGGGTTTGATGTACATAAGATTAATATTTTTTGTGACAGTCAGAGTGCCATATGTTTGGTGAAGAATCCTACTTTCCACACAAGGAGTAAGCATATTATTGTCTAGTACCATTTTTCTCATGACATTATAGAGGATGGGAAGGAAAACTTGGAGAAATTTGACACTTTGACGAATGTTGTAGATTCCTTGACAAAACATGTGAGCACAAAGAAGTTCAAATGGTTTTCAGAGTCTATGGGCCTCTCAACCCCTAGGAATTTAATCATGGTGTTGATACTCCCTTTGCTCTTGCAAGGTGATCGACAAGTTGGAGAATGTTAGGAAAATTGTCTCAACCTTGCAACTTCGAAAGGTTACCATTCTTCCTAGTTTTGGTCTTTTCGAATATCCTTTATTTTGGAGAATGGGTTAGAAATTTCAAAGTTTCCAAAAGGGCTAAAAATGGTAGGACTTACTCTTTACATTTGACCTTAGATTGACTCAATTTTTTTCCCAAAAGGTGAGGAACTGCTAAGTAAACATCTCAGGTGAGTTTCGACTCAAGATCATATCTAGATTGTGAGATATTAAAGTTTCTATTTTTTGAAACTGCTAAAAAAAGTTTCAAACTCAGTTTTGAGGCACTTAGAGGTCCCTAAACATCCCAAAATTTGTCTTAACCAATGAATTGGGTTATAATGTGATAGATCTCTTCACAAGCTTTCTGACGCATTAAACAATTTATCAATCTGACACCCAGATCAAAAGTTATGGCCTCTAGAAGTTGGACCTCCTGTTTTTGGGAAATGTAAAAATGTGTTGGACACTTAAAAGAGTTGTAAAGGGGAGAGTTACACATGTTGTTATATGATTTGGTACATCACAAGGCATTTCTGATTGGAGATAATTTGGGTGCCACTTTTGGGTGGTTTTGCCTCATGGTTTTATAATGACCATTGATGGTTTACTTTATTGTATCTCCTATATATCACAAGCTTGAGATGGAGGTTGTGTGTAAGAATCTTATAGATGTTGAGTTACCTTTTGGATATCTGGTTGGTTATACTCCTGTGAAAGCTTTGTCTGCAAGTATATTGTAATCTTCTTGATTCATGAATAATATATTAGGCAGATTTAGAGTGTGGGATTTTTTACTTAAAATGGTTTTCCCCATGTATATCTTGTGTTGTGATTTTTGTATTTTTATTTGGATGTTATTACCTTTATGTTAATGTGCATCTTAATATGTAATTGTAAAAGATTAAAAAATTGCATAAATCTTTTCCTCAGTAGATCAGTGTAGGAAACATTTCTGCATAGCTTGCTTCCTTTAAGCTAGTGACCTAGTTAAGCATAGCCAAGACATTAATACCACTTCTAGAAAGTCCAAAATCAAAAGAAGTTATATGCATATCAAAATAACATAGAGAGATCATTTGAGGTTGGAAACATGATTATTCTAAGATTTCATCCATACAAGCAATCTTCCATCAAGAGAAGTGGGGCTAGAAACATCAAACCTTACTTTTACAGACCATACAAGATCATGTGAAAGATTAGTAAAGTTTTTTATGAATTGGAGTTTCCAGAGAATAACAAGATCCATAATGTTTTCCATGTGTGTTGCCCAAAAAGGACACTTGGAGAACATGTCACGCCTGTTGATGCATAAATCTGTGGGTTTAATCCAACAGCAACATGGGAAACTTCAGAGATGTGGGATTGGCCCCTGAAGTGACCTCCAGATTTTAAGGAAGCTGGCTCTTCCGTTCTTCAATGGGGTTTGAGAAAAAGGTCAGAAAGAAACTAGATTGTAGAAAATAAATGCCTAATCTATGGCAATCTGCCGGATTAAAAATCAGTTTGCACAATGTTAACCATGTAAGATTTAACTGGAATATTAAAGAGCATCAATGCATGATTAAGACCTAGTTTTAAAACATATTAAACAGAGGCAGAGAAATAGAGAAATCAAAAGCAAGAAACAGAGATATCTAATATGCACAGAACACCATCTCATTATTTGAATAACCAATTACAGAGCCAAAAGTTGCTGCACAAAATGACTATTACATTCTCATAAGAAAGAAACTATTAAGGCAAAAAGAAAGAAAATCTATGTCTGCTGCACAAAAATCTCTATCTAAAAAATGTAGAACTCTATATATTTATGAAGAAGAACTCCTAAACTATGTCTCAAATCTACCCATTTATAACCTGAAAGACCAAACAAAATCTCAACGACCTCTGCATAATCTGACACCAAATCTAGCAACAAATCCATTATTTGAAACTAAACTGCTATTTCTTTTTGCCCATGGCTAGAAAAACTATGGACCTGTGTGAGAAAGAAAACTCCTGCCACTTCCTGTAGCTTACTCATGAAATAAAATATTGCTGCAACTTATTTTAGGGCTTCATATATTTTAGGGTTTTTTCCAATTATTCACCTTTCCCGTGGAAGTCAAATTTTGCTTTGGAATAAAGTCTCACTTTAATATTTTACCCCACGTCATATTTTAATAAAAATAAATCTTTATTTAAAAACTGAACTTTTCTGTGGCTTCATAGAGGCATTCATAAAATATTCAACTTATGAAAAGGGTCCTAGCACCATGTATCTAATAAGAAATGATGCAATTTAAAATGAAACAAAACATTATATTATTCTCCTGTGTGCGGGTTGCTCCATGTGCCTCTTTCTGCATCCTCCTGTTATTTCTTTCTAGTGCTTTCCCTACATGGTGGCTTCCACAGAAATTTGAGCTGCTCTCCTTTCTCTACGGTGTTGCCAAGTGTCACTCTCCGTATCCTCCTCTTATTTCTCCTGCAGCCTTTATTCTTTCGCGTGGAGGAATAAAAATGAGAGCCACTTTACTTGGTTTTACTTTATTTCATATGGTTTCAACTTTTATGAAAGAGGGACCCACGATCATTATTATAATAAACACATTATTATAAATTTAGCTTTTCATCCCGTGAAAACATGTTGCACCATGATCAAAAAGAAACAAAATACTTATTTCTCCCCTCCGCTTAAGCCACGTGCCTCCTTCCGCATAGTTTTGAGTTATTTTTATTGCTGCACTCCTTTTGATCCGCAGTTTCCAAGTGGAAGACTCCGTACAAATTTATTTCTCTTCATTGCTGTGGGTGCTTACATCTGGCAGCCTCTGCAAGGTTTTGAGCTGCTCTTTATGCTCCTCGGGTGCTGACAAATGGCACACTCTGTAATCATCTTTATTTTCTTCCCACACCGTTAGATCATTTGCATCTTATAGTGGCTGAGTATTTCAGTTTCTTAGGTTCTGTGTCTCTTAATATCTAAATTTGGTGAAGGCTGAAACTGTGTTTAATAAGACAGTGATATCATTAACATGGCTTCCATGGTATCTACTCCAAGATATAACTATCTTGCACTGTGCATCATGAATATAACAAGCAGCCTTACTAAAAATTGATCCATCGTTTAGCGAGAAAAATCTTTATTGCAGATGGGTCTTTTGTTTATGGCTGAACCTACTTTTCTTTAAAAAGATAGCAGCATCTTTGACTTATAAGCATTGAATGATGCAACCTCCCTCTTTATAACCTAATCTTTATGTGATAGTAGTGTTATGTAGCAACCATTAAAAATACTGGCCGCTGCTTACTGAATTGTTGGCAGCCTTTGCTGTGGCTTGAATAATTGAAATGTGGTATTGAAGGATTACCATAGCTATGATCAAGAGTGATCATGCCATATCTTTTCATACCGATTATGCCTTTGTTTTGGTAGTGGCTGGCAGCCATGTCCATTAGATATGACTGTGTCTCTACTTGACAACAACATACCTCACTCCCATATAGGCTATACCCTTCATTATTAGACCATGCATCATACATCTCTTTGCACATCATGTATATGTTGAGCCTTGGATTTTAAAAGTTAGAGACAGTGCCATTGCTTTCTTATGTTGAGTGCTTCATATTGAATATGTATTGACTCATATAGAATCTTTGATATTGACTGAGACTCAGTAAAAGGGAATCTGCACCTTTTATAAAGAATAACAGAAATAAAAACCTGTGAAAAGAACCACAAACCCTATCAAACTGTTGTGTATCAAAATTTCAAAATGGTGTGTAAAAGCACATAATGCCTTTATTGGACTTTCCACCATTAGATAATGAGGGGAAACTCATTTTAGTACCTAAAGCTATTATTGACACTAGAGTGAAGAAATTGAGAAACAGATGCATCACAAAGTATTTGGTTCATTGGGAGAATCTACATGCACAAGATGCTACTTGGTAAGGATCAGAGATCTTGGAGCATCCAAATTTATATCTCTTGAGGGTGTGATGTCTTGTCATGGTGGTGTGGATTCCCACTGGGTGTGTACCGAACACTAGAACCCACCCATGATTAGGTACGCTCCATATGACCATGTGTCTACCTTGTGTGCTACCTCCAAGCCTTTAAATAGGATGAAAACCTCACCCTTAATGCCTGTAGTGTTTGTTATCTCCACTAAGATAGTCTTTTGGTGTAGTGGCACATCACATTGATATCAAAGCTAAAGTCTCAAGGTCAAGCCCCATAGAGCATGGTGGGTCTGTGATGTCTTGTCCTAGTGGTGTAGATTCTTTCTCAACATGTACCCAACAGTCGGACCCTCCTATGATCATGTGAGCTCCATTTTTCCATGTGTCCACCTTGTGTGCTAACTCCAGGCCTTCTAGTGGGATGAGAACCTCACCCTTAAGATCATGTGAGCTCCATTCTGCCATGTGTCCACCTTGTGTGCTACCTCCAATCCTTCTAGTGGGATGAAAACCTCACCATTAAGGTTTGTGGTGCTTGTTGTCACCACCAAGCTAGTCTATTGGTGTAGTGGAACATCACATTTATAGTCATAAAAATAATTTTAAGGTAAATATATTCATCTCCAACTAATCAACAATTATGTTAGTAGTATTATATTTATTATGTCATCAATCAATGGGCATAAGATTCATGGCATTTAGAGTATATATGTTGTTCCACACCAAACTTTCCACTCAATAAAAGATTAATTTTGAGGATTTAGAGATAAAGATTTAATAATTATGCCAAGAGGCATTTTAAGTGACATTAAGAAGTCTCTTATGGTGACCATGTCAATGTAAATAAAAACCCCTTAACTTAAATTTGACCACCATTTACATGTCAAATATTTAATATTTACTAATAAACATATATTAATATTAATAAATATTATACATAGCTTAATATATATATATACAATTATTATAGAGTTTTATTACCTACCTTTAGTCAAATATAGTTCATCTATTATTTCTTAACTAGTTATTACTAGCATACTGATATTTAAAAAACATATCTATAGTATGCCGAGAGATATCCTTCTCGAGGTACCTATTCCACCTATGTGTGGTAAATTGATTAAAAAATAGGTGCCTCAACGTACTTTAGATATATTTTTTAAATATAGGTATGCTAGTAGCATCCCCTACAAGCTTAATTCTAACTATATTATATATCTTCAAAATTATTATAATTATATAATATAATATATTAAATAATATAGGTTAGATATATTATTATAATATATTATATATTAGTTATATATAATATAACCCTAACCCTAACCCTAATGTTAGTCTTGATAGTAATTCTAACACTAAACTTAATTCTACCCTTACATATACTTAAACCTAATTCTATTCCTAATTCCAACCCTTATCCCAACCCTAATTCTATCCATAGTTCTATATATAGAGATATAAATGTAAATGAATTTTAGTTTTTTATTATAACTATAACCCTAACCTTAACATTCAGGCCAATACTAACCCTAATTGTAACCCCAACCCTAACCCTAATTCTAATCATAGTTTTAACCCTAATTATAATATAAACCCTAACCCTAACACTAATTCCAACACTACTTCTAACTATAATTTTAACCCTAACCCTAAATCTAATTATAATTCTAATCTTGATTTTATCCCTAACCCTAATTCTTACCCTAGTACTAATTCTATTACTAGTTCAAACCCTAATTCAAGTCCAAATTATAATGATAACCCTAACCCTAACTCTAATTCTAACCCTGAAACCCTAATCTTAATTCTACCCTTATATGTGTCCCTATATAATACAATAGGTATGCTGTAATTATATATAATATAACCCCAACCCTAACCCTAATGTTAATTCTAATAGTAATTCTAACCCTAAGCCTAATTCTATCCCCAACCCTAACAATTTTAACCATATTTCTAACCCTAATTCTAACTTGAAATTGAACCCTAACCCTAACCCTAACATTAATCCTAACAATAGTTCTAACCCTAATTCTACCCCTAGATCTACTTAACCCTAATTCTATTCCCAATTCCAACCTTAATCCCAACCCTAATTCTAACCATAGTGCAATATATATAGATATAATGTAAATGACCTTTGTTGTTTTATTGTAACTATAACCCTAACCCTAGTTTTCACCCTAATTCTAACCAAAATTTAAACCCCAACCCTAACCTTGATTCCAATCATAGTTTTAACCCTAATTCTAACTTAAACCCTAAGCCTAACCCTAATTACAACACTAATTCTAACAACAATACTAACCCTGATTATAACTGTAATTGTGACCATAACCTTAAATCCAATTATAATTATAATCTTGATTTATCCCTAACCCTAATTCTTACCCCAATACTACTTATATTACTAATTCAAACCTTGATTCAAACCCAAATTATAATTATAACCTTAACTCTAACATTAATTCTAATAGTGATTCTAACCCTAACGATAACCCCAATTCTAACCCTAACCCTCATTCTATTGCTAAGCTTAATTCTATCCTTAACTCTAATCCTAATTCTAACTCTAACCCATGTCATAAAATCAATTCCTCACCTCAATATTAGTGTTCCATTGGCCCACATCAATATTTAAAAGTTCGATTGCATCACGTGGAATTGACCCAACTAAATTTCAAAATTTAAAACTTATAATTTTCTTGACTTTAGCTCATTTCTTTCTCAACATGAGCTGACTTTGTACACATTTTGTAGGATATATCACTTTTAGGGTCTTAGATATGTGATTTCTAATGGCATTATCATGTTTTAGATTTTTTGAGGGAGTGTATTCTTACTTATCATAATTCCATTATTATATCTTTTCTTTTAGAGTTTTGTGCTATGTTGAGATCTATCCTTTACCCACCCTAACCACCCTTGCCAATCCCATTAGGTTTGTATTTTCATATCTAATATGCCACTAATTCTAACCCTAACCCTATTTCTAACATTGAAGCTACTGTTAGGGTTAGGGTTGGGTCATTTAAAGTGATTTCATTAGTGTAATAATTAATTTCCAAATTTATATTAATAGATAAAAGTATTTGGTATGGAGTAATTGTTTAAATACATCATTTGACATCATAAGCCAAACATATAATATGAATTATTCCAACGCATGTACATTTCCACCTTAGTACTTGTACACATAAGAATAGTATTTGTCAACATAATATTTTTATCTATTTCTTTGCAAATACTCTTACCTTTCAAAATTACACAAATCATTCATATCATGGTTGTTTGATTTGTGTTCCACAAATCACTCATGTTTTGTTTGGATCTCTTAGCCTTGTTTTAGGATCTTACCTTTTTAATACCAAAATTACACTCTTTTGGTTCAAACTTTGTTTATTTAAAAGCCAAAAAAAAACATATATTAAAAAATTTAGTAACTATTCTAATAAGCTTGTAATCTAAATATTTCCATAATCTTGGTGCATTTATTTCCAATTTGTAATCTATTTTATATTGTGTTATGTGAATTTTTCACAAAACAATTGAATTGCATACCAGAAACAAATTTCTTAATAGTTATATTTTCAATGCAACCTTGGAAATGTGTTTAATGGTGTTTATTCTTCATATCTGTTCACCTTCATAATCTTTTATGCAAACATGGGAGATAGAATGCCAACAATTGACATAATTATTATATTGGAGAATTGTATGATTCTAAGCTCTTTTTATGTAGTATGATGTTTGATAAAATAATTCAACTAAATGTTTTATATGTATATAGAGTTGATAGAAATAGAACAATTAATATAGTAGTTAGAAAATTTTACCTTTTGGAGGATCATGCACTTAATATCTTCCAAAGATGGAATTCCCAATGTAACCCTAATTACTAATATCGATTATATATTAAAAATAAAAGTAAAAATACTATATATACATTGCTTATATATATTTTTTTCTAAAAGTGGTTGTAGTAGTTATTATAAAAGCCCATTAATGATGTAATTATAAAATAATTCTAAATAAAATAGAAAAAAATAACTCTTAGTAAATAAATAAGTCTTAAGTAAGTAATAATAGACCGACATATATTTTAAAAAACTAAAACTATAAAACATAACTACAATGGCAGAAGGGGTGGAGTGTAATGGTTTGAACGTGTTAACAAAAACTATTAAAGAGCCAGCATATAAAAATAATTACATCGATAGGAGTTATCCAATGGCATTAAGGGGATGATTGTGGCAATGTACATAAAAAATAGAGCCCACGGGGTTTTTTTTAAATAAGTAGACATAGTTTTATTAAATCAATGAGCATAAAAATAAAGCATGTATATAAATATAACTAGTACTCAAACATAAGTTTAAGAGATAAAATTGAATAGAATTGGGAGAAAAAGTTCAATTGGTAAGGGCACTATGTAGCCATTGTTTTCTCTTGCAAAATAAATTTATGAAGTGATATAATGCTATTACTATTATTTATATTATTTATAGAAAGTTAGATTAGGAATTACTCTTATTCTATTTGCAGGCTACTCATTAAAATAAAATAAAAAATTATAGTTACAATGCATCTTAAATTATGGAACCTATAAATTATAATTTATTTACTATTTTTCATGCATAAACAAGTCTTTGAAAACCATAAATAAAATTAATGGCAGAGTAAATTATTTAATTTAGTTTAATGAGAGCTAGGGTTGGGGTTCTTTCAATCTTTAAAAGACACAAGGGACAAATAAAATTAATATTTAGTTTAATGATATCTTAAATACATCCATTAAAAGGATATCTTCGTTGAGGGTCTCTCTATTCTCAATAACAATTTCAATACAAGTGCCTTGATATCTCTCTACATTTTTAATAGATGTATTTAAGATATCTACTAGTTCTTAAATAGTTTTAAAGTAAAATAACACAAAGTAAATAAAATAAAATAACTTTTAATAAATAAAATAAATCTTAATTAAATAATAATAGCTCTTAAATTTTATGATTTTATTAATTCTATTTATATTTTTATATTTTATTAATTTAATAGTTTGATTATTTTATTATTTTATTAATTCATTAATTATATATTTTATAAAAGATGAAAATAATATAAAGTGGGGTGAAAAAAGTAGGAAAGACTTAAGGTTGTTGTGAACAAAATGATAGTAGTTTCAATCTTGGTTCACCATTTAGGTAGAGGGAAAAAACAATGAAAATAATATAGAAGATAAAATAAATAAACAAATTTTCTATTACTTGCTCATATTTACCTTGATTTTGTGGCACATTTAGGTAGAGGGGAAAAACAATGAAAAGAATAAAGAATGAGGTGAAAAAAGTAGGAAAAAGATTTAGGGTTGTCATGTCTCCATTGTATATTTGATAAAGAAAATAGTTCTAGATAGTTCTAAACTAAAATAAACTAGCATACCTATTTTTAAAAAAATCTATGTAAAAAACATTGATAGTTATCATTCTTGAGGTGCCTGTTTTTTACTAGATTTGTGATTAAAGTTGGAATAGGCGCCTCGTCTTTACATAGATTTTTCTAAAGATAGGTATGCTAGTTACAATACTATACCTCATGGAAAAAAACAATACATATTTACATCCTTCACTTATTTTTTCTTTTTCCTAGGGGTTTTTGGTTAATGTTGTTTTTCTATTTTTATATTTACTGGTTTGTCCTAACCCTTAGGTATTTTCATTTTGGCTTTGACTCATTTTTTTTGTTGTTTTTAAATTGTTGTTTCTCCTTTTTCTATGGTTTTTTTATTTCTATTTTTGTTTTGTTTGAGAGTTAGAAGAAACTTTTCTTTTTCTTTTATTTTTTATTTTGTGCATTGACTTTTAGACTGGTTTCTTTGTTGTTTTGTGTCTATAGTCTTCCTCCTACCTCCCCTTGGTTTGTGTTCCTTCCTCTTCATCCCTCTTTGTCCTTTAAATAGATCAAGTCTGCTCTCCAATCTGCAACTCTCCTCATCTTGATGATTGATCATTGAGTATGATCCGAAACATTTCTTATTATTTTTTGATTCAAAAATAGACACAGTTAAATCCAAAAGCACTCACACAATACATATGTTTTAAGTTATTTTTAGTTTTTGAAAAAAGTTCTAAAGTAAAATAAATTAGGATACCTATCTTTAGAAAAATCTATGTAAAAGAGTGAGAGTTATCATTCTAGAGGCACCTATTTTTTACTAGAATTGTGATTAAAGTGGGAATAGACGCCTCAAAATGATATCTCTTGATGTCTTTTACATATATTTTCTAAAGATAGGCATGTTACTTACAATAATATACCTCATGGAAAAACAACAATACATGTGTGAATTTTTACTAGATTTGTGATTAAAGTGAGAATAGGTGCTTCAGAATGATAACTCTCAACATCTTTTACATAGATTTTTGTAAAAATAGGTATGCTAGTTACAATAATATACCTCTGGAAAAAAAACCAATACATATGTTTTAAGCTATTTTTAGTTTTTGCAAATAGTTCTAAAGTAAAATAAATTAGGATACCTATCTTTAGAAAAATCTATGTAAAAGAGTGAGAGTTATCATTCTACAGGCACCTATTTTTATTAGATTTGTGATTAAAGTGGGAATGGATGCCTCAGAATGAATGATATCTCTTGATGTCTTTTACATAGATTTTTCTAAAGATAGGTATGTTAGTTACAATAATATACCTCCTAGAAAAAACAACAATACATATGTGAATTTTTACTAGATTTGTGATTAAAGTGGGAATAGACGCCTCAGAATGATATCTCTCGGCATCTATTACATAGATTTTTCTAAAGATAGGTATGCTAGTTACAATAATATAGGGAAAAAAAACAATACATATGTTTTAAGATATTTTTAGTTTTTGCAAATAGTTATGAAGTAAAATAAATTAGGATACCTATCTTTAGAAAAATCTATGTAAAAGACTGAAAGTTATCATTCTCGAGGCACCTATTTTTTTACTAGATTTGTGATTAAAGTGGGAATAGGCGCCTCATATACCTCATGGAAAAACAACAATACATATGTGAATTTTTACTAGATTTGTGATTAAAGTGAGAATAGGCATCTCAGAATGATATCTCTCGACGTCTTTTACATAGATTCTTCTAAAGATATGAATCCTAGTTACAATAATATACCTCATGGAGAAAAAACAATACATATGTTTTAAGCTATTTTTCAGTTTTTGTAAATAGTTCTAAAGTAAAATAAATTAGTTACAATAATATACCTCATGGAAAAAAAACAATACATATGTTTTAATCTATTTTTAGTTTTTGCAAATAGTTCTAAAGTAAAATAAATTAGGATACCTATCTTTAGAAAAATCTATGTAAAAGAGTGAGAGTTATCATTCTCGAAGCACCTATTTTTTACTAGATTTGTGATTAAAGTGGGAATAGACGATTTGTGATTAAAGTGAGAATAGACGCCTTAGAATCATATCTCTCGATGTCTTTTACATAGATTTTTCTAAAGATAGGTATGTTAGTTACAGTAATATACCTCATAGAAAAACAACAATACATATGTGAATTTTTACTAGATTTGTGATTAAAGTGAGAATAGGCGCCTCAGAATGATATCTCTCGATGTCTTTTACATAGATTTTTCTAAAGATAGGTATGTTAGTTACAGTAATATACCTCATAGAAAAACAACAATACATATGTGAATTTTTACTAGATTTGTGATTAAAGTGAGAATAGGCGCCTCAGAATGATATCTCTTGGCGTCTTTTACATAGATTTTTCTAAAGATAGGTATGCTAATTACGATACCTATCTTTAGAAAAATCTATGTAAAAGAGTGAGAGTTATCATTCTCGAGGCACCTATTTTTTACTAGATTTGTGATTAAAGTGGGAATAGACACCTCATAATGATATCTCTCGATGCCTTATACATAGATTTTTCTAAAGATAGGTATGTTAGTAACAATAATAGGGGAAAAGACGCAATACTTGAGATAGTTCCAATGGTTGAGATAGTATATGTGCATTTAAGGCCCAATATTTTTTGAAGTTTAAGGTTGTTAGTGTTACTATAAGTACTAATAATTGAATGAAATGTGCCCTTTAGATTTAAAAAGAAGCCAATCATGTGATGCCACATCAGCCCACTAACAAAACATGACTTAATGCACACCTATTGGTCCACCCTTTTTTTTTGGAACTATTTGACACCTCAACAAAAAGCATGTTGATGTGGCATTATATTTGATGATGTGGCCCTGAAACCTTAGTTATAAGCAGGGGTGTTGCCAAGTAAGCTATTGTAAAAAATTTGGAGTGATTAGAAATTGCCACTTATGATTTTGAGAGGCGTGAAGTTAGGGTGCACCACTACTGGGTCCTCTCCCCTATACCTCATGGAAAAACAACGATATATATGGAAAAACAACTATACATATGTGAATTTTTAAGCTTGCATGTTACCTTTTATGATTCCAAAAATACCCTATAGTGCCACTTGATTGTACCTCGAGCTCTCTACGAGACTGTAAGGGCAGTTCGCTATCGCGAGAACTATCGATCGATAGTTAGATAAGGGTGATCCGATTCTCTTGGTAGCAGGAATGGTGGCTACTGGCTAGCATTTGGTAGGCACAGGACGGTAATCTTTCAAATACGCCTTAATTTTTCAAATTTATTGCAAGGGTATTTGGTATGGGAGAGAGGGTGAAGTTCAATGAAAAGGTAATGGCACCAACAGACGCAGTTGGAAGCATTCATAAAAGGGGCCAAAGATGCAGCTTACCATATCTTCATGAAGACATAATCTACCAAATTTTATCGAGGTTCCCTCTTATCCAACTTTTGCAAGCTCAGCTTGTTTGCCATTCATGGCGAAAAACAATTAGCTCTTCACACAATTTTCATAATATGTGGGAAAAGCAAAACAATGAAAAATGGATATTTATAAATCGGTCTGACGGGGTGACCTTGTTCAACACAAGGCAATGTGTATTCTTGAAAAAGAAGATATTAGATGATTCATGGTGTCTAAGAGCTGCAGGTGGGGGTCTCTTGCTTTATACAAACAACAAGGATGGAATGTTGAAACTCATAAATCCCTTAACACTGCAATCTACTGATCTTCCGGATGCAGTTTTAGGGTCTATTGAGAACTTGGGCACCACATCTTCAGGACGAAGAGGAAGACCACCTCTCCCCTTATCAAGTTATATGAAAAGAGTCGATCACCAAGTTGCAGTAGAGATTAAGTTGGATTCAACTGCCAAAACTTACCAGGTAATTGTTGTTGGGAATTTTACTAACAGAAAATTGCATGTTTTGATATATAGATCTGATCAGCAATCTTGGGAGATTAACATACCCAACATATTAGGTACACAAAGGAACATAAGCCTCCACAAGTTTCCACGGTCAGCAATTTGCAATGAAACAATCTACTGTTTTTCTACAGATGTACAGTTCGTGGCTTACCATCTTGGTAAAGAGAATTTACTGAGGTTTATTCGTGGGTCTGTGTTGTTGTATAGATGTCGTGAAATACTAAATTATGGAGTAGTTGTGTACAAGGGAAGACTTATAATGCTTGGTGGCTCCATTTGGCCGTCCGGTCTTAATGTAGTGGTCATTTATGAGTTGGACAAGGATACCTGTGTATGGAAGGCCATTGGTACTATAGAAAACAAGGAGGTGTACTATGGACTGCTTCAAACACAGATATTTATGGTGAGTTGTGGTGATGGGATTGGCGATTATATTTGGATAATATCCAAGAATTGGGATAAGATGGTGTCCATAGATCCAGATAGCGCTGAGTTTAGATTTTGGAAAGGAATTCCACGAGATTGTCTCAATTCCAATCTTCAAAATGGTGGTAACAAAGCCTTCTGTATGCCCTTGACATTTTTTCCCTTCTGGTAGCTTTTGGTCGATAAAAATCATTCGTGAGGCAGCGTGGCCATAACTTACAAAGTCCCATGTTTGATACCAACAATCAATTTACCATTTGAGATAAAGTTATGCCAAGGAAAGAGCCAACCATAGGTTGGGGAGAAGATACCTCATCGAAGTCGGAGGAGATTACTCTGGAAGTAGCCATGCTCATTATCACTATCTTCAGTGTGTGGAGTGCGTGATCAACAATAGAATCGTACGAAAGCATACTTAATTTGCATGTTTAATATCTATTTTTATCTTTTCCTTGCATGAAGATTTTATTTTAGTTTTAGTTAGGACTGCTTTATTTTTAGTTTTAGACTACTGTAAGCTCTATTAATATCGTATTCTGTTCGCTGTTTTTTTCGAGTGGATAAACAGCCAATTCAAGAATTTTCTGAGTAGAATAAAACAGTGTGCTTTTCTTTTTTCTGCTATGCTAATTGTTCATTCTTTGAGCAGTATATGGATGTGATAGATTTAATTTTTCAGTTCAGTAATTTTTTTTTAAAATCTCTTCACTATAGAGTTAGAGTTTTTTTATATTTTTCCAATTGGTATCAGAGTAGGTTGAAAGAAACTATTGTGCAGAGCAGTTATCTCTAAATTATTATTAGAATGATTAATGATAGTAGCATATCATTCCAACGGAGACAACTATGAATATTGGAGCATTAAAATGAAGACCTTATTTTTGTCCAAAGATCTCTGAGAATTAGTAGTAGAAGTAGGATACACTGAACCTTCATATCAGAATGCCTTAATAGGAAATCAACGAAATCAATTGAAAGATAACAAGAAGAAGGACAATGAAGCTCTATTTACTATTCAATCGCATTGGATATTTCAATTTTCTCTCGTATTGTTGGCATGATAAAATCAAAGGATGCATGGGAGGCTTTGGAAGTTGCATATTAAAGAAGAGATTTTGAAAATTTAAGGATGAAAGAATTCGAGTCCATTCAAGATTTTATCACAAGGACTCAACATATTGCTAACCAGCTTAGGACTCAAGTGGAAGCTTTAGCAGAGTGAAAGATTGTAGAGAAGATTATAAGATCTCTTCTTGTAAGATCTATTGGTAATAGTCATTGAAGAAAGCAAAGATCTAACCACATTCAAAGTGGTAGAGTTGGTAGATTCTTTGCAGTCTCATGAAGAGTGTATGCAACATTCTATAGAGGGTTTTGTGCAAGCTTTCTACTCTATAGTAAGAATTAAAGAAAGATCTACAATTCCTCTTTCTCAAACAAATAAATCTCAAGGGGGGTCTTTTACTAGCAGAGGACATGGTAGAGGAAGAGGAATAAATTCTATGGATTGTAGAAGCATACAGTGTAGGTATTGTGAATGTTGTAGACACTATCAGTCTAAGAGTAGAAAGAAGAAATCTGACTTGAATAAGTCAAGAGCCAACTATATTGATGACTCTTTTGAAGAAGAAGTCTACTTGAATAAGTCAAGAGCCAAGTATATTGAAGAGTCTTTTGAAGATGCCAAACACTCCATATTCTTCACATGTAACTTGCCAAAAGAATGTCATAAAGATGTGTGGTTCTTGGATAACAGGGGCTCAAATCATATGACAGGTAAATCTAATCTCTTTGTCAAATTAAATGAATCAATGAGAAGTCAAGTAAATTTTGGTGATGATAAAGAGGTTGATGTCATGAAAAAAGGTACCCTTGTTGTAAAGACTAAACACGGAGAAGGTACTCATTTTCATGATACTTTGCATGTGCCAAATTACTACATAATCTTTTAAGTATTGGGCAACTTGTAGCAAAAAATTATAAAGTTGTATTTGAAGATAATTGCTACAAAATATTTGATAAATCAGCTAATTATCATCTTGTAGCAAAGACTCCTATGACAGAGAATAGGTTATTTCCTCTCAGATTGCTTTCCACTAATGTACATGCCCTCAAAGAAACCATAGATGATTCATGCTTAGGGCACAAACATTATAGACATTTGATTTTTCAAGGATTGAGTTTCCTTCACAAGAAGAATTAAACCTTTTTCATGTGACCGATGATGCTGGTATGACACACCCTCTGGTACCATGGGCACGGGGGAAGACTAGACCTTGTGACCTTCTTACCTGCAACAAGAATCTTTAGCCAATCGAGCCAAGGCCCCACCCACTATATTCAGGGTGTGCTCTTGATAAACAACACCGAGATTGTTTTCTGGTGAACAAATCATGGACGCTAAAAGCTCCTCTTGAGCTTGTGTATGCTATCATTGGTAGTGATATGCATGATCCATCCTTGGGTAAGAGTCTTTATTTTTTACTTTTATTGATGATTTTTCTTGCCACACATGGATCTATTTTCTCAAGAAGAAATATAAAACCTTTGAATGCATCAAGAATTTTAAAGTTATGGCTGGGAAGCAAAGTGGGTATTATCTCAAAATACTTAGAATAAATAGAGGGAGAGAATTCACTTCAAAAGATTTCTCTAATTTTTGTAACAATTATGACATCAAGAGACAACTTACTATACCCCCAACAAAATGGTATTGCAAAAAGAAAGAATTGTACCATTATGGAAATGGAACAAAGTATGTTGTAATAAAAAAAAACTTCCAAATTGTTATTGGGGAGAAGTAGTGGCAACAAAAATATATATCTTGAATCAAAGCCCCGCAAAATTCATTCAGAACATCACTCCGAAGGAATCTTGGAGGGTTCATAAACCTTCTATGGCTCATTTCCATGTATTTGGTTGTCTAGCATATGTTCATATTCCAATTCAGGAACAGAAGAAGTTGGAAGTGAAATCTCAACTTTGTATCATTGTGGGATATTCTGATGCAACTAAAAGGTATAGATTTTATAATCTTGACACAAAATAATGGTTTGTAAATCATGATGTGGTTTTTGATGAAGGGGGAGTATGGAAGTGGAAAAAAGGTGTGCAAGAAAAAATAGTGGCAATTATGAACATAGAAGACGATAGAATTCTTCCTCTCCCTACAAGCCCAAGAGGAAATTCAAGCTCAAATAGCAATTCAAGTGGAAGTTCAAGCTCCAATAGTAGCTCAAGTTTGAGTTATCTAAGCTCAAGTTGACAGAGGTCTCTTGATAGCACAACTTCAAGTGATGGTTCAAGTCCAACTTCAAGCCCAATCTCTTCAACAAAGGTATGAAGTTTAAATGATTTATGAAAGGAGAACCAATATGAATCCAATTGTAAATTTTCCCTTGCTTAGTCAAATTCAAGTTGAACCCTCTATATATGAAGAAGAAATAAAAGAGAATGTATGGATTGATGCTATGAATAAAGAGATGGAAGTAATTGATAAAAATAATACATGGGAATTAGTGCAGCTTCCAAATGATAAACAAGTGATTGATGTCAAATGGATTAATAAGGTGAAATATCATGTTGATGGTTCTGCGAAACAACACAAGGAAATATTTTTTTCCAAGAGATTTGCACAAAGACTTGGAGTATATTATTTAGAAACCTTCACTCCATTTACAAGACTTGGTACCATTAAGATTATATTGGCAATTGTTGCACAAAACAAGTGACATGTATATCAGATGGATGTAAAATTAGCCTTCCTTAATGGTTATATAGATGGGGAATTCTATATGAAACAAACCATGGGCTATTAAATTCTAAGAAAAGAGCAATTGATTTACAAGTTGAAGAGAGCTCTATATGGGTTGAAGTAGGCCCCTCGTGCTTGGTATGCAAGGATTGATAGTTATTTATTGAATAAGGGATTCAATAGAAGCCCCTCAGAGCCAACCTTATATGTCAAACATGTTGGTAATGATATTCTCATTATTTCCCTTTCTGTTGATGATCTCATTTATATAGGTAACAACAAAACTCTTTTGGAGGAATTTCAAGCAAAATGAAATATGAATTTGAAATGTCAGATTTGGGACTAATGCATTATTTTCTTGGTGTGGAAGTGCAATAATAACCAGGAGGTATATTCATTTCAAACCAAGTATGTAGCTGATTTATTGAAAACATTTTGAATGAATACATGCACAGAAGTTCAACTCCTTTAGCCCTCAGTGAGAAATTAACCGAGGAAGATGCAAGTTCCAAAGTAAATGTCACTTTGTATAGAATTTTATGTGTCTCACTACAACTAGACCTGATATTATATATGTTGTGAACCTCATCTCTCAATTCATGTAGGATCCACATGAGTCTCATTGGCATGCTTCTAAAAGAATATTATGGTATGTGAGTGGAACTCATAATTTAGACTCCATTATTTTTTTACTAAAAAATGTGAACTATTAGTTACATAGATTCTAATTGGGCTGGTTTAGTGGATGATATAAAATCAACATCTAGCTATGTTTTCTCATTTGGTTCTAGAGTTGTATCTTGGAGTAGTATGAAGCAAGCAACTGTGGCTCTTTCTTCAGCTGAAGTATAATATATTGTTGCACAACAACACTAGGTTGTCAAGCAATTTAGATTAGATGAATATTGAAAGATCTACACTTCATACAATAACATCCAACTACTCTTTTTTTTGTGATAACGGTAGCACCATTGCAATGACCAAAAATCCTATGTTTCATGCATGATCAACAATAGGATTGAAGAAAGCATGTTTAATTTTAATGTTTAATATCTATTTTTATTATTTTTTTGTTCCATGCAACTCATTAGCATGAGGATTATTTTTAGACTTGTTTTCTCACTGCAGTGCATGAAGATTATATTTTAATTTTAGTTAGGACTTTTATTTTTAGTTTTAAACTGCTTTAAGCTCTATTAATACTGTATTTTGTTCGCTATTTTTTTTTCAGTGGATAAACAGCTAATTCAAGAATAATATAATGTACTTTTTTTTATACTATGTTGATTGTTCATTCTTTGAGCAGTATATGGATGTGATAGGTTTAATTATTTAGCTCAGTAATTTTTTATGGTTAAAAATCCTTTTAGTATGGTGTTAGAGCTTTTTTAATTTCTTTCAGTGTGAAAGTGGACAAATAAAACAATAGTTGTTACTGCGATGAAAATTAGGGAAACAGTTATTGCTCGATTCAGTCAGTGACCGATTGTCTCTTATCTTAAAGATTGTACCTTGGATATTTGCTTTTGAAGTAGGCATAGATGGTTAGTTGTAATGATTTTGTTTCTGCATAACACCGATGGGCACCTAACAAAGTGGGTGTTGATGATGTGTTAATTATTGGTATTTATGTTTTGTTACTTACAAATTGAAAGATTAGTGAACTATAGAATACATCTTTTCACCTGGAATCAAAGATTAACATGCTCTAACAAGCATTAGGTCTTATTTGCAAACAACTTCCAGCTCTCCAAGTTCTTGATATAACTGATAGTCATATGTAGGTAGGATCAAATCTTTTGCCCATGTTTTCCAATCTCAGCACATTGGTGATTAATAACTATGGTATAACTTGGGAGCAGGTTATTTCAGACCTTTCTATTGCTTGTGTTCAGTTCAATAATTTATGTATGACTATTGCAGCATTGGTAGGGTTGTAAGTGACTGTACTTTAGCCCTTTTGCTTTTAAAAAATATATATTCTATAATTGGTGTTAGGTTGAGAAGCTAAAGAAAACCCTTCCTACTATTGAAGAGCTGCATCTTGGTGGGAATAAATAAAGAAATATTGAGATATGAAATTCAACGCACTTGCTTGCTTTGGTGATTGCTCTTTTTTGTCCTGGAAAGAGGTATGGAAAGGTTAAAGATAGAGATGGAAATGGTAGGCACTGAATCTAGGAGTTAAAACTTCCTTTTGTGTTGGTGATATATTGTATTGGTAATAGCAAAAAATCAAATTGGATTCTTTGGTTAACAATGTCAAAGATTGATGCCACACAATATGAAAAGGGTTAAATGCATTTAGAGACACTAGATAAGTTTTCCTTGATTAGACAATTCTGCTAAGAATCATTACTAGATTGATTTTCACTGTCAATTCTCCTTAGGTGTAGATTAGTTTACCTTTCTTAAATGATTTATCTAATGGGAAAATGTATTTCGCTGGTAGTGCTATGCTAACATCTGTTTATGATTCTAGCTGTATCAATACACCTTTTGCTTTTGTCAATTAACTAAATTAGCATTAGGAGCTATTAACCATTTAATGACCTACTATTCCTGGATTTCTATTAACACTAATTTTTTTTTACCTAACTGGTGTAAGCATAAAAAACAAGAGGAAGATCTGCCCAGAGGACGATCACTAAGGAAACCGAACATGACCACCATCAGCACTAAAGCAATCTATTCGTAACTTAACTTGCCAATATAGTAGTAGGATTTAGAGATTGGAAACTAGCAACGTGGTTGCTTGATTGGTTATAGAGTAGTGTATTAGATATTCAAGTTGGTGTACAAGACTTGAGCAACCCTCAGACTAAATAGGTTGCCAATGGCGGTAAGGTTCATTCAAATTAGTTTTCATCCAGAGGCACCCCAGCATTTTGTCTGGGAAAACGTTATTCCTCTATCAAATAAGAGAATAAGAGGAAGTATTTCCTTTAACTCACTCTCTTTCCAACAAGGTTTTTCAAAATTTTCAAGTGTTGTTGATACGCTCTCTTCAGGAAGAAATACTCTAATCCTAGTGTCCCCTACCAGATTTGCTTCCATCCCTCACCTCAGACCTTCAGTGTATTCGTACACTCTCACTAAACATACCTTCATCATTCACTAGTCTCAAGACACTATCCCTATCCCTCTCCAAACCACATGTAAATGCTCTACACATTCCACGGTAGGCTTATGTACTATTGGCCACAGGCTATTCATCAATCAGGGACTTAAAATACATCCATTTTGGCTCTGCCAAAATTTTTCTCTACTTGTTAATGGTTATAACTCCCAAATGTAGAGCATATGACTCTCTAGAAACCAAATAACTAATGATAATAGAACTTTATCTTTCCAAGCATTTCATCAAAACCATTAAAAGTAGCTTTTAAACACTTTTTGAAGTTTTTATGCAGAGAACCTAATCACAATGTGGGCCTACACTTCAAGTACCTCATTGACAGACAAAATTGTCTAAATGAGACTCCTTGCAATTCGGAAATCATTCAAAAGTCAAATAGTAGAATGAGGGGAAGCTCATCCACATTAGTTTCTCCCATACTTCGCACAAACATAGAAATTACTCGATAGCTTCCATAACAAGCTGATGTACTTCATCAGTCGCAGGCTATCTATTAACCAGGGGTTTACACTTCATCTATTTTTCCCCTGCCATATCGTTTTCTCTCATTTCTCAATCTCTAATTGCTAATGGTCATAGCCCAGAAATGCAAAGTATACACCTAATAATAACAAAATACTTTTGTGTTTACAAGCACTCCAGCACTCCCTCAACATCATCAACAGAAGGCTGTGGACCATTTGTGAAGTTTTTATGAAGCAACTTAATCACAAGATGGGAATATACTTCAAGAATCTTTATGACAGACAATACCTTTCCAATGCGGCTCCTTGCATTTTGTAAATCATCAAATCAAATGAAGGAAGATCAGGCAAAATAAATGATTCCCTCGATAAAGGCAAATGCCCAAGATAAGACACAGAGGAAAATATGAACTCTTCTTCCTGGATTTTCCAAATGTCAAGACTACCTATCAGCTTTTTCCATACTTCTTCAAGACTACCTATCAGCATTTTCCATACTTCTTCAAGCATATTTGACATTTTACAAAATCCAATCATACAAGAACAGATTGAAGCTGCTATTAAAGGGGAAAAGATGGAAGCACATGACTATAAGGAAGCACATTGATTAATTTCTTGTCAACTTATCAAATATAGGCATGCTAATTGCATAGATTGACTTGAATGACCAAATTAACTCCAGTAGCCAAAGTCCAAATATCCTCATTTAAGCTTATATAATTGGCTTTGTTCCATGTTAGCCTTTGTCAAATTTTTAGTTTACAATTTTTGGGTAGTTAATCTTTGATTTTAACTACTATGATCATACTAGGAAATCATATACTAATAGGTTCTACTTACCTATTTATATGTTTACTATATAATCTCTCATATTCTGATATAAAGAAAAAAAGAACGAAGCAATATTAGATAGGTAGTTGGAAGTTGTTTGTAAAAAGGAATATTATGAAGCTATTCTTGGAGACTGTTTGGATGTCAGAATAAATATTTATGAGATAAGTAGTCCATCATTTCTCGGATGGATGTGTGAGGATGCTCAAGTTTTTCATTAATCAATGTACATGACTGTCATCCCCAATTCCTATATTTAGGATGATGTATTATGTGTTTTTGTTATGAGGAATATTGTAATCCTTCACCTTTCACCCTGATAAGCTGATGAGCATGTTGGTTACAAGCATTTGTTGACTCAACATGTTCGATGTGGTAGATCGGGTTTGTTTTGGTTAATAATAGATTTAGATGTCACAGGAAGGTTGTAATTGTAAATGAAAGAGAGATATAACTGCTAATATTTAGTAAGAGAATATTGTGAAGGTTAGTAGGAATGGCTGGTACATTCAATAAATATGGTAGTGATAGTATCCTTGAAGAAGGATATATAGAATATCTTGAATGGGGCAATTCCTTGTCGGGCTCTCTTCAATGTCACAAATCTATCATCGCCTGAGAACATACAAGGTGTAAGGACCCGACTCCTTATTAACAAAATATTACTAACTCTGAATTAAAAAAATACTGAGTAATTAAAATTTTGATCTAACAGATGCAGGAAATGAAAATTTTTTCTAAGAAGTGTTAAATCCTTGTTACAGAGATGGGACGACTTGAATTTAGTTTTCTAAAAAGCATCAAGTCCTAAAGGATCACCAAATTTAAACCTAGTGAAGAGGGAGTACGTTATGCAAGATAACTTATAAGAATCAACAGATCAGTGCATACCTTAAATCATGCATTACGTCCTGCATTCATTTCCGATAGCTTGCTTTCTTCCCAGTGACCATATCCTTATCATCTGCACAAAATTAACTAACAATCTCATGTTAATACAACTCAGTAATCACCACTCAAAGAATTAAGATCACGAAGCTAATTGTAGGACACCCTACATCCAGGGGACCTGAGTACTGGGGGCATCCTTCGCCATCCAGACTGCCTACATACCCTGTATCCACGGGATCAAGGCCCCCTCCTTCAGATGAGACTAACGTGGGGATTGCGAATATGTAGTTCTGTTTTGCACTATGTTTGGTGTAACTGTGAGTGGGTATCTAGCCCTTTCTAGAGTTATTCCCTACCCCAGACAGTTCTTCGTCGGTTGCCACCCACTTGGTGAAACAGGGACGGAAGTTAGTCCACTACCAAAAACACCTAAAGGGGTGTTTGTCAGTTAGTCCTAATGTGGAGGAATCCCTATTAGGTGTCTACCCAAGACATCAAGTTTACCTAAGGCAAGTCTATTTCCAAATACATGTACTATAATTTTACATCAAAGGTTTTCCTAATTCATGATATCCCTAACTTATTTGGAAAATTACTTGCAAGATCAACTCTAATTTGATACCCTAATGTCACATTTAGAATCTAAGCACATAGTGAATACTCTTATGATTATGAGCTTCGACCTCAAGGGTTAAGAAATATATCAATTTCCGAAGAGAAGAAAATTGACTGTCTTTAAATTTCAATGATTATAACATAGCTATGTATATAATTCCATTTAGTCAACCCAAGGAGATAATGGTCTCCAAGGTTACTACTATCACCTGACTAGACTCTAGGTTATAGACGTATATTTCCTCAAAGAGAAAACAAATGTTGTATTAGTTCTAACACAATGATCTATTCATATAAAAAGTACATAAAAACTTTATTAAGTTACACCAAGGGTGCTAATTCTCATTGCAAACACAATTCCCTAAATCTGGTGATACAGTGAACAAAAGGCCTCACTACCTCCTCTCGATGTAGTTGGGATCAGATTATAGTTTTACCACATATTTATAAATCTACACACTCAAGCAATGGCAATCAATGTCTCAAGCAATATGGAGCAACATTTATCGAAGCAACAACTATTGTCCTTGTCACATAATAATATCATGATGATTTAATAGGAAGGAAAATACATCATGAAACATAAAGCCCATCCACATAATATTGATGACAACATCTTCCAATTCTTATATAACCTTCTAGATTGTCTTGATAGAGAATGTCACCCTATCACTTTGATGACATCAAATCCACATAGGTATTTACCTAAGAATTTCAAAATATAAAATCTCTACTTATCCATTAAAAAGTCTTGGTTTCAAGGGTATTTACACATTCTATGTCAAAAGCCGACATTGATTCTAAATAAGATCTAATATGAAGGAAGAGAAAGTAAAGTAAAATTATTCAACAACTTAAGTTACAAAGCCAACCAATTACAACTTATGTATAAAAGGGTTTTCAAATTAATTTATTAATATGATCGATTGAGACTAGTAATCTCAAGCCCATTTGACATTAAAGACAAAACCTCCTTTCTTGACAATTTCACCATTGAGGTATTTAAAAATCAAGGATGGTTTGATCTTCCTTCATATCCACTATCTAAATAATAACTCTAGTGTTACAATACTCCTCAAGAAACCATCAACAATAACTGACCAAGGTATTATTGTTTCAACGAGAGACTCTCAACTAAGGAGTTTTACATACTTTCTCTAAAACCCTAATTACTAATCCTTTTCCCATGTTATTAATCTTGCTCCCTAATCACATAAATATTAGTATAGTAAGCATAACATCAATAGGCTTATAATGGTTATAAAACCACCATTGATCCATACAATAACATAACCCTACATCACACAAAGTGTTTGGCTAAAAACAAGAAAATACAAGTGTTTGACTATAAACAGGAAAACACATTTGCAGGACATTATTTAATATATAGATATACTTAAATTTGGTCACTTATTTTTCAAGAGATCAACAAACAAAATTCCTTGGTCATAAGTATGATTTACAATGTAATCAAAGAGTCATTGAAGTAGCACACTAACTAAAATATTTATGCAAAAATGGACTAATTCGAAAAGATCATTTGGATTTATCTATATTAATTAGACATAGAGAACATTAACTTTCTCTCTACCAAACAATTCAATAATCTTTTGGAGAAAATGACCATGATTAATACACCAAGTTCAATCACATAAAATTGGTCAGGGTCGAACCACTTGGAAAGGAAATCATAAGGTATGACTATCACTATGACTATTAATTATTTTCACAATACTCCCAACATTGGTCAAAATAGACTAAGGAGATTAGGAACCCCACTATGTAAGGAATAATTGTGTAGTCTTGCACAAAAATTCTATAAGTGCATAAAAAAGGCATGAAGCTCAACATTGTCAAATATAAAACATAGTCATCGATATTGACTTGGCACCTCAATGGTGTCATATAATACCATGACATAGAGCCATGTGCTCTAATACCATTGGAAAGTTTTGTGTTACACTTAATAAGAATATAAAACAACATTTGTAAAATGGATCAATGCAAGTTAGAGAAATTGGCATGGAAGATGAAGGCAACAAGGTATTTCCCAAGTTTAAGCTATTTACTTAATGTTGTAGGAGAATAGGGGAAAGAACTATTTCTCTATCGTCATAGTAAAAGTTGGCAATTGCAGTTGGTTTAATAAACAGGCCTCATGGAACAACTATCAAAGTTATTAAACAAATTTGCATTGGGATTGTTAAACATGCCCTTAAGAACAACTATTAGAGTTATTAAGAACCTAAGAATACATGATGGTTGCTACACTGCAACAAGGTTTATCTCCAAGATTGTCACCAGAGAATTTATTGCGAGATGTAGACCTTTTCCATCATTTTAAGTAGGACAATGTGTTTGTGGAGATTATTGATGATGCTAAAGGAAATAGTTTGAAAAATAGGCTTGCACTATAATAATGTGCAGCATGTTAGATTTCCAACTGGTGGTTGTTTAGCCCCAATTCCTCAATGTTTGCTAGCATCCTCCATGCCCACGCACAAATTGAAGCTTTGGTTGAAGGTATGGGTATCCATCAAAACAGAATGAAAGGGTTTTTTTTGGTCAGATATCATGGCTAGAAATGCTCTAGTAGACATGTATACAAAATGTAGGAGCACGGTCAATGCACATGATCTATTTGACAAAAGGCCTCAAGAGATGTCAACTCATGGGATGCAATGATTTTAGGATATGAACAAAATGGATTTGTTGAAAACGCTTTAAGAAAAAAAAACTCAAGCAGCTACGGTTGGCTAGTATAAAGTCAAATTCTCAACCTTTGCCAGAGTCCTACCTACTTGTGCCAAAATGGGAAAATTTAGAAGACGGGATGGACATCCATCAAAGCATAACGAGAGGGGAATTTTTGTCAGATGAGATAGTTGCAAGTTCCCTGGTAGATCAGTATGCCAACGCGAAGTTATAGGCAAGGCACGTGAACTGTTAAAAAAATGCCTAGAAGAAGTTATGGTCTCATAAATTGCAATGATGAAAGGATATGCCCAAAACGGATTTTGTTGAAAGGGCTTTTAAAATTTTCAAGCGACTGTAAACAGAAGGCTTAGAGTCAAACTCCACAATCTTTTCCAACATCCTCCTAGCCTGAGCTAAAATGGATTCTATTGATCAGGGTATGGGCATCGATCAAAGCCTAAAGGAGGGGGATTTCTGTCAGATATTATAGTTGAAAATGCTCTCATAGACATGTAGGCAAGACGTAGGGTCATAGACACTAACATGATCTATTTGATAGAATGTCTCAAAGAGACGTCAACTCATTGAAAGCAATGATTTCAGGATATGCACGAAATGGATTGTTGAAAAGGCTTTAGAAGATTTCAGTAGCTACAAGTTGGTAGGTGTAACTTCAAATCCCACAACCTTGGCTGCATCCTCCCTGCCTGTGCTAAGATGGGAGCATTGACTACAGAGTATGGGTATCCATCAAAATGTAATGGAATGCAAAATTTACCAAATGTGGTAGCTGCAAGTGCCCTAGTATATGCGTATGCAAGATGTAGAAGCATAGACAAATAGACATGAATTGTGTGACACAATGCCTCAAGGAAATATGGTTCCCATAGACTGCAATGCTCGCATGTTATGAACAAAAGAAAAGTATTTTTTTTGCAAAGGTTTTAGAAACTTTATGAAACTGCAAATTGACAGGTGCAAACTTGAATTCTATCGTTGTTACCAGCATCCTCTCTGTGTGTCTGCTTTGCTTCTCTTCTGCCGCCCTTCTTCTACCTTGCTCTACACGTAACCCCCTCTCTTTATTACCATTTGGTGGTGAAGAGTCTTACCGTCTTTGACTTTCTCCTTAGCGTGCAGGAAGACCTCTCTTCCCTTGATTTCATGTCATTCACCTACTACTAATGCTCAGTCAAGGAAGAAAACTAGAAGCATTAATTTGCATTTAGTTCTGATTTTGATGGTAGCGTGAGGATCTCCTAGATGGAGATATGAAATCCAATCACATTTAGTTCTACCCTGATGCAGAGGATGTGGATTAAGCTAAGGCACGTGGGAGGAGTTGGAGCGGGTATGGTGTGGAGTAATTGTGATTTATCATTTTTACTTACCTTCCCTAAAAAAAGACTTTCACCCCCTGTCATACTACGAATGTTCTATCCTCGGAAGGAAAATGTTACATGGCATTTATTGTGATTGATGGCCATGACATACTTCCCCCCTAAAACTTTGTATCGTCCCGATGCAAAACATCACAAGTACTTTAGTTTCGTGAATTAAGGTTTCATAGATCAAAACTTCTATCATGATAATGTAAATACATATTATCATAACAATGCGAGTTTAGAAATTACTTTAACCTTTCAAACCTGATTGAGCATATCCTTATAACTTGTCCTCTAGTCGGGAATGTTGATTACTCCACTATACTCGTTCATTCAAATTTTTCCTATGTCTAGGATAACACTTGCAGAGGTTTTTAGACATATCATGTTATGATGTTAATCATGGTGTTGTTTAGCCATGCTTCTAAGATTGTCATCTTGGTGTGCAGCAATTCATCACAAAGTACTTGATTTATCAATGAAAAGCAAATTAAAGTAATAAATCATTAAGATTACTCATGTAGTGATCGTAAGTTACCAAAGATGTCATTTCTAAATCATTACTTCATCATGTAAGTATATTTCTCATAATTATCTTTAGGAGCCTTTTAAATGCAACAATGAGTGAATAAGTGTCTAAAAATTAAGGAATAAATCTAACTTGCAAGAGTGTCATCATTAAGCACATTATCATCATAATATAACTATCATCGAATGGAGTCCTCAAATCAAATATGCATCATTATCATGAACTCAAACATGTGCTATATTAAACTAATGAAAGTAAAACGTCCTCGTACTCATGGATTCATCATAAGAATGCTATATGAGAGTATTCAAAACAAATTTTAATGTCAAGAGGCCAAATTATCATCAAATGTGAGGATCAAAATATTATTATTCTCTAACATCTCTTCAGGAGATTCATCTCCATATAAGGAGGTTCTTACCTTAGTCCATTCACAATAAAGCTAAGTACACTTGCTCCTCACTTTGATTTCTAACTATTTCCCTTCATAGAAAATAAAATATTCATAGATATAATTGATCCTATCCAAAGTCAACATATCCAAAACGTCATTAAATAATTTTTTATTTTATTTTTCTTTATACTGAGTTATCTTTCTAATCCGCCTTCAAGTTAGTTTCTCTCTTGGATAAGAGGGTCACATTTATTGTTCTCCTTTCCTTTCGATCATACTTGATCATAATGAAAATCCTACCGTACTCAAAGTCCAACTGTCAAATCCTATTATTCATATCCTTAATTTTCTCTCATTTTAAAACCTCCTTCGTTGTTATTACAATGCTTGTAATTCACTTTAAAATTTCATCGTCAAAGATAAATCAATTTTCTAAGTGCGGTAAATAAAAGTTTATGTTCATAGATTCTCCCTTGGTAATCCATCATTATCAAAAATTTTAGTTACATTTGAAGTTTACTCCAACATGTGCTTGAATCCAAGAGTAATGATGCACCACTGTAGATTAGAAGAATTATATTCTCTTAGTCAATCTGGGTACTCAGGAAATAGCCAATCTAGGCTAAAGTGTCCAAAACGGGACATACTGAAATAAAGCCAACCGGGCTCTTCTGTCCTTTGGGCAAACTAGTAAATGTAGTTCAGTCACACTGTTATCTTCACTTTCATCTTCTAAAGAAACTTTTGCAACGTCACGATACATCACAAGGTTCAGGCTTAGATTTCAAGTTTTCAATTTCTTTTATGCATGCTAAAAGTGACTTCTCCAACTGATTAACATGTTCTTTGAATCCTGCTACTATTCTCCCTTTTCAATTCTCTCAAACTGTCTTCTGTTCCTCTCTCTGTTTCCAACAACTTAGAATTACACCTTTTGATTTTGCACAATTCTCCAAAATAATGGCCAAACGGCCTATACTAGTCAAACGGATCAAATCTTTATCCAATAGGAAAACACAACAGCCATATGGGCTAACTAGGACAGGAATCACTATGCTCTGGCCAGAGACTTTTGACTCCTTCAGGATCAATCCGGATCCATGAGTCACTTCCTGGAGACCACAGTCCGCCCAAGCACTATGCTGAGGATGTCAACCAGGGAATACAATATCGACTTGTGCACACCTCAGTATTGGCAAAGCCGGTACAAGTAATCCACCCCGGGGATTCTTCTGAGTACCAGTGACTTCCATTATTCTGATATCATATAGACATTACTCTTAAAATGAATTCATGCTCAAACGCACACAGCAAGACTCAAGTGAAAGATAACAATTCTAGCTATCATGCATGCCTATTTCCAGAGACTGTCACATCAACTCTTCCAAACATTCCATCCATCTATCTCTTCGCAACTGTCGCATCAATTGGCGCCACCTTAGGGCTTGTTATCCAAAAGTAGTGCTAGCATCCCAAAATTAATTGTAGCTTCACAAACTAGGATTCCACGAATGACAACAATTTCCCAAAAGTCAATAGCTATCTCTAGTACTCATCCAATTAGCCATAAAACCATATAGTCTCACTTCCTAGGGAAAACCAATATTATTGATATCTTAGTGCCAAGTAATTTAGAAAGAAAAATAATTTTTAGGGCCCTCTCGAGGACCCCTCCGCAATGTTTTCTAATACCTTGCTTGCATTTATTTAAGGTGTTATCCTCCAAGGGGAAGGTATCCAAGAAACACACACATAGATCTAGAGGGATCGATGGATTATGATTGTCTCATACCAGTCCCATTCACAACCCCTATCCACACAATAGAATCCCCCAAGACACCTACTCCCCCATACAACCTACCAGGGCCCCATATATATATGGCAGTTTACAAAAGTCACATTACTCCACACATGCCAATGGATGTAAAATAAAAATACCTCAAAACAAGAAGGATTAAGTAAAACAAGTCCATAAGTTAAATCTTTAATCAGAATACATTAAAATAAAACAAGCCAAGAAGAAGTGAAAATCAAAGATAGCAACTATTGCAACATCCCAAGTTCAACAAAGAACAAGTCCTTGAGGCAAAAGGACCATCTAAAAATTTAAATAAAGAAATAAAACACTGTGGCTTAACACTTAAGTAAAATCTTTAACACAAGAATAAATAATGCAACAATCTCATAAAATTTGCACATTACAATCACCATGTAGCCTTATAACAAGACCACCTAAGGGGAGTACGGAAACTAGGTGGACTTTTATCACTCAAATAACCAAATCGTACAATAGTCTCAAACCACATAAAGAATAATGATAATCGCCATGTCATATACCCAACTACTGTTGTCTCATTACACATACCATTAAGCCATACACTTTGCTCTCTAGTGAGGGTTTACTTATGACCTTATCATTTCCTTTTCTTTTCATTTTTCTATCCATGTTTATCATTACTAGACGATCATTAGATTGCAAGAGGGGGAATACTATTAGACTTATGTCTTAATTCTGACCATGCTTTAGGTTAGCGAACCTTCAGGCCGAGTGTCCGAACCAAAAGCTCTGATACCACATGTAAGGACCTGACTCCTTATTAACAAAATATTACTAACTCTGAATTAAAAAAATACTAAGTAATTAAAATTTTGATCTAACAGATGTAGGAAATGAAAAAAAATTCTAAGAAGTGTTAAATCCTTGTTACAGAGATGGGACGACTTGAATTTAGTTTCCTAAAAACTATCAAGTCCTAAAGGATCACCAAATTTAAACCTAGTGAAGAGGGAGTACGTTATGCAAGATAACTTATAAGAATCAACGAATCAGTGCATACCTTAAATCATGCATTACATCCTGCATTCATTTCTGATAGCTTGCTTTCTTCCTAGTGACCATATCCTTATCATCTACACAAAATTAACTAACAATCTCATGTTAACACAACTCAGTAATCACCACTCAAAGAATTAAGATCACGAAGCTAATTGTAGGACACCCTACATCTAGGGGACCTGAGTACTGGGGGCATCCTTCACCATCCAGACTGCCTACATACCCTGTATCCACGGGATCAAGGCCCCCTCCTTCGGATGAGACTAACGGGGGGATTATGAATATGTAGTTCTATTTTGCACTATGTTTGGTGTAACTGTGAGTGGGTATCTAGCCCTTTCTAGGGTTATTCCCTACCCCAGACAGTTCTTCGTCGGCTGCCACCCACTTGGTGAAATAGGGACGGAAGTTAGTCCACTACCAAAAGCACCTAAAGGGGTGTTTGTCAGTTAGTCCTAATGTGGAGGAATCCCTATTAGGTGTCTACCCAAGACATCAAGTTTACCTAAGGCAAGTCTATTTCCAAATACATGTACTATAATTTTACATCAAGGGTTTTCCTAATTCATGATATCCCTAACTTATTTGGAAAATTACTTGCAAGATCAACTATAATTCGATACCCTAACGTCACATTTAGAATCTAAGCACATAGTGAATACTCTTATGATTATGAGCTTCGACCTCAAGGGTTAAGAAATATATCAATTTCCAAAGAGAAGAAAATTGACTGTCTTTAAATTTCAATGATTATAACATAGCTATGTATATAATTCCATTTAGTCAACCCAGGGAGATAATGGTCTCCAAGGTTACTACTATCACCTGACTAGACTCTAGGTTATAGACGTATATTTCCTCAAAGAGAAAACATATGTTGTATTAGTTCTAACACAATGATCTATTCATATAAAAAGTACATAAAAACTTTATTAAGTTACACCAAGGGTGCTAATTCTCATTGCAAACACAATTCCCTAAATCTGGTGATACACTGAACAAAAGGCCTCACTACCTCCTCTCGATGTAGTTGGGATCAGATTATAGTTTTACCACATATTTATAAATCTACACACTCAAGCAATGGCAATCAATGTCTCAAGCAATATGGAGCAACATTTATCGAAGCAACAACTATTGTCCTTGTCACATAATAATATCATGATGATTTAATAGGAAGGAAAATACATCACGAAACACAAAGCCCATCCACATAATATTGATGATAACATCTTCCAATTCTTATATAACCTTCTAGATTGTCTTGATAGAGAATGTCACCCTATCACTTTGATGACATCAAATCCACATAGGTATTTACCTAAGAATTTCATAATATAAAATCTCTACTTATCCATTAAAAAGTCTTGGTTTCAAGGGTATTTACACATTCTATGTCAAAAGCCGACATTGATTATAAATAAGATCTAATATGAAGGAAGAGAAAGTAAAGTAAAATTATTCAACAACTTAAGTTACAAAGCCAACCAATTACAACTTATGTATAAAAGGGTTTTCAAATTAATTTATTAATATGATCGATTGAGACTAGTAATCTCAAGCCCATTTGACATTAAAGACAAAACCTCCTTTCTTGACAATTTCACCAATGAGGTATTTAAAAATCAAGGATGGTTTGATCTTCCTTCATATCCACTATCTAAATAATAACTCTAGTGTTACAATACTCCTCAAGAAACCATCAACAATAACTGACCAAGGTATTATTGTTTCAACGAGAGACTCTCAACTAAGGAGTTTTACATACTTTATCTAAAACCATAATTTCTAATCCTTTTCCCATGTTATTAATCTTGCTTCCTAATCACATAAATACTAGTATAGTAAGCATAACATCAATAGGCTTATAATGGTTATACAACCACCATTGATCCATACAATAACATAACCCTACATCACACAAAGTGTTTGGCTAAAAACAAGAAAATACAAGTGTTTGACTATAAACAAGAAAACACATTTGTAGGACATTGTTTAATATATAGATATACTTAAATTTGGTCACTTATTTTCCAAGAGATCAACAAACAAAATTCCTTGGTCATAAGTATGATTTACAATTTAATCAAAGAGTCATTGAAGTAGCACACTAACTAAAATATTTATGCAAAAATGGACTAATTAGAAAAGATCATTTGGATTTATCTATATTAATTAGACATAGAGAACATTAACTTTCTCTCTACCAAACAATTCGATAATCTTTTGGAGAAAATGACCATGATTAATACACCAAGTTCAATCACATAAAAGTGGTCAGGGTCGAACCACTTGGAAAGGAAATCATAAGGTATGACTATCACTATGACTATTAATTATTTTCACAATACTCCCAACATTGGTCAAAATAGACTTTAAGGAGATTAGGAACCCCACTATGTAAGGAATAATTGTGTAGTCTTGCACAAAAATTCTATAAGTGCATCAAAAATGCATGAAGCTCAACATTGTCAAATATAAAACATAGTCATCGATATTGACTTGGCACCTCAATGGTGTCATATAATACCATGACATAGAGCCACGTGCTCTAATACCATTGGAAAGTTTTGTGTTACACTTAATAAGAATATAAAACAACATTTGTAAAACGGATCAATGCAAGTTAGAGAAATTGGCATGGAAGATGAAGGCAGCAAGGTATTTCCCAAGTTTAAGCTATTTACTTAATGTTGTAGGAGAATAGGGGAAAGAACTATTTCTCTATCGTCATAGTAAAAGTTGGCAATTGCAGTTGGTTTAATAAACAGGCCTCATGGAACAACTATCAAAGTTATTAAACAAATTTGCATTGGGATTGTTAAACATGCCCTTAAGAACAACTATCAAAGTTATTAAACAAATTTGCATTGGGATTGTTAAACATGCCCTTAAGAACAACTATTAGAGTTATTAAGAACCTAAGAATACGTGATGGTTGCTACACTGCAACAAGGTTTATCTCCAAGATTGTCACCAGAGAATTTGTTGCGAGATGTAGACCTTTTCCATCATTTTAAATAGGACAATGTCTTTGTGGAGATTATTGATGATGCTAAAGGAAACAGTTTGAAAAATAGGCTTACACTATAATAATGTGCAGCATGTCAGATTTCCAACTGGCGGTTGTTAAGCCCCAATTCCTCAATGTTTGCCAGCATCCTCCATACCCATGCACAAATTGAAGCTTTGGTTGAAGGTATGGGCATCCATCAAAACAGAACGAAAGGGTTTTTTTTTGTCAGATATCATGGCTAGAAACGCTCTAGTAGACATGTATGCAAAATGTAGGAGCACGGTCAATGCACATGATCTATTTGACAAAAGGCCTCAGGAGATGTCAACTCATGGGATGCAATGATTTTAGGATATGAACAAAATGGATTTGTTGAAAACGCTTTAAGAAAAAAAAACTCAAGCAGCTGCGGTTGGCTGGTATAAAGTCAAATTCTCAACCTTTGCCAGAGTCCTACCTACTTGTGCCAAAATGGGAAAATTTAGAAGACGGGATGGACATCCATCAAAGCATAACGAGAGGGGAATTTTTGTCAGATGAGATAGTTGCAAGTTCCCTGGTAGATCGGTATGCCAACGCGGAGTTATAGGCAAGGCACGTGAACTGTTAAAATAAAATGCCTAGAAGAAGTTATGGTCTCATAAATTGCAATGATGAAAGGATATGCCCAAAATGGATTTTGTTGAAAGGGCTTTAAAAATTTTCAAGCGACTGTAAACGGAAGGCTTAGAGTCAAACTCCACAATCTTTTCCAACATCCTCCTGGCCTGAGCTAAAATGGATTCTATTGATCAGGGTATGGGCATCGATCAAAGCCTAAAGGAGGGGGATTTCTGTCAGATATTATAGTTGAAAATGCTCTCATAGACATGTAGGCAAGACGTAGGGTCATAGACACTAACATGATCTGTTTGACAGAATGTCTCAAAGAGACGTCAACTCATTGAAAGCAATGATTTCAGGATATGCGCGAAATGGATTGTTGAAAAGGCTTTAGAAGATTTCAGTAGCTACAAGTTGGCAGGTGTAACGTCAAATCCCACAACCTTGGCTGCATCCTCCCTGCCTGTGCTAAGATGGGAGCATTGACTACAGAGTATGGGTATCCATCAAAATGTAATGGAATGGAAAATTTACCAGATGTGGTAGCTGCAAGTGCCCTAGTATATGCGTATGCAAGATGTAGAAGCATAGACAAATAGACATGAATTGTGTGACACAATGCCTCAAGGAAATATGGTTCCCATAGACTGCAATGCTCGCATGTTATGAACAAAAAAAAGGTATTTTTTTTGGAAAGGTTTTAGAAACTTACTGAAACTGCAAATTGACAGGTGCAAACCTGAATTCTATCGTTGTTACCAGCATCCTCTCTGTGTGTCTGCTTTGCTTCTCTTCTGCCGCCCTTCTTCTGCCTTGCTCTGCACGTAGTCCCCTCTCTTTATTACCATTTGGTGGTGAAGAGTCTTACCGTCTTTGACTTTCTCCTTAGCGTGCAGGAAGACCTCTCTTCCCTTGATTTCATGTCATTCACCTACTACCAATGCTCAGTCAAGGAAGAAAACTAGAAGCATTAATTTGCATTTAGTTCTGATTTTGATGGCAGCGTGAGGATCTCCTAGATGGAGATATGAAATCCAATCACATTTAGTTCTACCCTGATGCAGTGGATGTGGATTAAGCCAAGGCACGTGGGAGGAGTTGGAGGGGGTATGGTGTGGAGTAATTGTGATTTAACATTTTTACTCACCTTCCCTAAAAAAAGACTTTCGCCCCCTGTCATACTACGAATGTTCAATCCTCGGAAGGAAAATGTTACATGGCATTTATTGTGATTGATGGCCATGACACAAGGATGTGGATTGACCAGTAAATTGTAGAAGGGCGGTTGTTAACAGATCTTGGAATGAATTTCTACAAGTGAATAAAGAAGGTTAAATCAATCAATTGAAGTGGGGCAACAAATATATTGGCATTATTCATGGCTAGATGGGTTATATAGTACCACCTCAAATTTCATGTAGTTGGAAGTTGTTTGTAAAAAGGAATAGTATGAAACTATTCTTGGAGACTGCTTGGGTGTCAGAATAAATATTTATGAGATAAGTAGTCTATCATTACTTGGATGTGTGAGATGCTCAAGTTTTTCAATGATTGTATTATGTCTTCTTGTTACGAAGAATATTGTAATCCTTCACCTTTCACCCCGATAAGCTGATGAGCATGTTGGTTATAAGCATTTGTTGACTCAACATGTTCTATGTGGTAGATCGTGTTTGTTTTGGTTAATAGTAGATTTAGGTGTCACAAGAAGGTTGTAATTGTAAATGAAAGAGAGATATATCTGCTAATATTCAGTGAGAGAATACTATGAAGATTAGTCGGATTGGTTGGTACATTCAATAAATATGGTAGTGATGGTATCCTAGAAGAAGGATAAATAGAATATCTTGAATGGGACAATTCCTGGTCTGGCTCTTTTCAATGTCACAAATATTTCATCGTCTGAGAACATACAAGGATGTGGATGGGCCTATAAATTGTAGAAGGGAGGTTGTTAACAGATCTTGGATTGAATTTCTACAAGTGAATAAAGAAGGTTAAATCAATCACTTGTAAGTGGAGCAGCAAATATAATCGCATCATTCATGGCTAGATGGGCTATATAGTACCACCTCTAATTTCAGCACGTAATCATGGAATGGACATTTTATACCAGAATTCAAGAATCTTTATGACAGACAATACCTTTCCAATGCGGCTCCTTGCATTTTGTAAATTATCAAATCAAATGAAGGAAGATCAGGCAAATAAATGATTCCCTGGATAAAGGCAAATGTCCAAGATAAGAGACAGGAAAATATGAACTATTCTTCCTAGATTTTCCAAAGGTAAAGACTATCTATCAGCGTTTTCCATACTTCTTCAAGCATATTTGACATTTTTCAAAATCCAATCATACAAGAATAGATTGAAGCTCCTATTAAAGGGGAAAATATGGAAGCATGCTAATTGCATAGATTGAATTGAATGACCAAAATAACTCTAGTAGTCAAAGTCTAAATATCTTCATTTAATCTTGTATAATTTGGCTTTGTTCCAAGTTAGCCTCTGTCAAATTTTTAGTTTACATTTTTCGGGTAGTTAATCTTTGATTTTAACTGCTATGATCATACTAGGAAATCATGTACTAATATCTTCTAATTTACGAGTACTAATAGGTACTAATTTCCGAGTACTAATAGGTTCTACTTCACCTATTTGTATGTTTGCTTATGTAATATAATGTCTCATATTCTGATATAAAGAATAGAACGAAGCAATATTAGATAGCTAGTTGGAAGTTGTTTGGAAAAAAGAATATTATGAAGCTATTCTTGGAAAATGTTTCGGTGTCAGAATAAATATTTATGAGATAAGTAGTCCATCATTACTGGGATGAGTGAGGAAGTTTTTCATTAATCAATGTAGATGACTGGCATCCCCATTTGTATATTTAGAATGATGGATTATGTGTTCTTGTTACGAGGAATATTCTAATCCTTCACCTTTCACCCTGATAAGCTGATGAGCATGTTGGTTACAAGAATTTGTTGACTCAGCATGTTCTTGTGGTAGATCGGGTTTGTTTTGGTTAATAGTAGATTTAGGTGTCACAAGAAGGTTGTAATTGTAAATGAAAGATATATCTGCTAATAATCAGTGAGAGAATTCTATGAAGGTTAGTACGATTGGTTGGTACATTCAATAAATATGGTAGTGATGGTATCCTTGAAGAATGATAAATAGAATATCGTGAATGGGGTAATTCCTGGTCGGTCTCTCTTCAATGTCACAAATCTTTCATCGTCTGAGAACATACAAGGATGTGGATGGGCCTGTAAATTGTAGAAGGGAGGTTGTTAATAGATCTTGGATTGAATTGCTACAAGTGAATAAAGAAGGTTAAATCAATCAATTGTAAGTGGAGCAACAAATATATTGGCATCATTCATGGCTAGATGGACTATATAGTATCACCTCGAATTTCAGCACGTAATCACGGAATGGACATTTTATACAAGAAATCAGAATGAAGTAATATATATTATTTTGTTAGGAAAAGGTGTTTTAACCTTGCAGTTACAAAAGGTGCAATTTTTCGGTTATAAAAACATACAAACTTAATTTTTGGGATATAGGGTTGATTATCACCAAAATAAAACTTTTGAGTAGTCCATGTTACCATTGGGGATGCCCGGTGTGTAGATCTCTTCAAACTCTTCAATTTAAAAAAAGGTCCTAATTGGCCTCCCAGATCAAAAGTTATGGCCTTTGGAAGTTGGACCTCCCGTATTGGAAAATATAAAAATGTGTTGGATATAGAAAGAGTTGTAAGGAGGAGTTACACATGTTAATGCGTGTTTTGACACATCATAAGGCATCTTTGATTGGAGATAATGAAACCCTAAGAATTTGGGTGTCATTTTTTGATGGTTTTTAGCTCATGATTTTACAATTACCATTTAATGATTTCATGTATTGTATCTCCTATTTATTAGGTGCTTGAGATGGAGGTTGTGTGTGAGAGTCTTATACATGTTGAGTTGCCTTTGGATCTCTAGTTGGTGATACTCATGTGAAAGCTTGATCTACAAGTATATTGTAATCTTGTTGATTTCTAAATAATATATTGGGTAGCTTTTGGAGTGTGGGATTTTTCTCTCAAAAGGGTTTTCCCCACGTAAGTCACTTTGTTGTGGTATGATTGCTATTTATGTTTATTTTTTTATAATTTATGTAACTTTTATAAAGATCTGAAAGGTTTCGCATAAACCTCCTCTCAAGATTAATGTAGGAAGTTGTTTTACTATCTTAGCTTCCTTACAATTGGTATCAAATATTGATCACATTTGGTTTCAATTGTTGGTTGTTAGTTTTTTTGAACTAATCTAGTTTTGAGTGGGAGCTTGTGCAGAAGATACTTTGTGATCTTGTTGCAAGAATTTTTAGAGGGCGAACACATCAAGGAGAATAGAGGTAGAAAAAAATTCTGGTAACAATTTTGAGATGTGGAAGCAAAAGATGGAAGATCTTTTAATTGATTGAGATCTATGGGATACTATTGATGAGCATGTTTCAAGGCATGCATATGCTACTTTGACTGTTCAATATGATGTTATGGACTGTAAAGCCAAAGGTCTAACTAGATTGTGCCTGCTAGACTCTATTTTAATCAATATCCATGAAGTGTCCTCTATGAAAAAATTATGGAAGAAACTCGATGAGATATATCAAGCCAAATCTTTATTGAACAAGATTTTCTTGAGAAAAAAAATGTATTCTTTGAGAATGGAAGAGAGTGGATGAATTCAAACCATCTGGAAGCATTCAATATGTTGGTGGCTCAATTGGCATCAATTGGTGTAAAAATGGATGAGGAGGAGAGATGCCAGATCCTACTTTGTTCTTTGTCTAATTCATGGGATTCTCTTGTTATGGACATTAGGAGTACTTTCGTTGTCTTGAAAGTTCAAGATTTTGTGGGTTCTTTGCTTTTTGAAGATATGAGGAGGAAGGTATCCATCAATGCCAGAAAGCCCTAAATGCTTGTGGAAAACCTAAAGAAAGAGATAAGAAGAGCGAGAAGCATAACAAATCCAAGTCCAAGGGGAGATCCAAATCTCTTAGAAAGTCCAAAGTTATTTGTTGGAACTACATAAGCTTGGACACTTCTGTAAGGAGTGCAAAGAAGAAAAGAAGAAAAAGAAGAAATTTGATTCTGATTATGAATCTGAGAAGGAAGATGGTGATACATTCATTGCAGATTTGGCCACTCGTGCAGGTAATGATGCATGGTTAATTAAATCTCACTTAAATATTTTTGGCCGTGGTAAACTTAAAATTAGATTTATTGATGGTAGAGTAAAAAGGATTAATGGTGTGTTGCATACCCTTGGATTAGCATGAAATTTATTATCTATGAGAAAAGTAATAAATGTGGGTGTGTAGGTAGTATTTTTTGATACATGATGCAAGATGGTTAGAGGTGCTATGGTGATCACTAGAAGTGTCAGATTTTGCATATTATATAGGATTGATGGATGCACTGTTGAGTGGAATAGTACTTATATGAAAAGCGAGTATGTCACTACATCATTGGAAAAGGAGAGTGTTTCACCTTCAGTGGATGGTCATGGCTTCTGGGTACCTAAGGGTGCTCTTTCTTCTAAATCAAAATTGCTTGTAGAGAAGACTATGTTATGGCACCAAATATTATGCCACAATGGATAAAAGTGTCTAAGGACCTTGAAAAACAAAAACCTTGTTAAAGGGTTGAATGATTGTGTTCTTGATTTTGATCTCTATGAGCATTGTATTTATGGTAAACAAAATCACGTTTAATTTTAATCTAGTTCTCATAAATCTTATGGTGTATTAGATCTTATTGATTCTGATGTGTTTGGTCATGTAGATGTTCCTTCCATTAGAAAATCCACATATTATGTTTCATTTATGAATGATTATAGTAGAAGGACATGGGTATATTTTCTAAAGAGTAAATCTAAAGTTTTCAGTTGATTTAAAGAATTTAAAGCAATGGTTAAGTTGCAAATTGTAAATAAAATAAAATCTTTGAGGACTGACAATGGAAGTGAATTTTTCTCTAACTATTTTGACAGATTCTATAAAGATCGTGGCATTCAAAGACAAAAGACAACTCTGTATTGTCAACAATAGAATAGAGTTGTAGAGATAATGAATAGGACATTGATGGAGAAGGCTAGGCATATGCTTAGTGTTGCTGATCTAGAACAAAGGCTTTGGGTTGAAGTTGTTTCCATTGCTTGCTACTTGATTAATAGGTCTCCTATATTAACCCTTGTTGATAAAATGCCTATGGAGGCATGGTCAAGTCATAATCCTTGATTGTGACATCTTAGAGTTTTTGGTTATGAGGCAAATGCACATGTGCCAAAGGAGAAGTAAACAAAGTTGGAGAACAAGGGTGTGAAATGTATCTTCATTAGGTACAGTTATAGTGTGAAAGGATACAAGCTTTGAGATCCTATTGTACAGAAGGTAATATATAGTAGAAGTATGATTATAGAGAAACTAAGATTTCTTCTATTACATTGTAGCCATAGCAAAGTGAATAGAAATGTAACAACCCTCCTTGTTGGTGATGAGAGTAATGAGGGGGCGTTACAGTTTTGGAAAGAGGGGAAAAAAATCTTAACTGTTAAGCGCCTCTATCTACGTAATTAGCTGTTCACCGAATTCAGTTCAATACTCTATGTTTGAACTTAGTTGTAGCAAGGACAAGAAGCTCAACTTGCATGTTGGTAGGCATCAAAGTTGGAGCCTCGCAATCTCTAAAATAGAGTTTAAAACCTTGACATCTACCCACGAACAAAAGTGGCATCCAAAATGTACTTTGTCATATTTTGCATTTGTTACCTGAGGTTGTTGTACTAAACAAGCAATAAGAAAATGTTGCAACCCCATGTGAAGACTGATCCCTTCCCTTCTCTTGATTGGGGGGTCAACACAATTTGCAAAAAATGTGGGCCCTAGCATTGATATTTTTCTTTGACTCATTTTTTTTAGTTTCGTCTTGAATTTAAGAGGGATGGGCTAGGGTATGAAAAAGTAGGTGATTTGTATTGTAGGAGTCATCTTCCCATCTCTGTATATAGTTTTGGGAAATCACAAAGGCAAAGGAGGGCAAGAGGAAGATAAAGAGGAAGCGAGATTCTGGATGGATAAGAGCTACTAGATCTAGTGAATCTTCCCATCTATTTTGAAGATTGTGAATCTTATTTTTTGGTCATTGGTGACTTTTACTTTGCTTATGTGGATAAGTACTTTGGTTTATCTTTCTTGTATTGGTTTAGCCACAAATGATTTTTAGTGGCATGTAACTCTTGTGGTTACATTTGATTTATTGTTGAAACTATGTGCATTTTTCTTATTTTATTGTTGGAATTGAGATTTGTTCTTCGTTATTTATATTCTTGGTGGCTTAACTAATTGACTTTTCTATTTTTGAGTATTGGTCTTGTGTTGTGATGTGATTCCTCATCAATTATGGTGAGATCCACCTGTTTGAGTGTATACGAAGAAGCAGGCATAGGGAAACCCTTAAGGATGGGGGTATGTGTGAGCTGTTCTAAGCTCTAATTCAGTACCTTCCTATTGTTTGACTATCTCTTGGAGGCTAAAACCCTTACACAAACAAGAGATATGTCATTGTGACTTGTATGGAAGAGCTTACTAGGTGGGTCAATGCCATCAAGACACATGGATTTGGATATTGAACATGGTTATTGGTTATGAACTCATGGACATGTTAGATATGGATGGTACTAGTATGACATCCACTTGAGCCCCTAATGTAGCCTTATGATGTGATGAGTATGTATGTATATGTAGGTGGTACAATTGTCATGTATGTAGTTGCATATTAAAATATAGAAGAGAATAAAATTTGCATCATTATACCTTGAAATTTACAAACTATTGCATTATATGTAAATAGATGTCATGCATTCCATGAGATTAGAGGTTGTGATGCAGAGGTAAGGTAGAGATTAAGAAGTTCACTCAATGAAATTAAGTTACTCAAATTCCTACAAGAGGTTTCCAAAAAGTGTTTGTGTTTACAGAGCCTACACAAGGCTATTCCTGAGATTTATCTAGCCTAGGACCACTATCTAGTGTCCTCCTCACAGGCTGCCCAACCCTCACCTTGGAGAGTTACTGCTCAATCCCATCTTTCTACATAATCCACCTTTGTTGGACTCACAACTTCCTACCCACACCTCTACCAACAATGCCCACATATGATTATTGACACATATTTGTCATGACTATCATGAGGTCTCTGACCAAAAGACCAATTTCTGCATTCTCTAGGTAAGGACAGTGACAACAACAGGACTGTTTTAGGACAGTGGTTGAAGAAGATCTAAGTCTTATGGAATTAGTTCAATCAACCTCTCAAGGGTTTCAAATGACCATCAACACTGATTGCACATTAAACATTCCATGTGATCAAGTAACCATTACTCACATGCATCAGGACAACAAATTGTAGAAAGATTGTTTTATGACTGTCATAGGGAAACAACATTTCAAGAATGTGTGGACCTTGAAAAACCAATCCTACCCTTCTTGACTCCCAAAGACCTGGTATCTTTAAATGCACAATAAACATTCAATGAGATCAAACCACCATTTACTCACAAACATCAGTCATACTTTGTTTCGCAGGGCAGAGGATAGTAAATACAGTTTGTTGTCCTATGACAGTGTTAAGGAGACAGTTATGTTTTGTAGCCTTTGTGATAGTTAAACCTGCATCAACTCCTCTCCAACAAGGATCAAAACACCACATGCATTCACAAGGACAGGATCCACTTGAGGTCTCTAACTCAACACCCTACCATAGTACTTGCTCTGACAGAAATAGTACAGTTGTTGTGACTGTCTTCAAGAAACAGTCTTAAAAAGAAGGTTAACTTGTAAACAAAGAGAACATTTAACAATATTAAACACTCATAACTCTTAATGACCATCAACAATCAATGCATCATCCAAATACCTATAGGGAACAGGTACTCCTCCTCCACCATGTAGCCGTACTATACTACTAACATACAGAAATTAGAAAACTATCTTTTTCTCCAAGAAGATGGTCTAAATCAGATTTTTGTAAAGAATGTAGTAAGCCTACCTTCTCAGGCCCTACCAATCCATCTCAGAGGTCTATCCTTGCTTCAAGACATCAAACCCAATCTCCATTTGACTGTGCACGTGGCTGTTTTCAAGACAAGCATTGTTCTTACACCATTTCTTCCAACTAGTCACTATTTTTTACTAGCTAGGATCATGCCAAGCACTTGGAGAAGGAGTCTTCAACCTGCAAACCATGGAAAGCAGAAAAACCTAACCCAATCTTCCCCATCCTTCTGAAAATGGTTGACACTTTCAGAGGAAGAATTCACCATATTTGGTCACAAACCCTAGCTAAGAGGGTTTCAGAACAGTTTGTACAATCTAGATTGTTTCTACCTTCTACAAGAATGTCAAGAACTCCAAATAGATGCAAATGAAAGGTATTTTGTAGAGCTAACAAATTTCTAACATTTCAACTCACAAAAGATCCGTACCAGGCCGTACAAGAAGACTGTTTTCAGCAAAAACATAAAAAAAATAGCTTTTTCCCTTAAAAGACTCTCCCCTTCTATTCATTTTTGGCATGTTTATACAGATTAGAGTTTTTGGAAAGTTTCTTGACCTTTCCAATTCCTATTCTTGTCTGTACAACTGCCCATGAAGGCAGTAAATTGATGGAACAAACTATTTTTCATAAAAAAACAAGTTTCTAAAAGAAAATCTCCTATAAAATAGGTCTTATCAACATCCTCATGGACTAGTCAACCTAAATGACTAAGTCTTTATTACAAAATATCAAAATGGCTTTCAAAGCCTTAGGAAAGACCAAAATTAACAAGGTCACAAAATGTTATATTTTAAAAAATGACTAAACTAAAGCTCTTGCACCAGGTTGAAATTATGTATATATGTGTGTATGTGCGCTCCATTTTATAGATAGATGCATATAAAAGTTAGAGAATTAAAAATTTTATGTCTTGAAACTGTATTTTGGTGCAAGTTATGAGAAAATTGTGTGGCTTATGCTGGAACTACATGCTTATATGTTTATATACTGTTATCATTGCTTTCAGATGATCATGGATAGGAAAGGGATGATGTCGTAACACTCGTATCTAAGAGCCTTACGATGTCCTGACCCTCTTCCTGATGTCAATTGATGCTTTGACTATTATATGATATATGCACATGTGCTTTGACATGTGATTAGATTGTTACAGGTACTAAGTATCGACTTTGCCTGGATTCATAGGCCCGAACAGTACTCGTATTTCCTGATGGTGGTTATTGGAGATAGTCACAGGCTCTGTTCCCTACTCTAGCCACTGTACCCTACTAGTGTAGTGTTCCCATGTTGTTGTCTTATCATCCAGTTACCTAATGGTAATGTTTGGATTTCTGCTTATGGTCATGTGTAGTTTGCCAATACAGTGGTTAAGGCTTTTCACCTTGGTTTCCATTGATTGTTTGATGTGGTTTCCTTAGTATCATTCTTTATTTTGATTGGAGAAAATTGTTATATGCTAATGTATATTTTGTAGGAAATTAGTGCCTTGCCTATTCCTTACGCATGTTCTAGGATTGATTGCATGTAATTGTGCATGTGATAACCTAATTTTTATAATTGTATCAAGTTTCATGGACTAGTATGTGCTTTGGCTACATCTTAGTGTTTGCAGGCTTCCAGGACTAAGCCTAGCCACAAGGGGTAGGATCTAACAACCCTCCCTATTGGTGATGAGAGTAATGAGGGGGCATTAGGGTTTTGGAAAGAGGGGAAACAAAATCTTAACCATTAATCACCTCTAGATGTAATTAGTTGTGTACCAGATTTAGTTCAATAGTCTATGTTTGAACTTAGCTATAGCAATGGCAAGAACATCGACTTGCATGTTGGAGCCTCACAATCTCTAAAATAGAGTTTAAAGCCTTGACATCTACCTGCAAACAAAAGTGGCATCCAAAACATACTTTGTCATAGTTTTCATTTGTTACTCAGGGTTGTTGTACTACACAACCAATAAGAAAATGCTGCAACCCCAGGTGAAGACTAATCCCTTCCCTTCTCTTAATGGGGGGGGTCAACAGAAGTTGGAGAAAATGCGGGCCCTAGCATTGATTTTTTTCTTTGACTCATTTTTTATTTTCAACTTGAATTTAAGAGGGATGGGCTAGGGTATGAAAAAGTAGGTGATTTGTGCTGGAGGAGACATTTTCCCATCTCTGCGTACTGTTTTAGGAAATCATGAAAGCAAAGGAGGCCAAGAGGAAGATAAAGAGGAAGCAAGATTTTGGATGGCAAAATTCCTCTATCTTGCAGGCTCAAACAAACGTCCATACCCTGTTCCATCACTCCCATTTTTGGGATGAGTAGTGAGGATGCTAGATAAGGTTATGGAGACTAGATTCATAGCTGCCAGTTGCATTGCTTAAAAGTTTCTTAAGCGAGTTCACCAAATTTGATTGGTGCTTAACCTGCAATCATGGTAGTCCATGAGAAACATTTCTTTGAGGCATTATGTTAGATAGGGTGCGTGCCTTATCTATACTTCCACTTTTTGCATACTTCTATGAGGGAAGTCGCAACTACTATACATCTGATGAGATTCCACTATCCTTTATGCTTCGATGGAGTCCATACCCTATTCCCAAGCTCCCATTTTGGCATGGACAGCCACAGTAATCCCATAGTTGAGGTATGTTGCTGGTTCGATTTTCCATTTTACAGGACACAAATTTCTTAGAATTTGTTTTGTACCACATCTATTCTTACCATTATATTTCTAAGGTTAGGATTAGTTTTTACTCTATTAATCTCATGTTAAGACCAAGAAAAGAGTTTTTTTAGTTGATTGATGCTTTGACAACATGGTCTGGTTCCAAACGTGCCCTTAGTCTTCTCTTCAATCACGTAAGAAAAATATGCTCAATAACACTGATGTGCCCTATTTTTGTGAATATGTTGCTTGCCCATCTTCTTATTTCTTCATTGACTATTGAGATGGGTAACATCTATTCATTAGGCCATCCAATCTGTAAAATATGTCTACCTTGTAACACCCAAATGAAGTATGTGACTATATATATTGCGATTCCATCTGGTTGTTAGTAAAAAGATTTCTATAGTACATTTAGGAACTCCCCACTTCCCAAGCTGTATACAAATGTGAGTTTCAATCTAAACTATATTTTTAGAGGTGGTCTGTAGTGAATGCTATTTTTTTGGTCATATAGTAGTACTGATATGTTTTTAGACTTCATTGATTGAGTTAAACCCAAGTGCACATTCTCTTCTTGTCTGAAGTTAACCTTTATTGATATGCTTTAAAGCAATGGATGGCACCCTATTTTAGGTGATTTTACTATTACTAGTAATTGGAATTTCCTTTGTTTGAACACTAAGATATAATCAAGAGATGATTTTGACATTATCATTATGTTTTAAAGAAATGAGTTTGTGGTTAGCTTCCTTGGGGACTAATCAATAAACATTAGTACTCAGGAAAAATATATTAATTAAATTATATTTACAAGATTGATTGTTAGGTAAGGTCTTGCCCTCTAAAATTGTTTATCCATTACATTGAATGCTGAGATAGCATGGTGAGATGATAGGACATTCTTAACCTATAGGCATCAATTGTCATTGTATACATAGTAAAATCTTATAGATCTACTAGTTGAGATGTAGTGTACTTAGTACATTTTGTCTATTACTTGAGAGTCTAGGATATTGAGTCCTCATGCATGGCCTTAAGCGCTTGTAAAGGTTAAGGATGCACATGAGAAGGCCTCTCCGTTTGCGGGGCGTTGATTTGGGTATGATTGAGTCTCCTCATTGGTATGAGAAGTGTACTTCTTTCCATATGGTGTCATTCCTTTGTGCACGCATGATGACACTCCATTTGATCTATACCCTAGTGTCTTGTACCTTAATAGTCATGAGTAGCACCCGACATGCTATTGGATGAGCATCTCTATGTTGTGACATTGGATTTATGCATTGCATGTCGTGTCTACTCTGTGACTGATGTGAGTGTTGGCCATTGTATTCCTTTCAGTCATTACTTCTATTTGGGCCTTGTGACTACCTCCGATCACAGTGGGGTGGTCTCTTGTGAGTCCACATGGTTGGGAGGCATTGCCACTACCATTGGGGACCGATGTACAGGTTTTGGAGCACCAGTTGGAGATGTTCTCTCTCTCCATTACTTTATCAATTGATGTACTCATTTAGTCATTGTATCATATCCATGGCTATTCCATTGTACTTATGTATATTCTTTTATGGAATTTGTACTCTCAAGAGAGAGATGAAGTAATTATAGTAATGAGAAGAAATGAGATGTTGTGTTATATTTGGCTTATAGATTCCAGTGTGGGTATCGAATCCGCTTGTACTATGATGATTATGGCTTCACTTTTATATTTGGATATGGGTATTAGGAACATTTGATTCAGTGTTTAAAATGAATGTAGTTTTATAATCTTTTCTCTAGAGGGTGAATTAGTCCTCTCCTTCGGGTTGCGCATTCAGTCATACTTGGCCATGACTGTTGTCGATCTATCAAATTAACGACTGCATCATGTGTATGTTATCTTTATATGTCAAAAAAAATATTCTTTCCCTCTTTTGGCTCTTACCTTTGGGGATACGTGGCGGGATGTTACAAGAAAGATGTGATTCAACTTCCTTTTATGCCTGAGAAAGTTGAATCAAGGCCCCTATATAGACAAGAAGTTGAGATCTCATCTAGCTCTGGATCTTCAGAAGAGGAGCAAGAACCTCCAACTCAACTTGTTCTATCATGTCCCACATCAAATTGATTATCCTATTCCAATTAAAGAGTGGAATGATAATGTTATCTACATCAAGATCATTGAGGCAACACTGTTGATTGTCTTGCATTATCATGACTAACATAGAATCCTGGTAGATCTGTTAGGAAGAGACATTGTGTGGTTTCTTAAGTGTTGTCATTGATGGAAACAAAGTCTATTCTACATATCCACAGTACATAATATGTCTATACCAAAAGTTAGAGTGAAGATTGTTTTGGTCTAGTGGACAAGACAATAGTATGCAACATGGTTCAACAATCAAGTCTGAATCTCCCAGTTAGTGTAACTCAGTAAGTTACAGACTTGGATAAGTCAAGAAGGGTATCATGACTATTGTATTTTATAGATTTAGTCTCTGGTGATAAAGCATGAAAAACATATGAGCTTCTGAATATTGGGTTCTAGTCAGACAGAGGGAAAACTGACCGACAGAGTACCAAACTTCAATCCAGATGTATAAAAGGTGTTGATCAAGCAATTTGTGGCATCATACATTGTTGGCCGACATGATTAATGAATTCTATGTCTAAGTTTTTGATGTGCATCATCAACCAAGAAAGGATTTAGCCAACAGAATACAAACTTGCAAATATCTCAAGTGCTCTTCTTGGCGACTATAAAGTTGTTAGAAATTCTTATTGCGGATATATATACTTGATGGATTCAAGCTTGTGGGATGTATGTATGTATGAAGAAGTGGAAAATTATATAGGATGAAGTGCAAAAACAAAGATCTAAATCTGGAATATGACTAAAGAGTGATATTGAGCAGAGGAAGAATGAAATGTGCCAGATCAGTATACAATGCCTAACCGGAACTGAATTCCTGCATGTATGGATGTTGTTCATCAGTTTAAACACCTTGGTATCATCTATAAGCATTTGTAGATAGTGAGTCTCTTGTAGGTAGTGAGCCTTTTGTGAGCAGTGTGCTCGGGAAGTGAGCCCTAATTGGAAAGTGCCAAATTTGTACTCTTTATTCTTTTAATAGAGAATACAATCTTGGGTTAGTCACCCCGTGGTTTTTCCCTTAACAGGGTTTCCATGTAAAAATCCTTCTATTGTGTGTTAATTTCATTTTCAATTCCTATGATTGCCTTTGCTTTCATGTTTTGATATAACACTAAATGTTAAGATAAGAAAAGAAACGAAAAAGAAGAAAAGTTATAATATAATTGATTCACCCCCCCTCTTAGTTATCTACATTGTTTCCAACAATTAGTATTAGATCTAGTCCCTTAGAAAAGGCCTAACAGCTTAAGGAGGATTCGGGAATCTCAATGGATGCATATGGTATGAAAGACTAACTTCAGTCTACCCTAGATGATCGTGAACAATCCCACTCTGAGGTCAATAATTTGAGAGAGCGACTCAAGGAAGATGATGATTTCATCAATGAGCTGAAACAAAAACTCAGTAATTCCTTGAGAAAGAGAAAGGAACTACTTCAGAAATTAGCAAGTAAGAATTAAGCCAATAATACTAATGAGGATCTGAATGAGAAAACTAAACTATGTGAGAAACTATCTAAAGAAGTCATTATGATGAGACATGAAATGGAATCAGGGGTTATGAAATTCACCCAAGAAATTGATGAAAAAAGAAAGACAGAAGATAATCTAAAGCAATCCCTCAAAGAGAAAATAGAGGACTACCACAAAATGGATAGAATAATCAAACATCTTGAATCTGATCTTGAAGAAGCTAGATACAATGAAGAACAACTTGAGAATTAGATTAACACTCTTAAACAAGATCTTCAATCTGCAAATGAGTATAAAGAAAAATTCAAGATAAGTTTAGCTCAACTTGAAGTTCTTCTTGAAATTCAAAAGAGGGTAGATGATAAGCGTGGCTTGGGATATGAGAAAGGTGAAAGCTCTGGATCCGGTCAAAAGAACTTTGGATCAAGAAATCAAAGAAACGGGCCTAAAAAACCTCTGATAAGGCAACCAAATGCTTAAAGATATCCATCTTTCAATGGATACTGCTTCAATTGTAATAAATTTAGACATAAAGCAATCTAGTGCAAAAACAAAATGAATCAAATCAATCCATCCTTCTTCGGTCAATGTTTCAGATGCAAAAGGTATGGTCACAAATCTCATGAATGCAGAAATATGCAAATGAACAATTCTTTCAATGCTAGATGCTTTGTATGCAATAGAATTGGACATATGGTTAATGAGTGCAGATCAAGAGGATATCATTCAAATAAGCAAAGAAATATTGTGTGTTACAATTGCAATGGATCCAGTCATATAGCCAAATTCTGCAAAAGCAAAAATTAAAATAGAAAAGGTCAGGTGGAACATGATCAGAAACAAGATAAAGGAAAAGGTAAAGTAAATGCGGATGAAGTTCAAAAGGAGATGAGTAATATTTGGGTAAAGAAGAGTACAATGAATATTGGAGATGGATCCGCACTAGAATCTGGTGCTGATAATCCTTCTGGAAACTAAAAGGTGAGCTATGGCTCAGGGAGAGTTACAGAGAAAATCCTTTCCCCTAGCCAGTTGATAAGTGCCTAAATTTGGCACATTGAGTAAACATCTGATGTTGCAGATTAAAGGGTTCCTATAAAATGCTCCAAATAAATTTTAGTCAGAATGTGAGAGGTCCACATGAAGTTTCACAAGGTTTATGACTACTTGAGTAGATCGGGTTTTGGCAACCATCTCGTATTAATAGAGCAATACAAATTGATTTGATATGATCTGCAAATACAATACTCTGATCTATGGATCTACAGGGAAGTCTTTAAGACACATGGGTGTTATCAACACACTAAGGTACTAGTTTGAAGATCCACAAGGAGATTCATGAAAAGCTCACTTGATAAGTAGGGTAATCGGATGACTTAAAAGTTTGTGCATTTATTACAAAAGGGAATTAGGTTTTGTGCAAGGATAAATAGGATTTTTCACTCATTATTTACACACTTGCACTCACAAAGAAGAAAGAAGAGCTCTGAGAAGAGATACTATAGTTCACTTAGTTCCAGCTGAAGATCGAATTCAAACAGAAAATCCCTCCAACATCTGCTTCAAACCCTAAGGCGTGAAAAGATACTTTCCTTTTGTAAATTCTCTCTGGATTTCTTTGCTCAAATGGCCTCTCCATTGGTTGTTAATATCTCTGAAAGGCCAAGACCAAAATTCAAAAACCACCCTTACAAATCACTAGAAGTTGATCCCTTGGGTGCATTTTAAAGTATTTTGCATGGTGTCTTGCATGTAGAAGATATTAGGGTTTATATCCATGCAAACATCAAAGATTTTGGAGACTCAAAATTGATTGACATCTATCAAAAATAGTTAATAGATGAGAACTTTGAACTCAGACCTGAATTCAAGACCCTATGGGACAAACACTTCAAAAATTGCATACATTTTTCATCTTAAGTAGGATGCATGATAATTTTAGGTGGCTAATGAGACCATTCAATATAACCAAATATGCCATTAGGGTTGTGACCAGACTACATTCAACTGGTGGGTTACCAGCACTCAAATCTGTAAAGAACCAAACGATAATTGAAGCCACCGAATCAAAATTTAACAAGAGAGAAATGACTATAGATGACATATGGATCTAGATGTCAAGTTTTCTTCAATGATAATTGGCTACAAAATCTACCACTCAAGCAGGGAAAAATCTGTGTCTGGTACAACAATCTATGCTGCTTATCAGATGCTAAAGGAAGATGCAGATTATGATCTATGTGAGCTTCTGCTAAGTCAACTAATGGAAAACTTGCAGAAGATCAAGAAAGATAAGAAAAACTCTTTCAAATATCGTAGTCCAATATTGTGTATGTTTTTCTACTATATGAATGAGTTGCCTAGATCAAAGGGTTAGGTCTGGCAAAATGATAAACCCATTGCAATTCAAATCAGAGATTACATGTATGGACTTGGTGATGATCAAGCCCAAAACTCAGCTCTCTGGGGTTACTTCAAGAATTTCCAAAGCATGATGCATGCCAGAGAGAGAATACCACAATCAGTAGTTGAGAAATACAAAGACATAGTCTGCTTCATGGTTGACATGGATCAATGCCTAATGGAGACAGTTGAGCCAAGAACTATGTGGATAATGCCCATGAGATATGAGGTTGATGAAAACATTTTGGAGGTACATGTTCAACACTTGTTGAGCCAACCTGAAGACACTGAAGTAGAAAGGTTTGGTACCTTTGAAGAACTATGTCCTTCTATCACTCCAAAGTAAATGGACATGGTTTTTAAGGACAGTAAAGATGAGTTCCGAAGAAAGACAAGAATGAATAAGCTCATGCTTGGAGAAACTGACCAAAAAACAAATGAAACAAAAGAAATTCTCTATAATGCCTTGAAAAGATTTAATCTTCCCATTGTAGAGGGAACAAAAGAAGAGCCTTCCAACATGGATGTTGAAGGATTAAAGAAAAATGATGAAGAGTCATCTGAGGCATTAGATTCCTCTGTTCCAGAAGAAGAAGAATAGAAAGAAGAAACATTTTCTGACAAGGATGTCGAAGGATTAAAGAAAAATGATGAAGATCCATCTAAGGCATTAGACTCCTTTGTTCTAAAAGAGGAAGTTCATAAAGCAGTAATCTCTAGTAATGTCACTCCTCTAGATCCCATAGTTGTCAAGACAAACCTTCCGGGCACTAAAGAAGAAGGGGAAGGAAGAAGAGAAGAGAAAGAGGATAAGGCAAAAGAAGAAGAACAAACAGAAAAGGTTTATGATGACTTATCCAAACCAGTCAATCTTGGTATCTCTAATGGAAAGAAGTTTGAATCACCAGCAAGAGACACTACAGAGACAGTATAAAATTTCCTAGATAGAGAAATGATGGAGCTAGATGAACCTAAGCTGGTCCAAGGGCCATTGAATTTTGACTCTCTCTGGTTCAGATAATGAAAGTAGCATCTTTTGCTCAGGCCAAAGAAAAAGAGAAACTTCTAAAATCACACATGGAGGATAGTGAACTGTTGAATATTGCATCTGGTGTACTAGAAAAGATCATGCCTACTTATCAAAAGGATGCATCTGCCTCTCCATCTGGTAACTTGAAAAACTTGGTTAATTCTATCAATTCTCACTTTGAATCTCTTGAAAAATTAGCAGAAACTAAGGTCCAGAAAGAGTTCTCTAAAAAAAGGTTCAGTGAGGTACAAGGACTAATTAACAATGATAGAAAAACCTTAGACATTGGAATAAAGAGCATTGAAAATGCCCTTAAGGATAGAGGAGATATATATAAATTATGTTTATCTTGGCCTAAAGTTTCAGTGGACATTGAAAAGAAGATGAAAGAACAAGAAGAAAAGTTGTTAAGCCTGTCCCAGAATTTTGATCCTCTTTCCATCTCTCTGATAAACCAAGAATGTCAAGTAGTCATTATCATAAATGAGATAAAGAAACCGGTTAAGGAGAAGAGCAATCTGATGGATAGAATGGGTGAACTGAGGGGAATAATCCTCCCTAAGTTAGAGGTACTACATGGTGCTTTAACAGATGCTCAAAGTACAGCCTGAACCAGTAATCTGACAGATTTGAAGAGGGCAAAAGCATATGTGTTTTTTTTAAGTGGACACATCTCCATTTTGGATAGAATGAAGAGGAGTTGGGCCATAGGAATTGTACAGTTGAAGACAACCTATGTGGATATATTTAAGTATATGTAAGTATAACGTATGATTTGTATATGCGGTCATGTATATAATAATTTTTGCACAATTTTGGTATGCAGATTCCACCCTTTTCCATTAATGTCAAAGGAGGAGTGAAGAGTAGTGAAAAATAAGGAATTCAGAAAAGGGGGAGTTCTAATAAAATAGTGTAAAGAAACAAAGCACAAGCAAAGGGGGAGTTACTGCGACACTTAGCCATTTTTCACTAAGTGTTGCCATCAATGCCAAAGGAGGAGATTGTTGGCAAGAGACATTGTGTGGCTTCTTAAGTGTTGTTATTGATAACAAAGTTTATTCTACACATCTGCAATACATAATATGTCTATACCAGATGTCAGAGTGAACATTGTTTTGGTCCGGTGGATAAGAATAGAGTATGCAACATGGTCTGAAAATCAAGTCCGGATCTCCCAGTTGGTGTAACTTAGTAAGTTGTGGACTTGGATAAGTCAAGAAGGGTATCATGACTATTGTATTTCAGAGATTTAGCCTTCGGTGATAAAGCATGAAAAAGATATGAGCTTCTGAATGTTGGGTTCCAGTCAGCTAGAGCAGATAGAGGGAAAACTGACTCACAGAGTACCAGACTTCAATCCAGATGTATAAAAGGTGTTGATCAAGCAATTTGTGGCATCATACATTATTGGCTAACATGATTAATGAATTCTATGTCTAATTTTTTGATGCGCATCATTAACCAAGCAAGGATTTAGCTGGCAGGATAGAAACTTGCAAATATCTCAAGTGTTCTTGTTGCCGACTATGAAGTTGTTAGAAATCCTTGATGTGGATATATATACTTGATGAATTCAAGCTTGTGGGATGTATGTATGTATGAAGAAGTGGAAGAAGATATAGGATGAAGTGCAAAAACAAAGATCTGAATCTAGAATATGACTGAAGAGTGATATTGAATAGAGGAAGAATGAAATGTGCCAGATCAGTATACAGTGCCTAACCAGAATTGAATTCTTGTATGTATGGATGTTGTTCATCAGTTCAAACACTTTGGTATCATTTGTAAGCATTTGTAGATAGTGAGTCTCTTGTAGGCAGTGAGCCTCTTATGAGTAGTGTGCTCAAGCAGTGAGCCCTAATTGGCAAGTGCCAAATTTGTACTCTTTATTCTTTTAACAGATAATATAATCTTGGGTTAGTCACCCTATGGTTTTTCCCTTAATAGGGTTTCCACGTAAAAATCCTTGTGTTGTGTGTTAATTTCATTTTTAGTTCCTATGATTGCCTTTGCTTTCATGTTTTTATATAACACTAAATGTTAAGATAAGAAAAGAAAGGAAAAAAAAGAAAAGTTATAAGATAACTGATTCACCCCCCCTCTCAGTTATCTACATTTTTTCCAACAAGATCTTGATAGAACCATCGATGGAGGGTAGATCAATACATATATAGATATCATCATACATTACCAAGGAAGGTATACTATTATCAAGTCCCTTCACTACTGTCATTTGAAGGCAAATCATCATACATAATCATCACCATAGGATCAACTTCAGCGAATGATAATGACAATCCATTAAATCTTCTACATTGTTTAATAAATCTTAAGTGAAGAAGTGATCGATTTAAGGACAAGGACACCAATCAAGTGAATAAGACAAATCATGGGATTTCATCCTGCGTGGCATCAAAATCAGCCACATAAGACAAAAATGAAATAAAGACAAAAAAGATAAGACAATAACCAATTGATGGTCCCTTGAGTAATCCAAGCCTTAGCAAATATGATCAAGGAAAAGACATGAATCATGAGAAGTGACTCTTTGAAAGTTGTGATTGGTGACTCCCTATAAGAGGAGGTTCATGAGAAAGTCCAAGGCATCACATGGTATCTCATCTTATAGCAGTCGCCACAGTCTAATCATCATCCATCGAGCAACATTCATCCATATCATCTAATTGAATCATAGCAAGCTCTCATATATATAGTTCTCTAACAGTAGATCGTATCTTCCATCAACAATCCATTAATACAGGTATTAGATCAGTACAAGGTATTACTAAGAGCAATCAATCATACAAGTTAAATTGTGTGCAAGGTAAAGAAATTTTGAGCTTCCTAAAAGGGGACATTACAATTGGTATCAGAACAACTATCCTACCATCCTGTGACACAAGTTAATGCAAGCCTACTCTGGAAGGAACCAAAACTGCAACAACAAGATGGAGGCACAAGACATGAGGGCCTTCATGGAGATGACCACTAAAGCAATGATGGAACAAAATGAGAAAACCACTAAAGCTATGATGGAGCAAGGAAAAAAGACAACACAAATACTTCTTGAAGCACTCCAAAATGTGGGAAACACTGTGGACCATCTTAAGACTCATTCAATGAACAGGAAGGAAGTGGGCTCCAACCACTTTGAAAATAGCAATACTTCATCAATCCCAAGGGTTCCCATGCCATATTTTCTTCTTGAAGAGGAAAACATCATGAGCAAAAAAGTCTACTCTAAATCCAATGAGTACAGATGATATTGCGTGAGCCTATGCAATCTTGGATCTTGAAGTAAGAAGAGTAGTGTCATTCAATGACTATATAAATTCAAAGAGAAATGAAATAGCCAAGAGGGAAAGAATACCCATGAATAAAGATACAAATCATAAATAAAACAAGGTCTACCTACCTAACTTTGATGGCTCCAGCAAGATCTCCGCCCATGCATGGCTACAAAAATTAAATGATTACTTCTATCTAAGCCCGATGACCGAGAAGGATGCCTTACAATTTGCTATCCTACACTTGCAAGGTTTAGCGTATGAATGGTGGCACCATGGAAAACATACCCAAGGCCATCAAAACATAGCATCTTATGAGGACTTCTCCCAAAAGTTCATCAAAAGATTTGATAGAAGGCACCCATAAGAAAACTTTAAAGAATTAACATGTTTGAAACAATGTGGGATGGTGGAGTACATTAATGAATTTGAGAAAATATGAATACAAGTTTTTGGAGTCGAGGAAGACCAACTCATACCTATTCATTGAAGGTTTGGATGAATCTCTACGAAACCTAGTAAGTGTTTTCAAACCTACAAACCTAGAAGATGCCATTGACACTACATTAAGATTGGAGAAGGATAAAAAACAAAACCTCTACACAAAGCAATTTTCAAAAAAGGGTAAATTCCAAAAACCATTCCACTGTAAGAACAAAGAAAAGGATAAAAATCCATGCTATAAGTGTGGAGAGCAATGGAAACCAGGGCATACTTGCCTAACAAAAGTTGAATTGCTCGAGAAAAGAACTTATGCTTTAAATGTAAAGAGAAATGGGGGTCGAGGCACAAATGTGGATAAGTCCACAATATGGAAGCCTTATCCAATGGGGAGATAGAAGAAAACTCAACTAAAAGAAGAAAATATGACACTCAAGAGCAAGGGTCTATAGAAACTATCTCCAAAATATCAAAGCACCATCCCTTTAGACTTAGGTGCACTCTCAAAGGTAAAAAGGTAACAGCCCTGGTAGATAGTGAAGCCACCCACAACTTCATAGACAAAGCATTGGCCAAGAGAATAGAACTTGACACCAAAGACTTTGATGGCTTTAAGGTATCCCTAGCTGATTGATCTATGACTAATTGCTCTAAAATGTTACCACATTTGAATCTAACTCTAGGTAATCATCCCGTTAAAGATGACTTCTACATTGTTAATATGGGTGACACAGATGTAATCTTAGGGATACCATGGTTACATTCTTTAGGCCATCTCACCTTGGACTTTCCTAAATTAGAACTTAACTTCAAGCACCAAGGAAAGAGAATTACCTTACATGGTTTATCCGATGGGTCACCAAGGGTGATCTCTTCTAAAGAAATGGAAAGAACCTTCTAGCATAATCAAGTAGAATGGGCAACACAATGCATGATATTAGACAAATCAACCAAGTTGGGAAAATCCATACATGTAGACATCAAACCAATCCTTAAGAAACACAAAAAGATGTTTGAGGAAATACCCCCCGGCCTACCCCCAGAATGAGGTTTTGAACATATCATAGAATTCAAAAAGGATGTTAAACCAGTAATCACAACACCTTATAGGCATCCTCAAAAATTCAAAGAGGAGATAGAAAAAACAATATATGAACTCCTAGAGATGGGTCACATCTATCCTAGCTCTAGCCCCTCTGCATCATCGGTATTCCTAGTAAAGAAAAAAGATGGCACTATGAGAATGTGCATTGATTACCAAGCCCTAAACATACAAACAATAAAGAATCGCTATCCTATTCCCAGAGTTGATGAACTTATTCATGAATTACATGGAGCCAAGTACTTCTCAAAAATTGATCTACAATCTGGCTACCACCAAATCCAGATGAGAGAGGAAGACATACGTAACATGAACTTTAGTTGTCACTACGACCATTTTGAGTTCTTAGTCCTGCCTTCTGAACTAACTAATGTTCTAGAAACATTTCAACCATGTATGAACCATACTTTTTGGTAGCAGCTGAAAAAGTTCCTGCTGATATTCTTTGATGATATCTTAATATATAGTAAAACCTGGGAAGAGCACTTGAAGCATATTGATGAAGTGTTGTCCATCCTAGAACAGGAATCACTCTATGCGAAGGTCTCCAAATGTGAATTTGGGATGGAAGAGATTCTATACTTGGGGGATAAAATTAGTGCCGAAGGAGTGAAGGTAGATGAGGAGAAGATTAAGGCCATAAGAGAGTGGCCTAGGCCAAGAACCCTAACCCACTTAAAAGGATTCTTGGGGCTATGGAGCTACTATCGAAGGTTTGTTAAGAACTTCTCCAAGATTGTTGCTCCTCTCACCAACCTAACTAAGGAAGGACTATTCCATTGGGATGAAGTAGCCCAAAGAGGCTTCAAGGAATTAAAAGAGGTAATGAGTACTTGCCTAGTGCTAGCCATTCCTGACTTCTCATTTCCATTCGAGCTAGAGTGTGATGCATCTGGTGAAGGCATTGGAGTGGTTCTCATGAAAAACAAGCATGCTATAGCCTTCAAAAGTCACAAGTTGATAGTCATCAAAAGGCTCTATTCAACATATGATCAAGAGATGCTAGCCATTATGTACACCCTAGCAAAGTTTAAACAATACCTTGTGTGTGGAAAGTTATTAGTCAAGACAAACCATAATAGTCTACAATTCTTCCTCCACAAAGAGACTTGAATGACAGGTAGCAGAAATGGGTAAGAAGGCTCCAATCATATAATTTTGACATAGTTTATGTGAAAGGATAGAATAATGTAGTGGTCAATACATTATCATGAAGGCCACATCTATGCACTATATCGAGTATATCGCTGGATTGGAAGAGTTCCATCATAGCTGAATATGTTAAGGATCCCTACACTAATGATGTGTTGGAAGGAAACATAAAAGATGAGGGATACACCGTGAAAGAGGACCTCATCTTCTACAATAATAGAGTATACTTGGTAGGCAGTTCCAAAATGAAGGAACGAGTAATCAAGGAATTCCATGACAACCCCCTTGCAGGACACCAAGGGTACTATAAGACATACAAGTAGGTAAGAGAAAGGTTCACATGGAAAAGGATTAAGAGAGATATACTTAATTATGTCCAAGAATACACCATATACTAAAGGAACAAGGTAGAACACTCACATCTAGCAAGATTATTACAACCATTTCCCATACCTAAACAAAAGTGGAGTGGCATTTCAATGGACTTCATTACTGGTCTTCCTAAGGTGCAAGGAAGAGATTGCATCTATGTGGTAGTAGCCAGACTCACAAAGTATGCACCCTTCATGGCTATCTCATCCAAGTATAAAGCCCCTCAAGTTTCTAAGTTATTCTTCAAGGAGATCTTCAGACTTCATGGGCTACCAAAGAGCATAATCAGAAATAGAGATAGTCACTTTTTGAGTCTATTTTGGCAAGAACTATTTTGATTGTCTGGAACATATCTTACACCAAGTAAAATTTATCATACTCAAACCGATGGACAAGTAGAAATAGTGAATAAATGGATTGAGGGCTACTTAAGAAACTATGTTACTGAGCAACAAAAGGCGTGGATAAAGTGGCTACACATGGGAAAATATTGCTATAACACAACTCATCACATGTCCATCAAGATGAGTCCATTCTAGGCTCTATACAGGTATGAAGCCACATCATTTGGGAGTTTTCTTCTTCAAAATAGAAGGGTACCCAAAGCCAAAGACTTCCTTCAACAACATGAGGACATCATGAGAGTCCTTAAAGACAACTTGCATCATGCACAAAACCAACAAAAGATATATGCAGATAGAAAGTGAGTTGAAAGAACCTTTGAAGTTGGAGACATGGTATTATTGAGGTTGCAACCATATAAGCAGACTTCTATTAAGGTTAGCAGATCCAGAAAGTTAAAGCCTTGATTCTATGGACCATACAAAGTTTTGAGGAGGATTGGCAAGGTTGCTTATGTGTTGGATCTACCCAAAAATAGTAAGATTCACAATGTATTTCATGTCTCCATACTCAAGAAAGTACTTGGACAAAAGGTTACCCCATGTGAAGAACTACCCCCTCTTGATGATGAGGGACAATTAGTCCTTAAACTGGAAAGAATCCTTAGTACAAAGGAAAGAAGATTGAGGCATAGAATCATCTCTAAATACATCATAAAATGGAAAGGTCTACTCGAAGACGATGCTACATGGGAAGGTGTTGAGACTCTCAAACATCTGAAATTGAGCATTACTTGAGGATAAGCGATCTTGAGAGGGGAGGCCCTGTCATGTCCCACATCAAATTGATTATCTCATTCAAATTAAAGATTGGAATGATAAGGTTATCTACATCAAGACCGTCAAGGCAACACTGATGATTGTCTTGCATTATCATGACTAACATAGAAGTCTAGAAGATCCTTCCATAGTAACCATCAATGGAGGGTGGATCAACACATATATAGATATCATCATACATTGCCAAGGAAAGTATACTATTATCAAGGCCCGTTGTTGCTGTCATTTGAAGGCAGATCGTCATACATAATAATGGTCATAGGATCAACTTCAACGAATGATAATGACAAGCCACTAAATCTTCTATATTTTTTAATAACTCTTAAGTGAAGAAGTGATCGATCCAAGGCTAAGGGTGCCAATCAAGTGAACAAGACAAATCATGGGATTTCATACTACGTGGCATCCAAATCAGCCACATAAGACAAAAATGAAATAAAGACAAAAAAGATAAGACAATTTAACCAATCAATGATTCCTTGACTAATCCAAGCCTTAGCAAATGTGATCAAGGAAAAGAGACGAATCATATGAAGTGACTCTTTGAAAGTTGTGACTGGTGACTCCCTATAAGAGGAGGTTCATGAGAAAGTCCAAGGCATCACACAGTATCTCATCTCATAGCAGTCACAACAGTCTAATCATCATCCATTGAACAACATTCATCCATATCATCCAATTGAATCAAAGTAAGCTCTCATATATATATAGATCCACTAATATAAACCAGTATATTATAATTCTCTAATAGCAGATCATGTCTTCCATCAATGATCCATTGATACAAGCATTAGATCAGCACAAGGTATTACTAAGAGAAATCGATCATATAAGTTAAATTGTGTGCAAGGTAAAGAAATTTTGAGCTTCCTAAAAGGGGACATTACATGTTCGAAGGTCTATACGGCATAGATAACCATTTGAAATATATTCACTTGATGATTTGAGATGTATTTTTTCTTTGAATATTAATATGGATGAACCTATATTGGTAGAAGAGGCATTAGGTATGAATGATACCAAGTCATAAAAGATTGATATGGATGAAGAAATGGTAGCTTTGAAAAAGAATGATACATGGGATCTAGTACCATTGCCTGAAGGACAAAAACATGTTGGTTGCAAATGGATGTTCAAGAAAAAGATGGGTTTAGATGGAGGTATTGTGAAATACAAAGCATGGTTGGTTGCAAAAGGTTGCTCTCAGATTGGGGGTGTTGATTACGGCAAGATATTTTCTCCTATTGCAAAAATGATATCTGTTAGATTCTTGCTTTCTATTTCTGCAACTTATGTTATAGAGGTAGAGCAAATGAATGTGACAATGGCTTTCCTTCATAGTGATTTGGAGGAGGATATTTATATGACATAGCCAAAGTAGGACATGGTAAAAGGTAAAAGTAATTTAGTTTATAAAATTAAGAAATCTGTGTATGGCCTCAAATAGAGTGCTAGGATGTGGTACCATAAATTTGATACATATGTGTTGAGTTTGGGATTTGAGTGATCCAAATCAGATCACTAAGTTTATTATAAATCTAATGGTGATCATTTCCTATTTATTGCATTATATGTTGATGATATTTTATTTATTAATAAAGGGAAAGGAATTATTTTATAACTAAAGTCTCAACTTGTAGTTAAATTTTATATGAAAGATCTTGGTCCAACTAAACATATTTTTGGGATGGAAGAAGAGATAGAGAATTTAATTTTATAGAGATTTAACATGTAGGATTGTAGACCATTGTGTGTTCCAGGTCTTACAGTTAGAACAAAGTTATCTGCTTCACAATGTCTAACATCCCCATTGGATATAGAACACATGAGTAGAGTGCCTTACCAAAGTCCAATCAAAAGTTTGATGTATTCTATGATCTGTACACACAGTTATCGGATACTCCACCCCCTCTCCCTTGGTACACATATCACCATATCATATAGAGATACTCATAGGATATGACTCAGATACATCTTGGGTATTGTATTCGGCCGTACCAAAAAAAAACTCTACTTTTTTCCAGCCACATATGCACAAATGCGGCATTCTCATGATATTTATGTCGTGTCCCAAAAATATTAATCGTAGAATGTTAAAAATTGCCACAAACAATTGTTCAATGACTTGGCATGTTGATTTCTTGTTGCAAGGAACTACTCTGGATCAGAAATATGTCTTTCTACATGATTGTATTTACTCCAATAATTGCATTCATTCTAAAGTTAGAGATATAGTGTCAACAAGCAATGGAAGAAGAGGCAAATTTTATTAATTGGTGATACTTTTTTTAATTTTTGGGTTTTTTTGTTTTACTTTACATTGTAAACTTTTTTTATATTTTAAGTTTAATACATTTAACTTTTAATTTAAGTTTTTTTTTTTTGATCGATAATTTAAGTTTAATTTATTAACATATAATATATTTGTTAAATATATATTATTTATTTCTAATCTATCTATCTATCTATCTATCTATCTATATATCTATCTATCTATCTATCTATCTATCTATATATCTATCTATCTATCTATATATATATCATATCTAGCCGTATCCATATTAGGGGTCTTAAAAAATATCCACATCCGTATCCGATACTGTATCCATGTCCATGCAACTTTGTTTGTACATTACTAGAGTAGACATTGCCCAAGTAGTAGGCGTTCTTTCTAGATATATGTCTAATCCTCATAGAGTTCATTGGAATGTAGTTAAAAGAGTATTTAGATATTTGTGGGGTATATTAGAGTATTCCTTGTGTTATCATGTTAATTTGATAGTATATGGGCATTCTCTTGATATTTGTGGTTATGTGGATTCAGACTGGGCAAGCAATATCGACAGTAGAAGATCCACTAGTACTTATGAGTTTATTATATTTGGAGATGCAATTAGTTGGATGATTAAATTGCTTTGTCCACTACTAAAACTGCTTATATGGAAACTAATCATGCTTGTAAAGAAGTCGTTTGTCTTAAGAGATTATGTTCGAATATTGGAATAGAACAAGGTCCAGTGACAGTTTATTGTAACAATCAGAGTATGACCTTCCTAGTTAAGAACCCAACATTTCATGCCAGGACTAAGCACATTGATGTACAGTTACCCAAAATAGCAACAATTACCTTCATGATAGTGTACAAAGTTTATCAAGTTCTTATGAAGATGCCTCATCAACATGTCAAAGAAATGAAGGGGAAGGTAGTCTAGGGATGTAAACATGAAAAACAACCCTTGTTTTCCCTAAAAACATTAAAAAAAATCAATCCCAAACTGCCCTCAAATAGTCATCTACAAGTCTAGGACAGCCATGACAACTGACATTTCTAATTTTGTCTTGACCAATCCTATGGTTTCAAAAGACATTTCTAAGGTGATAGGAGGCTTTTGCAATTAGTAAAGATGGAAAGGTCAAGAGGAGACATGGAAAAATCAATAAAATCAACAGGAAACCACAAATCTTTGAAGTTTTCAATGACAACAAGTTGCCCTTGACTGATCCATGATGAAAAATAGATATATTTTGATTTCTATTAGCTTAAATTGATTTATTTGATGCTTGGATTTGTTTCTTGTAGGTACAATAGGCTAGAACAGGAGATCAGCTAGAGCTATCGTGCAAGAATAGAAATTTGAAGGCACCTTGTTGTCCCAGCTATGAAGAAATATGATTTTCATGCCCAAACCACTATTGCACCCACAAAATGAAGATAGTATGATGTCAGGGTTGATGAATACAAACCCCGGGAGCCATAATAACACAAAAAATCAGACCTACATCACTATTGTACATATACATTTGGAGCCCAAAATGATGGAAAACAAAGAGAACAAAGCCATGCAACTGATAGAAGATTGATTGTGTGATTGTATACCTAATTTGCATACTATCTTCATTTTGCAGGTCCAATAGCGGTTTGGGCATGATTTAATAATATTTAGTGATTAATTCTTATTATTGTGGCACTGTATTGTATTATTAGAGGACTATATTTGATTAATGCCCGAAAATAAAATAATGAGAAGGTTACTCATTGTTAAAATAAGTAACTACCAAAACAAATACAATTCCTAATAAAATATATTTGTTTTATATTTTATTTTAATTTGTTTAGCATTAATAAAATATAGTTCTATAAATAAATTAAATCAATATCCTAGGTAAATATGAAATAAAAGGATAAAACCATATAAAAAAATGAAACCCTAGTGGTCAATTTAAGACAGGTAGGTGGATATGACCAAAATGACAAGGTATACAATAATCCACTTAAGAGCAAGAATGTGGTGGGGAGTAATAAGGTTGGTTGAGAGAAGTTGGTTAATGATAATAGAAGAGGATGGAGAAGGAAAGAGAATTTAATGTAAATTTTGGGGTTTGAAGGTGATGAAATTAGTGGAGGGAGAAGAGGGATCAACATGTTTAACATTAGACTTGGGATAGGATTTAGAAAAGGCAGAGGATTGGGTTTCTTAAAGGATTTTTTGGAGAAATTGGAGGAATATGAAGAAGGGGTGGAGGAGGAGGACTATGAAGATGGAGGAGAGGGATTATAAGCAAGGAGATTACCATCTAAAAGCTTAGTGTCCTAATCCCTTAAGCTTGTGCACAAATTAGAAAATGTAGCATAAAATTGAATAAGACTTTAATTTGAATAATTTGCAACAAGAGGATGTTGATGAAAAGATGTTAAATCTCATCATTAAGAATTTGTAATGCATTTTGGTGAGTATGGACTAAAATGTTAAACAAAATCATTGAACCATTCGACCTACCCTTGCTTGCATTGGACAAGGTCATAAAATCTGAATATTAATCCAATATTGTGAGTTCTTGAATCTCTTTTTATTTATTACAGAATTTTACTACTTTCTACTGCTGCTCTCAACATAGATTGAGTCTCTTTTTCATTCATTACAAAATTTTACTCCTTTCTACTGTTGCTCTAAACATAGAATTAACATAGAATTGCCAAGAGCAACATAGATTGAGTCTCTTTTTCATTCATTACAACATTTTACTCCTTTCTATTGTTTCTCTTAACATAGAATTAACATAGAAGAATTTTACTACTTTCTACTATTGCTCTCAACATAGATTGAGTCTCTTTTTCATTCATTACAACATTTTACTCCTTTCTATTGTTGCTCTTAACATAGAATTAACATAGAATTGCCAAGAGAAACATAGATTGAGTCTCTTTTTCATTCATTACAACATACTCCTTTCTATTGTTGCTCTTAACATAGAATTGACATGATAGACACAGTTACTCTCAACATCTCAACATATAATTGCCATGACACAATAATCTTATTCTTTACAAGAAGACACACTAGAAATCACCTATGGAAGAAAAAGACTCACTACTTATGACACAATAATCTTGCTCTTTACAAGAAGACACACTAGAAATCAACTATGGAAGAAAAAGACTCACTACTTAGAAATCTATTTTATTTAAAAACCACATCCACATTAGATGCCATAGTAGTGATTTGAACTTGAGTCTCCATATTGAGAACTCAATGTTTTAACCAATTAATCTCAACCCCTTGGACAAAATTCTACCCCTTAGAAATTCATCATACATCTTTGTTGTTGCACCATGTTTAAAAATTAGTTTAGTTGGTTATGTTTTAGTAGTTTGTTTTAGCTATACATTTTGAGTACCAAAATATAATTTGTTTCAACAAAAAGTTATATACAATGCACTTAATATTTTTTTATTTAAAAAAATAATAATTTAAAAATAGACGTATATATATATATGAGAGTGTGCTTGTGTTGCATGGTCTTAATTTGTTGGGTTATTTTTTTTGAAATAGCTACAATAGTTTCAATTACATATGCTTTTGTAGTTGCTACCAAATATTTAATTTATTAGGTAATATTATTAGTATTGCTAAATTTTTATTATTCCTTTAATGATTATCTAATATAATTAAGATAATCAAACATTAAATTTATTTTTATTAATTTTTTTTTGCTAAGTGAACAAGCATTAAGGGAGATGTAACACATAAATTAAACAGAGAATGATAAAAAAATTACATGCCCTAAAATTAGGGTTGCAAAAGGACACCTACTAAACTCAAAGAACATATGATAATGAGCATCTAAAAGCTACTATCCCTATGATTCTCGCCTACCCATCTTAACATTGGAGCACAAAGTCATTTTTCATTTCTCATTTCCTGATAATTTCTTTTTCTATTTAACCATTGTTCATTGAATCTTATTATCCCCAAATTGATCTCCTATAGCTGACCTATTACTTTATGAGGGATCCTCCAAAGTTGGAGTAACCTCATTGTATATTGTTTCACATGCAATTATGCAGAAGGGAACAACCTTGTTAGGAGTATCTCTTTGAGGAGGGGTTTCTCATGGTTCCTCTTTCAATGAGGCATTAACATTAGAAACGTCTTTGACAATATGTTGGTGACTTAGATTTGCCCCCTTCCACCAAGTTCCTTGCTTTAGAGGATCTAAAGAGATTTTTGACACTCATTTAATTTATGCCCAGTGCAATAACAACATCGGCATCTAAAAGCTATTCCTTCATAATCAATTCATTGTTTCCATGTCTTATTTCTGACCTTGATTTCAATTTCTACTTGTAAAGGTTTGGAAAGATCCATTTCTAATAGAATTCAAGTGAAAGTGTAGGATGGTTGAATAGTAAAAGTGGATTTGAGATTACAAGAGGTTAGCTTTGAAATAAATTTCCCAATGGAATTTTGATTGAAGATATACAAGAAGATCCCTAAAAATGTAGATGAAGGTTGGGTAATCACACCCAAATTGGAGTTGTTGTAATTTTGGTGAAGGGGTCAAACTCTGGAAACCAAGGTTTTATATTGAAGATGGCCTTGTCCTAAATCCAAGGACCCTATTGCAACAACACTTCTTTGTCCTTAGGGTATTCATAGATCACATACAAAAACCCTTTGGTACAAGGGCTAATGCAAATCTCATCCTCAAGGATGGGTTGCCATTTTTTTTTGAATCCACTTGTTGAGCTCTACTAAACTGGGCTAGAAATTAGAAAAGTGGTAGATCAAAGTATACTTTGTATGAGAAGCCTCATCTTCTAATTCCCCTTTTCCAAGATCAAACATGGGATGCTCCAATATTGGCATATGATGTGCAACCTATTCATGACCAGAAGCATCAAAATCTTTAAAAAGAGGGTTTTTACCTTCAACCTCATTTCTGAAAGAACTAGTGCAAGAGGCAGTAGCCCTAGCATCATTCAAAGACCTATCATCAATCCAAGCATCCATCGCACATCCAACATACCTAGTGTTTGCATCAAAAGCATCTTTGAAAGATCTTATTTCCATACTTCATGAGTCCCCTATAAAGTTTAGAGATGCCAAAGAAGGATGAACATTTGTTTTGTAGTTGTTGTAGGTCATCGTAGGTTTTACAACCATTATGTGAGTGACACAACCTTGAATTGTCACCCAAGCTAGATGTAGAGATAACTGAGATAGACAATCCAATGCCATTCTTTGAAGTGGAGGAAGACATTGCAGGAGCACTCGGTAGGGTTGAAAATGGCAAAAAAAAATTATATCAATTCTTTTAAAAAATTGAATACTTGTACAATAGCACTAATTAAATCATGCATGTTAATAAATAAATAGAAAGAACAATTCCCTCATAATATACATCTTAATTGGTTTTGATTCCAAATACAATGTGTGTAAAAATAACTTATATTTTTAAAAACTAGCATACATGTGGAGAATTGAGAGGAAAACTAAAGCTGTAGTGGGGGTGGAGATGAGAGCACTCATTTTTTGGTTGTAATTTTAAACCAAAAAAAATGATAATTAAATAAAAATCTAAAAAGAGTCCAAGAATCTTGGTGCATTATTGTTCAAACACTAAAATCAGAATATGTTTCATTTATGTGAGGTGTTTTATTGTGTAACGCCTTTATGGATGCACTCTAAAAAATGAAAATTAAATAAAAATCTAAAAAGAGTCCAAGAATCTTGGTGCATTATTGTTCAAATGCTAAAATTAGAATATGTTTCATTTTTGTGAGGTGTTTTATTGTGTAACGCCTTTATGGATGCACTCTATAAACAAGGGATTGGTGTTTCCGCCATTGGAGATTCTGTACACCATGTCTACTTGATTGTTGAAAATGTTGGTGTTGGAAATAAGCCATACCCAAACTTACAATGGACTGGTCCAAGAGGGGCCAATAGCTCAATGGTAGAACACTCCAGCAGCGAATGGAAGGTCCTAGGTTTGAGTCCTAGATGGTCCATGTCTCAACATGGTATCAAAGCCAAGCTCAGGCAAGGAGCCCCAAGCACATGAGAGGTGTGGCTTAAGGGGGGTGTTGGTGTTGGAAATAAGCCACACCCAGACTAACGATGGACTGGTCCAAGAGGGGCTAGTAGCTCAGTGGTAGAGAACTCCAGCAACGAATGGAAGGTCCTAGGTTTGAGTCCTAGCTTGTCCATGTCTCAAAAGGAAAGCCCTCTAAATATAGGAGGGTTGGATCAAGAAAGCCACAGGATTTCCTTTTCATTTCAGGCACTAAGGTTTGTAGAAGCTCATGCATGTAGCTCAGGATTATTGGAGAGCTTTTTCTACTTTTTCATTAAGGGAACCTGTAAAAAATATTCCAGGTTAATTTTTGTTAAAAAAAATGTAGTTAGAAAAAAAAAGAATATCTTTTTTTTTTCATTTACTACAATCTTTCTTTTTCACATACTAATCTTTAACAAATTTTAGAACAAAGGCTTGCCCAACCCATTTGCTTCTGCAAAAGGAAAAAAATTAGTATCAAGAAACCTTTTCATTTCAGGCACTAAGGTTTGTAGAAGCTCATGCATGTAGCTCAAGACTGTGAGCTTTTTCTTCTTTTTCATTAAGGGAACCTATAAAAAATATTCCAGGTTAATTTTTGTTAAATAAAAATGCAGTCAGAAAAAAAAAGATTTTTTTTTTTTTCATTTACTACAATCTTTCTTTTTCACATACTAATCTTTAATAAATTTTAGAACAAAGGCTTGCCCAACCCATTTTCTTCTGCAAAAGGAAAAAAATCAATATCAGGAAACCTCTTATTTCATTCAATAAAGTTGGGTTGATTTGATGTTATAGAATATCTTGGACTCACCAAGCTTCCAAGAATTTTTCTTAAAAAATTTCAGCATTTGTAAACTTATTTCAATTCAATATAGCTAGAAAAAGTAAAAAAACAAATTAATAATTATAAAAGATATAAAAAATATCTTGGACTCACCCTGACCCAAGTATCCATTACCTTTCCTTACAAACCTAAAAATATAATCATGCTTTGCAACACTTTTTAACTCATTTTTCTTCAAAAATCATTCTCCATTCTTAGTTGGAACTATGTGAAATCCAGTCCTATAATTTTATTGTTTAGGAAATGTAACTAAAGTTTTCCATTATTTTTTTGTTTTATTCAAGTATTAATTTTGTTGGAGGATAAGTATTTAAATTTAATGTTATTTTAATAAAATGTTCTAAGAATATTTATTTTTTAATTCATTTATCTTTTTAATTTGTTTTTTTTGTTTTTTATTTTTGTTTTTTTAATTTAATTGGTAACAAAATTTACTCATTACAAGAAATGACAAGAAAATAATGAAAGGCCTATATTTACTCATTACTATATTTTGTTTGTTCTTTCTTATTTAGGTTAGAATTAGGGTTAGGGTTAGAATTAGAACTAATGTTAGCATTATTGTCAGGATTAAGGTTAGGGTTAGCATTACAATTTGGGTTTGAATTACAAGTTAGGGCTATAATTAGGATTAGGGTTAGGGTTTAGGATAGAATTAGGGTACAATCTATGATTAGGGTTAAGGTTAGTATTAAGGCTAGGGTTATGGTTTGAATTATAGTCAGTATTAGGGTTGGAGTTAGGGTTATGGTTAGGGTTAAAATTAGAGCTATGTTTAGGGATAGAATAAGGGTTAGGGTTAGGGTTAAAATTAGAATTAGGGATAGGGTCAAGATTATAATTAGGGTTGGGTTTGTGTTAGGGTTAGAGTTAGAGTTACGATTAGGGTTAAGTATAGTATTAAGGCTAGGATTAGGGTTTCAATTAGGATTAGTCTTAGGGTTATAATTGAGGTTAGGGTTAGGATAAGAATTAGGGTTACTAAATTAGGGTAAGCATTAGAGTTATAGTTAGGGTTAGGGTTAGGGATAGAGTTAGGGTAAGGACTAAAATCATAGTTCAAATTAGAATTAAGGTAAGGGTTAGAATTAGGTTTATTGTTAGATTTAAAATTAGGGTTATAGTTAGGGTAGAATCAATGTTATGATTAGAATTAGGGTTAGGGTTAGGGTTAGAGTTAGGATTAGGGTTCCTATTAGAATTAGGCTTAGAATAAAGGTGGGATACACTTAGAATTAGGGTAAGAATTAGAGTTACAATTAGGGTTAGGGTTCAAATTAGAGTTAGGGTTAGAGTTTAATTAGGGTTAAGGTTAGTATTAAGGTTGATGTTATAGAATATCTTGGACTCACCAAGATATTCTATGACATCTTATACAATTAGGGCTAGTGTTAGGGATGGAGTTAGGGTTAGGGGCTAAAATCATAGTTAGAATTATAATTAAGGTAAGGGTTAGAATTAGGTTTATTGTTAGATTTAAAATTAGGGTAGAATCAATGTTATGATTAGAATTAGGGTTAGGGTTAGGGTTAGGTTTACCATTAGGGTTCCTATTAGAATTAGGGTTAGAATAAAGTTGGGATACACATAGAATTAGGGTAAGAATTAGAGTTACAATTAGGGTTAGAGTTCAAATTAGAGTTAGGGTTAGAGTTCAATTAGGGTTAAGGTTATTATTAGGGTTAGGGTTAGGGTTTGAATTATAGTTAGGCTTAGGGTTAGAGTTAGGGTTAAAATTAGAGAACTCTATTTTTAGGGTTAGAATAAGAGTTAGGGTTAGGTTTAGGTTTAAATTAGGATTAGGGTTAGGTTTAGAATTAGAGTTAGGATTATGGTTAGGTTCCTATTAGTATTAGGGTTAGAGTTAAGGTAGGTTACTATTAGAATTAGGGTAAGCATTAGATTTATAGTTAGGGTTAGGGTTAGGGCTAGAGTTAGGGTTAGAATTAGGGATACGACTATAATTAGGGTTAATGTCAGAATTAGAGATAGGGTAAGGGTTACAATTAGGGTTAAGTATAGTATTAAGGTTAGGGTTAGTGTTAGATTTAAAATTAGGATTAAAGCTAGGTTTAGAATTAGAGTTAGGATCACAATTAGCAATGCAATTAAGGCTAGGGTTAAAATTAGGGTTAGGGTTAGGATTAGAAATAGGGTTAATGTTAGAATTAGGTTAAGGTGATAATTAGGGTTATGGTTGGAATTGATGTTAGGGTTAGAGTTAGAATTAGGGTTACTAAATTAGGGTAAGCATTAGAGCTACATTTAGAGTTAGGGTTAGGGCAAGAGTCAGGGTTACAATTTGGGTTAGGGTTCAGGTTAAACTCATAGTTAGAATGAAGATTAAGGTAAGGATTAAAATTAGGGTTATTGTTAGATTTAAAATTAGGGTTATAGTTAGGGTAGAGTCAGGGTTATGATTAGAATTAGCGTTAGTGTTAGGATTAGGGTTCCTATTAGTATTAGGGTTAGAATTAAAGTGGGTTACCATTAGAATTTGGGTAAGAATTAGAGTTAGGGTAAGCATTAGAGCTAGAGTTAGGGGTAGGGTTATAGCTAGAGTTAGGGTTAGAATTAGGGATACAACTAGAATTAGGGTTAATGCTAGAATTAGAGTTAGGATTAGGGTTACAATTAGGGTTAAGTATAGTATTAAGCTTAGGGTTAGGGTCTCAATTAGGATTAGTCTTAGGGTTAGAATTGAGGTTAGGTTTAGAATTAGAATTACAGTTAGAATTCAGGTTAGGGTTAGGGTTAAAATCATAGTTAGAATTAGAATTAAGGTAAGGGTTAGAATAAGGGTTATTGTTAGATTTAAAATTAGGGTTATTGTTAGGGTAGAATCGATGAATTATGATTAGAATTAGGGTTAGGGTTAGGGTTAGAGTTAGGATTAGGGTTCCTATTATATTTAGGGTTAGAATTAATGTGGGCCACTCTTAGAATTAGGGTAAGAATTAGAATTGCAATTAGGGTTAGGGTTCAAATTAGAATTAGAGTTAGAGTGAACAATTAGGGTTAAGGTGAGTATTATGGTTAGGGATAGGGTTTAAATTATAGTCAGGCTTAGGTTAAAGTTAGGGTTAGGGCTAAGGTTAAATTTAGAGCTATGTTTAGGGTTAGAATAAGGGTTAGGGTTAGGTTTAAAATTAGGATTAGGGTTAGGTTTAGAATTAGATTTAGGAGTACAATTAGCAATGTGGTTAAGGTTAGGGTTTCAATTAGGGTTAGTGTTAGGGTTAGAATTATGGTTAATGTTAGAATGAGGTTAGGGTCAGTATTACAGTTAGGGAAAAAATTAAGGTTACAATTATGGTTATAATTTATGTGCCTAACCCTATATCTAATCCTATTTATAAGTGTAATCCTAACCCAATCCCTAAACTATTTACCATAATTCTAAATCTAACTTTCATTTGAACCTTCAAAATTAATATAGTTCATTATAATTATAATTATTATATATAATATAATATATAAATTATAATTATTATATAATATATTATAATAATATATCTAACATTTATCATATAATATAATTATAGTAATTCTTAAGATATATAATATAGTTCGAATTAGGCTTGTGCTCCGAATGCCACTAGCATATTTATATTAAATATAATATATCTAAAGTATGCCGAGAGATATCCTTCTCAAGGTGCCTATTTTTTAATCCTAACATTAGGTACCTCGAGAAGGATATCTCTGGGCATACTTTAGATATTATATTTAATATAAATATGCTAGTAGGTATTACATGGGAAGAAATAGCAAATAGTGAAAAGCCACTTAAAATATAATCTAAAATAATTATAAAATATATACACTAGTTATTTTAATATAAAATAATATTGTATGTAATGAATAAGTTTACTCTATATTTTTATAATTATTTTGATAAAATATATGAATGTTAAAAACAAATTATTAAAACTTAGATACCTAAAACAATGTCTTTGATCTAGATGAAGTCTCATTTATAATCTCTCTAATTTTGACTAAACTAAATATTTATTTTCATTACAATACATGTTAAGGACCATAAATGATAATAAAAGAGGTAAAACTTACCTTCTTATTTAAGACAAAAGTGAGATGTAGATTCAATACCACATGCAAACCTTCAATGTTAACATAAATCTCATCAAGGCATGCTTTCAAGAAAGAATAACTAGAGTCTAATGAGAAGCTTTGAATATTTGATTATCATATTGAGGCACAAACCAATGTTCAAGTAACATAAATGGGATTCAAATTAGTAACTAAATGTGGATTTATCTCATCTTTTTTGTTTATTGTCTATTACATAACTAAATATCAAGTAATTGAATAGAACAAGTAGTGACCATTTCTAAATATGAGGAAATTGTAATGTGTATAAGTGCACACTTCATTGTACATTGTTTTACTATTTTAATGTGCTTTCTCATCTATTTTCTAGGCAAATCATTCATCTTTTACCAAGCAATTTAGGTTCATCTAAAGGAAAAAATTACTAAATGCTCTAGTACGAAAGCAAAATGAACCATCGCCACTTACAAAGTTGTGTGCATCTTCTGAGTTCCAAATGTATGTGCTTCTTAGTTGTTTGGCAAAAGACAAATAATACTAATATAGTAATGGAATGTCTAGATAAATAATATTATAGACAACAAAAAATCTTACACACTAAATGAACCTTAACATTACATGAGTTCCAGTTTAAATTGTTCTTTAATATGAAAGATTCTTGCAACACACAACACAAATCTTCCAACAATCTAAACCATGTGTCTACCTAACCACATATCCTCCAACAATGTAAACCCATTACTTTTGTGGCACCCTCTAGGCGTTTGAGAAACATAATTGGCCTATTTAGAAAAAATCCACATGCCATGTAGGTTGAATATTTAGATTTATCAAATCCCTCCAAAGAGTGAAATTGGAAATTATAATTGTCCAAATTGTAGATACTCTAAACATAAAGAATATGTTTAGAAAATTAATCAAATAAAAGGTGTCTTCTGTAATCAATATAGCCTCAATATTTTATCTTCAACTCGAATAGGTATCCAAAGAATCCTCTTTAACATCTAAATTCAATATGATACATATGACAAATTCATAGCTACTCAACTTTTAAGAAACAAGGGTTGCATTGTAGCTCAAGTCCCTGCCAAATATTGTTGGTCTAGTGTAGATTAAATTTTCAAAGTGTAGACAGTTAAGCGTAATGCTGAACTGAGTAGTTTTAGTTTCCTTACAATTAAAATTCTTGGCTAAAAGATTGCTTATGTCATGCTTAATGTGTGTAGTCACCATTATGGATAGAAGAATATGCATTATCAAGATGCCATAGATGTACAAAATTCAAACAACTGATAGAAAATAATAATCTTTGTATGCAAGAAAAATCCCTAAAACTGTATCAAACTATAACAAACCCACAATCTCCATTTATAGACAATAATGGTACCAGTATTTTGGCCCAAAAAATAGACCCGATTCAAGCCCCAATCTACCCCAACAAATCAAGACTAGCTAGATTGATACTCTAAAAATGGTCAAATAAAAGTTAAAATAAAAGACTACTTACACCATGCTCAATGTGTGTAGTCACCATTATGGATAGAAGAATATGCACCATCAAGATTCCATCGATGTACAAAATTCAAACAACTAATAGAAAACAATAATCTTCAAGTATGCAATAAAAATCCCTAAAACTATATCAAACTATAACAAACCCACACTCTACATTTACAGATAGAAACGACACTAGTATTTAGCCCAAAACATAGACCCAATTCAAGCCCCAATCTACTCCCAACAAATCAAGACTAGCTAGATTGATACTTTGAAAAAGGTCAAATAAAAGTTTTTTTAAGGTGGAAAACCACCTAGACATATATTAGTGATAAAAAGATATTACAATTTTTTTTGGTGGGCTCTTATATAGCCATAGCTAAGTATAGTTGATATGATTAAAATTACATAACATAAACATAATAAAAAACTAAGGCCACCCTTCAACCAATACATAAACCTAAGCAAATAAGACTGTGAATAAAATACTACCATTCATCCCCCACCAACATCAAGACATTAGACGTAGAAGACTACACATTCCCTGATATGGATTTGCTCATTCATCCTCCCTATCTTTGAAGATGTTGATTGTTCCCCCTCTAGTGCTTCCATGAGTGGTATAGTTGATGTCTTTGGTTCTTCCTGCCCCCTATTATTGTTGAATCCTCACGGTTTATAGGTGTTCTAAGGAGGTGAGGGGCCCAATTAGGTGCATGCATCCTCAGGAACTTAATAGAGATGAAAACATCACTACATCTTGCCCTCATTTATTTTGTGAAAGTAAAATTATGCCCATGCAAAGCCCTTTCTAGACCGTTTATGCAACCACAAGTTAAGCCTCTCTGCATTGCCTTGAACACACATTATGTCATCGGTGAGGTTCTTAGGGTTTGTAAAGGAAAAAATTCCACCTCTTCATGTTGTATAAGCAATCAAAGACCAGACCGGATGCTATAGTATGAACGTAGTGGCTATCTTGAACTAAATTCATGATATTTGAAAGGAAAGTAGAGACGATATCTGACTAGTGAAGGAATCTACATTTAGATCCTTCCAACCATGTTTGAAAATAGATATTCCTAATTTTGAATTGAGCCATTGTGCATTCAATATCAAATATGTGATTTGAATCCATAATTTTGACCCGTCCTTTGATTTTTGGCTGCCACGGCATCACAAAAAAGGATAAGATTCTATTGGTTTTGTCATTCTCCATCATTAACTTGCAAGCAAGAATTTATGAAGAAGGAAAATTCACTTGACAATGGTTGTTAGTAGAAGAGAAAGGGAGGAGAATGAAATGGTGGAGACAAGGCACCCATTTAATTATATTTCTCCTTAGCTTCCTTTTGGATGTCATCTTCGACATGCATCACCGTCAGTTGTTTTGTAAATGGCAAGACTTGTTATTAATATGTAGTAACCCTTCCATATTTGGCTCATAGGTCTATTTACTCCTCCAAGTTGTATTATCACCAACAGTTATTAAAATTATTCTATCATCCTTATCTTGATGTGAATGGTGGATCGCTATGAGGATCTAGGCTATTAATATTGACAGATGGAGACTTGATATCTCACTGAAAATATGTATTTATTTGAAGCAATGACCCATTTCTTGTACATCATTTGGAACAATCATGGATTTTCATTGCGATCTCAAGATCTCAAGGTGTCTTTTGAATATCACAGTATTGTTTTGGTAACCTGTCAATCAAAATGGGTGGAAGAGTTGGTGATCTTCCTATAGAATCTTGCTTGGCACTGAGCCTTGATGTGTCTCCACTCATTTTACATTTATGGATGTAGATCCTTTTTTCCATTTGAAGATCTATAGCCATTGTGATGCTTGTTCTAATTAATTTCCATTTATTGCACTCAAGTACAAAGTCGATTGAGCTATTCTGTGAGGTTATGAAGTTCCTCTTGTATCCATGTCACTAATTGAGTGGGCAAATTTTCCTAACGTGGATTAAAAATCATTTCTTCAATGGGTTGATCAATGGCTCTGTTAGCCAGGGCATCGGCCACTATGTTCCCCTCCCTCTAACAATGTGAAACCTGGAACGTGTTAAGTTTTTCCATAAGCACCAATGCCTATTGTAGAATATATTCTATCCTCCAATTCACTATTTATTTGATTTGATTACCTTTATAATATTTAAAGAGTCACCCTTTATCCATTAATCTCTGTAATTGTTGTCAATGGCTAGTTGTAGTCCATGAAGGAGCAACCATGCCTCTACTTCATTATTAGTTCCTTTTGAGATTTTAGCATATTTGACCAATAATATTTGCCCCTTGTGGTCCCTGATGATATAACCAATTCTAGATGGTCCATCAAAATGTAGCTAAATACATATAGAAGTATTGAAGGGATCCATTTTACCTTAGTTCTGTCCACTTTATGAAAATTAGCCTGAACTGCAGCACCATTAGATATAGATTCCAAGAATTTCCAATCCTTTAGCATCACTTCATCCCAGCTTGTCCACTTTGTTTTGTGGTTAATTGCTTTCCTAGATTTAGTCATAACAACCTTTGAAATTGCTTTATCTGATTCTCCATGTACATTATATACTATCAAGGTTTTCTTTCTGAAGATACAAAAATTTATCTCCCGCCAGATATGCCATATCACCATAGATGGACTCACTTCCCACAAGCATGAGAAAGTGGATTCTAAAAATTGAGTTGGCCAACTTTTGAATAGTATTATTAAAGACTCTAGGAGAGGTGAAACCTAATTCAATTGTTTAAAAAGTCAGTACCAACATTCTCTACTAAAGGGGCGCTAGATTAAGAGATGGTCAAGGCTCTCTTCTTGTTCTCCACACAAAACACAACTAAAGTTTGTCCCAATGGTCAATTTCTAGATCCTATCCCTGGCAAGGATTCTCTTATGCAATGCAAGCCATGTGAATGCCCTAGCTTTCGGTAGGATTGCATCATTCCAATAGAGGTGAGCTAGCCAATCCATCTTTGTAGATGAAGATAAGCTTTTATATCCTTGTTTCACCATATATGAACTCGAACTCTCTACTACCCATATAATCTCATCCTCCTATCTTGAAATAAAGACTATTCTTGATTTTAAAATACCTTGAAGTGTTTTCTTTTCAATAAGAGGAAAATTGCAATTCTCTAAGCTTCTCCATATTGCTCTTTGAGAATGTGTTCTTGTACCTGTCTAAAGATAATCTTGTACATTGACTCCCCAATGCTTTTGTAGGAAGGTCTTAGCTTCATTCAAGTATTTTATTAAGGATATTTTTGGCCATCCGTTCCATGAGTCCTCCCAATTTTTTTCTTTAGTTCCATTATGACTTATCTAGGTGAGGTTTGGTAGTAGTATTTTCCTGTTGTTTATAATAAAATTCCACATCAAAGAGCCTCTCAGAGGGTTTTCTACTATAAAGATCCTCTCCCTCTCATTATTATCCAAATATTTGGATTGCATCAATTGTGCCCATCTTGATTGTGGTCTCTTGTACAGACTCGAGGCTTGTTTGAATCCCAATGCTTGATTTTATAAATTTGAATTTATAATCCCAACTCCCCCCATGTGTTTTGGAATAAATATCTTTTCCCAAGATAGTAAGTGGATTTTCTTTTTATCTGTTGATCCTTGCCATAGAAATTGTCTACAGATTTTCTCCATTTCTAAAGAGACACTTTTCAAAATTTATAAAGTGGACATCATATATGTTGGTATAGCTGTCAGAATTGCTTTGATCATTGTCAATCTTCCTTTCAATGTTAGCCACCTTCCTTTCCACATTCCACTTTAGTTTTTATGTTAACCAAAACATCCTTCTAATGTTCCTTTTTATGTCTTCCATTAAACATTGGGATCCCAAGATATTTGCTTGGAAGAGATTCCATTTTAAAATTGAATGACTTGTAAATGTCTATTTGAGTGGTTGTATCTAAGTGAAATAAAAAATATCTTAGATTTATTTGAGTTTACTAGCTAACCTGATGCTTTGTAGTATTTATCAATGGTTTCTTTGATTATTCTAGATTTTGGCTATGTATCTTGGCCAAAGAGGATGGTATCTGTTGGACTATTTTCCTCTTCCCATATTGAATTAGGCCAACCTTATAATCTTGTTGAAATCCCTTGAGAATTTGACTCTGCAAGCCTAAAATCCTTCAAATATCAGTATTTTCCATGTAAAAAGCCCTGAAAATTCATCTAGGGAATCCTTGCAAAGAACCCAGAAAAACCTAGAAAATTTGAATCTTTTGCCTTAATTTTTGCTCCCTTTTGGCCTTTATCAAAAAAATTCCAGTTTCTCAAACTAGCAAAAAATGACTAAGGCATGAAGCTTTCCTTCCCTTTATCAGCAAAATCTAAAAAGTTCAAACTTTTCATAAGTTTGAAAATTCATAGGTTCACTGACTTGGCTATTTACCGATAAAGCAGTAGACGAGTGAGATCTCTTCAAAATTGTCTAAGGCAAAAGAGGGATAAAGGAAGGCTTGTCAGCAATGTGCATGAAGAGCAAATTTTCATAAGTTCAAAGTTTCCATGGTTCATCGATAGGGCAAATTGCTGATAGAGAAGGAATAAACAAGCAAAGTTTAGAAAAACTGTAGGACTTTCCTAACAAAGGGAAAATTTTGTGAAAATGAATAAGGAAAAGAAAACCATAAGGATGCCTTATCAACAAAATCAAAAAATCACAAACTTTTCAAAAGTTTGAAGAAATCTTCAAGTTCATCAACATAGTGAATTGCCAACAAAGGAGGTTGGGGGAGTAAAGTTCGCAAAAGGATAAAAGAGTTGATAGAAGGAAAATAGGCTAAGGCATTGATGGTTTAGAATTCCAAGAGTTCATCGATTGATGATTTTGCTGATAAGGCAAAGAGTAAAGTGAAGCATCAACAAGGCAAGCTAGGTTCGGTGGGATGAGATTTTGCCAACAAAGAGAGTCCAATTCATAAAAGACCACTTTTGCTAATAAGGCAAAATAGAAAAAGGAAAATCAGCTAAGTAAAGAAAAGGTAAAGTGAGAGCTTATCAGCAAATCAGTAGAGGGTTGAACTTCTCAAAAGTTCAAAGTTGATTTATTTTGCTGATAGAAGTATTTCTAGGAGTCAAGGACAACACTGAGAGGGGGGGTGAATCAATGTTCTATAAATTCTTAACTTTCTGAAAACTTTACAAGACAAATAGAAAGGAAGACATTAATGATTTTTTGAGCTCATATGCACAAGACTAATAGTGAAAGATGTGAACCAAAAATTTATAAGAAAAACACAAATATGCAAACATAGAGACAAATTATGACAGAAATTTCTGGAGTGGAAAACCCTCTCAGGGTAGAAAACCCACTCAAAGTTGCCTCATTGGCTTATTCAGAACCTCACTGGTTACATGAAGGTCTCACTAACTAAAGAAGCTTCACTAGCTTTACAAGATGCCTCACTGGCACATACAGAGGTCTCACTGACCACAAGCCTCACTGGCATAGGAAAGTCTCACTGGCATAGGATAGTCTCACTAACCAGAAGCCTCACTAGCAAAATACAATCACCATGATAAACATATAAAATCTTGTGTACAAGAAATGATTGCAACTCAATCTGATCTACACCATTGCATACCCTCATTCATCTCTTTTACATTTTCTGATAGATGCATACCTCATCATTTCTTTCAATCTTCTAAACAATTCATCCTTGAAATCACATGATCTTCCATCAAGAATATTTCACAAAAATGTGTCTTTTTCACTGCACATTTTTCACACATTCATCTATATTTTTTTTTCAAGAGAATCATTATCTTCACCATTGCATGTTTTTCTGCCCAACCACACACACTATCCAATTACCTATCATGTCATTAAAAATAATGTGACCTTTCACATTCAACTCTTCTCCTGCAATACAAAATTCAAATCCCTCTCATACTTAATTTTTTAATTTGATTAACATCTCTACAAAAATCAATTTCACTTGTATGACCATTTCCATTCATGAAGGATTTGCAAAAATAAAATCATTTCTCTCAAACAAATCTTCACAAAAATAACTTTCATATTTCAGGAGTCTTCAGTCTATTCATATTCCCTTTCTACAATCAATTTGAATCAATTTGCCATGTTCATCATCCATCTTCCCTGCATATAAAATCTTCAAAAAGTTTCTTTCAAAATAAATGTTCAATCTCCTCAAAAAAAAAAACACTTTGATATTCTTCCATCTCTGCATTTTCTTCTTTCAAAAAAAACAAATCTCTTTCATCTTAAAAATGACTCTTCAATCTCTTCAATCTGCATAAAAAATTTCTTCAAAATTTCATCAATAAAAATCTTTCAATAATTTAATCATTCTGCCCTAATAACAACTCTCTAATATTTTGATCTTCTTCTTCATAATAAATCATCTAAATTAGGACTAAAAGGAAACTATAATGTCTCACAAAAGAAATCTATTCACAAATAAATGTTTATGTTAGATTCCATCTTTCTATCTTCATATCCATGAGAGGAGTTTAAATTTAGAATTAAATCTTCTTAAGAAAGTTGCTTTTTCCTTAAAAAAAATCACTACCTTTTAATCAGGCTAAAGAATAGCCTTCTAAATATAGAACTTCACACAACTCATTCAGACAGCCAAAAGCATGTCAATAGTGATTCTTGAGAGATAAGTTTCAAACTTTAAATAATAGTCATTGATAGACTCTTTTCATACTCCTCAAAGTTTAAAAAGAAACCTTTGATTTGTGTTTCCCACTCGAGCTCCATGGAGATGACCCGTCTAGCAGGTTAGACTAGGTGAAGGGGCTAGTGTGCACCACGACTAAAGACCCCTTTAGCAGGTGACTTTTAAGTCATTAACCTTTGATCATAAGTAACCATTTGAATTTAACAAAAGTACAAACTTAGGTGATGGTCACTATACATATGATGTCTGTTAAAACAATCCTTTAAGAAATATTAAAATTAGTAGTCACTATACACTTTTCATATGATATAGTGAAGACCTCTCAACCATGAAATACACACTGTCACTTTAATTTCTACCACTATAACTGGCAAGCACCTTATATGAAGTATGAAGCAACCCCATAAAGATTCTATCTTGAAAACTATGAAGACTTGTCAATAACTCAACACATATCTTGAACATCTTCCTTAAGCATCAACTCCAAGATTGATCACAAGACATCATAATCAACTCAAACCCTCAATTATCATTTTGACACAAGATGGAGACATCAATAACAAACAACTTGAGTGAATGACTTCAATCTTGGTGTCTTGACATCATTCCACCAAAACAACACAATCACAACCTTGTCTATGAGACACATTAGAAACTACAAGGCACACCTTTACTTAAAGCACACAAGATCAAGAAACACCATATTATGAACCTATAATCAACTCCTGTGAACAACATAACTTATATCTGAGCACATAGTACCTTCATATCAACTGATGACATCACATGTCCACAAGCAAGTTTCTTACTTTTTGAAGCAATCATCACTACTGTGATCCTTGAATAAAACATGATGATAACCATCAAGAACATAAGATATGCATCCCAAGACAAGCATGGAGATAACCTAATCAAATGAACACATCCTACCAAATGAGAACACATCTTACCATATGAAGAAGGATTACCATATTTGTATCATCATCAATAACTCAACACCTTTTTGACATCAATGAAAATCAATCACCATCAATCTCCCCCTTTGTCATTGATGGAAAAACTCCATAAAGCATTCTTTCTTTCTCCCCCTTTTTGACATCTGATGACAAAGAATAAAATGCTACCCCTGTGTTGAAGTGAACTAACAAATCACAGCTCACAAATATTACTACCAATCTCTAACAAGGCAAACATCATTGTTGCACCATATTCTTTTGGCACTACGTCCAATCCACCTGAAAGCTCCAGTACTCATGCAAGACACACATGATCAAAATACATGAAGATTAATATCAATAACATTTGAATTGCAATATCCTAACAACTTAATTTTTGTGATCACCAACATGATATGAACAGGACAAGACATTCAACATCATCAATCTCTTTGTGCATTAAACCCTTTAACAACTTATCAACACCTTGCATGCACTGAACATGTCATTGATCATGAACACCTGATACCACTTCAAAACTAGAATCACACAATTTGTACATACCTCCCTGAAACATATTAATGATGAAAAATATCAAAGAAACATGTGAGAATATCACATCAAGAACACTTCCATATGAGCATCCAGTCCATCAATATTGCATACCAACAAACTAACTACATCAACATATTTCAACAATACTTTGGATTGCAATACCATGACAATTCAACCTTTGTAATCATCAACATGATCAGGATCATTTGTCTAACAATTTGTGTGCGTTGAACTTCTAAAACACCTTTTCACTATCTTGAAAGCATAATGAGCCAATGATCACCTGTATCACTGATATACACTAAAAAATCAACTTAGTTAGCAACATCATCATCAACTATCTCACAAGATTGGCATGAATGCTAAACATGAGAAGATCACCATTCAAATGATCTCCTTCCTAAAACTTTTTGGGGATACTTGATAGAACATGAATAACTCCCCCTCACTTCATGCTCTCAGTTATCCAACTAATGAAGTGACTTGTGTAAGATGCACAAGTTTAGATTCTAACTTCTCTTTACTTTCTTTCTGCTTCTAAATTTTCATAGGTGCTTTCTTATATTCATGTTTCTTTATCCAAATCTTTTCAACCTTTTTCTTTTTCCAACCTTCCAAATCAAGTAATACAATTCTTTCAAACCTTCTACAACTATATGCTTTGTGACTAGGAGCATTGCAATTATAACAAACTATGTTACAATCATAATCAAATGACTAATAGTACCTTTGAGAACTCATGTTAAGCTTCCATGCAGGAACATACCTTCTATGCACTTTACAATTTCTTTGTATGTGTCCAATATTATTGCACTTGTAACTAACAATATCAGTATTCCTTCTGCAATCAACTTCTTTATGTCCAAAATTATTACAAGTATAACAATAACCATTAAATGAATAATTATACCTATACATATATGCTTGTCTTACTAGAGCAGTTCTTCTAAAATGTCTTCTTCTTTGATTATACATTTCATCTTTGACATTTATTTCAGCTTCTGACTGCTTTTTGTCTTCAGGAGCACTAGCATGGAGATCAATTTTCTTTCTAGGAGTTTGCCTGGTTTTTTAACACTCTCCTTCTTCAAATCCTAAACCAGTAGTGTCATTATGATGCTTCTGTTTGCCCAACAACTCATGTAACTTGTGTGTACTTTCTTCAAATTTCTGATACTTCTTAGACAAAACTTTGAGACCATCATAATCTTTTCTAAGTTTGATAATTTCACCTTCTAATTTTAGATTCTCAATCCTTCTAACTTCAAAGTCAAATATTGAGACATCAGCTCTCCTCTTAGCTTCTTCAATTTCAGTCTTTAATCTGACAATTAATTTGTCTAAATCATCAATATATGTCCTTAAACTCATAATCTGACATCCGGCCTCTTCAAGGTTTGAAAGTGCTTTGTCTTTAGATTCTCTTTCTTGTTGCAGCTGCAATTTTAGTTTCTGATTCTCTCTCTTATATTTCTTGAGTTCAGTTAGAGCATATATGAGCTCTCCTTCCTTATCAATCTCACAATCTTGTTCATCATATTCCTGATCATCATCACTTATGATGTTAGCTTCTTCTGAAAGATATTGGACCTCAACCTATTCATGTGATGTCTTCTTTCATGGTCACTTTGTTTAGATACCAAATTGACCTCTTCTTCATCACCATCTTGAATTTTTTTATTCAATTTCTTCCACACATCCTGAGCTGTTTCACACTACACAACTTTACAAGAAACATCATTAGATAAACCAAATAAAATAACCTTCTTGGCTATATGATTGCATTCAAGAGCCTCTTTGTTATTTGTAGATTTAGAATATCCATTCTCAACAGACATCCATACATCATATCCTAAAGAGGATAAATAGACTTGCATTCTCATACACCAAACTGAAAAATCTAAACCATTAAATAGAGGAACTCCAAAAAACTCTTTCACTAATTCAACTTGTGAAACATCTTTATCAACTAATTGAACATTAACATCTGAATTTGATATAGATGATGTCTTTTGTGTCTTTTGACCAGAATGAAGCTTGACATTTCTCATGTTCTTATTTCTTCTACACTTACCCATTGAACTCCACACATAGGACCTACCCAAGCTCATTAAGCTTCAAAAGGGAACCTAGGCTCTGATACCAATTGTAGGAGTCAAGGACAACACTAAGAGGGGGGGTGAATCAGTGTTGTGTAAATTCTTAACTTTCTGCAAACTTTACAAGACAAATAGAAAGGAAGACATTAATGATTTGTTGAGCTCATATGCACAAGACTGATAGTGAAAGATGTGAACCAAAAACTTATAAGAAAAACACAAATATGCACACATAGAGACAAATTATGACATAAAAATTTCTGGAGTGGAAAACCCTCTTGGGGTAGAAAAACCACTCAAAGTTGCCTCACTGGCTCATTTAGAACCTCACTGGTTACATGAAGGTCTCACTGACTAAAGAAGCTTCACTAGCTTTACAAGATGCCTCACTAACACATACAGAGGTCTCACTAACCACAAGCCTCACTGGCATAGGAAAGTCTCACTGACCACAAGCCTCATTAGCAAAATACAATCACCATGATAAACATATAAAATATTGTGTGCAAGAAATGATTGCAACTCATTCTGATCTGCACCATTGCATACCCTCATTCATCTCTTTTACATTTTCTGATAGATGCATATCTCATCATTTCTTTCAATCCTCTGAACAATTCATCCTTGAAATCATCTGATCTTCCATCAAGAATATTTCACAAAAATGTGTCTTTTTCACTGCACATTTTTCACACATTCATCTGTATTTATTTTTCAAGAGAATCATTATCTTCACCATTGCATGTTTTTCTACCCAACCACACACACTATCCAAGTACCTGTCATGTCATTAAAAATCATGTGACCTTTCACATTCAACTCTTCTCCTGCAATACAAAATAACTTAACTTTTCAAATCCCTCTCATATTTAATTTTTTAATTTGATTAACATCTCTACAAAAATCAATTTCACTTGTATGACCATTTCCATTCATGAAGGATTTGTAAAAATAAAATCATTTCTCCCAAACAAATCTTCACAAAAATAACTTTCATATTTCAGGAGTCTTCAATCTATTCATATTCCCTTTCTACAATCAATTTGAATCAATTTGCCCTATTCATCATCCATCTTCCTTGCATAGAAAATCATCAAAAAATTTCTTTCAAAATAAATGTTCAATCTCCTAAAACAAAATACTTTGATATTCTTCCATCTCTAAATTTTCTTCTTTCAAAAAATCAAATCTCTTTCATCTTAAAAATGACTCTTCAATCTCTTCAATCTGTATAAATAATTTCTTTAACATTCCATCAATAAAAATCTTTCAATAATTTAATCATTCTGCCCTAATAACAACTCTCTAATATTCTGATCTTCTTCTTCAAAATAAGTCATTTAAATTAGGACCAAAAGGAAACTATAATGTCTCACAAAAGAAATCTATTCACAAATAAATGTTTATGTTAGATTCCATATTTCTATCTTCATATCCATGAGAGGAGTTTAAATTTAGAATTAAATCTTCTTAAGAAAGTTGATTTTTCCTTAAAAAAAATCACTACCTTTTAATCGGGCTAAAGAATAGCCTTCTAAATATAGAACTTCACACAACTCATTCAGACGACCAAAAGCACATCAATAGTGATTCTTGAGAGATAAGTTTCGAACTTTAAATAATAGCCATCGATAGACTCTTTTTGCGCTCCTCAATTTAAAAAGAAACCTTTGATTTGTGTTTCCCGCTCGAGCTCCATGGAGATGACCAGTCTAGCAGGTTAGACTAGGTGAAGGGGCCAGTGTGCACCACGACTAAAGACCCCTTTAGTAAGTGACTTTTAAGTCATTAACCTTTGATCATAAGTCACCATTTGAATATAAAAAAAGTGCAAACTTAGGTGACAGTCACTATACATATGATGTATGTTAAAATAATCCTTTAAGAAATATTAAAATCAGCAGTCACTATACACTTTTCATATGATATAGTGAAGACCTCTCGACCATGAAATACACACTATCACTTTACTTTCTGCCACTGTAACTGGCAAGCACCTTATATGAAATATGAAGCAACTCCATAAAGATTCTATCTTGAAGACTCTGAAGACTTGCCAATAACTCAAAACATATCTTGAACATCTTCCCTAAGCATCAACTCCAAGATTGATCACAAGACATCATAATCAACTCAAACCCTCAATTATCATTTTGACACAAGATGGAGACATCAATAACAAACAACTTGAGTGAATGACTTTAATCTTGTTGTCTTGACATCATTCCACCAAAACAACACAATCACAACCTTGTCTATGAGACACATTAGAAACTACAAGGCACACCTTTACTTAAAGCACACAAGATCAAGAAACAACATATTATGAACCCATAATCAACTCCTGTGAACAACATAACTTATATCTGAGCACATAGACCTTCATATCAAGTGATGACATCACCTATCCACAAGCAAGTTTCTTATCTTTTTGAAACAATCATCACTATTGTGATCCTTGAATGAAACATGATGATAAACATCAAGAACATAAGATATCCATCCTAAGACAAGCATGGAGATAACCTGATCAAATGAACACATCCTGCCATATGAAAAAAGATTACCATATCTGCATCATCATCAATAACTCAACACCTTTTTGACATCAATGACAATCAGTCACCATCAGTATTTACCAATAAGGCAAGAAGAAATAAAGGGAAAATGGTTTTGCAAAGGTGGATTTTGCCAATAGAAGAGAAAAGTAAGGTCAAAAGGCAAAGTTCGCAAAAGTGAAGTTTTACCAATAAAGGTAAAAGTTGGCCCAAGGCCAAGGTTTGAGAAATTGCAAAATCCCTGACAAAAGGAAAGGCTGGCCAAAGATGAAGCTCTTGAAATTGTGATTTTACCGATAAGGCAAAGAATACAAAATGGTTCTAAAAAGAATAACTTCACTGACAATGAAGAAAGGTTTGGCAAAGTAAGTTTTTGTTGATAAAGGCAAAACAAAAAGCAAATGTTGGCTAAGGCATCAAAGTTCAAGAAATCATGATTTTACTGATAAGGCAAAAGTAAGAAAAGTTTGCCAAAGGCCACTTTTGCCGATAAGGGCAAAAAGTGAAGAAATAGGCCATAGTTTAAAAAATTGAAAATTTGTCAATTGAAGATGAAATATGCAAAAAAAAGAGACAGAGTGATCTATAAATTGCAGATTTTGCCAATAGGGCAAAATTCAGGCTAGAATTTCTAGAAAAGATAGAATATGTAAAACAGAGCTTGTAAATTGTATTGTAAACTTTAAATATTTGAATGTAGATATTTAAAGTGTTGTAAAATCTCTATATAAAAGGAGCTTGAAGGGAAAATCTTTTGATTTTGCTCATCTTCCATTAATGGAGATCTAATATATTCGACTACCCCATTGCTAGATATTTTACATTAATTGTTGTAGGGGATAAATCAACTGGTGCATTGAAGAGGCAAAATATCTTTTAGCTACTCCATAATCCACGATATTTTCTGCATTGAATTTATAAAGGTAGACATTCCCTTTGACATGGATATTTTCTGACAGACCCATGGGGAAAAGTTATTGATGAAATGACTGAGGTCAATGTAATCGAATTCTATATATGCATTTTTGTAAGATGTAATTAGGGTTGAATAAAGAAACATTTTTTTTGTACTCCAAACAGAGCCCTCTATTGTAACCATGCCTTCTCATTGAAATACACATTGTGTTTTACCTCTGTATGATGTTTTTTAGCACTGTGTAAATTAGGATTAATTTGTATATGAATGTTTTGTTACTTACAATTCTGTTCTACTTCTTACCTCTATTAGAATCAGCTAGATCTGTGTAAGTTGATCAACCGTTTCATGGCCACATTTACCATGTGGTTATGACATGATAACCACATGTTATGTCCACATTTGTCATGTGGTCATGACAAGAATTACCAAAAATTTTCCCACCCAACTCTAAAAATCCCCTCACATGCAACATGCGCACTCAGTGACACACGTACACAACGTAGTTGCCTCTACAACAAATGTCAAATACGTCACCAGAAGGTAGGGAAGGTCAATCATAACGAGATGATGTGACACTCTCTTCTCCATCCCTATGAAATGAAAGCCACTAAGGGGGTGTGTGTTGCAAGGGATGACACTAAGAGGGTTCGACTCCGTTCCAGATTCCCACCCTAGAGTTATTAATATGAAGTGGGACGATTTTGATGTAAATCAAAATCTAACCTTAGGTCCACCATAGACCTAAGGAAACTAATCATTAACTAATTATACTTTAACAGAATTTGACTTAAACAAATAATCTAGCATCTAATGCAAAAAGGGAAATATTATCTAACTAAATTAAACAATTATCTCAATCCAGTCTAGATAAATTTTGGCAGCATAACAGGTCAAAAAGGAATAAATCCTATAGTGATTTTGACAACATAACGCTATCTCATCAACTATAGGAGGTTTCCAAAAATAAACTTAAATACAATATATACGCTAACCCCTTTCAAAATTAAATAATTAAATGCATAATAAAATTTAAATCCTTTCCCAAAGTTTTAAACTAAATTTAAATTAAATAAAAAATAGCTATACATATAGTTCCTTATTCAACATGATAAATAAAATTTAAAGTAATTAAAGGTGCAAAAGGGATTTTCTTATTACATTCATCACAAAGGATAATCAGATACCTAAATGCATAAAGAATATCCACAAGTAAATAAAGTCATTTAAATAAATAAGGAATTAAAATACTCCCACACACATAAAGGACAAAAAGGCTCCCACTCACTAAGTGGACTTGCACATACTAAGCAAGATTGATTAAGTTTAATTAATCACCTCTAAAAGGATTAGGGCACCAAACCCTAGGTAAGCCATTATAAAATCTCCAAACCATCTCATTTGTTTTCACTCACAAGTTGTTTACTCTCTGGTTGGATGTAGGTTTCTAGGTGGAGCAAGTGGAATGTATCTCCCCAAGTTGGAAATATCTTCCCAATGAGGATGCAAGAAGAATTTATAGTTTTTCTATGATTTTCTAACATACTCCATTTTTCCTACAGGCTGAGAATAGATTAATCACTAACATTTTATTCTATGGTTTATCTTCTAATTTTACACTACTTTTTCAATTTCTAGAAGCTCTTATGCTCATGTTACTATGTTGCAAGGATCAAAAATAGTTTTTTTTTCAAAGCTTTAGTTCATTTTCTAAAAGATTAAAAGCTTTTTAAAAATTATCCAAACACTCAGATTTTGTTTTCCTTTAGAACCAGAGATATATTTTTTGACATACGTAAATAAATAAAGTATGGATACACACACATGTGTGTGTATGTGTCTATATATATGTGTGTGTGTGTGTCTATATGTGTGTGTGTGTGTGTCTATACATGTGTATATATATATATATATAAACACATTCACATTAAAATAAATACTGCCTGCCCAAAGATATCATTTAGGGCCGAGCATATTAGTTAAGGCATAGCCGAAGTAAAAAGCACAAATTAAATTTTAGACCCAAGCCAAAAGGATGGTTGGCAGCCATGGAAGAACCACCGTAGGGCATGTTTTAACTAGCTTTAAAAGAATATGGGGGAGGGAAGGGCTCCCACCCCACCGATAGGAAGTATCCTCTGGGAGGGACGAGGGTCCCGTCTCCCCTTTCCCATCCACAAACAAAAACAAGCTCCTCCCCTATGTAGGGGCCGCAAGCCCTAAAACGTGAAGGAATGATTTTCAATGGATTTAGGGTAGAAAAACATACTATGGAAATACACCTTTACAATTATTTATTATTGTGTACTTTGTATTAACTAAACTTGTATGACATATCTATATATATATATATATATAATTTTTAATTCCCTGGTAACAAATTTAGTCACTCTCATAAAATAACCAGTAAGCTTATTTGTCCATGTGTGTGTGTGTGTGTGTGTGTGTGTGTGTGTGTGTGCCTAACCTTAATCTTTTCTAAGACACACATATATTAAATATATGACAACTCAAAAAAGGGGATAATAAACTAAACTAACTATACATTATTTTTCTTTTAAACAAACATAAAAACATTATTTCTTTCCCCAAAACACTAATACATTTATTTACTTTCCTCGTGTTATTTTTTTATTGCAACCAAATAGAATAAATAGAGAGAGAGAGAGAGAGAGTATTATTTCAACATTGAAATGGAGATAAAACTATATCTTGTATATTTAACATATTGTACTATTTACAAAGAGGGTAAATGACTCCAACCCTTATGAGAGCTCAACTCTCAAGTTTGAACAAAGCTTAATACAACCCAAAAATAGGGATGAGACATCTCAATGCTCTAATTATACAAAACTACAAAAACATTAATCTCAATATCTTCTTCCCAAGCCAAACTCCTCCAAAGTCAACATATGAACCTACTAAAACACACAAAATAGTTCACCATACCCATGGGAAGCTCTCCTCCCAACCTAGACCTACTAATAGGCCACCCCAAGCTAGGAGGTCTTCCAATAACCAAGGATCAAACCACAAAGGAAGCAAACACTCACATCAAACACAATAACACCCACCCAAGTCAAAACACAAAACTAACCCATTTTGAAAATGAGTTTGAAGGGTGAGAGAGTGAACTACTCTCAACTCAAAGAGATCCAAATAACTCAAATTCTCATAAAACCATGGCCTCTTGCCATAAACTTCTCATACATCCATCCCAAAGCACTCTTGCCATAAAACCATACTTCTTAAATTGCAATACAAGGCCCATGGCCATAAAAACTATACCAAAACTAAGAGGGGAAATCGAGGAGGTTCACACCTCTCTCACCCAAGACAAAGGTGAGCTCTCTCACATGGAGAGCTCACCCCAAAAACCCTTTAAACCCCACATACATAAAACTAAAAAACATAAGCATAGCAATCTTATACATTCATAATGCATAAGCAAAAGTAAAAAAACCAATAGGCTTGAAGCCTTGAGGAATACCTATCAAGCTTCAAGGATGGAGGATATTGATGGAGAGCTTTCTACAAGTCCTTCCCAAAATCCTTCAAAATTCTACAAGTCCTTCTCTTCTCCCCAACACAAGCATAAAAATCCCAAAAGAAAGAACACTCCTCTCATCTAAATGAGAGAGATAAATAGGCAAGGCTCTCAAACCCTAATCGATGAGAAAGTGACACTTGTCACTCTCTCCTCCATCTGCATAACCCTCCTCACAACCCCACAAGAATGAGGAGGTGACACATGCAATCTCCCCATTCCACAAAGCTACACACTCTCCCACAAATGCTCTCACAAATGTGTGAGAGCATAGGGACATGTGAGCACACAAGGATAGCTTCTCATGAATGAGGAGGTGACACTTGTCACCTTCTCATTCAATAAGCTACACTCTTCCCCACAAGTGCTTTCACACGTGTGAGAGTATAGGGAAGAGGTCTCACACATGTGAGAAGCTTTAAGAAGCTTCTAAAGCACTTGAGGCAAGGGTAACCTTACCCAAATGGGTGAGGTTAGGTTAGGTGAGGTGGTGAGATGCCAACCACCTCTCACATCTCCCCAAACTCGTCACTTGACTCAAGGGCCAAGTTTGGTTGACCATACATGGTTTAAAACATTTTAAACATGTTAAGAATGGTCCTAGACCCTAGGGTTATGACCTACGGTCAATATTTGACCATTATTAACACTAGGAAACACATAAACTCACTTGAAAGGGGCTCCAAACATTTAGCACTAAAAATTGTGCAAACCCAACATTACAATTTTTACAACACATCAAGAGATAAACTAAAAAAGGGTAAACCTTACAAAATACCATAAATCAAATACAAAAAATTCAAATGACCTTAGTCCAATTTAGGACTAGGTTAGCTTAACAGGGATATAACATGTGGTTATTGTCCGACCTCTGATTTTTCATGGGCATGGAAAGTTAGTTGCACACTTCCACAAACCCATTAATTTCACATGGTAAAGATAGCTAAAGAGAAGTGAACTACATACAACACACACATGATTGCATAATCACATATAACATCAATAATAACCACATGCTAACATAAACATGTCTCTCTAGTCATTCACCAGTCACAAGTATAATATGGAACACATTTGTAAGATAAATCATCAATTTCACCATTAATACACATACCAATAACATCAATGGAATCATAGAATCTAAACATCATATCATCAAATGAAATCTAACATGACATCTAATCATCCACAAAGCATAAACCATCTATCTAACCAAGCATAAGATAAAGTAAGAAGGTCTAACTATGGGATCAACAGTCCCCAATATCCACATGTTCGTAATAAAATCCATCACATATTTATCATAAGAAAAAATATATGGTAAGGTAAGGTTAGGCCTCACATCCTCCCCCTCTAAGACTATACTTCCTCTAGAAGTTAGCAAAGAGGTGAGGATAAAGAGTCCTCAAACTAGCAGCATCCTCCCATATAGCTAAAACCTCATCATAACGGTCCCACTAAATTCTGACCTGGTCTAGCTCTCGGATTTGAAGGCCTAGCATCTAATGAACCAAGATGTGAATTGGCTCCAAATCCATCTGTGCATCTGACTCAACCTGTAAGGCATCCTAGTCCCAAACATGAGCCAAATCATAAATATAACGTCTCAACTCATAAATATGAAACACATCATGGATGCACGATAGATTAGGTGGCAAGGCAAGATGGTAGGCTATGGGTCCTATCCACTCCAATTTCTCAAAAGGTCCAACAAAATGAGGTGGAATCTTAAAGCCCTTTCCATAACAGATTAGACTCTTATGTGGTTGCACTCTCAAGAACACCTTGTCACCTACCGAGAAGCTCCGATCAAATTCTTGGCATCGACGTGCTTCTTTTAATGATATTGTGCCTCCTATAATTTAATCAAAGTGACCTGGTGCTCCATATCCTATACTAACTTAGGTACAATAGCTAATTTGTCCACAATATGGTCCAAACTCAAAGGAGTCCTGCAAGGCCTGCTATACAAGTCCTGATAGGGAGGCATACCTAATGAGCTATGATGCCCATTATTGTTGGCAAACTCAAATAAATATAGGTAGTACTCCCATCTAGACTAGTGATCCATCACATACATGTGAAGCATGTCCTCTAAAACCTGATTCACCCTCTCAGGCTGCCCATTTCTCTAGGTGATATCCTAAACTAAAGTTGAGCTTTTTGCCTAATGCCTGCTATAATGCTCTCCAAAACATTGATGTAAACATTGAATCTTTGTCAGAAATGATGCAATGAGGTACCCCATGAAGTCTTACAATGTCATTCAAGAAGACCTCGCCACTACTAGTACATTGTACATCATGCGTACCAGTGAAAAGTGTGCTACCTTGGTTAACTTGTCAACCGTCACCATGATGGCATCATGGCGGCGAGATGACAAAGGTAGACCAACAATGAAATCCATGGAAATGGTATCCCATTTCCACTCTAGTATCTCATGAGGGTAAAGTAGTCCTGGTGGATGCAGATGCTCGGCTTTCACCCTTTGGCACTCAAGGCAACAAGCTACAAATTCTGTAATATCACATCTCAACCTTGTCCAATGGTACAACTATCTCAAATCAGCATGCATCTTCTTCACCCTAGGATGTGTTGCATAAGGTGCTCTATGAGCCTTTGATAAAACCAATGATCGAAGATTACCTGGAAGGGGTACATAGATGTGATGTCGATGTCGTAGGAGTCTGTCTGCCTTAAGAGAATATCCTATAAATTTGTTCTTAAGGGTCCTCTGTGACTGAATCTCCTACTAAACCTCAAGAAACCACTCATCCTCTGGTAGATACTACAATATGCATCCTCTCAAGTCCACACTCAAGGTCAAGGTCAAGCTCTTTTGGCACCTCTAAATCAAGGTGTTGGAAACCATGTTCTCCTTCCCTTTGATGTAATGTACATCATAGTCATACTCACAAAGGAACTCCATCTGACGCCGTTGGAGGGTATTTAGATACGGCTGCGTGAAGATATACTGAAGACTATGATAGTTGGAGTGTAACTCAAAATGATGTCCTAAGAGGAAGTGTCTCCATCGAACAAGTGCATGAACTACCACTACAAGCTCCAAATCATGTGTAGGGTAGTTCAGCTCATGGGTCTTAAGCTTTCATGACTCATACGGGATCGCTCGACTGTTCTACATAAGGACTGTACCTAAACCCTCTAAAGATGCATCTGTGTATACCATGAAGTCTACTACTGGATCATGTACTGCTAAGATAGGAGCACTAGTAAGATGCTCCTTGAGGACCCCAAAGGCCCTCTCACAATACTCTATCCACAAGAAACTCTTCCCTTTCTACTGAAGGGAACTGATAGGGTGTGATATCCTGTAAAATCCCTCAACAAATATGCAATAATATACTACTAGCCCCATGAAGCTTTTAACCTCTGTGACACTAGTAAGCATTGGCCAATCATTGATAGCTCTAATCTTTGATGGATCTACTAAGATACCATTACCAGATAGAATGTGCCCCAAATACTGAACCTTTGATTGAAAGAAGGCACACTTCACCAAGTTGTCATAAAATTGTTGCTCTCTCAAACACTATAGAACCTAGCACAAGTGCTCCTCATGCTCCTCCTTAGTCCATCAATAAATTAATATATCATCAAGGAATATGATCACAAACCAATCTAGGAATGTACAAAATACCCCATTCATGAGACTCATGAATACTGTAGGGGCGTTCACCAAAACGAAGGGTACTAGGGTGAACTCATAGTGACCATAGTGAGTCCGAAATGTGGTCTTATGGATATCCACCTTTGTAATCTATAACTGATGGTAGATCTATGCTTCAAGTCAATCTTAGAGAGTACTCTATCTCCCTACATCTAATCAAACAAGTCGTCGATCATAGGGAAAGGATAACGGTTCTTCACTGTCACCTTATTCAGCTACCTATAATCCATACAAAGCTGAGGAGACCCATCCTTCTTCACTAACATGACTAGTACACCCCAAGGTGAGACACTAGGTTAGATGTGCCCCTTCACTAGCAACTCCTCTAGCTGAAGCTTGAGCTCCACGAGCTCATGTGTGGTCATCCTGTAAGGTGCATGAGACACTGGCTTGGCACCTGGTACAAGCTCTATATGAAAATCTACCTCTCTGTGAGATGGCATCCCTAGAAGCTCTAGTGGAAGGACATCTATGAACTCCCTAAGGATGGGGTGATCATCAAGTGAAGCCTCTGACTCATCCTCTGATCTGTCATTGACTGTGATCGCAAATAACTGATAAACCTTCTGCATATAGTGCTTAAGTTATATAGCAAAAATCATGCATATTGCAGTGGGCTTCTGAATGCCCACTATCTCTTCTATTGTTTCGTGATCATCGAGGCAACCTATCACCTTTCAGTGACAATCTATCTTTACCCTATGAGTTGTAAGCAAATCCATGCCTAACACCACACCGTATGACCCTAAGGTCCACAACTATTGTGAAGGCACCAAGTGGTATCTCACAATCTCTAACAACTAAATCTATGGCCATCTTAGCCCCTAAAGTTAACTCAACCTCCCACCTAACATCCTGCCTAGAGGCCACCATCCTGCAACACTCCACTAATGATGGAGAAATAAATGAGTATGTAGCTCCTAAGTTAAAAAAATAGTAATGGGAACATCTCCAATAGTACCTAGAGTCTCTATCACAGAGGCCTAGAATTTAGCCTTGATGTTATTGACCACTGCAAATACTCGATGAGATTGACCCACATCTCCAACTGTCTGCTCGAAACCACTAGTACACTAACCTCCAGCTGTAAATCCCTATGGGCACTCTCTAGCCAAGTGCCCTGTGCCATCGCATACATAACAAGGTCCTTGAGTCTAGACATGCACTAACTGAATCTGACTGGACTGATGTGCCCCAAGTCTTCCTATACTACCCTAAGATCCTCTAAAGGACTATTGTGATCTAGCTGGTCCTACAGCTGATACTTGCTGGCACTGGTCTATCCACTAACCCTGCGACTTCTATCCTTGATTAAGACCACCCTGTACCCTCTTCTATGGCCACGGCCTCTACTGATACTATTGTTGCTATTGCTGCTATGGCAGTCAAGGAGGTAAAGATGCAGATCTAAAACTATTCCTCTAAGGTGGCTGGGGTCTACAGAAACCCTAGTCCTGATGATGACTGCGGTCCTGAAGCTGTGGGCGTGACCCATGGCCCCACCCATTGACATCCTCTACAATGAGCACCTTCTCAGCAGCCTCACTCATATTCGCTAGGTCTGCCATGCGAAGAGGTCCTGCTATGCTAGGATTCAAGCCTCTAATGAAATGACTCATAAGAAGCTTCTTGTCTTGAAGATACTTGACATAACATGACATTTCCACAAACTTGCACTCATACTATGCAACTATGGAACCTCTCTACTATAGATCATGGAACTCGTCTATACGGCATTGCCTGTAGTGCTCTAAGAGATAGCACACATTATAGTGCTCTAGAAAAGTGTCCCATGAAAGCGTGTACAAAGATAGGTGGTGTTTGTGCTCCTCCATGTGCTACCATGTTGCCACAGCATCGCGAAGCAAATGTACTGCAACACGTACCTTCATATTGCTCCCATAGGGATGCAATGTAAAGCACCGATCTAGACTGATGAGCTAAGCCTCAGCCTCTTCTCTCTCTAAAGTACCCATGAAAGTAGGTCTCGATGTCCTCAAACGGGTACATCAACCTCGCCTCGCTATCCATAACCATAAGGATCGTGGTGAATCAACTCCACTACTACCTCCTCCTTGCAATCCTCATGATGCAGAGGGCTCCTACTGCGCTCCCAATGAGCTGATGCGCCATCCTTAGCTATAGTGACAGGTGGCGATCTCGCAAGTACTTCATGTAAAGCCTAAAGAATCTGGGGCCCAATGTTGGGTGTCGCTGGCAGCTGGTCTTTAGAAGGTGTAGCATCCTATGCTCCCCCAGACTCACTGGTGCATGAGAACCCTCTCCTAGATCTAGGTGGCATCCTATAAGAACAAGGTGCCTAAAATTAAATCAAAATTGCAGAATAAATAATGTGCCCTCAATACCCAGTGTTTAAAGTTGGGCTCTGATACCAAATGTCATGCCCACATTTTCCATGTGGTTATGACACGATAACCACATGCCATGTCCACATTTTCCATGTGGTCATGAGATGAATTACAAAAAATTTTCCCACCCAACTCTAAAAACCCCCTAGCGTGCAACATGCACGCTTGGTGACACACGTACGCAATGTAGTTGTCTCTATAATGAACATTAGGTACATCGCCCGAAGGCGAGGAAGTTCAATCATAAAAATATGATTGAAGGAATGATTTTCAATGGATTTGGGGTAGAAAACATAATGCAGAAATACACCTTTACAATTATTTATTATTGTGAACTTTGTAATAACTAAACTTGTATGATAAATAAGTCTAATATATATATATATACAATTTTTAATTCACTGGTAATAGATTTATTCACTCTCATAAAATAACTAGTAAGCTTATTTGTCCATATATATATAACACACATATATTAAATATATGACAACTCAAAAAAGGGGGCAATAAACTAAACTAACTATACATTATTTTTCTTTTAAACAAACATAAAAACATTATTTCTTTCCCCAAAACACTAATACATTTATTTATTTTCCCCAAGTTGTTTTTTCATTGCAACTAAATAGAATAAATAGAGAGAAAGAGAGAGAGTATTATTTCAACATTGAAATGGAGATAAAACTATTTCTTCTATATTTAACATATTGTACTATTTGCAAAGAGGGTAAATGAATCCAACCCTTATGAGAGCTCAACTCTCAAGTTTGAACAAAGCTTAATACAACCCAAAAATAGGGACGAGGCATCTCAATGCTCTCATTATACAAAACTACAAAAACATTAATCTCAATATCTTCTTCCCAATCCAAACTCCTCCAAAGTCAACATATGAACCTACTAAAACAAAAAAAAATGGTTCACCATACCCATGTGAAGCTCTCCTCCCAACCTAGGCCTACTAATAGGCCACCGCAAGCAAGGAGGTCTTCCAATAACCAAGGATCAAACCACAAAGAAAGCAAACACTCACATCAAACACAATAACACCCACCCAAGTCAAAACATAAAACTAACCCATTTTGAAAATGAGTTTGAAGGGTGAGCGAGTGGACTACTCTCAACTCAAGGAGATCCAAAGATCTCAAATACTCATAAAACCTTGGCCTCTTTCCATAAATTTCTCATACATCCATCCCAAAGCACTCTTGCCATAAAACCATACTTCTCAAATTGCAATACAAGTCCCATGGCCATAAAAACTAATACAAAACCAAGAGGTGAAACTAAGGAGCTTCATGCCTCTCTTACCCAAGACAAAGGTGAGCTCTCTCACATGGAGAGCTCACCCCAACAACCCTTTAAAACCTACATACACAAAACTAAAAAAACACAAGCATAACAATCATATACATTCATAATGCATAAGCAAAAGTAACAAAACCAATAGGCTTGAAGCCTTGAGGAATACCTCTCAAGCTTCAAGGATGGATGATATTGATGGAGAGATTTCCACAAGTCCTTCCCAAAATCCTTCAAAATTCTACAAGTCCTTCTCTTCTCCCCAACACAAGCATAAAAATTCCAAAAGAAAGAACCCTCCTCTCATCTAAATGAGAGAGATAAATAGGCAAGGCTCTCAACCCTGATCGATGAGAAAGGGACACTTGTCACTCTCTCCTTGATCTACATAACCCTCCTCACAACCCCACAAGAACGAGGAGGTGACACTTATCATCTCCCCATTCCACAAAGCTACACACTCACCCACAAATGCTCTCACAAATGTGTGAGAGCATAGGGAGATGTGAGCACACAAGGGAAGCTTCTCATTCAACAAGCTACACTCTTCCCCACAAGTGCTCTCACACATGTGTGAGAGCATAGGGAAGAGGTCTCACATATGTGAGAAGATTAAAGAAGCTTTTAAAGCACTTGAGGCAAGGGTAACCTTACCCAAGTGGGTGAGGTTAGGTTAGGTGAGATGGTGACATGCCAACCACCTCTCACATCTCTCCAAACTCGTCACTTGACTCAAGGGCCAAGTTTGGGTGACCATACATAGTTTAAAATATTTTTAAACATGTTAAGAATGGTGCTAGACCCTAGGGGTATGACCTAGGGTCAATATTTGACCATTATTAACACTAGGAAACACATAAACTCACTTAAAGAGGGCTCCAAACATTTAGCACTAAAAATTGTGCAAACCCAACATTACAATTTTTACAACACATCAAAAGATAAAATAAAAAGGGGTAAACCTTACAAAATACCATAAGTTAAATACAACAAAATCAACACTCTCAAACACAAATGACCTTAGTCCAATTTAGGACTAGGTCAGCTTAACAGGGATATAACATGTGATTATTGTTTGACCTCTAATTTTCCATGGGCATGGAAAGTTACCTGCACACTTCAACAAACCCATTAATAGCACATGGTAAAGATAGTTGAAGAGAAGTGAACTACATACAACACACACATGATTGCATAATCACATATAACATCAATACTAACCACATGCTAACATAAATATGTCTCTCCAGTCATTCACCAGTCACAAGTATAATTAGGATCACATTTTGAAGATAAATCATCAATTTCACCATTAATACACATACCAATAACATCAATGAAATCATAGAATCTAAACATTATATCATCAAATCAAATCTAACATGAGATCTAATCATCCACAAACCATAAACCATCTATCTAACCAAGCATAAGATAAAGTAAGAAGGTCCAAGTATGGGATCAACATTCCCCAATATCCACATATCCATAATAAAATCCATCACATATGTATTGTAAGCAAAAATATATGTTAAGGTAAGGTTAGGCCACACATCCTCCCCCTCTAAGACTATACTTCCTCCTAGAAGTCAACAAAGAGGTGGGGATAAAGAGTCCTCAAACTAGCAGCATCCTCCCATGTAGCTGAGACTTCATCATAATGGTCCCACTGAACTCTAAACTGGTCTAGCTATCAGCCTTGAAGGCCCAACATTTGATGAAACAAGATGTGAATTGGCTCCAAATCCATCTACCTATATGACTAAACCTATAAGGCATCCTAGTCTAAAACATGAGCCAAATCAGAAATATAACGTCTCAACATAGAAATATGAAACACATTGTGGATGTGCAATAGAATAAGTGGCAAGGCAAGATGGTAAGTTACAGGTCCTATCTGCTCCAAGATCTCAAAAGGTCCAATAAAATGAGGTGTAATCTTAGAGCCCTTTCCATAATAGATTGCACTCTTATGCGACCGCACTCTCAAGAACACCTTGTCACCTACCGAGAAGCTCTAATCAAATCTGTTGGCATTGAGGTTCTTCTTCTGACTATCTTGTGCCTCCTACAATCTCTACCTAATCAAGGTGACCTGGTGCTCCATATCCTATACTAACTTAGGTCCAATAGCCACTTTGTCCTCAATATGGTCCCAACTCAAAGGAGTCTTGCAAGGCTTGCCATACAAGGCCTGATAGGCAGGCATACCTAACGAGCTTTGATGCCCATTATTTTAGGCAAACTCAACTAGATATAGGTAGTACTCCCATCTAGACTAGTGATCCATCACATACATGTAAAGCATGTCCTCTAAAACCTTATTCACCCTCTTAGTTTTCCCTCTATCTCAAGGTGATATGCTGAACTGAAGTTGAGCTGAGTGCCTAATGCCTGCTATAATGCTCTCCAAAACACTGATGTAAACATTAAATCTCTATCAGAAATGATGTGACAAGGTACCCCATGAAGTCTCACAATGTTATTCAAGAAGACCCTCACCACTACTGGTACATTATACGTCGTGCATACCAGTGAAAAGTGTGCTACCTTGGTCAACTTGTCAACCGTCACCATGATGGCATCATGGCGGTGAGATGACAAAGGTAGACCAACAATGAAATCCATGGAAATGGTATCTCATTTCCACTCCGGTATCTTGTGAGGGTAAAGTAGTCCTGGTGGATGCTGATGCTTAGCTTTCACCCTTTGGCACTCAAGGCAATGAGCTACAAACTCTATAATATCACATCTCAACCCTTCCCAATGGTACAACTGTCTCAAATCAGCATGCATCTTCTTCACCCTAGGATGTGTTGCATGAGGTGCTCTATGACCCTTTGATAAAGACAATGATCAAAGATCACCGACAAGGGGTACATAGATGTGATGTTGATGTTGTAGGAGTCCATCTACCTTAAGAGAATATCCTGTAAACTTTCCCTTAAGGACCCTCTATAACTGAATCTCCTACTGAACCTCAAGAAACCACTCATTCTCTAGTAGATGCTGCAATATGCATCCTCTCAAGTCCACACTCAAGGTCAAGGTAAAGATCTTGTGGTACCTTAGAATCAAGGTGTTGGAAACCATGTTCTCCTTCCCTTTGATGTAATGTACATCAAATTCATACTCACAAAGGAACTCGATCCAATTTCGTTGGAGGGTATTTAGATTCAGCTGCATGAAGATATACTGAAGACTATGATGGTCAGAGTGTAACTCGAAATGACATCCTAAGAGAAAGTGTCTCCATCAAACAAGTGCATGAATTACCACTGCAATCTCCAAATCATGTGTAGGGAAGTTCATCTCATGGGTCTTGAGATTTCATGACTCATAGGGGATCGCTCGACTGTCTTGCATAAGGACTACACCTAAACCCTCTAAAGATGCATCTGTGCATACCATGAAGTCTGCTGCTAGATCAGGTACTACTAAGATAGGAGCGCTAGTAAGATGCTCCTTAAGGACCCCAAAGGCTCTCTCACACTACTCTATCCATAAGAAACACTTCCCTTTCCACTGAAGGGAAGTGATAGGGTGTGCTATCCTAGAAAAGCCCTCAACAAATCTGTGATAATATCCTACTAGCCCCATGAAGCTACTAACCTCTGTGACACTAGTAGGCACTAGCCAATCACTGATAGCTCTAATATTCGATGGATCTACTGAGATACCATTGCCAAATAGAATGTGCCCCAAATACTAAAACTTTGATCAAAAGAAGGCACACTTCACCAAGTTTCCATAAAGTTGTTACTCTCTCAAACACTTTAGAACCTGGCACAAGTGTGTCACAACCCACATTTGAATTTTGAATTCAAATTGGAATACTATTGTAATAATATAAAAGCCAATAAAATTAAATAACAAAAACAAAATATAGTCCCAATTTAAAATTCTAAAAATGAGGACACTTCTAGAATGGACAATAAATGAGGAACTTTCCCCCTCATTCTCAAGTCAAGGCTCAAATTTCTGAAATGGGATTTTTCTCCTAAAAATTTATGACTAGTGGAAAATTTGAGAGTCATTTTCCACAAGAATTAAATGGCAAATTGAAAAAGAGGGAGAGGGAAATTAATTGGAAGACTTGACTCAAGACTTGGAGTTCCTCCAAGAGGGTCAAGTTTTCTATAAATTGCATGGATTTTTGAGGAAGACACACTCATCTCTTGTTTGGAGGGCTGGAGTAAACTATAAGAACTCTCCTCTCCCCAATCCTAATTCCTTTCCTTTGAATTCTCTGTTCTTTATTAAGATGAATTGTTTTACTAGTATGCTTGTTGTTTATAGTAGTCTAGATTTATAGTAAGAGAGAATTGATGCATAATTTTAATTGTGATTGTTGATAGTTTATGAAGTTGTCATTTTGGTTCATACAATTCATGTGCTTTCTGTACACCTTTACATTTTGCCTATGTTTTACATCTGATAAAGCTTGTGTTTCTTACATACCCTGTTCTGAAGCTCTCACATAGGCCAGGGCACTTACAATTACCTCTTCTCACCAAAAGCCCTCCCGTTATGCTTGGATAGACGTCCATACCCTGTTTCAAGTGCCATTTTGGGCATAGTACGCTGTCCAAGGTTTTGGTTTCTAATTTTATGCCTGCCAAATCCATTGGCTTGAAAGTCCCTAACTCCGTTTCAATGAATCCATTTTGTGTGGTCTTGTAATCATTGTATTTCAGGAGGCAACGCTTCTTGAGGGATTTTGTCTAATAGTTCACATACCATGTCTTGCAGTCGAGTCTACCAGAGCTCTCCTAACTATGATATTTGACAAAAATTCCCCTTTCATTATACAGTCCCATTTCAACGCAGGAAGGAAGGGTGTTGTCAAAGGTTGTAGAATTTGGCTTTACGCACTCCCAGTTACATTTGTTTAAAAGTTTGTGAAGCCCTTTCCACAAATCCATTTCATGTACATCCTAGAAATTATGGCATTCCATGAGATGACTTCTCATTGACGCATTCTATCAAACAATTCATGTGCACTGATAAAAGGTTTGGAATGTGACTTTACATCTACCAATTACATTTTCTTGACAATTTCTAAGGCCTTTTCAATAAATTCATTTTTTGCGCACGCCCTGCAATCATTGCATTCCATGAGGTGACACTTTGTAGAGGGATGCTTTTGAATAGTTCATGCCCCTGATCTGTTCTTCCTCATTTTACACACACGTCTACCAAAGTATTTTCAACTAATCCATTTTGTGCATATCCTGCAATTACGATATTCCCTGAGTCGACCTCTTTGTGAGGGATTCTGTTAAACAATGCATGTGCTTGGTCTATGCTTTCACATTTTATATACATGTCTACCAAGGCAATTTCAACGATAACATCTGACTAAAATTCATTTTTTTATTATGCTTTGTTAGAAATCCATAACCTGCTCCAAACTCCCACGTTGACCAGGTAGGGAGGACACTAGGTAAAGGCTGTAGAATTTGACTTTACATCTACCAATCCCAATTGCTTAGAAGTTTCTAAAGCCTTTTTGTCAAATCCATTTTGTATAGAGCCTAAAATCATTGCATTACATGAGAAGACATTTCCTAGAAGCATTCTGTCAAACAGTTCATGTGCCTTGTCTGTGCTTCCGCATTTTGTACACATGTCTACCGGATTTCTTGCATCTATAACATCTAGTAAAAAATCCCCTTCGGTTATGCCCTTCGTTATTACTAGAAATCTGACATTTTACACTAGCCTATTTTTCATAATTCATCAGTTAGCATCACATATAATTTCCACAAGAATATTGTCCCTTTTTAAAATGATGGAAGCGGATCACTTCTCAAAACAATTACTCTTGTGACAAGCTTGGAGAAAACTTGTTGCAGCCTGGCAATCAGCACATACAGTAAGGTTATTAACAACTCTAATAGTCATCCCATGGTGACAGAGAAGTAATTTTTTTCCTATTCTTCCACAGCATTAAGTAAATATCTTGAATCTAGAAAATACCTTGCTACCTTCATCTTCCAAGCCAATTTCTCCAACTTTGCATAAATCTCTTTGTCTACAGATGTGATTTGCCTTCTACACAAAAGTACGTGCCATTTTATGCCTTAGATCTAACTGCAGCTAGGGATCTTTTTAATTCCTCTATCTTTCATCAATCCCCTTACCAAATTTAAACCTCACCACACCTACCCACTTCTGGATAGATGTTTGAGAGAAGAACATAAGTTGTGCAGATTTTTTAGGATCCAAATCAAAAAGCAGTGTTGTTGTAAATATTCATAAGCCTATATTCATATGTTGTCTAAAGGAACCAAGAAAACACATACTTACAATTACTATAGTGACTGATATCCCACAAGAATGACTTAGCAACCAAACTCATAAGTCACACTTTTAGTTTTACCATTGTGTGTTGCGGTTAGTGGTTGCATTATACTGAGTTACTAACCACCAGTGTACAAAAAAAATGGCCCGGCAACTAAACTAATATGTCATGCAATTAAGATGAGCATTGTAAGCTGTGAATAGGTTTAGGTCTAGTGGTCAGTATATATATTGGAGCAGAGCAAGCAAACCTTAGTAGTAGGTGTTCGAAGCACAATTAGATATGGGGATCAAACTAGGGTGTTACCATGACTTAACTATAATTGTGAACAACATTGCATTAAATTAAGGAATGATGATACAAGATGAAAATTACTTGGAACACTTATTTATTTGTATGTGTAATGGTTATGGTTGCACTATAGATGGACTTTGTGATCAACAAATGTACCTACTAGCATTATGAGTTCCCTCCACAGTTCTATTTTCCACATATAGATAGTTATCTAATCAGGACTGAGTATTGTGGAGAATATGTACATTTCAAATATGATTTGTCAAGACATCGATGTTTAACTGATATTGTTCTATTTTCTTTCATGTTTATAACTATTTGTATCTTTTATAGAATAGCTTATTTGTCCTTGTGTGAATGTGATGTTTACTATTCTTTTAAATTAGAGTTAAGTGGCTACAAACCTTTCAATGCCAACATCCATAGGGAGTCTTATCTCTTGAGCTCTCCTGCATATTAGAGTACAATAGTACCTCCCTAAATTTGTTTTGTACCTTGTGTGCCTATTTGATCCCTTTACACATGTTTATATACTTACTAAGTATAACACTAATATTTCCAATGGTATTAGAGCACATGGCTCTATATTATGGTATTATATGATATCACTGATGTGCCAATATCAACATCAATGACTATGTTTTATACTTGACAACTTTGAGCTTCATACATTTTTCATGCACTCATGGAGTTTTTATGCAAGGCTACACAACAATTTCTTACATAGTGGGATTTCTAATCTCTTTAATCTAATTGATCAATGTTGGAAGCATTGTGAAAATAATTATTAGTCATAGTGATAGTCATACCTTATGATTTCCTTTCCAAGGGGTTCAACCCTGACCAATTTTATGGGATTAAACTTGGCATATTAAGGATGGTCATTTTCTTTAAAAGATTAGTGAATTGTTTGGTAGGGAGAAAGTTATTGATCTCTATGTCTATTTAATATAGATAAATCCAAATGATCTTCTCTAATTAGTCCATTTTGCATAAATATTTCAGTTAGTGTGCTACTTCAACGACCCTTTAAATTAAGTTGTAAATCATACTTACGACCATGGAATCTATTTGTGTCCTCCATAGTATCTTAGATAATATCAGCTATGGGTTATGCTCTTAAGATATGTATTGTAGAACTCGATGTGATTTCTTGTGCATTATGATAGTTCTAGTTATGTACATAAATGCATATGACTAATCCAATGAGTGTCGGTTGTGGAGCATTAGAGACCTAGACAGAAACAACTACATACTCAACTACGGTAAGAGTACCATGCTAGTAACTCATTAAGCGAATAACTTTATATGCACTAACTAAATAGTTTTACGAATAACCTATGTGAGCTCAGTGTCATCTTAAGAAAATAGTGGAAACTACCTTGTATATGTGAGTAGCTAAATAGTTGAACGAAGTATGCTTCTTTGATCACTATGAGGGCTTGTAACAATATGGAATTGGGTTACTTATTAGGTAATAATGCATGTTATGAGTAGAATTAAGATTATACATCTTTTAGTGTATTAAGTTGGTAAATATAGATGATGATTTAAATAATGATTACCATGATGCTCATTTGGAAAATACTTCAAGCATACTAACAGAAAACGAGGCTTACTGACATGTGAGTATAGATCGGGGAGGACATGTGAAATGTCAGATAGGGCAACTAGGCCGATCTAGAAATGTTATCTATCATATGCTCTTACCTCGCCCTCGTAGATCATGGTGAAAGTACTAGGGGATCGGGAATGAACTTAGTCACAAAAATTACCTAATTTAGCTTGGGGGAGTAAGCTAGATTTCATGGGTAGACACCTTATAGGGATTCCTCCACACTAGGACTAACTGACAAACACCCCTTTAGGTGTTTGTTGTAGTGGACTAACTTCCGTCCCTATTTCACTGAGTGGGTGGCAGCCGACGAAGAACTGTCTGGGGCAGGGAATAACCCTAGAAAGGGTTGGGTACCCGCTCATAGTTACATCAAACATAGTGTAAAATACAACTAAATGTTTGCATTCCCTGCATTAGTCACATTCAAAGGAGGGAGCCTTGATCCCATGGATACAGGGTATGTAGGCAGTTTGGATGGCCAAGGATGCGTCCAGTACTCAGGTCCCCTGGATGTAGGGTGTCCTATAATTAGCATCCTGATCTTAATTCTCTGTGTAGTGATTACTGAGTTGTGTTAACATAAGATTGTTCAGTTAATTTTGTACAGATGATAAGGATACAGTTGTTGGAGGAGAAGCAAGCTATCAGAAATGAATGCAGGATGTAATGCATGACTTAAGGTATGCACTGATCCATTGTTCTTATAGGTTATCTTGCATAATGTAGCCTCTCTCGTAATGTACTCTCTCTTCACTAGATTTAAAATTGGTGATCTTTTTTGAACTTGATGATTCTAGGAAACTAAATTCAAGTTTCATCACATTTCTATATCATGCATTAAGCACTTCTTAGAAAAATTTCACATTTCCTACATCTGCCAGATCAAATTTTTATTCATTGGTATTTTCAAATTTAGAGTTTAATGTTATTTGATTAAGGATGAGTTGGGTCCTTACAAAGTGCTCCTCATGCTCCTCCTCAATCCATGAATAAATCAAGGAATATGATCACAAACCAATCAAGGAGCGTACGAAACACCCCATTCATGAGACTTATGAATACTGCAAGGGCATTTGTCAAAATGAAGGGCACCATGGTGAACTCACAGTGACCATAGTGAGTCCGAAATGTGGCCTTATGGATATCCATATCTATAATCCATAACTGATGGTAGATCTAGGCTTCACGTCAATCTTAGAGAACACTCTGGCTCCCTACATATGATCAAACAAATTGTTGATCATAGGAAAAGGATAACAGTTCTTCACTGTCACCTTATTCAGCTGCCTATAATCCATAAAAAGATGAGGTGACCCATCCTTCTTCTTCACTAAGATTACTGGTGCACCCCAAGGTGAGACACTAGGTCAGATGTGCCCCTTCACTAGAAACTCCTTTAGCTGAAGATTGACCTCCGTGAGCTCATGTGTGGTCATCCTGTAGGGTGCATGAGACACTGGCTTAGCACCTGGTACAAGGTCTATATGAAAATCTACCTCTCTACAAGATGGCATCCCTAGAAGCTCTGGTGGAAGGACATCTGTAAACTCCCTAACAATGGGGTGATCATCAAGTGAAGCCTCTAACTCATCCTCTGATATGTCATTGACTGTGATCACAAATAACTGATAAACCTTCCACATATAGCGCTTAAGTTGTTTAGTGGAAATCATGCATATTGTGGTGGGCTTCTGAATGCCCACTATCTCCACTATTGTTTCATGATCATTGAGGCAACCTATCACCTTTTAGCGACAATCTAGCTTTGCCCTATGAGTCATAAGCCAATCCATGCCTAACACCACACTGTATGACCCTAAGGTCCACAACTATCGTGAAGGCACCAAGTGCTATCTCACAATCTCTAACCACTGAATCTACGGCCATCTTGGCCCCTGAAGCTAACTCAACCTCCCACCTAACATCCTACCTAGAGGCCACCAGCCTGCAATGATCCACTAACGATGGAGAAATAAATGAGTATGTAGCTCCTAAGTCAAACAAAATAGTCATGGGAATATCCCCAATAGTACCTAGAGTCTCTATCAGGGAGGCCTAGAGATTAGCTTGGTGGTTATCGACCGCTACAAATACTTAGTTAGACAGACCCACATTTCCAACTATCTGCTCGAAACCACTAGTATGCTGACCTCTAGCTGTAAATCCCTATGGGCACTCTCTAGCCGAGTTCCCTACGCCATCTCATACATAACAAGGTCCTTGAGTATGGACATCCACTGACTAAGTCTAACTGGACTGATGTGCCCTAGGTCGTCCTATACTACCCTGAGATCCTCTAAAGGACTGTTCTAATTTAGCTAGTCCTGTAGCCGATGCCTGCTGGCATTGGTCTCTGCACTAACCCTGTGACTTACATCCTCAATTAGGACCGCCCTATGCCTTCTGTTGTGGTCATGACCTCTGCTGATACTCTTGTTGCTGTTACTACTATGGTGGTCGAGGAGGTTAAGATGTAGATCTAAAACTACCCCTCTGAGGTGGCTAGGGTCTACGAAAACCCTAGTCCTGCTGATGACTGAGGTCCTAAAACTATGGACGTGACCTGTGGCCCTATCCATGGACCTCCTCTGCAATAAGCATCTTCTCGATGGCCTCACTCATAGTCCCTAGGTCTGCCATGCAAACAAGTCCTGCTATGCTAGGATTCAAGCCTCTGATGAAACAACTCAGAAGAAGCTTCTCGTCCTGAAGATGCTCGACATAACGTGATATTTCCACAAACTTGCACTCATACTGTGCAACTATGGAACCTCGCTACTACAGATCATGGAACTCATCTATACGGTGTTGCCGGTAGTGCTCCAAGAGATAGCATGCATTACAACACTCCAGAAAAGTGTCCCATGAAAGTGTGTCCAAAGATAGGTGGTGTTTGTGCTCCTCCATGTACCACCATGTCGCCACAATGTCATGAAGCAAATGTACTGCGACACGTGCCTTCATATTTCTCCCATAGGGATGCAATGTAAAGCACTGATCTAGATTGATGAGGCAAGCCTGAGGCTCTTCTCTCTTTGAAGTACCAATGAAAGTAGGTGGATTCAGCCTAAGAAAATCCTTGATAGGGTCTCTGTGGTCTTAGTGTGCTCAAATGGGTACATCAACCTCGCCTTGATGTCCATAACCATAAGGATTGTGGTGAATCAGCTCCACTACTACCTGCTCCTTGCGATCCTCATGATGCAGAGGGCTCTTGATGTACTCCTGATGGGCTGATGTGCCATCCTAAGCTATAGTGATAGGAATCTCCACATGTGGTATGTTCATGATAGGTGGCAATCTCTCTAGTACTTCATGTAAAGCCTAAAGAATCTTAGGCCCAATGTTGGGTGCCACTGGCAACTGGTCTTCGGAAGGTGTAGCATCCCATGCTCCCCTAGACTCACTAGCATGTGAGAACCCTCTCTTAGATCTAGGTGGCATCCTATAAGAACAAGTTGCCTAAAATTAAATCAAAATTGCAGAGTAAATAATGTGCCCTCAATACCCAGCATTTAAGGTTGGGCTCTAATACCAAATGTCATGCCCACATTTGCCATGTGGTTATGACACAATAACCACATGTCATGTCCACATTTTCCATGTGGTCATGACATGAATTACCAAAAATTTCCCACCTAACTGTAAAAACCCCTTCGTGTGCAACATACGTGCTCGATGACACATGTACACAACATAGTTGTCTCTACAATGAACATGAAGTACGTCCCCCGAAGGCGGGGAAGTTCAATCATAACGGGATGATGCGACACTCTCTTCTCCATCCCTACAAAATGAAAGACACTAAGGGGGTGTGTGTCGCAAGGGGCGACACTAAGAGGGTTGGACTCAGTTCCGGATTCCAACCCTAGAGTTACTAATATGATGTGGGACGATTTCAATGGAAATCAAAATCTAACCTTAGGTCCACCATAGACCTAAGGAAACTAATCGTTAACTAATACTTTAACATAATCTGACTTAAACAAATAATCTAGCATCTAATGCAAAAAGGGAAATATTATCTAGCTAAATTAAACAATTATATCAATCCAATCTAGATAAATTTCAGCAGCATAACAGGTCAAAAAGAAATAAATCCTATAGTGATTTTGACAGCTATTACTAATTTTTTTATCACACTTAAAATTAGTTTGACCTAAGTGTAGTTGTTTAGAAGGAATAAAAGAAAACTTCAAAGTTATGCATTTATTGAATAGTTGATATCTTGATAGAGCAAAGATGAAATTCAGTTGACAGGATAGCCCATCAGTCTAATCAAGACTGATGAGTCATCATGACAAGAGAATAGGATTGCCAAGGTACCAATCATTCAAGAAATACAGTTGTTTTTGCATCATGTTATCTTTCAGGAGCTATAAGTTAGATTGATTATTTAGTTAATCAATTTTGAATAAAAGAAAGAAAGATATTTGTATTGAACTGATATTTCATGTCATATTTTGAACATACATTCAATATCTGTTACTTTATCTTATGCATTGATTTACAATAAAATACACATACATCATATGCATAGGAGAAATTAACTGATCATGTTTAAAGGAAGTGTTCAAATGTGTCCCACACAAGCCATGGGAGTAACTAGACTGAGCAATTGCAGACATGCAAACTATACATCTGTTTGATAAAAGGAAAGAAATGAACACATGATAAAATGAAACATCCATCATTGCCTAAGCAAGAAGGTTGTTTGTTGATGCTGGTCTTCAATCTTTAGTCTTTATCTTCAGTTCCCATCATCAGTTGAACCTGCAAAAAATTTGAGGACAACCCTGTCAATGCTCTGGATGTTTAAAGTTATCATATGCTTTTACCAGTCAGATATATCAACTTATCACATCATGCATTTCATATGAAAGATCAGATCAGACATGTGCTACAAGCCAAAATATCAAGGAAGATCAATCAAATACCATCAGGTATACTTTTTATGCTAACATGTGTGTTCCATGTGCAAATGCAGATAGATGTTCATTTTCAAATTCTTCTCATAGCATGTGGAGGAAATGTGGCTCCCATGAGGGTTGAGCCCAGCATGCTCAAGCACTATTATTAGTGACAGTTTCTAACTAAAAAGCATATTCTTTCAGCCATAACGAATGACTAGGTCATATGGATCAGTGATGAAGAACATATCATGCTAGATCAGACATATTTCTCTCATTTTTTATCATGAAAATAGCAATTTGTAATCAAATGATAGATCCATATATAGTTCTTCTCTCTGAATAGTCAAATGAGCCGGGAAGTGAGTCGCAGGATACAGTCACCATAGAATAGAAATAGAATAAGCCATCATTGAAGACTTCATATTTTTCCTAGGTCTCTTCATCAATACAATAATGTCATGGTTCAATCATGAGAAGGGTTGATTAGATAAGTCTTAAACACGAATGAATAGTCATGCAGTAATCATTGAAAACTGTAGCTATAATAGAGATAGTGAACCTCTTTAGAACATAACACAAATTTTAGAACATAGCATAAGATCTATAGTGGACAGAAGATTATAGGCAATCATAATGATCAAGTACAGTCCCAACAGGCCTTTTTGTAGCCACTATTAAGGAGAATTAAGAGAATTAATAATACATACAAGGGTTTCTAGATACTGCAAAGATAGTATGAACATATGTTTGAAAAGTATACAATCACCTCAGAGCTAAAAAACAATCATTATTCTTGTAATTTGGGATCTACACCAATGTTAAGAGGTTACAAATGATAGGAGCATGCAGCAAGGCAGAGACAATCTTATAGGTTGATAAGACATTCAAACACTTCCAATGCCAAATCAGTTAGATAGTGTAGTGGGATAGGCAGCCATGACTACCAACAATCGTGTAGAATAGAGCATCAGTATCAATGCAGTATGGAGCAGTGAAGAGGACAACATGATTTCTCTAAGTCACCCTTAAGAAGCATCCCATCAGTTTAAAGGATGGAGAGATGGTCAGACAGACAACTGATAGGGACCAAGACGAATGAAATTGGGACAGTCCACTATATCTTTAGTCCTTTCTCTAGGTTGAAAACTTGTAGGAAGGCTATGCTTGATGATCTAAGTTACAAAGTGCCAAAGAAGAAGTATCATCTTTATCTCTTTATACAAGTGCAAGAATAGATGACATATCACAATGACATTGCAATGCATTAGAAGGAGACAACCATCACTTTGTATCCTTATCATAACACCCATATGGATCATGTAGCAGCTAAGGAGGGTCATCATAAGGACACATCATTTTATTACTCAAAGGAGTTCACGTGCTACATAGGTATAATGTTTGAAGTATGAAAATGTTATAGTTGTGCCTTCGATGGAAGCTACAGATGAACATTGCAAACATGATGACATCAAACAGTTGCATTACAAGAAATGTTTCATATAATCAATAGTAGAAGACTTGAATGGGCAGCATTGCAATGAACACAAATGAGGAGTTAACAATAGTAATGTAGTACTGAAAGATACAAATGATTATGCTTAAATACCATCCACTTCAACAACCATAAGTTTTGGTTTGGCAAATGACTGTCCATGATTCCAAACATGCCAATATACACAAGTCAAATTGAAATGTTCGAAACTATGTACAGTCACTTCAAAAATATGACACTATTTACCACTTTTTGTTATAGGGTGAAATTGCATGTTAGTTGCACACATTGCTATAAGAGATACACCATGAGGGCAGTCATTTAGTGACTATACACTATAGTCACCAACACATCATTTTGTATAAAGATCCCAAGCAATCTAAATGCAATTACCTAGACAGAGGGTCTATCCATATCTTGCAGAGGTCTGTCTAGTAGTGCAAGTGATAAAGTAATCTCATGATCTTGTGTCAACCTCAAACTCAGCATATAAAGTAGTCAACAAACAATGAAGACAGAGGAGCAACATGACTGTCATAAACAAGGAGTTTTGAGCTGTAGCAGTCATATAAGCATAATCAGACAATGAAATCACAACTATATAATGACTGCTATGAAAGGACTGAAAAAGGCAATTTCAAAACCATGTAATGCTACAGTTTCAAGGAGACATTTGTAGGAATATAATGAGACAAGGGTTTTTGGAGCAGACCCACAAATATATTTACCAATTTGAATAAAGACTTTGTCACTTTTAACCAAAAATAGCAGCCAGCTAATCGAACTATATGAAATTCATATGCTATGAAATGGGTTTTGAGAAGTTCAAACAAGGAATGATCAGAATACCATCTGCTAGCCATGGCATGGCGAAGATTGAAAGTTTGCTATAGTGAATCTATAGTCAAGGCTATAAACAAGAGTGAGAAGAAAAGCTTTTTTTCTTTAGAAGTTAAAACCCTCATTGTAAAAAAATGAAACCCTTATTTTTTTTCTTTCATACAGTACAAAATGAGTTACAGAGGTAGCATAAGGCCACGACCATGACAAGAGGAGGTTTTTATTAAAAGAAATAAAATACCCTTGTCATTTATTCAAAACCCTTGCCAAAATAGAGTATATGGTTGAAAGAACTTAGAATAGTGAAGTGAGAATGGAGCCATACCTTGTATTCTTGCAAGAATGAGGAGCTACGAGCCACGGATGCCTTCTTTGAAAGTGTTTTGTACTTTACAAGTATCCATCATGAAAAGAGAAACACAGAGAAATCAAAGGAATAGTGTCAAAGAAATGATATGGAAGGATAAAGTGTGAGTATGGCCACGGCCATGTATGTTAAAAAGCCACAGAAATGAGGGAATACCAGCAAGATACAAAACTCACCACTTTTCTGTAACCTCCTCTATGCCAGATAATATGAAGAAGCCATGGAGTAAGACTCAAAGATGCCACAAAATGGTATAGATGGAGTCAAAACCCTCAAACAAGTATGGCAGCAAGTTGTGCAAAGAAAAATGGTGGAGAAAACAAGTAACACTAAGGGTTTCAAACCCTTTCCTATTGCTATAAGTTTAATGGGTTTTTTTCCATCTTTTTTACTTTTGTCAAAATCATTACCAAGAAACCTTTTCACTACTGAGGTCAAGACCTTATGAGTCTTGGAACCTAATGATCATGTTGCAGGGACCCATGAGGCCAGAAGTCATTTCATACTTCTTTCTATGTTTTGCAAAAGTCAAAAAGATGGTAATCATTTGAATGTAAGGATGATTTTATTTTATAAGGAAGATATAAGGATGTGTATGCATTGATAATGCATAAGGCATAAAAGGGAGTCATAAGGGTTTCTAATGTGATGCCTAATTATTTAATGCATTTTAATAAGGTATGATCCTTGGAGTGATAAGGTGTGGAGAGGTATATATTGATGCAATGCAAAAACATGCATATTTTAGGAGATATAAGGATATAACAAATATTCATTTTTGAATAGTTTATTAATGAATGGTGAGGATATGGAGTCAAAAGGAGACATAAGCTTTGACTTATGCTATGATTAAGATATTATTAGGACAATTACACTAATTTTTACTAATAAATAACTTAGATGAACTATTTTTAAAGTAAATCATATATAGCGCATGAGAGGAATTGATGGAATATTCATTTATTGAATATTATTATTAGCCATTGCATTGCATGGATTGATGAAGATACGAGTTATTTTTGACTTGTGCATGGAGTGATAAGTGGAACTAAGTCATCAGTTTGATCTTTTAGTTAGGAGTAGTTTGAGGAGTAGATTGAGGAGTTATATGAGCGAGCACTTCATTTCATTGGTGCATGGATCAGAGACAATTTTAACACCTCATTTCTATTTTTCCATCAGTTTGGAGGTGTCTTTTGCATGATTTCAGGGCTTGCACGGGAATCAATTATCATTTATACATGTGCTTTTTGAGATAACTAAGGTTCAAATTCCAGTTGTCTATAGGTCAATATTTTGACCTATCTTTTCTATATAATGTAAAGCTTCATTCATTATGAAGTTAGTTCTTGGTTCTCATTCTAATTCAGACATATTAGAGAATTTTTGTAGCTCATTTCAACATTTATATAGAGAAATCACAATAGGTTACAAGTTAATTCCTTGTGTTTTTCATGTAATATTTCCTTTATTCTTCATAATCAAATAGTTACCTTTCCATTTAATGCTTGTTGTTTGAAGTGATTTGATGAAATTTTACAATGTTTAACCATTAAACCTTTAAAATTATTATCTCACTTTCATGCTTGCAGCATTAATCTTATAACTATCAAAGGTCTTAGGTTGTGTTGAAAGAAAATAATATTTTTTGTGTTGTGAAAAAACTATTTCCTTCATAGAAAGTCTATTTTCAAACCTCCCTTAGAATCACTTTTGTGATATTTATGCCAAGATTAGATTGTGTGAAAGTCATATTTCTGAGTTGTATTGTGAACCAGATTGCATATTATTATCCAAATTAGGTGCATCACTAAATTTTACAATTTTTATTTCATATAGTTTCTTTCTTCCTTTTTCCAAAACATGAAAAAAATACATTCCAATAGAACATTTAAAGGGAACCAACCCACAATCTGGAGGTCTAATTTTATTATACGACACCCACAACCTAAAATTAGTCCCATGTTACACAGAATTGCAGTGCTTTTCTAGCCTTGCATACGGGTGCAATTCGCAGTGATAACAACAGTATAACATCATCTCATCAACTATAGGAGGTTTGTAAAAAATAAATTAAAATACAATCTATATGCTAACCCCTTTCAAAATTAAATAATTAAATGCATAATAAAATCTAAATCATTTCCCAATGTTTTAAACTAAATTTAAATTAAATAAAAAATAGCTATACCAATAGTTCCCTTTTCAACATGATAAATAAAATTTAAAGTAATTAAAGGTTCAAAAGGGATTTTCTTATTACATTCATCACAAAGGATAATCAAATACTTAAATGCATAAAGAATATCCACAAGTAAATAAAGTTATTTAAATAAAGAAGAAATTAAATACTCCCACACACATAAAGGACAAAAGGGCTCCCACTCACTAAGTGGACTTGGACATACTAAGAAAGATTGATTTAGTTTAATCAATCACCTCTAAAAGGATTAGGGCACCAAACCCTAGGTAAGACATTATAAAATCTCCAAACCATCTCATTTGTTTTCACTCACAAGTTGTTTACTCTCTCGTTGGATGCAAGTTTCTAGGTGGAGCAAGTGGAAGGCATCTTCCCAATGTGGATGCAAGAAGAATTTATAGTTTCTCTATGATTTTCTAACATACTCCATTTTTTGTACAGGCTGAGAATAGATTAATCACTAAAATTTTATTCTCTGGTTTATCTTCTAAGTTTACACTTTTTTCAATTTCTAAAATCTCTCATGCACAGGTTAATATGCTGCAAGGATCAAAAATAGTTTTTTTTTTAAGCTTTAGTTCATTTTCTAAAAGATTAAAATCTCTTTAAAAATTCTCCAAACTATTTGGTTTATTTTTTTTTTCTTTAGAACCAGAGATATTTCTTTTTAACACAAGTAAATAAATAAAGCATGGATACACATGCCTATTATATATATATATATATATATATATATATATATATATATATATATATATATATATATATATATATATTCAAACTCAACAAATAACATAGAGGAATAAATTATGGTCAGTACAAATTATCATAGTATTTGGGAACTAGTCACGTATATGCATACACAAGAGTGCATACACACACACACACATTAAAATAAATACTACCTGGCTGAAGTTATCAATTAGGGCCGAGCATTTTAGTTAAGGCAGAACCGATATATATATATACATACAGACACACACACACATTCACATTAAAATAAATACTACCTGGCTGAAGATATTAGTTAGGGTTAAGTGTTTTAGTTAAGGCAGAACCGAAGTAAAAAGCACAAATTAAATTTTAGGGCTGAACCCAAAGGATGGCCTGGAGTGATGGAAGAACTGCTGTAGGGCATGTTTTAACTAGCTTAAAAAGAATATGGGGAAGGGCGGGACTCCCGCGCCACCCAGGGGAAGTATCCTGTGGGAGGGATGGGGGTCTCGTCTCCCCCTTCTCATCCACAAACAAAAACAAGCTCCTCCCCCTATGCAGGGGCTGCAAGCCCTAAAATGTGAAGGAACGATTTTCAACAGATCTAGGGTAAAAAACATACTACGGAAATACACCTTTACCATTAATTATTATTGTGACCTTTGTAATAACTAAAGTATGATAAATATATGTATATATATATATATATATAATTTTTAATTCACTGGTAACATATTTAGTCACTGTCATCAGTAAGCTCTTAAATAAAAACAGTGAGCTTAATTGTCTGTATATATATATATATACCTTAATCTTTTATAAGACACATATATTAAATATATGACAACTCAAAAAAGGGGGTAATAAACTAAACAAACCATATTAAATTATTTTTCTTTTAAACAAACATAAAAACATTATTTCTTTCCCCAAAACATTAATACATTTATTTACTTTCCTCAAGTTATTTTTTCATTGCAACTAAATAGAATAGAGAGAGAGAGAGAGAGAGAATTATTTCAACATTGAAATGGAGATAAAATTATTGCTTCTATATTTAACATACTACACTATTTACAAAGAGGGTAAATGACTCCAACCTTTATGAGAGCACAACTCTCAAGTTTGAACAAAAATTAATACAACCCAAAAATAGGGATGAGGCATCTCAATGCTCTCATTATACAAAACTACAAAAACATTCATCTCGATATCTTCTTCCCAAGCCAAACTCCTCCAAAGTCACCATATGAACCTACAAAACACACAAAATAATTCACCATACCCATGGGAAGCTCTCCTCCCAACCTAGGCCTACTAATAGGCCACCCCTAAGCTAGGAGGCCTTCCAATAACCAAGGATCAAACCACAAAGGAAGCAAACACTCACATCAAACACAATAACACCCACCCAAGTCAAAACACAAAACTAACCCATTTTGAAAATGAGTTTAAAGGGCAAGAGAGTGGACTACTCTCAAGTCAAGGACACCGAAAAAACTCAAATACTCATAAAAACTTGGCCTCTTGCCATAAACTTCTCATACTTCCATCCCAAGGCACTCTTGCCATAAAACCATACTTCTCAAATTTCAATACAAGGCCCATGGCCATAAAAACTATATCAAAACCAAGAGGGGAAACCAAGGAGGTTCACACCTCTCTCACCCAAGAAAAAGGTGAGCTCTCTCACATGGAGAGCTCACCCCAACAACCCTTTAAATCCCACATACACAAAACTAAAAAAAATATAAGAATAACAATCATACACATTCATAATGCATAAGAAAAAGTAAGAAAAACAATAGGCTTGAAGGCTTGAGGAATAGCTATCAAGCTTCAAGGATGGAGGATGTTGATGGAGAGCTTTCCACAAGTCCTTCCCAAAATCCTTCAAAATTCTACAAATCTTTCTCTCCTTCTCAACACAAGCATAAAAATCCCAAATGAAATAACCCTCCTCTCATCTAAATGAGAGATAAATAGGCAAGGCTCTCAAACCCTAATGGATGAGAAAGTGACACTTGTCACTCTCTCCTGCATTCACATAACCCTCCTAACAACCCCACAAGAATGAAGAGGTGACACTTGTCATCTCCCCATTCCACAAAACTACACACTCTCCCACAAATGCTCTCTCACATGTGTGAAGCATAGGGAGATGTAAGCACACAAGGGAAGCTTCTCGTGAATGAGGAGGTGACAATTGTCACCTTCTCATTCAACAAGCTACACTCTTCCCCACAAGTGCTCTCACATGTGTGTGAGAGCATAGGGAAGAGGTCTCATACACACATAGGGAAGAGGTATCATACATGTGAGAAGCTTCTAAAGCACTTGAGGCAAGGGTAACCTTACCCAAGTGGGTGAGGTTAGGTTAGGTGAGATGGTGATATGCCAACCACTTCTCACATCTCCCCAAACACGTCACTTGACTCAAGGGCCAAGTTTAGGTGACCATACCTAGTTTAAAACATTTTAAAACATGTTAAGAGTGGTCCTAAACCCTAGGGGTATGACCTAGTGTCAATATTTGACTAATATTAACACTAGGAAACACATAAATTCATTTGAAAAGGGATCCAAAGATTTAGCACTAAAAATTGTGCAAACCCAACAATTTTTACAAGAGATAAATTAAAAAGGGGTAAACCTTGCAAAATATCGTTAATCAAATACAACAAAATCAACATTCTCAAAGACAAATGACCTTAGTTGAATTTAGGACTAGGTCGGCTTAACAAGGATATAACATGTGGTTATTGTCTGACCTCTAATTTTCCATGGGCAGAGAAAGTTACCTGCACACTTCCATAAGCCCATTAATAGCACATGGTAAAGATATCCGAAGTGAAGTGAACTACATACAACACCCACATGATTGCATAATCACATATAACATCAATAATAACCACATGCTAACATAAATATGTCTCTCTAGTCATTCACCATTCACAATTATAATTAGGATCACATTTGTAAGATAAATCATCAATTTCATCATTAATACACATACCAATAACATCAATAAAATCATAGCATCTAAACATCATATCATCAAATGAAATTTAACATGAGATCTAATAATCCACAAAGCATAAACCATCTATCTAACGAAGCATAAGATAATGTAAGAAGGTTTAAGTACGGGATCAGTAGTCCCCAATATCCACATGTCCGTAATAAAATCCATCACATGTTTCATAAGGAAAAATATATGGTAATGTAAGGGTAGGCCTCACAAACTGTATTTCTTTATTGTGTGCATTTTTAGTTTAGTTAGAGCTCCATATTAAAAACTGGTGTATCACCTCCATTAATTTATAGTTTTATTCCTCTTCCTTTTTCCCTCAATGGTGGATAGATTAGGTTTAGCCTTAGGAATAGTTGAATCTCACATTCAGAAAAGGAACCAACCTCTCTCTAGAGATTTGACCTCCTTACAAGATCCCACACCTAGAGGTCATCTCAATGTTTCACTAGATTGTTGAAGACCATTAAACCTCTCAAATACAGGGTGCAAATTGTTGAAATTAAGGAACACTGAGAGGAGGGGTGAATCAATGTTCTATAAAACTTATTATTATGTTCCTTTATTAATTTACCACATACAATCAAAAGAAAGAAACATGAACTCAAGAACAACAGCAACAAGATCATCACACATGAACACCATGATTTTTATGTGGAAACCTGGTTAAGGAAAAAACTAAAGTGGGGGTTAACCCACAAGATTTTATACTCTATTAAAAGTATTACAAATGGGAAGGCATATTTCCCAGAGCTCACTCCTCAAAGGAGGCTCACTTCCTACATGATTAATTACAAAGAGTTCACTGGAATACTTGAACTAAAGAATAGCATCTAACAATACAATATTATAGTTCCAGTTAGGATCAATATATCAACTTCACACACTTCATCTCTCACTACCCTATTTTACTGTTCTGCCATGATCTGAGCCTCAAATCTCTACTTCGAACTTGATACTGCCAGAATTCATACCTCTAATATTCGTACCACCATGTCTCAAAATGCTCGCACCCATCGATCATATATATCCGTAACATGAAATTTCATCAACTGCAGTCAGCCTCAAGAAAACTCAGAAATTTTTTTAGGATCATTCTTCTATTAGCTGAATCCATGCACAAACATCAATGCAGACCAAAACCTATTTATTCAAGTCACCACACATGTCAGCCAATACCACTGGATCTCATAAATTACTCAACCAACCACTTCTCTTAATCTGCACAAGGATCAAACACCAAGTCAACCTGTTCTTCACCAGACTGAACTGTGTAACCAAAGCCTGATACTCAGATGCTTGTAACTTTCAATCCCTTCATCATCAGAGGCTAAAACTTTAGATTTAGGTAGCCTTGACATCCCTTAACATTCCCTCATATCCACAGCACAATATGATTACATGTGGAGAAATACGGACCAAAATGTTAAACCCTATCATATGCTCTGTACTTGTCTATACAATGTAGATGTGTAAGATAGATTCAGTTTCCATCAATGACAACACCTGGCATGTCTACTAGTGTCTCTTTCCAACAATCTCCCCCTTTGGCATTGATGACAACACTTAGTTAAAAATGACTAAGTGTTAGAACAACTCCCCCTTACTATGTGCACTTGTGATTTCCAATGCTCCCCCTTAGATGAATTCCTCATTTTTTATTGCTTCCACTCCCCCTTTGACATCAATGGAAAAGGGTGGGATCCACATATCAAAATTCATGCAAAAACTCTATGTACATCGACGCATATATACAAATAATCCTTATGTCTTGTCTACATGAACTTAAGCACATCACCAAAAATGTTTTTCAACAGTGCCAATTCATTGTCCCAACTTTTCTTCATGCTACCCAAAACTAAAATATGACCACTAAATAAAAATGCATGTGACAATGTCTTCTGTAGATCATTGGGATCACTTGTCAGAGCAACCACTTCAGCTTCTATCAATGCATTAAACATTGTTTCTGACTTAGGGAAAATCAGTCCCTGGAGTTCACACATCCTTGCCACAATCTTTTCTTTTTCTTTCACCAATTTATTTACTTCATAAATCAAGCTAATTACTTGACATTTTTGACTCGCCGTAGATACTGTCAAAGGATCAAAGGATTGAGATACATTTGACAATTTTTTCTTGAACTCCTTTATTTTCTTCTCAATATCCTATACAACTTTTAACCAAGATAAACAAAATTTTTAAACGTCTCCTCCTTCAGTGAGGGCATTTTGAATACTTTTACACTAGTATCCAGCATAATTCTATCATTGTCAATTATTCTTTTCAATTCACTAAATCTTTTATCATTAAATTCATTCCAAACTTTAACTTCTACTGACTTCTCAAAAGACTCAAAGTGAGTACTTACATAATTCATCAGACTCTTCAACTAACCAGAGGGGGATGCTGATGAATCCTTTTGAAATGAAGGCATGATTTTCTCCAAAATGATGGATGGAAGATCAAGCAACTCACTGTCTTCTATATGGAACTTCAAGATTTTCTCTTTGGCCTTAGCTTGTGCAAAATAGGCTAGCTTCATCTTTTGTACCGGTGATAAACTATCAAAATTGATTGGACCTTGTATTATATCTAGATCTTGTTAGGGTCAGCTGGTAGGTGATATCAATTAAATGCAAATAAAGATTAAACAGAGGAATGAAAATACATAGAAATAATAACAGCGAGAGACAAGTTTAACGTGGTTCACCCAAACTTGGGCTACATCCACCAATAGAGAGTCCAATATTATTATCTAGTAAATCAAATTGATTACAACTAGCAATCCCTGCAACTCAATACTTCTGCAAAATACTACAATACAATATCAACAGAAACCCTAACCCTTAGCCATTTTTATCACAACTTTTTGTTGGTTACAAAATAGGGCTTTTTATGTTGGCCAGTGAAAAATAACTCCAAACACCTTAATAAAATAATTAAAAAATAGTCTTGGGGGCGCTGCCCCCAAACCCCAGCAGGGGGCACTGCCCCTTGACTCCGTAGGAATTTGGGGGGAAACCATGCCGATAAAAATGGGGAAAATTTAACCTCTAAGTCTGATTAGGCTCCATATAACAACAGATCTTCTGTAACTTGTTTGTCTTTCTCCAAATTTTCTTTCACTGTTTCTGCAGTGTCTCTTTCCCAATATGTTGTTTCAGTTTTATGCTCTATAGGGCCTGCATCCTCTCCCTTTCCAAAGTCAACCACATTGTCTTTCTTATCATTTTTATTATTTTTCTCTACTTCTCTCTCTGCATCATCAGCAAAGGCAGTCTTCTTTTATCTTTATCAAAAATGTCTCTTGCATACTTTTTTGAAGGATTTTGTGTATCCTCAGCAATAGCATTATCAAATTCCTCAACATCTAGAATGGAGGAATCAATTCCATCATCAATTTCTTCTTCTTGATCTTCCTTGTCCTTAACTTCTTCTACTTTTTACTCTTTATTCTTCTCAGAATCACCTTCAGTAGGAGCATTTGTTTTCCTATTCAGCTCTCTATTTTCTTTATTAGATTGGTCCAGAGGAATTTGAGTATCCTTTGCACAATCAACATTATCTTCCTTCAACATCTCTTCATCTCCTTTATTTAATATTTCCTCTTCCAGAACAGAGAAATCATCTACCTCAGCTTGTTGCTCATTTTCCTTCAACTCTTCATCATTTAGAATGGATGTATCAACATCGATAGGTTCTTCAGTGACCACATAGAACTTATTCTTGTCTAGGGCTTTCTTTAGGATTTGTTTTGTTTCTTTGACAACTTTATCAATGTCTCCAATCTTAGCTTATTCATCCTAATTTTGCTTCTGAATTCATCTTTAACTTCTTTGAAGATTTTATTTTCTTCCTTCCTAGAGAGCACCAGACACAAATTGGACAACAAATGTTCTCTTAGCTCCAAATCCTTTGCTTTGATAGCTTCTTTTCTCATCTCCCAAATGTCACTTAGACTCTTAGGGATTTCTGACAAAATTTCCACAAGTGCTCTATTGAATGTATTCAAGTACTTAACAGTAGCATCCTCCAAAATTTTCTTGTTGACATTATCAAAGTTGTCATAATATTTTGTTATGGGCTTCAAATTCCCATGAACAGTTACTGCATTCACAATATCTTCAACTAACAAGGTGGATTTTTCAACATGAGTCTCAGTCTTTTGTCTTTTTCTTAGCCTTTTACTTCTAGAGGGCTTGTCTTTGACAACCCTTGATGCTTCTACTTTCTCTACCTTTATGCTTCCAAAGGGCTTCTCCTTAGACACTTTAGCAGCCTTAGTATCCGAGGCCTTCAGTTCTTTAACCTCACCATCTAACTTAGTCTCGTCTTCATCCTCCTTCTCTACACTAACATATGACCTTTTTCCTTCCTCACTAGTAGGTTTTTCTTTGAATTTCTCTTCCATAGGAGAAGGTGATACACTGGAGGTTAAACTAGAACTCCTAGTAGTCCTTGACTTAGAAGAGGGTTCTACTGGAACACTTCCATGTTCCTTGTCCTGCTTCTCCTTCTCATCTTTCTCTATCCTTTCCCTATTTTCTCTCACATCTTCTTTGGTTATTCCAATACTTTCTGCATACATTTCAACTTGCCTTTGGATCTTTCTCTTAGATTCAAGTCTCTGAAGCTCAACATGCAATTTCAAATTAAGCTCATCATATGTATCGAATCTCTCAACTGAGGTATCATTTGGTTTCCTCAGAAGGTGTTGAGCATACATTTCTAGTATTTGTTCATCAACTTCATACCCCATGGGCATGATCCATATAGTCCTTGGTTCAACTACTTCCATCAAGCATTGATCTATTTCCACCAAGAAACAAATTGTATCCTTGTACTTTTCCACCATAAACTTAGGGATTCTTTCCCTTGATTGCATCATATTCTAAAAATTCTTGAAATATCCCTAGAGAGAAGTCCTTTAGGCATTGGAGTCACCAATATTATGCAAGTGCTCTCTTATTTGTATGGCAATAGCTTTGTCACTAGTCCAACATAGGCTTTTCTTCTTGGGCAACTCATTCATGAAGTAAAAGAACAAGCACAGGACCAATGTACCATACTTGAATGTATTCTTCTTATCCTTCTCAATCTTGTTCAGATTCTCCATTAGCTAGTTTTGTAGCAGGTCACACAAGTCATAGTCAGCATTTTCTTTTAACATCTGATAAGTAGCATAAATGGTTGTATCAGACACTGAGTTTTCCTTGCTGGAGTGGTATATCTTATACCCAATCACCATAGATATAAATTTGACATTTGGATCAGTTATATCATTTATTGTCATTGCCCTCTTATCAAAAATTGAGCTAGTAGCTTTAGTTACAGTCTGATTCTTTACTGATTTTAGCATCGGTAGTCCACCGAATGAGTTCAATCCTATTACAGCCTTGATGGGATCCTTACTAATCTTAAAGGGTTTCATCAACCACATAAATTTAGCATGCATCCAACTTAGTACATATCAGACCCACTCATCCTCATTAAAGGACGGGAACCCTATAACCTGAATGAAATGTTTGTCTTGTAGTGCCTTATACTCAAGTTTAAGACCATAAATCTCACCCCTCAGGTGATTCTTAAACAAATCCACTAACTTTGAATTGCCAAACTCATCTATGCTAGCATGAATGTAAGCCGTAATATCTTCTACATGCAATACATGATGTAGAACATTAGAAAGGACACCTAACGGATTGACCTCTAAAGATTTGTATGGATACATTTTAAATTTAGGTCGGGGCCTTTTGGTGATGTCAACAACCAACAAAGTAGCCATTTCAAAAGATCACAAGTTCAAAGCTTCGCAGAAAAATACCTTTTTCTCCACAGAATTAGGGTTTGCTGTCGAATTCCCTTTTCACACTCCAAATCTTTGAAATCTCATCTTAGGCATTCTTCTCCTTGTTCTCTTCGAATGCAAAGTGATTCAAATGTTGAGTGAATGACCTTTACACTCTGCAAAACCTAATTCACCATTGTAATAAATGCTTTGCCCTAATTCATTTGGTTACACTATTTCTGAATATAGTCAATCTTTAGTTGCTCCGCAATCAATTGCATTAGCTTCTTTTCTTCTAGAATTTGCTTCAACAGGTCTGCAATAAGCTTCTTTATCTTCATTCATCATGCTAAATTTAGGCACCCACTTACTGGCATGGGGGATTAGATTTTCAATGCAGCTCCCCCTAAGCCAGAGCTCCTATTTCAATTTCAAAAGGAATTATTAGCACCAGATTCTGGTGCAAACCCATCACCATCATTCATTGCACCTTTCTTCACCCATTTTTTGTTCATTTCATTCTAGATCTCATTCACATCTACTTTTCCTTTGCCTTTATCTTGTTTCTTCACATTCTGGTTTCTGTTTACCGGACATTTTCTATCATCATACCTACTTTAGCAGAATCTTGCAATATGACCAGATCTGTTGTAATTAAAGCACACAACATTTATTTTCTCATTTACTTGATTTCCTCTTGATCTACATTGATTAGCCATGTGTCTAAATCTATCACATGAAAAACATTTTCCATTGAAAAAATTGGCATTTCCTTTGTTGTTAGAGTTATTCATCATCATACTTCTGCATTCATTGAAACTATGACCATACTTATTACAATTGAAGCATTGATTGGAGAAGGATGGGCCACTTTGATTCACTTTACATCTACACTAAGTAGCTCTATGACCAAACTTATTACAATTAAGACCATTTCCATTGAAAGATGGATACCTTTGAGCATTAGGTTGTCTTACCGGAGGCCTTCTAAGATTCCTTCTTGGATTTCTTCCTATAGGATTTCTTTGACTGGATCTATAGATTTTACCTTTCTCATATCCTAGACCATGCTTATCATCTGCCTTCTTTTGACTATCAAGAAACACCTCAAGTTTAGCTGAGCTTATCTTGAACTTCTCTTTGTATTCATTTGTAGCTTCTAGGTCATGTTTGAGAATAACAATTTGCCTTTCAAGTTGTTCCTCAAATTATACCTAGTTTCTTGAAGATCGGGCTCTAGATAACCAATTATTTTGTCCAACCTGCAGCACTCTTCTATTCTTTCTTTGAGAGATTGATTCAGGTTTTCTTCAGTCCTCTTCCTTTCCTTGATTTCCTTGGTTAGTCTCATCACCCCAGATTATATCTCATGTTTTAGGATAACAACTTCTTTTGCCAGCTTCTCACATTCCTTTGTCTTCTCCTTTAGAGCCTCATCCATGTCATTATCTTCATTCTAATTTTCTAACCGATGAAGTAGCTCCTTCCCTTTTTTCATAGATTTTCTCAGTTGCCCATTTAAAGTCTAAATGAAATCCTCAACATCTTTAAGTTTATCATTCAGTTCTTTGAATTCTGCTCTAGACTGATCAAGATCTTCTAAAGCAACTTGAAGTTGTTCATTGATGCCATCAGAATACCTGAATGAACCCATTGAAATACCTTCCCAGATCTTCCTCAAGATGTTAAACTTCTTCCAATGAACTAAGCTCTGATACCAATTGTTGAAATTAAGAAACACTAAGAGGGGGGTGGATTAGTGTTCTACAAAACTTATTATTATGTTCCTTTATTAATTTACCACATACATTCAAAAGAAAGAAACATGAACTCAAGAATAGCAGCAACAAGATTATCAAACATGAACACCATGATTTTTACATGGAAATCTAGTTAGTTAACCCATAAGATTTTATACTCTATTAAAAGTATTACAAATGGGAAGGTACACTGCCCAGAGCTCACTGCTCAAAGGAGGCTCACTTCCTACACGACTAATTACAAAGAGTTCATTGGAATACTTGAATTGAAGAATAGCATCTAACAACGCAAGATTACAGTTTTGGTTAGGATCAATATACCAACTTCACACACTTCATCTCTTGCTGCCCTATTTTACTGTTCTGCCATGATCTAAACCTTAGATCTCTACTTTGCACTTGATACTACCACACTTCACACCTCTCATCTCATATTTGCACCACCATGTCTCAAAATTCTCACACCCATTGATCATATATATCCGTGCAACATGAAATTTCATCAACTGCAGTCAGCATCAAGAAAACTTAGAGAAAATTTTAGGATCACTATTCTATCAACTGAATCCATGCACAAACATAAATGTGGACCAAAACCTATGTATTCAAGTCACCACACATGTCAACCAATACCACTAGATCTGATAAATTACTCAACCAACCACTCCTCTTAATCCACACAAGGATTAAACACCAAGTTAGCATGTTCTTCACCGGACTAAATTGTCTAACCAAAGCCTGATATTGAGATGCTTGTAACTTTCAATCCCTTCATCACTAGGAGCTAAATATTTGGATTTAGGTAGCCCTAACATCCCTTAACATTCTCTCAGATCTGCAGCACAATATGATTGTCTATGGAGAAATGCGGACCAAAATGTTGAACCCTGTCATATGATCTATTCATGTCTATCCAGACTTAGACAACTCTACAATCTAACTTTCGGTATGATCAAATGATACAATGCAGATGTGTAAGATAGATTTAGTTGCCATCAATGATAACACCTGACATGTCTAGCAGTGTCTCTTGCCAACAGTAAATCCAAGTGACAACTGTTTCTAGCATGCTCGGTGGGACAGTGAGCAATCTAAATCAAAAAATCAAGCTAAGAATCTGGTGTTATTCTTAGTACTCTACACCTTGGTATACTTTCCATGCACCTAGCGACTCTACAAGCTTCTAGTTTTGATCAGAGCCATATTTTATGTATTTGCAAACAAGGGCGTCTTCAAGAGGTAACATTCAATTTACTGAATTATCTATTGCTGCTTCTAGGAAAAGGTCTAGGTTATCTAGGTCTCATGTGAGAAGGAATAGTAGCCCTACTTTACCTCATCCAAGAGCTCAATCTACACCCCCTCCTATTAGGTTTCAATATATTAGAAGAGGTCTGTGTATTCCTATTTTAAATTTGTATATCCCCATTATGGCAAGGAATTTGCCTTTTGTGACCTTCAATGGAAGTAGTCCTTTAGATTTGGCTACATACAATGATATATCAGTTGCATCCCTTAAAATTATTTCACCCTTTATGGACGATGGTTCTATAACCCCTATTGAGAAAATTAAAGACATATCCAACATGTGCTCAGTCCATCATATCCAGCATGAAGATGTTGTAGTTAGGCTCATGATTTCATCTTTTAAGTGGAGATCTCTTCAATGGTTTAGGAGCTTGATCCCTACTTCAATACATGACTGGGATGAGCTGGGCCAAGCCCTCTACCAATAGTTTGGAGAGAGGGTCGATAATATCTCACTGCTAGAATAAGTGACAATGATCAAGAGAGCCCCAAGTGAGATGCCAGTAGATTTCAATTTTAGATTCCAAAGGACGTGGGAGAGAGTTCCAACTACCCTCATGCCATCTCCACAAGGTGCCTTTTTGTACTTTTAAAGAGCTTTGAATTATGATATTGCAGTGATGATGCAATCTATGGGTGTTGAGACCCTCTCTGCTGGTTATGAGACAATGCTAAAAGATTAAAACTATTTAATAAAAGCTGGGAAAATTGCTCCCAGACCTCTTGTACCCCTTTTTATAGAGCTTCCTTAATCATCCCAGTGGCCCATTATTGCTCCCATTCCAAAGCCTAAAGCTTCAACATCCTCTCTTTCTCAAGAAGAAAGTGATCTTAAAATCTTAATGGCTAATTTGACCAACAAGGTAAATAGTATTGCTATTCAAACTACCCCCAAACCCCATCAAAATTACAATTAGGGGTAGTCATCCAATCAAAATTGGATTAAAGGTTACAATCCCAAAAGAAATTAGAACTGGAATCAGGGTTACCAAAAAAATAGATATCAAAACCCTAATCCTGCTCAACCTTTGTGAATAGTTTGACCTATATAAGAGATCTCAGCTATGAATGCAGTTAGAGCCCTAGTCCTTACCCAAAATAATAAGAGATATCAAACTGCCCCCAAACTCCATCAGAATTACAATTAGGGTTAGTCATCCAATCAAAATTGGAATAAAGGTTACAATCCCAACAGAAATTAGAACTGGAATCAGGGTTACCAAAAAAATAGATATCAAAACCCTAATCCTGCTCAGCCTTTGCAAATAGTTTGACCTATATAAGAGATGTCAGCTATGAATGTAGTTAGAACCCTAGTCCTTACCCAAAATAATCTGGACAAAGAGGCATATTAGTGCTACCCATTGAACTAGCCTCACAATCAATCCACTTGTGTATTTGGAGCACAAGAAAGAGCTTTAATGGTGCAGAACTTTCATACCCAACAAACATCATTATTAGAGGCAACTAATAACAACCCTGATGTATCAAATGAGGCTACCTTTGATGCTAATATAATGATATGGACTTTAAAAGACTTTTTTGCTATCAATCAACTCATGGACAGTGTTGTTATGCCCATTGTAGACAACATTAGGTCAAAAAAGAGGCAGTTGGAGGCTAACCTCATGCCTACTATTTTACAAAAGGAGCCTATTTCAAAGGCAAAGGTGGATAGTGCCACAATTCTAATTTAGAGTAGCAGTTCCACTGCTGCAAAAGGAATTCCATTAGGCTCAAAAGTGCTTGAACAATCTACAAATCAATCAAAGAAGGAAACATGGATTCCCTCAATGCATAAGGCAACCACTATTCCACTAAATGTTGTGGAATAGATGAAGAAAACAAATATAAATATCTCAATGTGGGAATTAATGTCAATCCCTGCTCAAAAGGGTTTTTTACAAGAAGCACTAAGGCAATTCCCATCAATTGAATCAGCAGCAATTGACTCGTCAACAAAATAGAAGGAAAAGAGCCTCGTTAGTCTTGTACAACCAAGGGAAGAACAAGTAAGTTCAGCAAAGAAGCCATCCCTCCCTACTTGTCTTTAATCATTGGCATGTTTTTAGTGCACAACTATATGATTGATTCAGGGGCTAGTGTTTCAGTTATGGCCAAAAAGATAGTAGATGCACTAGGCATCAAATATACCCATGTTTCATCAGGAGTATTATTATTGGATGGCACCTCTGTAAACACTATAGAAGATAGAAAAGGACTAGACCTAACCCTACATGCCTATCCAAACTTGACTTTCAGTCAAGACATCTCAGTCATTGATCTCCCTCCCTTCTTTCCCATTTTCTTGTCAAGGGACTTCATAGCCAAGGTAGGTGGCTACTTTTCTTCTGACTAGTCTCATATACTTTTGAGGACTAGATATGACACAAGGTTCACCATCAAGGCTAAGCCAATTTCAAATTATCATGTGGAGAACTATGACAACAGACTAGTGAACACATATGATTTAGGGTAAGGAAATGCATGATTCAGAGTCTATTGAGGCAGAATCTTCACCTCTCCCAATCCTTGATATGTTTCTTCATAAATAGGCAAGGGATCACTGTGATTTTGATCCTTATGATACCACTGAGGCTACTGATTTAGGTACCTACATCATCCATGAAGGGAATTCTTCAATCCCTTCTATACTTAATCCAAATGATGACTCTGATGGCCTATAGAAAATGTTCTTTGATGGTACAAGGGTTTTATTAGTCTCTCTGACTAGTAAGAAATTGCATTTTTCTCATAGATTACATTTTTCTTGAACCAATAATGTAGCAGAGTATGAGGCATTAGTTCATGGTTAATTTCTAAGAAGAAAAATATCAAGCATTTGGAGATCTTTGGTGACACTGAGTTTGTAGTCAACCAAGTTAGAGAAAGATGTGCAACTAAAAACCAGCTTCTAAGAGCTTATAAACATAGAGTTTGGGACCTGTTTGAGAGTTTTGATGTTCACAACTTACAAGTAGTCTCAAGGAAATTAAATGTTGAGGTTGATCAACTAGACACAGTTGGGGCCCAATTTTCTCCACCTACAGATTTGTTTCAGGGTCCTAATCACCATGTGAAAAATAGTAGTCAGGTCCTCTATTCCTGATAGTGACATACATTGGCAAGTCTTCGATAGCAATGAGTAGATTGTGAGCTTCATTGAGAATGAAGTAGAGTTTTCTTCCATGGTTGAGTCCAGGCTACCAGAGAGTTACGGTGACCAGATCATTCAACTAAAAATGAACAAGCTTCCCAAGGGTTTAGTTACCCTTAAGGCCATTTTTAGCTCAGATGACAAGTTCACGGGTGAAAGGAATAAGATGAGATTTAAAAAAGAAGATTATCAGAAGGTTGCCATTGCCTAAGATAAGGATTTGCTGCTGGGAAAGATCTGGTAATGTTGAACAACAAGAATTTATATGACTTGCCCAAAAGTATGGTGACATCCTGGCATGGACATATGAAGATTTAGAAGGTTTAGAGTCATACATGACTTAGCATGCTGTTGACTTAGATCCAAATTCCAAGCATGTCTGTCAAAAGCAACAGCCCATAAGCCCTAAGATTGAGCCGCTTATGAGAAAAGAGCTGGCAAAACTCATACATGCAAGGACCATCTTCTCCATTAAATATTCTACTTGGGTTACTAATTTAGTGCCTATGAGGAAGAAAAGTGGGGAGATAAGGCTCTGTGTGGACTTTAGGGACCTAAATCATGCTTCTCTGAAGGTCATTGCCCTTTCCCCTCTATGGATCAAATTTTGCAAACTATTGCAGGTGTAGAGAGGTTTTCATTATTAGATGGTTTCTCTGGCTATAACCAGATCTTTGTCAAAGTGGAGGATAGATTTAAGATAGCATTCATAACCAAATGGGGAACCATGGCATATTCAGAAATGCCATTTGATCTTTCTAATACTAGTGCCACATTTCAAAGGGCAATGGACATTTCTTTGAAAGGTTTTATAAACAAGTTCATCTTGATTTATTTGGATGACATTACAGTCTTCTCCAAGAAGGGAGAAAATCATATGGAGCATCTAGAAAAAGTTTTCCAAAGATGTAGAAAGTTTGGGGTGTCTCTGAACCCCAAGAAATGTATTTTTGCTCTTGCTTAAGGTAAGCTTCTGGGCCATACAGTGTCTAAGGATGGGATTTCCATAGACACTGAAAGGACATTTGCTCTCCTTTCTCTTCCCCTACCTACTCATAAAAGGCTTTACAATCATTTCTAGGGTAGATCAACTTTGTTAGGAAGTTCATTCCTAAATGTGCCAGCTTGGTAAAGCCTCTAACCCTTATGCTCAATAAATATGATGTCTTCAGATGGACAAAGGAAGGGAAGGATGGTTTTGAGAAAATAAAGAAAGAGATTGCACAGGCTCCTACTCTCATGAACCCAAATTATGAGGACTTCGCCCTCTATTTACATGGAGGAGAGAGATGCATTATTGTTGTTCTAATGCAGTAGAATGAACAAGGTATAGAATAGTCTCTGGCCTTCTTTAGTCAGACCTTGAAGGACTACGAGGTTAGATACAACCCCATGGATAAATAGGTATTTTCCATTGTTAAAGCTTTAACAAAATTTAGATATATGCTGGCAAATAATCATATGAAAGTTTTAGTTTCTCATCCCAGTGTGAGATTATATAATGGGGATTGAGATTAGTGAAAACAGAACTAGTTGGGTCACTAAGATCCTAGAGTATGATGTAATCATTAAAGCCACTAAGCTAATTAGAGGTAGAGGATTGTGTGAACAGCTAGCTCAGACTTCTGTAGATGAAGGGAGTAAATCTTGCCATTTGGATGAGGAAGAACCTACAGCTAAGCCATCGGTCGTGAGTTCTTCAACAAAAGATATGGCTAAATTCCTATCCACTAGTGAGTATCCCTATGGATTGGATAGAACCAAAAGATGATGCTTTAGGCTACAGTCTATTCCTTATGCTTTGAGGGATGGTGATCTTTTTAAGAGGAATTTGGATGGAGTCTTACTAAGGTGTATAGAAGAAGATCAAATTGATAAGCTTCTCAGTGAGTTCCATTCTGGCCCAGTAGGAGGTCATTTCTTTGCTAGAGCTACAACAACAAAAATAATGAGGGCATGTTACTTTTGGCCCATATTATTCAATGATGCCCATGTATGGATAAGAAAGTGCAAAGAGTATGCTCTCTTTACAGGAAATAAATGATTGGTAGCACTTACACTCCACCCTATTTAGGCTGATCAGCCCTTCTCACAGTAAGAATTAGACTTCATTGGCATGATAAATCCCACTTTTAGTGTTGGTCACAAGTGGGTTTTAACTACAATAGATTACTTCACTAGGTGGGTTGAGGCAGTCCCATTGAAAGAGGTCACTAAGTCATCAATCATGGATTTCTTATAAGAAATCATGATGAGGTTTGGATCTCCTCATAGCATTATTTCTGATAATGCAAAAGCATCCACTGGTTTTATAAATGTTGATTGGGATCTTAAATACAATGTGTTCTTGAAGACCTGATCCAATTATTATCACCAAGGTAATGGGCTACCTAAATCCACCAACAAGAACCTGATCAAAATTTTGAGGACCATGGAGACAAACTAGAGGCAATGGAATAATAAGATCAAATTAGCTCTTTGGGATGATAGGATCACATACAAGAGAGCCATAAAAAATTCTCCTTTTGTTCTTATGTATGGAAGAGAGGCTAGATTGCCTATATCTTTGGAGCTTCTGTATTAGAATTAGCTCAGCAGTTAGAATTGGAAGGAGAAGATATGAGGTATGTTAGAATGGCTAACTTGACTAAACTAGAAGAACAAAGATAGTCACCCATGAATACATTGGAAGAGCATCAAAAATAGACCAAAAAGTATTTTGACAAGAAGGCCAATGTTCAGACCTTCAATGAGGGTGATCTTGTTTTGAAGTGCGATGCTGACCAAGTCAAACCTAGAGGCCACACCAAGTTTGATGCACTTTGGAGTGGGTCGTATATCATCATCAACTGCAAGCAAGATAATGCTTTCATTCTTTCAAGACTAGATGGCGAAGTTCTACCAATCTCAGTCAATGGGATCCATCTCAAACCTTAACATTAAGGTTGGTTTGAGATTTTGTACATATTGTTTTAGTTCTATTTCTTCTTTAGTTTTCCCTTCAATAAGTGTTTTTGCACAGGTTGCACTCTCATTAGGAGAATGCAGGCATTGTTCCTTTTTTGGTGTTGTTTTGAAGGCAAGAGTTCATTTATTTTGACCTATTGCAATCCCTTTTAAACTCCATGCCTAATGGATGATTAAGGCCACTGGTCTATTTGTTTAGCAAGAAAACATCCCTAAGAGATCACCAAAATGTTGACCTATTTTCCTCTGCCCAAAGTCAAATAGTCCAACTTCAAAATCTTGTTCAAATCCCTTGAGAATTTGACTCTACAAGCCTAAAATCCTTCAAATCTCAATATTTTCCTTGTAAAAATCCCCAAAATTTTATTTGGGGAATCCTTGCAAAAAACCCCAAAAAACCCAAAAAATTTGAAGCTTTTGCCTTAATTTTTGCCCCGCTTTTTGCCCCGCTTTTGGCCTTTACCGGTAAAATTCTAGTTTCCTGAACTAGCAAAAAATGACTAAGGCATGAATCTTTTCCTTCCCTTTATCGGTGAAATTCAAAAAGTTTTAAATTTTAAAATTCAAGGGTCAATTCCATGTGATGCAATATGACTTTTAAAAATTGATGTGGGACAATGGAACACTAATATTGAGATGAGGAATGAGTTTTATGACATGGGTTAGGGTTAGAATTAGGGTTAGAGTTAAGGATAGAATTAATATTAGTGATAGAATGAGGGTTGGGGTTAGAATTAGGGTTAGGTTAGAATTAGGGTTAGGTTAGAATTAGGGTTAGGGATAGAATTGGGGTTATCGTTAGGGTAGAATTACGGTTAGGGTTAGAATTACTTTTAGAATTAAGGTTAGGGTTAGGGTTATATTTATAATTTAGGTTTGAATTAAGGTTTGAATTAGTAATATAAGTAGTATTGGGGTAAGAATTAGGGTTAGGGATAAAATCAAGATTAGAATTATAATTGGATTTAGGGTTACAATTATAATTACAATTAGAATTAGGGTTAGGATTGTTGTTAGAATTAGTATTAGATATAGGGTTAGGGTTTAAGTTAGAATTATGGTTAAAACTATGATTAGAATTAGGGTTATGGTTGGGGTTAGAATTGGGGTTATAATTAGGGTGAAAGTTAGGGTTAGGGTTATAGTTACAATAAAAACAAAGGTCATTTACATTTATATCTATATATAGAACTATGGTTAGAATTAGGGTTGGGATTAGGGTTAGAATTATTGTCAGGATTAATGTTAGAGTTACGGTTATAGTTACAATTTCGGTTCAAATTAGAAGTTAGGCCTACAATTAGGGTTAGGATTTAGCTTTAAGTTAAAATTAGGGTTAAAAATATGGTTACTCTTAGGGTTGGGATTAGAATTAAGCTTAGGGTTAGAATTACTATCAGAATTAACATTAGTGTTAAGGTTAGGGTTATATTATATAATTCTAGGACACCTATTATATTATATAGGGACAAATATAAGGGAATAATCAAGGTTAGGGGTACAATTAGGGTTAGGGTTAGAATTAGAGTTAGAGTTAGCAATACTATCAGGATTAAGGTTATGGTTAGAGTTATAGTTATAATTTGGGCTTGAATTAGAGTTTGAATTAGGGTTAGGGATAAAATCAAGATTAGAATTATAATTTGATTAGTTAGGGTTAAAATTATGGTTAGAATTATAGTTAGAATTAATGTTATAATTAGGGTTAGGGTTTAGGTTAGAATTAGGGTTAAAAGTATGATTCGAATCAGGGTTGGTGTTACAATTAGGCTTAGTATTGGCTTGAATGTTAGGTTTAGGGTTATAGTTACAGTAAAACACCAAAAGTCATTTACATTTATATCTATATATAGAACTATAGTTAGAATTAGGGTTGGGATAGGGGTTGGAATTAGGAATAGAATTAGGTTTAAGTAGATTTAAGGGTAAAATTAAGGTTAGGGTTAGGGTTAGGATTAGGGTTATATTATATATAATTAATATATAATATATTATAATAATATATTTCACCTATATTATAATATTATATTATATAATTATAATAATTCTTAAGATATATAATTTAGTTAGAATTAAACTTGCCCCTCTGAATGCTACTGCATACCTATATTTAAAAAATATATCTAAAGTAGATATCCTTCTGAGGTGTCTATTTTTTTAATCAATTTATCACACATTATGCTAGTTACGTGAGCATGTTAACAAAAACAAAAATATAGCTGACAATTTTTTAAAAAAACTAAAACTATAAAATAATTCTTAAATAGTTCTAAATAAAATAACATAAAATAAATGAAATAAAATAAAATAATTCGTAGTAAATAAAATAAGTCTTAAGTAAGTAATAATAGACCCACATATATTTTTACAAACTAAAACTATAAAATAACAATGGCAGGGTGGATTGTAATGGTGTGAACGTGTTAAAAAAAACTATTAAAGAGTCCACATATAACTAAACACATTCTTTTAAAATAATTATAAATATATACTTGACATAGTTTTATTAAATCAATGAGAACAAAAATAAAGCCAATAAAATAATGTGTATAAATATAATAGTACTCAAATATAAATTTAAGAAAAATCAAATCAAATAAAAAGAGAGCAAATTGAGTTGGGAGAAGAAGTTTAATCCATAAGGAGGAGAAGTTTAATTGGTAAGGGCACTATGTAGCCATATTTTTTTATTTTTTTTCTTGCAAAATAAATTTATGAAGAGATGTAATGCTTCTACTATTATTTATAGAAAGTTAGATTAGGCATTGCTTAATATTTACACTTATTCTATTTACAAGCTACTCATTAAAATGAAAAGAAAATTACAATAAAGTGCAGCTTAAATTATGGAACCTATAAGCTATAGTTTTTTAATATTTTTCTTGCATAAACAAATCTTTGAAAACCACAAAGAAAATTAATGGCAGGGTAAATTATTTACTTTAGTTTAATAGAAATAGGGTGAAGGTTCTTCAATCTTTAAAAGACAAAGAAAATTAATATTTAGTTTAATTACCTTTGTTTTAGAGTTTTAATATAGTAATTAATTTCTTTAAAAAACTATAGCTAGCATAGATATCTTAAATGCATCTATGTAAAAGAGGTCACGAGGTGCCTATCTATTCTTAATAACAATTTCAATATAAGTGCCTCACCGTCTTTTAATAGATGTATTTCAGATATCTCTACTAATTCTTAAATAGTTTTAAAGTAAAATAACACAAAGTAAATAAATAAAATAAAATAACTTTTAATAAATAAAATAAATTTTAATTAAATAATAATAGCTCTTATTTGATAAATAAAATGGTTCTAAAGTGAAATAAACTAGCATACCTATCTTTAGAAAAATCTATGTAAAAGAATGTAAGAGTTATCATTCTAGAGGAGCTTATTTTTTTACTAGATTTGTGATTAAAGTGGGAATAGACCCCTTAGTTTTTTACATAGATTTTTCTAAAGATAGGTATACTAGTTACAATAATATACCTCATGGAATAAAAACAATACACATGTGAATTTTTTATCTATTTTTAGTTTTTGTAAATAGTTCTAAAATAAAATAAAATAAATTTTAATTAAATAACAATAACTCTTAAATTTATTATTTTATTAATTATATTTATATTTTTAAATTTTATATATTTGATAAAGAAAATGGTTCTAAAGTGAAATAAACTAGAATACCTATCTTTAGAAAAATATATGTAAAAGATGCTAAGAGTTACCATTCTCCAAGAGCCTATTTTTTACTAGCTTTGTGATTAAAGTGGGAATAAACCCCTCATTTTGATATCTCTGGGCATTTTTTACATAGATTTTTCTAAAGATAGATATGCTAATTACAATAATATACCTCATGGAAAAATAACAATACATATGTGAATTTTTAAGCTATTTTTAGTTTTTGCATGTTACTTTTATGATTCCAAAAATACCCTACATCTGATGGGAAGAGGTAGAGGAGTAAAAGAAAAATAGAGCAGAAATAAATCACTGAGAAATGAACAATAGATAACAAAGAAGATAAACTATTTGAAATATATATATATATGTTCTAATAAAAAACTCATTCAAGTATTGCATAGATAAACAAAGAGCTTCAGCTCTTTTGTATTTTGCAAGAAAAATGATAAAAATAGAGTGCTCTGTTCGTAGCTTCAAACTTTCTCTCTTAACACTATTACAACAACAAACTCTTCTTTTTTGTTCATTCATTGTCCCTTCAAAATAAACTCTCAAAATGTAGTGTATATCACAGCAGCAGAGAGGGAAATTCAAAAACAATAATTACAAATTTAATGTTGATCGTACAACCTACGTGGGAAATTTCTAGAGGAGGATTTGCAATTAAAAAATAAATCTAAAAAAGATTAGAAGGAAGTCCAAGTGAAATGGACAGAGCATATGATAGAAGTTTCCCACATGTGAAAGATTGAGGGCAGAAACTACAGCTGGGAAAACATACGGAGGAGTAAATAGAGGTAGTTGGGATTATATTCCAACACTCCCCCTTAATCACAACTGCTGCCTTCTATGATGCCCTAATGATCTCTTTGATAGACAAAACTTTCTTTCCCTAATGCCTTGGTGAAAATGTTTGTACATTGATCTTGAGACCTACAAAATTTCAAAAAGATTTCTCCATTGTTGATTAATTCTCTAATAAAGGGATATCTTGTGTCTATATGTTTACTTCTTTTGTGAAAGACTGGATCTTTGGACAATGCTATGGCTGAATTGTTGTCACAATAGACCTTTGTTGCATCTTCTTGTTTATGTTTCAACTCTTTCAACACTCTTCTCATCCATACTGCTTGACATGCTGCCCCTATTGCTGCTACATACTCTGATTTAGCAGATGAAAGTGTGACAATTGGTTGTTTCTTTGAAGCCCATGATACTACACCAGTGTCTAAATGAAAAACATAACCAGATGTACTCTTCCTATCATCAATGCTTCTAGCACAATCACTATCTATGTATCCTATCAGCTTGAACTCATTTGAGGTTGAATATTGAATGCCATGATTTCTTGTTCCACTCACATACCTTAGGATTATTTTTCCTTCTTGCCAATAAGAAACTTTTGGGGACTCCATACACCTTGAAATCAAACTTACACCATACATTATGTCCAGCCTTGTGGCTATCAAATACATGAGGCTACCAACAAGCCTTTTATACAAAGTTGGGTCAACATTGGATCCTTCATCATCCTTGCTTAGCTTCAAACCTATGACAATTGGTGTTGGTGCTGATTTGCAATTTATCATATTAAACCTTTTCAAAATGTCATTTGCATACTTTGCTTGAGAAATGAATATGCCATTTTCATTTTGGTTGACCTCCATGCCTAAAAAGTATTTCATGAGTTCCAAATCAGTCATTTCAAATTCTTTTTTCATATCTCCTTTGAACAAATCGATTCTTAAATCTCCCGTGAATAGCAAATCATCAACATACAAGAAAACAATTAAGATCTCACCTTGATCATTCATCTTCGTATACAATGTAGGCTCACTACTATACTTATTGAAGCTATTTTGTAGGAGATATGAATCAATTCTGCTATACCAAGCTCTTGGGGCTTGCTTGAGTCCATATAATGCCTTTTTCAATTTGTAGACTTTCTCTTCATGACCCAAAATCTCATACCTAGGTGGCTGCTCTGCACAAACTTCTTCTTCAAGATAACCATTCAAAAAGATTGATTTCACATCCATTTAGTAAACAGGCCAGTTATTTTGAGCTGCTATGGTAGGTATCATTCTTATGGTGTCTAAACAAGCTACAGGAGCAAATGTCTCATTGTAATCAACCCCGGGCTGTTGTGAATATCCTTTTGCCACTAGTCTTGCTTTATATTTTTTCACATCACCATTTGCATCTAATTTAGTTTTTTAAACCCATTTCACTCCTATCACATCCTTGTCTTTTGGAAGACTCACTAACTCCCATGTTTGATTCCTTTCAATTGCATCAATTTCTTCATCGATTGCATTCACCCATTTTCATCCTTAATAGCATCTTCATAATGGATTGGATCTTCTACTTGTGAATAAAATACAAAAAGATAAATCAGACCAGCATTATTCTCACCTTCATTTTGCTCATAAATGTCTCTTAAACTTCTAATTTTTTGTCTTCTTAAAACATGTCACTTGAACTAGAACTTGTGGAATGTCGACTTGATGGTCCTACACCTTGATTGCCAATTGTAGATGGTGTTTTCTGTACATTTGAAGGAGTGGATGCTTGGATGCATGAGGTTTCCCTTACACTTGGTGATGGTGTCACTTGTTGACCAATTTGTTGATCTTGAATGGGTGTGGAAGGAGTCACATTTGAAGGAGTATTTGCTGGTATAAAAACTTCATTTTCCTCTTGTGGTATGCTTTCTAATATGTTGATTGTTTCCTCAACACTTCCATCCCATGCTTCATCTTCTATGAACTGCACATCTCTGCTAATTATAACCTTCTTTGTTATTAGATTATACAACTTGTAAGTCTTTGATTCATCACTATATCCAACAAATATGCATTTTTCTCCTTTCTTGTCTAATTTTCTTCTTAATTCATCTAGCACATGTGCATATGCCACACATCCAAAAAACTCTCATATGAGCAACACTATGTTTTCTTCCGGTCCATGCTTCTTCGAGAATCATGTTCTTGACACTTTTTGTTAGACATCTATTCATTATATAAGTTGCACATGAAATAGATTCAGCCCAATATTCATTTGACAAATGTCAACATGCTTCTTGCCATTTCCATGATTGTTCTATTTTTCCTTTCAGCTACCCCATTTTGTTGAGGTGTGTATCTAGTTGTGAATTGCTTGTGAATTCCATGGTCTTTATAGAATTTTAGAAAGTCATTTGAGATGTATTCACCACCTCTATCCGTTCTCAATGCTTTGATATAGTGCCCACTTTATTTTTTAAAAAGAGCCTTGAATTGACAAAAATATTCAAACACTTTACTCTTATGCCTTAAAAAGTAAACCCATGTTTTCCTTGAATAGTCATCAATGAATGTCAAAAAATAGAATCTACCACCGATTGAAGGTGTTTGCATTGGCCCACACAAATCTGAATGGATGATCTCCAAAGGTACCTTAGCTCTCATTGACTTATGTGCTGAAAATGATTCTCTATGTTGCTTTCCCAAGATGAACCCTTCACATACTCTTTCCAGTTTCTCTATTAGACACAATCCCTTCACCATGCTTTTCCTATGAAGCAAATTTAGACCTCCAAAGTTTAATGCCCAAATCTTAGATGTCATAACCAATTTTTATCTTTTGTTTCTTCTTGAAACATTGTTTGTGTGACTGCTGCAAGTTCTTCTTTATCCTCTTGTGTGTTCATTATGGTTGTGGTTGAACATATTCAACATTCAAATCTAGCTTATTCTTTAGGGAAAACATTATGTTGTTTGTCATTTGAAACTTGGAAATGAGCTAATTGCTTGGAAATGTGTCTAAAATTGTGTGCTAGGAATTAAGGTGTCTCAACCTTTGCAAATTCCTAATGTTGTATTTATTTATCCCATGTTGAGTTGGCATAGTTAGCACCTTGTGTACATGCAGCAAGATAAATTTTGGTGACTTTGGCAACCGCAGTTTACCCCTTGAATAATTAACGGGGGTTTGGGCCTGCAAGATGAGGTCAAGGGGTGGAGCCCCTTACGGGGTTCCATGGGCAGCGCCCCTGGTGTGCACCCTGTTGCGGTACAAGGTGGGGTCAAGGGGCAGTGCCCTCAAAAACTCAAATGACTTTTATATAATGACAAGTGTCGGTGAGTATCTTTGCATGAGAGAAAGGCATCTTTGGGCAGTCAAGGGAGGTTATGACATGTTGTAAGAGGAATATGATATTTTTAGTCAGTGTATGATAGATTCTCTTACAGTTGTAATTGTTGTCAGTTATGACAAATTATATGATAGTTGTAAGGTGCGTAAGAGGATCTATCATAGCCTATCTTTGGACAAGGCACCCACATTGGGATGGGATGTTGGACAAGTGTCCTTAAGTGTGGGTTTTGGGGCATGAGTCCAATATGGATGCCCATCTCTAGAAGGTTCCATATTTTCCTTGTAAACTCTATAAAAATAGGTGCTTGGATTGGAGATATATAGTTTTTGACAAGTATTATTATGCTATTGGAATATCTCCAGATTTGACATTCGAAGACTCCTAAAAGAGCATTGGCTCTGAAACTATATTGTAATCTATTATTGTTTACTGTAATACATTTGAGCTATGTTTTGGAGTGTGGGGTTTTTCACCCATAAGGGTTTTCCCCATGTATATCTTGTATCTCTCTCTTCTGTCTACTTTCTGTGTGTATGTGTATTGCTGCAATATCTCTCTTACTATGTTAATAATGTTGTAACTGGAAATGTTAATTTGAATTTGCACTCTACTTCCCTCATTAGATTAGCGTAGGAAGTGTGTTCTGTGTACCTTGCTTCTTTTTAGTTGGTATCAGAGCTTGATCACCTTTGGTCCTAGTTGTTGGGTAGGGGTTTTTTGAGATGATCTTAGTTTGACTGGGATTCCTGTGCAAAGTATTCTGTAATCTTGTTACAGGAAAGAGATGGAAGGCACATCTAGAAGAATCAAGGTGGAGAAGTTTAATGGCACTAATTTCAAGTTGTGGAAACTCAAGATGGAAGACCTACTTGTTGATCGTGACCTATGGGAAACTGTATCTGGTGTAAAATCAACCGCAATGTCACAAGCAGATTGGGATCTCAAAGATTGAAATGCTAAGGGTCTCATAAGACTCAATCTAGCTGATTCTGTCCTGTTAAATGTCCATGAGGAGAAGAACACAAAAGACCTTTGGAAGAAGTTGGGTGATTTTTATTAGGCTAAATCCCTGGTAAACAAACTTTTTCTGAGAAAGAAGTTGTTTTCTCTAAGGATGGAGGATGGGTTACAGATCACCTAAATGCTTTTAACATGCTAGTTGCACAATTGACATCCATTGGTGTGAAGATGGAGGAGGAGGATCATTCTATGACCTTGCTTTGTTCTTTGTCAGACTCATGGGATCATCTTGTTATGGCTATTGAGAGCACCACATCCACATTCAAAACGGATGAAGTGGTATCTTCGATGTTATTTGAAGAGATGTAGAGAAAGTCTTCTGAGGCAACCAAAGAGGCTCTTGCAGTTTGTGGAAGACCCAAGGAGAAAGGGAAAAAGAGAGACAAGAAAGATAAGAAGGGTAGATCCAAATCTCGTGGGAGATTCCAATCTCCTAGAAAGTCCAAGGCTCTCTGTTGGAACTATGACAAAACTATGCATTTTCGAAAGGAATGCAAAGAGGAGAAGAAAAAGAAGAAGAAAGCTCCTGATTCAGATTATGACAAGTCACAAGATGATGGTGATACCTTCATCGTAGTACTAGCCACTCATGCATCTGATGATGTGTGGTTGATTCATTCTGATGCATCATTCCACATGACCTCACATTGAGACTAGTTTACAAAATATGAAGTGTTCGATGGTGGAAGAGTGTACCTGGGTGACGATTCTCATTTGAAGATTGTTGGTCATGGAAGAGTCTTAATCTGATTCCCTAATGGATGAGTGAAGAGGATCACTGGGGTTATGCACATCCCAGGCCTAGCATGGAACTTGCTTTCTTTAAGTATGTTGAATGATGCAGGTGTGCAAGCTGTCTTTTCAAAGGATGGATGCAAGATGACTAGAGGATCTATGGTGCTTGCTAAGGGTATTCAAAGAGGTACTTTGTTTTAGTAGGAGGCATGCACTTCATAGTGCAATAGTTCTTCTGACTCAAAGAAAAGAGCTACAGTCACTTCATCTCCACCATCTGAATGAGCAGTGAAGAAATCTATTGTAACTAGTTCTTATGGTAGTGCACATGCTATGGAAGCTAAGCTTCCTACTGAAAAGACTATGCTATGGAATTTAAGATATGGCCACATTGGCGAGAAGGGTCTACATACCCTGAAAAATAAAAACCTCATTGAGGGGTTAAATAATTGTAATCTCAAGTTTGACTTTTGCGAACATTGCATTTATGGAAAGCAAAACTATGTTCAGTTTTACTCTAGTTCTCACAAGTCTTTTGGTGTATTGGATCTTATTCATTCTGATGTGTTTGGTCATGTTAATGTTCCTTCAATTTCAAAATCTATATATTTTGTATCTTTCATAGATGATTACAGTAGAAGCACATGGGTTTATTTTCTCAGAAGCAAGATTAAAGTCTTTAGTTGGTTCAAAGAGTTTAAATCTTTTGTTGAGAATTAGACTAGTAAAAAGATTAAGTGTTTGAGAACTGATAATGGTGGTGAGTTTTATTTGGCAAAGTTTGAGAAGTTCTGTAAAGACCAAGGGATTGAAAGACATAAAACAACTCCTTATACCCCACAACAAAATAGAGTTGCAGAGAGGATGAATAGGACCCTAATGGAGAAGGCTAGGAGTATGCTTAGTGGAGCAAGCCTTGAACAAAAATTTTGGGCTGAAGTTGTAGCCACTACTTGCTATCTGGTAAACAGATCTCCAACACTAGCTCTTGTTGGTAAAACACCTATGGAGGTGTGGTCTGGTAAGAAGCCTTCAGTTAGACATCTTTGTCTTTTTGGTTGTGAGGCATATGCACATGTGTCTAGGGAGAAATGGTCTAAATTGGAGAACAAGGTTGTTAAGTGTATCTTCATTAGCTATGGTGTTGGTGTGAAAGGATACAAGCTTTGGGATCCTATGGATGAAAAGGTGTTGTATAGCATAAGTGTTATCTTCAGAGAGCTAACACCATCTTCCATTGTTCTACAGCCAGAACAGACAAAAAAGAAAGAGGATGTGGTTTAGTTTCCTTCTACCCCTGAGAAGACTGAACAGATAGACCTTGTGAGACCTAATGATGAGGAGAGTTCTAGCAGCTCTGAAATCTTAGAAGAAGCAGAACCTCAACCTCAGCCATTGAGGAGGTCTACAGGAACAAGAAAGCAACCTGATAGGTTTGGTTATTCATTTATTGATTCTAGTTGTTCTTTTTCTTTACTTGCTAACACTAATGAACCTAGAACTATGTCAGAGGCTATGGGTATGAAAGATACAGGTTCCTGGAAGGAGGCCATGGAAGATGAAATGGCTTCTTTGGAAAAGAATAAAACATGGGACTTTGTGCCTTTGCCTAAAGAACAGAAACTTGTTGGATGCAAATGGGTGTTCAAGAAGAAATTTGGTGCAGATGGTAGTGTTGAAAAGTACAAGGCTGGACTAGTTGCGAAGGGGTACTCACAAGTGGAGGGAATTGATTATGGTGAAATTTTCTCTCCCATTGTAAAGCTGACATCCATTTGATTCTTGTTATCTCTTGCAATAGCTTATGACTTAGAGGTGGAGTAGATGGATGTGAAGACAACATTCCTTCATGGTGATTTGGAGGAAGAAATCTACATGTCACAGCCAAAGCATTACATTGTTAAAGGTAAAGAAAATTTGGTTTGCAAGTTGAAAAATTCTTTGTATGGTTTGAAGCAATCTCCTAGAATGTGGTACTTGAAGTTTGATGCCTTTGTGTTGTCAATTGGATTTGTGAGATCAAAATTGGATCACTGTGTATATTATAAGCTTGATGGTGATCATATTCTCATTGTTGCATTATATGTTGATGATATGTTGCTCATTGGGAAGGGTAAGAATATGATTTCTGATTTTAAGTCTCAGTTGACAACATAGTTTGAAATGAAATATTTAGGGGCAGCCAGGTACATTCTAGGAATGGAAATCAGAAGAGACAGAACTAACAGAAAACTTTGGTTAAGCCAGAGTAAGTATGTGAAGACCATGTTGGATAGGTTTAGCATGACAGATTGTAGACCATTGTGTGTTCCTATTTCTTTGGGGACAAAGTTGTCTATTAATGATTGTCCAAAATCTCCTAGTGAGGTGGACATGAGTAGAGTACCTTATCCTAGTTCTATTGGCAGTTTGATGTATGCTATGGTCTACACAAGACCAAACATTACCCAAGTAGTGGAAGTCCTTAGTCGATGTATGGCTAATCCTGGATGGGTACATTGGGATGCAGTTAAGAGAGTGTTTAGATATTTGAGGGGTACTTTCAAGTATTCCATATGCTATAATGGTAATCTTATAGAACTTCTGCATTCTATTAATATTTGAGCATTTGTGGATTCAGATTGGGTAGGTGACATTGACAGCAGGAGATCCACCACTGCCTATGTGTTCACTATGTTTGGTGGTTCTATTAGTTGGATGAGTAAGCAACAACCTATGGTTGCTTTGTCCATGACAAAAGATGAGTATATGGAAGCACCTCATGCTTGCAAGGAAGCCATTTGGCTTAAGAGACTGTGTTCAGATATTGGTGTTGATATAGGACAGATTACGATCTGTTGTGACAGTCAGAGTGTGATTTGCCTAGCAAAGAATCCAACTTTCCATGCCAGAACAAGGCATATTGATGTATAGTTTCACTTCATGTGAGACATAGTAGAGGATGGGAAGGTGAATTTGGAGAAGGTAGACACTTCAAAGAATGTTGTAGATGCATTGACGAAACCAGTGGGCACAGAGAAGTTTAGATGATGTTCAGAGTCTATGGGCCTCTTGGTCCCTAGCAGTTAAATCTTGTCATTGCTTTTGGCCCTTGCAAGGTGTTCAACAAGTGGGAGAATGTTGGTTATTAAGGTGTCTCAACCTTTGTAAATTTCTAATGTTGTATTTATTTATCCCATGTTGAGTTGGTATAGTCGGTACCTTGTATACATGCAGTAGGATAAATTTTGGTGACTTTGGCAGCGGCAATTTCCCCCTTGAATAATTAACGGGGGTTTGGGGTCAGTACCCCCAAGACAGCGTCAAGGGGCAGAGCCTCTTGCAGGGTTCTAGGGGTAGTACCCCTGGCATGCTCCCTATCGCGTAACAGGGCAGGGTTGACAGGCAGTGCCCTTGAAACCTCAAATGAATTTTATTTAATGACAAGTGTCGATGAGTATCTTTGCACAAGAGAAAGGCATCTATGGGAGGTCAAGGGAGGTTATGACATGTTGTAAGAGGAATATGATATTTTTAGTGAGTGTATCACAGATTCTCTTATAGCTATAAGTGTTGTCAGTTATGATGGATTCTATGATAGCTATAAGGTGTGTAAGAGCATCTGTCATAGCCTATCTTCAAACAAGTCACCCACATTGGGATGGGATGTTGGACAAGTGTCCTTAAGTGTGGGTTTTGGGGCATGAGTCCAAGATGGATTACCATCTCTAGAAGGTTCCATATTTGCCTTGTAAACTCTATAAAAAATAGGTGCTTAGATGGGAGATATATAGTTTTTGTACAAGTACTATTATGCTACCAAAATATCTCTAGATTCGACATTTGAAGACTCCTGAAAGATCATTGGATCTGAAATTGTATTGTAATCTATTATTGTTTACTATAATACATTTGAGCTGTGTTTTGGAGTGTGGGGTTTTTCACCCATAAGGGTTTTCTCCATGTATATCTTATCACTCTCTCTTTCGTCTACTTTCTGTGTGTATGTGTATTGCTGCAATATCTCTGTTATTGCGTTAATAATGCTATAACTAGAAAGGTTAATTTGAATTTTCACTCTACTTCCCTCATTAGATTAGCATAGGAAGTGTGTTTCGTGTACCTTGCTTCCTTTCATTGTGCACTCTCCATTTTTCAAAGATACTCTATACCCTTTTTGAACAAGCTGCCTAATGCTCATCAAATAATGTTTTAAACTAGGAACAAAATAAACATCATAAATATACTTCTTCTCCCCCTGTTTAGTTAGAATATTGATGTTCCCTTTTCCTTTGACTGCTACCTTATTGTCATTTCCTAAGGTGACATCTAATTTTATATTTTCATCCAGGCTTGAAAACATTTCTAAATTCCCTATCATGTGGTTGCTACAACTTGAATCTAAAAACCATACATCTTTTTCACTTACTTGTGCTACATTGCATGCCAAAAATATAGTTCTATGATCTGATTTTTGGTTTTGATTTTCTTTTGTGAAATTTGCATTTTGTTTGCTAAAATCATATTGTTTCTTCCTGCATTCATTTGAATAATTGCCATGCTTTTTGCAATAGTGACATTGGACTTGAGATTTGTCATACCTTTGGCCTTGAGGCTGATTTTAAGTTGCATTTAGAGTTGGGTATTGGCTACTACCTCTTCCACTTGAGTTTGATGGGCTACTTCTTCCACCTCTATATGAGTTTCTTCCTCTACCTCTAAAATTTGATCTACCTCTGCCTCTACCATGGCTGATTGAAACTTGTGACTTGAATGCATGCTCCAATGATGAGTTTGTTGACCTTCTAAGCCTATGCTCATGAGAAATGAGAGATGCATGGAACTCATCAACTAAAAATTGTGAGAGATTCTTTATCTCCTCTATAGTCACAACTATGGATTCAAACCTTGTGGGTAAACTCCTTAGAATCTTTTCAACAATTCTTCTATCTTCGAGTGTCTCACCATGAGATCTAATTTGATTAACTAAACCCATCACTTGTGTGAAGAAAGTGTCTATTAAATCTAAATCCTTCATGAAAATTGTTTCAAAATTCCTTCTTAGAATTTGTAGCTTTCTTGTTTTCACCTTTGTCATTCCTTGGTATGCAGTTTGGAGGATATTCCATGCTTGTTGGGACTTTGTTTCTGATGCAATCCTTGGAAAAATGCTCTCATGCACTGCTTGGAAGATGTAGAAGAGAGCTTTTGAATCCTTTTTCCTATTATCCTTCAATAAATCTTTCTCTTCTTGAGTTAGGGCATTATATACTGCTGCATCAACTGGTTCTGGGTAACCATTCACAACAAGATCCCAAATGTCTTGAGAACAAAACAAAGCTTTCATTGCCACTGCCCAATAGTCATAATTCTTACCATTAAACTAAGGAATTTAATGATTTGTGAGACTTGTTCTAGATGTAGATGCCATAGTTGGCTGTGATAACCTGCTCTAAACTCCTTTCTTGAAATATCCTTCAGCTCCAATAACCTTTGGCTCTGATACGACGTGATGGGAAGAGGCAGAGGAGTAAAAGAAAAATAGAGAAGAAATAAATCATTGAGAAATGAACAGCAGATAACAAAGAAGATAAACTGTTTGATATATATATATAGTGCTCTATTAGTAGCTTCAAACTTTCTCTCTTAGCACTGTTACAAAAACAGTCTCTTTTTTTTGTTCATTCATTGTCCCCCCAAAATAAACTGTCAAAATACAATGTATATCACAACAGAAGAGAGGGAAATTCAAAAACAATAATTATAAATTTAATGCTCATTGTATAGCCTATGTGAGAAATTTCTAGAGGAGGATTTGCAATTAAAAACTAAATCTTAAAAAGATTAGAAGGAAGTCCAAGTGAAATGGAGCAGCTGATATTAGTTTACTAGGACAGAAACTACAACTGGGAAAACATACAGAGGAGTAAATAGAGGTAGTTGGGATTATATTCCAACAATAGTGCCACTTGATTGTGCCTCGAGCTCCCTACAAGAGTATAAGGGAAGTTTGCTATTGGGAGAACTATCAATCGATAGTTAGATAAGGGTGATCCGATTCTCTCTAGTAGCAGCAATGGTGGCTACTGGCTAGCATTTGATAGGCACAAGACGGTAATCTTTGAAATACATGCTAATCTTTCAAATTTATTGCAAGGGTATTTGGTATGGGAGAGAGGGTGAAGTTTAATGAAAAGGTAATGGCACCAATAGACGCAGTTGGAAGCATTCATAAAAGGGGCCAAAGATGCAGCTTACCATATCTTCATGAAGACATATTCTACCAAATTTTATCGAGGTTCCCTCTTATCCAACTTTTGCAAGCTTAGCTTGTATCCCATTCATGGAAAAAAATAATTAGCTCTTCACACAACTTTCACAATATGTGGGAAAAGCAAAATAGTGAAAAATGGATATTTATAAATCAGTATGACGGGGTGACCTTGTTCAACACAAGGCAATGTGTATTCTTGAAAAAGAAGATATTAGATGATTCATGGTGTCTAAGAGCTGCAGGTGGGGGTCTCTTTCTTTATACAAATAACAAGGATGGAATGTTGAAACTCATAAATCCCTTAACACTACAATCTACTCATCTTCTGGATGCAGATTTAGGGTTTGTTGGGAACTTGGGCACCACATCTTCAAGACGAAGAGGAAGACGACCTCTCCCCTTATCGAGTTATATGAAAAAAGTTGATCACCAAGTTGCAGTAGAGATTAAGGTGGATTCAACTGCCAAAACTTACCAGGTAATTGTTGGGAATTTTACTAAAAAAAATTGCATGTTTTGATATAGATCTGCTCAGCAATCTTGGGAGATTAACATACCCAACATAATAGGTACACAAAGGAAAATAAGCCTCCACAATTTTCCACAGTCAACAATTTGCAATGAAACAATCTACTATTTTTCTACAAATGTACAGTTCGTGGTTTACCATCTTGGCAAAGAGAATTTACTGAGGATTATTTGTGGGTCATTGTTGTGGTATGGATGTGGTGAAATACTAAATTATGGAGTTGTTGTGTACAAGGCAAGAGTTATAATGCTTGCTCGCTCCACTTGGCCATTCGGTCTTAATGTAGTGGTCATTTATGAGTTGGACAAGGATACCTGTGTATGGAAGGCCATTGGTACTATAGAAAATGAAGAGATGCGTGGACCGCTTCTTCAAAGACATATACTTATGGTCAGTTGTGGTGATGGGACTGGCAATTATATTTGGATAATATCCAAGAATTGGGATAAGATGGTGTCCATAGATCCAGATAGCACTGAGTTTAGATTTTGGAAAGGAATTCCATGAGATTTTCACAATTTCAATCTTCAAAATGGTGGTGACAAAGCCTTCTGTATGCCCTTAACATTTTTTCCCTTCTAGTAGCTTTTGGTTGATAAAAAATATTGGTGAGGCATCATGGCCATAACTTATAAAGTCCCATGTTTGATACCGACAATCAATTTACCATTTGAGTTAAAGTTATGCTAAGGAAAGAGCCAGCCATAGATTTGGGAGAAGATAACTCATCGAAGTCAGAGCAAATTACTCTGGAAGTAGCCATGCTCATTATCACTATCTTCAGTGTGTCGAGTGTGTGATCAACAATAGAATTGAAGGAAAGCATGCTTAATTTGCATTTTTAATATCTATTTTTATATTTTCCTTGCATGAAGATTATATTTTAGTTTTAGTTGGGACTATTTTATTTTTAGTTTTAGACTACTGTAAGGTCTATTAATATTGTATTTTGTTCGTTGTGTTTTTTCTAGTGGATAAATAGTCAATTCAAGAATTTTCTGAGTAGAATAAAACTGTGTGGTTTTCTTTTTTCTCCTATGTTAATTGTTCATTCTTTGAGCAGTATATGGATGTGATAGATTTATTTTTTAATTTCAGTATTTTTTTGGGTTAAAAGTCTCTTCAGTATAGAGTTAGAGCTTTTTTAATTTTTTTCAATTGGTATTAGAGTAGGTTGAAAAATAATTATTGTGCAGGTGACAATTACAAGTTAGTAGTTATCTCTAAATTATTATTAGAATGGCTAATGACAGTAGCTTATCATTCCAATTTCGGCTATTTACAAGAGACAACTATGAATATTGGAGCATCAAAATGAAGACCTTACTATTGTCCAAAGATCTCTAAGAATTAGTAGTAGGAGTAGGATACACTGAACCTTCAGATTAGAATGCCTTAATACAAAATCAATGAAATCAATTGAAAGATAACAAGAAGGACAATGAAGCTCTATTTACTATTTAATCAGCATTGGATATTTCAATTTTTCCTCGTATTGCTGGCATGATAAAATCAAAGGATGAATGGGAGGCTTTGGAAAATACACATCAAGAATCTGACAAAGTTAGATTGGTACGACTTCAAACTTTTAGAAGAGATTTTGAAAATTTAAGGATGAAAGAATCTAAGTCCATTCAATATTTTATCACAAGGACTCAATGTATTGTGAACCAACTTATTGTTGGTTTATATTAAGCTTGCTTAGGAGTGCATATTTAGGAGTCTATGTTTAGCTTTAAGCTAACCTAGGCATGACATATAGCTCAAAGCTAAACATTGACTCCTAAATATGCACTCTTAAGAAAGATTAATATACACCAACACCCCCCTTAAGCATAGCTTAGGTGGGCTAAACGAAGATGGGTCTGGTCAACTAGGCTTGATCAGGTATCCATGTACAAGGCAATGCAATGCAAAATCTCTCATAAAACAAAGAAAGGAAGAAAACCCTATGGGGAAAAAACTTCCCTCCAAAAGAAAAAAGAAAATGAAGAGTCTCCACCGAGCCTGAATCCATGTCATGCTGATTGAGATGATGTAGACAAGGACCTCTCAAGGAAGAGAGAGAAAGAGACTATGTAAACCCCACACAATGAAGTAGCTCATGTGCCAAAAGAGGACACCTGTGTATGAATGCTAAAAATGATCCATTTGTGGCAAATGACTTTTCTCCCCTTAGGAAGAAACAACTCTAATGGTGAATGCTTAAAGAAGCAAGGTGGTGCAGGGGCACCTAGATACTTTAATTAATTTCATGTTCATTTTGATGTTTTGGTGTTGTATAAGGTCCAAGTGACCAATTGTAAGGCCTAGTGCCATGTGTGAGTCCCAAGTGACATTTGTCAATTGTAATCGCATAATGCTAAAAATAGCAATAATGCCAAAAATAGGCAATAGTGTTTCCCAACTGCTTGGAATCGATCTCCCAGCTGCTTGGAGTCAGTTTGGTACTACTCTAGACAAATCTATAAACACCAAGGAAATGAACAAGATCAGGTATTAGGGTTTGAGGTTATAATCAGTCATATGATATTGTGATCGAATGTAATCAGATCGCAGAGAGGAGGTTGACTGTGATTGAACATTGTTTCAAAGAGAAATAAATATATTATGTTCTGTCATTTCGATTCCTATTCTCTATAAATATGAATTGCATAGCTATAGATTTCTATTCCTTTGTGTTTTCCCATTGTTGCAATATGTCGATATGAAGCATTCCACTGATAAGATTTCTGTCAAAATCAGTGGAATGGCTTTGTTGTATCATATTTGTTTGTTTTCTGTTTTGTTTCATGATTCAGCGGCACAGAGGACCAAATTTGGTTGTGCACAGTAGATCGCCTAGCATCTCCATGTGCTAGGGTTTGGATCGAAGGAGTTGAGATGCTGTCAGTGAGACAGAGACTATTAGTGAACTATTTCCCTTTTGGAGCATTAAGGGCAATCTAGCCAAAGAGGAGTTCAAGGCATTGAATGGAAGTCGCGGTCCAAGATTCAGATCGGGTTGACAAAGCGCATCAGCCTAAATGTATGAGCGTTCACCGATGATAAGAGTCCCATCGAAAACACTAGCATCGGTGTAAGTTTTGAATGTATGTTGTGAATGCATATGGGGAATGTACATTTTGGCAGATACAAATGATGACTGGTCATAGCGGTGAATCAGAGTATTGCCATCGATATTACAAAGTCACACCAAGCATGTGCTAAGTTGGTGTATTGACACATTGGCTAAGGTTTATAACTATTTCCTTGTACTGTGTATTGTGGTTTCGCTATGCACTCTGCATCATTTTTGGTATTAGACCTAGCAAAAGGTCTGCAGAAGTGTTGACATTATCAATGAATGTTTATGTCAGATAGAGAAAGCAAAGAAGGGGCTAGTGATATGCCTCCAAAGGGAATGACCACTAAAGTAGTCAAGAAATTCAAGGAAATGGAGGAGATGATCAAGAATGGAGTGAAGGAAGCACTCCAGGCTAAGTTGAAGACCTTAGGAAAAGGCAGGAAATCAGATGAGGAGTCTGATGAAGCAGAAGAAGATGGGGAAGAGGAAACAACCCCAGAACAGACAGGTATATCTTTAGACCAGAAACAATTTCTGGAGGCCATAAAATCACTTGGTAAGGAGTCATCCAAGGAAAGAATGGAGATTCTGATGTTCAGCGGAAAGATGGATGCAGATGAAGTCATCGAATGGGTCAAGGCTTTGAACAATTACTTCGAGTACAAGGAGGTACCAGAGAATAGAAGAGTCAAGTTTGTAAAGACAAAATTGAAGGGCACTGCACTCACGTGGTCAAACTACACCTAGGGAGAAAGGGTGAAGAGTGGCAAGAGCATGATCTCATCCTGGAGTCAGATGGTAGAGAGGATCAAGGCTCAGTTCCTACTAGCGGATTATGAGGTGCAGATATACAGGAAAATGCAGAACCTCGGGTAGAAGGATATGGATGTATCCATCTATACAAAGGAATTTCATAAATTGTCTCTAAGGTGTGGACATGCTGAGGATGAGAAAGGAAGAGTTGCCAGGTATATTAATGGCCTGAAGTATAGTATACAAGATGAGATTACCATCTTGACACTAGAAACCATGGACAAATGTTTCTAAGTGGCACTAAGAGTAGAAGAGAAGTAAAAAAGAAAGGGAAACCAGCAGAACAGAGCCATAGGTGGAAGAAATTCCAGGGGCAAAAATAGCTTTGGTGGCAGAAATTAGTTCCAGAAGACTCAAGGGGAGTCCAGTCAGCAAGAACACAGTGGAGAATCTGGTTACAAAGAGGGTTTTAGAGGAAGGAGACCCAATGGAAGAGGCAGATTTGGTGGACCAGGCAGAGGTCCTAATGTCTTCATGGGAAGATGTTATAATTGTAACCAAATCAGGCACACAACAGGCAGGTGTCCAGAGAAAGCCTCAAGCTCTCATGGAGGAGAGAGAAGGAGCCAGCTGATTCAAGAAGAAGACTGTCAGAGTGTGAACTCACCCATGGGAAGCACAGCTCCAGCACAAGATGGAGAGAGTCTCATGATGAGAAGAACAATGTTGAAAGTGCCATAGAACAAGGAACCACCATAGAGGAAGACATTATTCAGAACTCTATGTAAAGTTTCTGACAAAAGGTGTAAGGTAATTGTTGATTTTTGTTCAACTAAAAATTTAGTTTTAGTAGAAATGATAGAGAAATTGAATTTGAAAAGATTGCCACATGTTAGTCCATACAAAGTGTCCTGGCGAAACAAAGGGCAACAAGTCTTGGTTGATGAACAAGCTTGGGTAGAATTTCAGATAGGGGAATATGGGGAAAAACTTTTGTGTGATATAATTCCCATGGATGCATGCCATTTACTATTAGGTAGACCTTGGTAGTATGATGTACAAGCCCAGCATGATGGTAAGTCAAATTCCTTTGTGATTACCAAGAATGGTAGATAGTATAAGACGGATCCTTTACCAAAAGAAGGTGTAGACAAGAATGTCAGCTCAAAAATCATGTTAATGAGTGGGAAAGAGTTTCTCTATACTCTGAAAGAAGAGGGAACCCTAGGGTATGCTTTGATTTTGAAACCTAAAGACAATTCTGATTTGTCTAAAAATAGCAAGGAAAAAGTCCCTAAGGAAGTGCAGGAATTGTTAGACAAATATAAGGGTATCATGGTGGAGGATATGCCCAATGTACTACCCCTTATGAGAGACATAAGTCATCATATTGACTTCATCCCAGGATCCACATTGCCAAATAAACCAGCTTATAAAATGACACCTAATCAAAATGAGGAGATTGCTAAACAAGTACAAGAACTATTGGATAAAGGCCTGGTGAGAAAAAGTCTTAGTCCATGTGTTGTACCCACAGTTTTAGCTCCCAAGAAGGATGAAAAATGGAGGTTATGCACTAATTCAAAAGCCATAAATAAGATCACCATCAAATATAGGTTTCCTATGCCTAGAATAAAGGACCTCATAGATTGTTTAGGTGGAGCTCGGTATTTTTCTAAAATTGACCTCAAGAGTGGATAGCATCAGATCAAGATTAGACAAGGGGATGGATGGAAGACAATCTTTAAGACTAATGAGGGTCTTTATGAGTGGCTGGTGATGCCATTTAGTCTATCCAATGCTCCCAGTACTTTCATGCGTCTAATGAATGAGGTATTGAAGGATTTTATTGACAAATTTGTTGTTGTCTATCTTGATGATATTCTAGTTTTCAGCAGGACAAAGGAAGAACATTTGTAGCATTTGAAACAGGTGTTGAAGAAGCTGCATGAGGAGAAATTGATGATCAATATGGAGAAGAGTGTCTTCATGAAGGAAGAACTCACATACCTTGGATTTGTGATATCCCAGGGCAATTTGAAAATGGATCCAGAAAAGGTAAATGCTATTCTGTCTTGGCCAGCACCCAAAACTGTCAGTGATGTAAGGAGTTTTTATGGGTTGGCAACTTTTTATAGGAAATTCATAACAGGATTCAGTCATATTTGTGCACCCATTCTAGATACCATAAAAGGAGGATAGAAATGTAAGTTTGTTTGGAATAAAGCAATAGATGAATCTTTTGAGATTCTCAAACAGAAAATAGCAGAGAAACCCATTTTTGTATTGCCTGATTTTAATAAGTTGTTTACTGTGGAATGTGATGCCAGTAACCTTGCCATTGGTGCTATCTTGAGTCAGGAAGGCGGACCTGTTGCTTTCTTTAGTGAAAAGTTGAATGATACTAAAAGGAAGTATTCCACATATGATCTAGAACTGTATACAATGGTTCAAGCATTGAAAAAATGGAGACATTATCTCTTGCCCAAGGAATTCATTGTTTATACTGACAACCATGCTTTGATTTTTCTGAATTCACAGGAGAAGCTAAATCATGGGCATATGAAGTGGGTCGAACAACTCCAGCTGTATACTTTCTCCATCAAACATAAGAAGGGATAAGCCAACAAGGTGGTAGATGCTCTGAGTAGAAGAGTGTGCACTATACAGGAAATCCAGTTGCAAAGTATGGGAGTGGATTCTCTCAAGCATATGTCCTAGGATGATGAGGACTTCAAGGAGATATATGCAGTTTGTTAACAATTTTTAGATTCCTATCATTCTGAATTTTCTAAATTTTTGCTACAGTAGAGGTTACTATTTAAAGGCAACCAGTTGTGTGTACCTAGGTGTTCCATGAGGGAGAACATCATAAAAGAGAAACATTGCGGTAGTCTTGGAGGTCATTTTGGACTGGACAAGACATTGGAACAAGTGAGAAGGCTTCACTTCTAGCCTAAGATGCAAATAGATGTTAGAAAATTTGTCGACAGTTGTCACATTTGTCAAAGGGCAAAAGGAACTTCATCCAATGCAGGTCTCTATCAACCACTTCCAATTCCTCAAAGGCCATGGGAGTGTATAAGTATGGATTTTGTTTTGGCTCTTCCCCAGACTCAGAGGTTTTGATAGTGTGTTTGTTGTAGTTGATAGATTCAGTAAAATGGCTCATTTTGTGCCATACAAATGTACGAATGATGCTTCACACATTGTTGGTCTATTCTTTAAAGAAATATTTCAAATTCATGGTTTGCCATTGAATATTGTCACTGACAGAGATCCCAAGTTTGTGGGACATTTTTGGCACACATTGTGGAAGAAATTGGGCACTCAATTATCTTTCATGTCAGCATATCACCCTCAGACGGATGTACAAACTGAGATGGTGAATAGATCACTGGGTAATCTTTTGAGGTGTTTGACTAAACAGCATGGAGAAGCATGGGATATGATCATCCCACAAGCAGAGTTTGCATATAATGATTCTGTTAATAGGAGCATAGGAAAGAACCCTTTTGAAGTTGTATATGGGATTCATCCCAGGGGAATTTTGGAGCTCAAGGATCTCTAGAACATGGAGAAAAGGAGTGCACAAGGAGAAGATTTTGCAGTCAATATGAAGGATATCCATGATGTTGTAAGGGAAACTATCCAGAAGAACACAGGGAAATACAAAGAGAGAGTTGATCAGAAGAAAAGGGATGTCCAATACAAAGTTGGAGATCTGGTAATGGCATATCTGAAGAATGAAAGACTTCCGAAGGGGCAGCCCACGAAGCTTCTTATGAAGAAGATAAGTCCATGCAAGATTGTACACAAGTTTGGGCCTAATGCATACGAAATTGAACTTCCTCCAGGTTTAGCAATATCACCCATTTTCAATGTGTCAGAATTGTTTCCATTCAGGGGAGACAATGTTATAGATTCAGATGTGACAGGAGCAGGGGATGCAGAATGGATTTCTGATTTTCCATTGAGTCAGCTAGTACAGCTAGAATGTATTTTAGACACCAAAGTTTAGAAGAAGACCAGACATAAAACCTACAAGCAATATTTGGTCAAATGGCATGGTTTACCTAATGAGGATGCAACCTAGATGAGCAAGGAGGACATCATCAAACATGGGGTTTTCATTTCAAACCTGGTTCCTCAAGGGATTTGAGTTCTGTTAACCCTAGGAGTATGGTACAGGGGCACCTAGATACTTTAATTAATTTCATGTTCATTTTGATGTTTTGGTGTTGTATAAGGTCCAAGTGACTAATTGTAAGGCCTAGTGCCATGTGTGAGTCCCAAGTGACATTTGTCAATTGTAATCACATAATGCTAAAAATAGCAATAATGCCAAAAATAGGCAGTAGTGTTTCCCATCCACTTGGAATCGATCTCCCAGCCGCTTGGAGTTAGTTTGGTACTACTCTGGGTGAATCTATAAAAAACAAGGAAATGAACAAGATCAGGTATTGGGGTTTGAGGTTATAATCAATCATACGATATTGTGATCGAGTGTAATCAGATTGCAGAGAAGAGGTTGAGTGTGATTGAACATTGTTTCAAAGAGAAATAAAGATATTTTGTTCCATCATTTTGATTCCTAATCTCTGTAAATACGAATTGCATAGCTGTAGATTTCTATTCCTTTGTGTTTTCCCATTGTTGCAATATGTCGAGATGAAGCATTCCACTGATAAGATTTCTGTTGAAATCAGTGGAATGGCTTCGTTGTATCATATTTGTTTTTTTTTGTTTTGTTTCATGATTTGGTGGCGCAGAGGACCAAATTTGGTTGTGCACAGTAGATCGCCTAGCATCTCCATGTGCTAGGGTTTGGATCAAAGGAGTTGAGACATTGTCGGTGAGACAGAGACCGTCAGTGAACCATTTCCCTTTTAGAGCATTAAGGGCAATCTGGCCAAAGAGGAGTTCAGGGCATTGAACAGAAGGCGCGGCCCAAGATTCAGATCAGGGTGACAAAGTGCATCGGCCTAAATGTATGAGCATTCACCGATGACAAGAGTCATGCCAAAGACACTAGCATTGGCGTAAGTTTCGAATGTATGTTGCGAATGCATATGGGTAATATACATTTCGGCAGATACAAATGATGATTAGTCGTAGTGGTGAATTAGAGTATTGCCACCGGTATTAGCAAGTCACACCAAGCATGTGCTAAGTTGGTGTATCAGCACATCGACTAATGTTTATAAGTGTTCGCTTGCACTCGGTACTGTAGTTTCACTGTGCACTCTGCATCACAAGGTGAGGTGGTAAGTCTCATGATGTAGCCTATCTTAGAATACTACTCAAATCTCTCCATACTAATGTCAAAACAAGTCACAAATAAATCAGGAGTCCTAGGCCTAACTAAGATAAGTGACCTCTCAAACTCATGTGACAAATGATGAAGAGAAAGATCAAAAGAATTGATGTATGGATGTAGAATGTCAATGCATTCCATGTGGATATTGTTACCATTTTTTTAACACAGCTCAAAATTGGCAGAGCTGATGCAACAAATTCATTTTTTAGAGTGAAGGTTAACATTCTTCTGTTATAAGTTATTCGCATAGTTATTGTGTTTTAGTGATAATTATAGTGTTGTTCAGGATAAGAAAGAGAAGTTCATAGCCATCATAGCCTTGAAGGTTTTCAATCTTTGAAGTTGTCTTCTGTTCCTGCTCCCAATTTTGACATGAACCTACAAAAATGTGAGAAGGTCCTATTAGAGCTCTGATTATGAGATCTATATCCTATTAGAAGAGGCACAATACTTTTTTTATAATGTATTGATCAATGAACATCATCCACATGCAAGAAGAGCTGAGAAAGAAACACTCATGGAAATTTAATGTTTTATTCTAATCTGTTTGTTTCATGTGCAGTTATAAGATAAGTCATGTAGCTTTCTAATGGCATATCATAGCATGTGGAGTAAAATGGGCTCCCACAAGGGTTGAGCCTAGCATTCTACCCCCAAGTTTTAAGAGGTTTGTGGAAAGAGTCTAAAAGAGAAACAGTGTCACATAAAGACCCTACAAAATAAAGATAGATGTCACGTGTTTTGATCATATCTCAAAACATATTATCTGGGTTCTTTATATTTTTGGATATGAACTAGATGACAATAATACGAAAAAATCTTTTAAATTTTTCACCAATCTAGTTTGTAGTTTTTGAGGAATCATTAGAAGCACAATACACAGCAAAATAAAGATAGTAGTCGCGTGTTTTAATCATATCTCAAAAACTATGATCTAGGTTTTTGATATTTTTGGATATATATAAGAATATTATAAAGTACAAAACCCTTTAAATTTCTCACCTACCTCATTTGTAGTTTTCAATTAATATTCACAATGGTGGGCCCCCTTTCTTTTTGCAAATTTGAAGCTGCAAAAAATTATTGTAAAATGATATTTAAAGAAATATCCTATAAATTGCTTATAAATATTCATTATTTATGAAGTTAAAACAAAGTAAAGAAAACAATATCTTTCTTTTTTTGAGTTTTCTTTCTTTTGGGAAGATATGGACAAAATAAGCCTTGTATTATTATTTTGTAAAAGAAAATCAAAAGAGATAAGATTAGACAAATCAGAAGAAAAAGCCACAGGACCTATTGTAAGGCAAATATTAAAGCAATATTCTTTATAAATTGCTTTTAATATTTCATCATTTTATGCAGTTAAAATTATTAAAGCAAATCAAATATCTTTTTCTAGATTTGCTTTATTTTGAGGCAGATGAGGATGATAAAAAAAAACTAAGCTTTTATTGAGTAAATAAAGCTTGTTTTAAAGCAGATTTTGGTGAGGTCTACCTTGAGGAAGATTTTGGCAGCTTTCGTATACAGATTGGAGGTGATTTGAAAGATTTATTTTTGGATTTTTAGTGGAGCTCAAAAATGGATCAAATTTGCTATTCTAGGAAGATTTCTTAGCTTTTTCCTTGGGAGATTTTTGGAGTTACAAATAGGGGAGAAAGACTTAGTTTTTCTCAGGTTGATATCTTTATTTCTTCTCTCTTGAGCATAGGAAGAGAGTTTGTAAACTGATATTAGCTCATATTTTTCATAATTAGATGTACTCCTTTCAGTTCAATATAGCGAAGCTTTCCTGTTTCACATTTGTTGCCTCTTTTATAACTTTGATTTGATGTTTTCACTATGATTATGATGTCTAATCCTCTGATTATGTCTTGATGTTATTAAAATTTGTGTATCTATTGCCCATTTAATCCAGTTTGTGTGTTTTGTTTTAATTAAACCTTCATACAAAGTACTTTTGGATTGTTGAACTTAGGTGAAACTGAGAATTTTACAGGATTGAGAGTTGTTTGTGGGTAAAAAATTTATATTTTTAGACCATCTTTAGATAAAATAGAATTTCATTCTAGTTATTCCTCATCCCTTTTCTCAGACAAGTGATTAGTTTAGAAAGATCATAAGGAGAACAAGCTCACTCTGGAGATTCACACTCGCTATAGGAAACCCACATCCTAAGAGTGTTTCCATGTGTCAATAGGTAGCTAAGTTTTCTGTGACTGTAGCAGGGTGCATATTTGATTGATAACAAATACAAAGCAAATCCCACAAGATGTCCTGTGAAGAATCATTAGAAGCCCTTAGTGAAGCCTCTCTGAACTCTATAGTAGTAGTAGGTGTATGTGTACTGTCATCAAATAGAAAAACAATATTCTCCAAAGTGTCATCAAGATCCTAAATGTGAGACTCTACAAACAACCAAGAGATGTCTAGTAGAACTGTGTCCAAATCAAGTGAATCCTAAATACATAAATGACCCTACTATAGAGAATCACTGGAAGCTCTAGGAACACTAGACTCTTAAGTAACAATAAATAATGTAGGATATGGAATTTCCTCCAATGTAGATGGGGTATTAATATATGTCAACCAAATAGACTGATCATCCCATGAAGATGTGCCCATACAAGAAGGGAAAACAGAAGTCTTAGTATCATCCACAAGAGCTTGGTTATCCATAGAAACATCACTTTTAGATGAAGAATTAAGATCTTCATATAGTTGTCAAATGATAGTCCAAGCAATGAAAATGCACTTAGTGTGCTCTATATGATGTAAAATATCTGCATAAATAGTAAGACCTATTAGTCTGTAGACGATGTTTTTTTTGTTAAACCATTTATTCTTCTATTTATAGTCACTTGCCTGAGGAACAAGTCCAAGGAGATAGGACAATGGATCATGTTCAAGACAGTGATTCTTTATCCCTTTTTTCTAGGACAAATAGTTCTGAGGTTAGTGTGACAATAGAAGTATGTAAATAAATACCAGAATCCATTATGTACCCCCTAAATTCAGAACTTTATCTCAGTTCATTGATTACCAAATATTGTGTAATTCTCGAAACTAAAAATATGGAAGAAAGTTTAGAAGTGTACAAGACACAACACAAAGGATACCCCCCTTGATTCAAAATTGGATTCCCCCCCTTAATTTGGTGAAGTGTTAGGGTATGATTTCAATACTCCTCAAACATATTTTATGATACTTAAAGCTTCAATTTCGATTAGAGTTATCATATCATACTATGCATAATTAATTATTTTTACTTTGATGTCTAATGGTATGAATTTTATTATAATAACACACATAAAAGGATATTAATGACCCTTCTAAATAATGTCATGTCATCAAAATAAAATAAAATAATAATAATAATAAATAGTTTTTTTTTTTACACAATTTAGAATTTTAAATAAATAAATTAAATTAAAAAAAAAGTACTCTTCTAGAAATTCAACTTCCCTCATTCTAGGGCATTTTCAATTATGTCATTTATTGATTAAATGAGGATTTCCACATGAATTTATTACAAATTGAAAAATTGAAACAAGGCATTTACTTAGCTAGACTCAACCCCAATGACCCAATCTTCCACCATGTGCTTAGACTTGACTCCAAAGTCTTCCAAAATTTCCACCACATGTTTGGAAAATGATGGCCTAGACAAGGATTGAATTTTTCTATAAATAGCCATTGAAAGGTGAGGGAAGACACACTTGGCTTTTGGTTGGATTCCTGGAGCAATCTGTAAGGGCAACCTCCTCTCCTTATTTTTATTCCTTTCCTTTCTGAATATTGATCATAGTTATTGTCAAGATGATTTTATGTATCTTTCATTTCTATTTAGTTTTGAGCTTATTTTGATGGAATATTTTGCTAAGTTTAGTTCATGAATCCAATATTCTCACTTAATTGTTGTTTGTATTAGTTATCTAGCCTAGATTAAACTACAAAGAAACCTTATTGCAATCTGAAATCATTTAAAAGAGAATTTGTGCAATAGTTTTTGTAAGAATTTTAATCACAATTCGAAAACATTCAAGAAAGAATTCATTCTTAAGTTTTTGTGAAGCCTTTAGTGATTGGAAGTGGCACTTAAAACTGCAACATCTAAAAATTTCTCTCACCATCTGGCGGGGTTGGAAGTCCATACCCTGTTCCAGAACCCCATGTAGGCATAGGCAGGGAGGACGCTATAAAGATTGTGGAATTTTACTTTCAATCTACCAATTACTTTTTCTTGAAAGTCTTTAAAGCATTTTGAACGTTTTGATTCCTGTGTATCCTGCAATCATGACATTTCTTTGAGGCATTTTGTCAAATAGCTCACATGCTTTGTGCATGCTTCTACATTTTGCATACATGTGTACTAGGGCATTTGCAATGACATCTGATGAAATTCATCTTTCCTTTGTGATGTATGTCCGTGCTCTATTCTAAGCTCCCATTTTGGCACCTACTGGGAATAAGCTAGAAAATGTGAACTGGTGAGGTTGGAGACTTGTTCATTTTATTTGGTGAAATGCTTCACTATATGTTTTTCATTTGACAAAAATGCCCCTTCTGTTATTCTTTGATAGTTTCCCATACTCTGTTCCTAAGTGCCCATTTGGCATAGGAAGGAAGGACATTGGAAAAGGTTATGGGTTTGGTCTTACACCTACCAATTGCATTTGCTCTAAAGTTTTAAAAGCCTTTTCAACGGATCCATTTTGTTTTGTAATCATGCATTCCATGAGATGACATCTATTTGAGGCATTCTGTCAAACAGTTCACGTGCCTTTCTTGTGCTCCTTCATTTTGCATATTTGTCTACCAAAGTATTTCCAACTATAATATCTAACAAAAATCCCCCTTTCTGTTCTACTTTGGTGGATGTCCATACCCTATTCGAAAGCCCATTTTGTCATATGTAGGGGGAATGCTTGCAAAGGTTTTGGAATTTGACTTTACACCCACCAGTTGCATCCATTTGAAGGTTTCTAAAGTCTTTTCAAAAAACCCATTTTGTGCATATCCTGCAATCATGACATTCCACGAGATCCCACTCTTGAGGCATTTTGTCAAACAATTCATGTGCATTGTCTATGCTTCAACATTTTTCATGCATGGCAATTACAACATCTAATGAAAATTCCCCTCTTGTTCTATTTTGATGGATGTCTATACCCCCATCCAAAGCGTAAATCTGTGCACGGGCAGAGAGAATGCTAGCAAATGTTGAGGAGTTGGGGTTTTACACCCACCAGTGGGAAAGCTGACAAGCTGCACATTATTATAGTGTAAGCCTATTTTTTAGATTGATTCATTTAGCATCATCAATAATCTCCACAAGGACATTGCCCCTGTTTAAAATGATGGAAAATGTTCACATCTTACAGCAATGTCTCTGGTGACAATTTGGAGATACATTTTGTAGTAGTGAGGCAATCTGCATATACTCAAAGGTTCTTAACAACTGTAATAGTCATGTATAGAGTATGTTTAACCAACCAAATGCAATTTCCAACTTTTTGAGCTATGGTGGCAGAGAAACAATTCTTTTTCCTATTCTTCAACAACATTAAGTAAATGTCTTGAATTTGGAAAATACCTTGATGCCTTCACCTTCCAAGCATTTTCTCCATCTTTGCATAGACCTTCTTTGTCTATGGATGTGATCTCTCTACTACATAAAGAAGTAGCATCACTGTAAAAACTTTATGCCTATATTCATATGTGATCTACAGGCACCGAGAAAACACACCCATATGACCATCACAGGTTTAACTGGTGTCTCAATGATAAAGTTTAGGAAGTCCTCAAGATAGTTAGCATAGGCAAGAAGGTCAACCATGCACACAAGTCTAGGGAGAGTTGAATAAATAGATGTCATTACTTATCAAAATACAAGTTTGTAGCCTAGGCACGTATAGTTTTATTAATATATATAAGATTAATTATATAATATTAAAACATTAAGTCTTAATGTTTATAAACTGACTTAAATAATAAATTACCCTCATATTTCTATCGACATACCCCTCGAACATCTTAAAAGTTATAAAGATTTATTTAAGTCAAGATGTTGATCTTATATAAATATTTCATTCTTATCAAATTGAAAAGAGTTATAGAATGTTTCTAAAATTGTTAGTAACATAATATTTTGTGTGTAACATCTTAGGTAGAATTTGGATAAGTCTTTTGTACTCATCAAATAAATTTAATAGATGAATCTCTTTCTTGATTTTTAATCATATTAATAACGATGATAGGGTATAGTGTGTAATTTTCTATGTAATAGCATGTGGATATTAAAACAAGATAAATGGGTAATACTCAAGCAATAGTAAGTTTGAATATTTAATGATGATTTAACATATAGTAAATTATGTGATTAAATATTATTGATAGAAGCAATAATAGCATGGACATTTAAAAAGTAATTTATGAATTATATATTAAAATTCAAATAAGAATTAACTTCTATATTTTGGCAACTAAACATATATGTATTTATAATGCCATAGTAGATCCAGAATGAAATCTTGGACCAATGATTGGGTTCTTCTTATATATTATCATATCCTTATATTTGAACCTTTCATTAGGTGTTTTGGTGGAAATATTACAAGGATGATTTTATGTCATTAATCCTTCTTTTCATTTAACTAAGATATATCCTTGTATATGTAGAATCATGTGAACCATGTTGATATTAATCAAAACTAGATACTCAATATTTTTGTACAAGAACTCACTAATAAGGTAATAATATAAAATTTTAGACAAATTTATAAATGCAACTATCTATGAATCTGATGATTAGCCCTTCAAGCCATATGTGGACACAAGTGAAATGCCTTCTTTAAACAAATGTTGACCTTTATGAACAGGTACATAAGTTATTGACTGTCAAAATGAGAAATGTTTGGAAATTGAATATAACTAAAAACCTCATCTTAGAATTAATACTTATGATTTCCTTAGATAAGAGTACATTAAATTAACTTAAAACAACATTAATGTTTGCTAGGGAAAATGAATAATAAATGGAGTAAACAAACTACCATGTTCCTTGAGCATGAAGTTGCAAAGACAAGGGTATTTTAGATGGATGAATTTTATATTAATATAAATTATGAATGTTTCTAAATTGGTTGTTAATTGGAAAGTTATAAAACCTCAAAGCAACTAATTACCAATTTTATTTAACAAGAATCATGTTTATCTTTGATCAAGTTATAGTCACAATTTTATTAACAATGGAGCTTAATTAGTTTTATTAAAGTACAAACCTAATTAGGGAGTTTTAAGTAAACCTCTTGTTGATATATTTATCTTAATTCACAACTTTTATTAAGTCCTTATTGGTTTCAGTTTAAAGGTAAGTTTGTAATGATCATGTAAGTAATCGTATCAATTCTTTACCTTTGGAATAAAGTTTATTGATGTATGACAAATAAGTTATCAAGATTTCTTTTTTTTTCACCAAGACTAAATCTTTATATACATTATTGATAGATCTTTTCTAGTTATGTTATGCAAAATTATGAATTGGTTAAATTGATGATCAAGCATCTTTTCTATACTTTACTTGCATTCTATTTTAAAGAAGTACCATTCCTTTGTTAATTTCTTTATCAGTGGTTGTTTAAGTTTTTCTTTCTACCAAATAGGTTAACTTTGTAAACAAACGTCCAAACTCAAACAAATCATAGTGTTCAATTTTTACAGTACCTCTGTATCATGTTTATGGGTAATGTTGTCACGTTGAACCAAGTACCTCACGCCTAACATAGCTGCAATAATGATGTCTAGGCATCGTCCCTCTAAATCATCAGGGAGTAATAAGGGACATGTTAAAGTTAAATCTGTAGGAAGGGAAAATCTCCTCAGATATCTCATTAAAAAGATTAACCAAAGGACGAGTGTATTGAAATAGTGTATGGTGATTACCATGATGCTCATTTAGAAAACCTTTCAAGCTATTAACATAAAATGAGGCTTATTGACATGCGGGTCTAAAATTGGAGATGACTTGTAAAATGTTACTTAGGGCAACTAATCTGAATCAGAAACCCTAGCTACTATATGCTCTCACCTCATCTTCGTGAACCTTGGTGATTAGGAAGCACTAGGGAATCAGGAATGGACTTAGTCACGAAATTACCTAATTTGGCTTGAGGAAGTAAAATAGATTTCATGAACAGGCACCTAATAGGGATTCCTCCACACTAGGACTAACTACCAAACACTCCTTTAGTTGTTTGTGTTAGTGGACTAATTTCCATCTCTATTACACTGAGTGGGTGGCACATGATGAAGAACTATCTAGGGCAGGGAATAATGCTAGAAAGGGCTAGATACCCACTCACAGTTGCATCAAACATAGTGCAAAATAGAACTACATATTCGCATTCCCCATTTTAGTCGCATCCAAAGGAGGGGGCCTTGATCCCGTGGATACAAGGTATGTAGACAGTCTAGATGGTGAAGGATGCACCCAGTACTCAGGTCCCCCAAATGTAGGGTGTTCTTTATAGTTACCGTGTAGTGATTTCTGAGTCATGTTAACATGAGATTGTCTAGTTAGTTTTGTGCAGATGATAAGGATACAAGTCACTAGGGAGAAAGCAAGTTGTCAAAAGTGAATATAGGATGTAACGAAGAACTTAAGGTATGTATGATCCATTGTTCTTATAGGTTATCTTGTGTAATGTACTCTCTCTTCACCAGATTTAAAATTGATCTTTTAGAACTTGATGATTTTACAAAGCTAAGCTCAAGTTCATCTCATTTCTATAACATACATAGAAAAATTTCACATTTCCTACATATGTTAGATCAAAAATTTTATTTCCTTAGTATTTTCAAATTTAGACATAGTATTATTTTGTTAAGGATGAGTCAAGTCCTTACATGTGGTATCAGAGAAGAGGCTCAAAAACTAGGGCTAGAGGTCCGCTAACTTAAAGTATGGAAAGAATTAATATATAAGGTGATATAATATGACATTAATGATATTCCTTCTCTTGCGATTTAATGATTATCTAGTTATTGATAAACGTGGAGAGAAACATGCAAAGAGAAGGAAATGGTAAGGCCGTAGATAAACCATCCCTAGAGGGTGAGGTGGATAATTTGATGTTAGTGATAGTATGTGTAATGGCACAACATTATTTGGGTACATGACAACTGTGAGACTTGTGGATTCTCTTAATCGATATTTTCATAATACTATGCCCTGGGTTGTGTGGGGGCATGTGCCTATTCATATGGATTTTCAATATAGAAAGATAATAAGGTTGTTTCAAGTTGTGAAGGGAATGCTTAATGTGACATGGTGATTTATTAGATGATTTGAGACCACTGTATGATTTATCTCTTTTAGTGATAGAAGTCCACTGAATTCCCCTATTAGGTGGCCTTGTTGTAAGCCTACATGGTGATTGTAATGTGCAAATTTCATAAGATTGTTGGATTATTTTTTCTTGTGTTAAAGGTTTTACTTAAATGTTAAGCCATTAGTGTTTTGTTTCCTTTGGCTAATTAGTTATTTTAATTCTGAGATGGTCCTTTTTCCTCAAGGACTTGTTCTTTGTTAAACTTGGGATGTTGCAATGGTTGCTATCTTTGATCTTCACTTCTTCTTGGCTTGTTTTATTGTATTCTACTTAAGGATTTAACTTATGAACTTGTTTTACTTAGTCCTTCATGATTTGAGGCATTTTATTGTTGTAACTCCTGGCATGTGTGGAGTAATGTGATTTATGTAAACTGTCATGTTCAGGAGGGGGCCCTGGCAAGTTGTATGGTGGAGTAGGTCACCTGGCAGATTCTATTGTGAGGATGGGGGTGCAAATGGGGCTAGTATGGGATAGTCATAATCCATCCATCCCCCCTAGATCTATAAGTGTGTTTCTTGCATACCTTCCTCTTGGAGGATAACACCTTAAATGAATGCGAGCAAGGTATCAGGAAATGTGAGGGGTCCTTCCATCTTTCTTTTTTTAGTTACTTGGCACTAAGGTATTAATGATATTGGTTTTATGGCTAACTAGATGAGTACTATAAATTGATGTCATGGACTCCTAGCTTGGGAAGCTACTATCAATTTTGGGATGCTAGCACTACTTTTGGGTAACAAGCCCTAAGGTGGCACCAATTGATGTGACAGTTGTGAAGAGAGAGATGGATGGAAAGTTGGAAGAGTTGTTGATGTGTCAGTCTCTACAAATAGGCATGCATGACAACTAGAATTGTTGCCTTTCACTTGAGTGTTGATGTGTGTGCTTGAGCATGTATTTATTTTAAGTGTAATATGATATTAGAATAATAGAAGTCTCCTTGTACTCAAAAGAATCCCCAGGGTGGATTAATTGTACCTACCTTTTTCAAAATTGAGGTGTGTACAAGTCAATATTGTGTATCCCCTAGTTGACATCCTCAGCATAGTGCTTAGCAGACTGTGGTCTCATGGAAGTGACTCATGGACCTATGTTGATCTCAAAGGAGTCAAAAGTCTCTGGCCAGAGCATAATGATTCATGTCCTATTTAGCCCATATGGCTATTGTGTTTACCTATTGGATAAAGTTTTGATCCGTTTGACTAGTATAGGCCCGTTTGGCCATTATTTTGGAAGGAGAATTGTGCGAAATCAAAAGGTGTAATTCAAAGTTGTTGGAAAAGATAGAGGAACTAGGAGAAGAAAATTATGATGCCCTTGAAGAGGACCTAAAAAATGCAAGAAGGAGAAATGAAGAAGTGGAAGCAGAGTTGACATTGTTTGAAGATATTGAAGAGAGTTTTGAAGAGTTGGAAGGTGGAACAGAGGAATAGAGATCTAGAAGGAGGTTTGAAAGAATTGAAAATGGAGAATAGTTTACAAAAGAGTGAAATGGCAGGATTCGAAGAACATGTTAATTAGTTGGAGAAGTCAATTATAGCTCGCAGAGAAGAAAATGAAAAGCTAAGATCTAATCTTGAAATTTGTGTTGAGTGATGTTGCCGAAGCTTCTTTAGAAAGTGAAAGTAAATATAACAGTGCGACTGAACCATATTTATTGAAAAGTGATAGGGTCTGTTAGACCTGGTTCCATATGAACCAGTTTACCTAAAGGACAAAAGATCCTGGTTAGCTTCATTTTAATATGTCTCATTTTGGACACTTTAGCCAGATTGGCTAATTGAACTTCCTGAGTACTCAGATTGACTAAGATAATATAAATTCTTTTAAACTATGGTGGTGTATCATTTCTCTGGGATTCTAACACATGTTGGAGCAAACTTCAAATGTAACTAGAAATTTTGATAATGATGGATTACCAAGGGAGAATCTATGAACCTAAATTTTTTGTTTTTTTACCGAGCTTAGAAAGTTGATTCTAAGGTTTTATTATCTTTGATGATGAAATTTTAAAGTGAATTGCAAGCATGAAGGATCAAGGTCATTGTAATAGCATTAAAGGAGGTTTTAAAATGAGAGAAAATTAAGGATATAAACAATAAGATCAGATAGTTGAACTTTGATTTTGGTACAATTTTCATTATGATCAAGTATGGATGAAAAAAAAGGGGAACAATAAATGTGACCCTCCTATGCAAAGAGAAACTAGTTAACTTAAAGGTGGATTAGAAAGATAACTTGGTATAAAGGAAGAAAATTTATTTAATGACATTTTGGATATGTTGACTTTGGATAGGAATAGTTATATCTATGAGTATTTTATTCTCTATGAAAGGAAATGGTCAGAAACCAAAGTAAGGAGCAAGTGTACTTAGGTTTATTGTGAATGGACTAAGGCAAGAGCATTCTTAGATGGAAATGAATCTCCTCAAGAGACGTTAGAAAATAATAATATTCTGATCCTCACATTGATATGATAATAATTTGGCATCTTGACATTGAAATCTATTTTGGAAGACTTTCATTTGCTCTTGAGTATACCACTCTAATGATGAATCCCTAAGCATGGGGATGTTTTACTTTGATTAATTTACATGTGGAGTTCATGATAATTGTTGATGCATAAATATGTGGGTTTAATCCAGCAGCAACATGGGAAACTCTGAGATGTGGGACTGCTCCTTAGAGTGACCTCAAGATTTTAAGGAAGCTGGCTCTTCCATTCTTTCAGTGGGGTTTGGGAAAATGTTAGAAATAAAATTAGATTGTAGAAAACAAATGCCTAAATCTAAGGTGATCCGTTGGATTAAAAACTTAGTTTGCATAGTGTTAACCTTTAAGGATTTAACTGGAAATTAAAGAGCATCAATGCATGGTTAAAACTAGTTTGTAAATAGATTAAACAAAGGTAGAATAAAAAGAGAAATTAGAAACAAGAAACAAAGACACTCAATGCACAGAACACCATCTCATTATTTTAATAACAACAAGTTACAGAGGCAAAATTTGCTGAACAAAAATAACTATCACATTCTCATAAAGAAATAATTGCTAAGGTAAAAAGAAATAACTGCAGTCTGCTGCTCTAAAATCTGATTTAAAAACTATGGAACTCTAAATGTATCCAACTCCCTGACCCGGATCTGGCTTATTTGTAGTCTAAAAAACCCAAACAAAAATACCTCAACAGCCTTAACTGAAAATCTGCAACTAACTCCATAGAATCTGACATAAATTTTGGCAACTAACTATAAATCTCAACTGAACTGGCTATATCTCCATGGATGAAAAATGCATCTGTGTGAGAAAGAAAATCTCCTGCCACTATCTCTCCATTTAATTGCCAGTGAAAATGAAATGGCTGCACATATTAATTAGGGTTTCACTTTTGTTGTTTCCTATGAAAAAGAAAATCATTAAAATAGAATTTTAATGAAGCCTCACTTTATTAGTTTGTTGTGGCTTTTAAAATCTAAGACACTTTTCAAAAATAAAGCATTTAAGATTTACATGGGAAAGAGGGCCCCACCAAACTTAATAAGTTTTAATATAAAAAAAATGAAACAAATCAGGCACTTAGACATTCCCATGACTCTCCATTAGATACATTTATCAAATAAAATAAAACCATGTTTATTTGCACTCTGCTTGTGCCACGTGGGGAAGTCCGCTTTCATTTTTTTGTTCCTTTACAATGCTTGAGCCACGTGCTTGATTTTGAATGTTTCTCTTGGTCCTTTGCATAAGCTGTTGAAATAGAAGTGGATGCATAAAACTTAGGGTTGCCTCTTGTCTCTTGTGAGAAGTTAAAAATGAGAGCCACTTATATAGTTTCACTTTATTTCATAAGGTTTCAACTTGATGGCTGCTAGGACCCACCATTTTAATTCTTATTTTTAATAAAACTCTCACTTCCCATGTCTTTTAAATGAAACAAGTTTAATAAAGCACATAGCTTTATGTAACAGCCCCACCATTTAATTCTTCATTTCTTTTTTAACTCTTTAAAGGTATCCCTAACATATGAAGCATTAAATAAAATGAAACAATCATTTATTTACTGCCTTCGAGTTGCTTCATGTGGCTGTCTCCACTACTTTCCTTTTCCTCGCTTTGTAGCGCTTCACCCACGTGGTGCACTCCACATCATTTTTTAGCTTCTCTTCATTGCCTTCCACTTTTGACATTTGTTAGCCTTCGTTTCTTTCTTTATCTACTCCTATGACTCCATGTGATGTATTTATTAAAATACAACAAAACATTTTATTTTTCTATGCTCGGCTTAAGCCATGTGGGGAAATCTGCATTATTTTTCTTTTTCCCCTAAATCTTCTACTGCTGCCATCTATCAAGCTCTGCTACCTTGTTGAGTTGCTCTCTTATTTTTTCTAAGCCATTAGATTTCTTTGTATCAATGGTTGTGTGCATCATAATTTTCAAAAATAGTTTTCAAAAAATGGTGTGTAATATTACACAACAGTTCTTGGTGACAAGCTGGGCAAGTGAGCCTGCTCACTTTGAACCCATAATTTTTGGCTTCACATATCAGTGCCTTATCCATTGGGCATAGAGTCACATTACTCTAAAACTGAAACATCATGAAACTAAGACACCGAATTACTGAGACTAAAGCATGTTTGAACCACAAACCACATATTCTTATGGAAGCAACCAACATTATTGAAAATAAAACTAACTGAACTTAAACTAATGCTACTGTTGTAGTAATTATTCTGAAAACTGGAACTAATTATTGACATATTGAACTTATAGGAATATGCCCATTCACGAGAGTAGCAAAATAACTACCACATCTGATAATGTTGCTCCAATGAATCTTCATCAAATTGAAAATGAACCAGACAAACTGTATGAAGAAATATAATAAGATTTTGTACCTTTTTACTTTTATACACTCCGAAGAGTCTTTCGTTGCTTCAAAACACCAGTCATGCTGATCAACATGTTGTTCCTGCATTAGTGGAGGACAGGGAGGGAAAATAAAACACTAAAACTCTTTCCTCTATTTGCATCTGAAATATTCTACCAACAAAACTTCTTGTTGTAGTAATTATTCTGAAAACTGGAACTAATTATTGACATATTGAACTTATAGGAATATGCCCATTCACGAGAGTAGCAAAATAACTACCACATCTGATAATATTGCTCCAATGAATCTTCACCAAATTGAAAATGAACCAGACAAACTGTATGAAGAAATATAATAAGATTTTGTACCTTTTTACTTTTATACACTCTGAAGAGTCTTTCGTTGCTTCAAAACACCAGTCATGTTGATCAACATGTTGTCCCTGCATTAGTGGAGGACAGGGAGGGAAAATAAAACACTAAAACTCTTTCCTCTATTTGCATCTGAAATGTTCTGCCAACAAAACTTCTTTGATGACTTCTTTTGCTAACTCTTCATCCGAATGATGATCCATGATAGCATCAAGATCAAGCTGACATGTGACAAAATTGTCTAGAATAATCTTAAATCTGACTGAGATTCCTCTGTGCAAGAAGAAAGGTGTAGAATCTAACTTAGTTTGTGACATCATATGTAGCTCCATATGGTGGCAAATGTCTCTCTGGATCTCATCATCTTGTAGAGGTGGAACTTCATCAAGAAGAAGACAATAATCATTTGCAAGAATGGAGAATAGATCATCTCTTGCATCTACCTTTTCTTTAAGATTTTCCTCATAATCTGCTATAAGAGGCTTTGTAAATGAACCATGCATATGCTCAATAGCAGGATCTTCCAAATCAAAAATCTGATAACCTTGTTGCAAAATCAAGAATAAATCTTCATTATAGTCAAAATGTTGCTCATGCAGCTCTGTAGTATCTTCATCAAGATTTGAAACTTCCTTTGCAACCTTCTCTTCAAGATTAGGCACAGACTATTCATAACTGTTTATCCAATACTTTTAAGCTTCAAAGCCCTTCTTGGAGTATTTTTTAGCTTCTAGAAACATCACCTCATCATTAACTTTTGAATCTTCCTCATTACTTGAATAAAATCTTGAATCACATGTTGCCACAGGTGCTTCATGATCAAGATCATAAGAATATACTGAAAAAATAGGAGCCACCACCTTGCTTTTATCTTGTCCTTCAAAACCTGATTCCTCCTTAATATCAAAGTGACAGAGAACATGATCTATGACCTCAATGGGCTGATCTGTAGCTACATAACCTTGTAATGCATGATTTTGAAAATTATTGGGTCTTTTATGGCTATATCCGGTTTGCTGCTCATACAAAACTAGGGGTGTAAAAATTGGATCAGCATTATACATGGCTTGATATTTTAATTCATTCAGTTCATGGGAGAGGACTCTTATCAGTTCTTTCATAGCACTCATCTCCTCATGATTTGACAAACCAGCAGGGAGGGTGGGTGGATTAGAATAGGCATGCATTTGAATGCAAGAAAGAGTTTGAGACAGGTTATTTGGATGAGTCATCAGTTGTTTAAAAGGTAGAGGAGGTAATTTACTAGACATTATGAGATTACTTTCAACCTTAATAGCAAGATGATATGACTGAGGAAGGGTTTCACCTCCTAAGGATTGTATTATGACAGAGATCTTAGGGTCTAAAGCCTTTAAATAGTAAAGAAATATAAAAATTGGGGATGACATGATATCAATAGAGAATTTCTTCCATATCTTATCAAATCTTGAATTGAAATCATGTATGGGTTCCATAGAATGCCTCTTAATGGTGATGAGGTTATGGGTAAGAGTGCTGACATCTGTCCTTTCTCTGAACTAATTGTAGATGAGCCCACCAAGCTGATCCCATCCAATGATTGAACCAGGCTGCAAGCTTCTGTACCATTCTTTTTCTTTGCCTTTGAGGGAAGATGCCAGCAATAAGAGAGCATGATTCTCAGTTGTGACATTGTGGATGGAGCATAAACTTGCAACATTTTGAATGTGATCTACAGGGCAAACTAAACCATGTCCAAGAAAGTAAGGTAATGCCTTCCAAGCTATGTCAAAAACTTGACCATGCTGCTAAAAAACAAGAGGACTAGAATTTCAAGTCACAAAGGGTAGATCTCTGACTATATTCAGATGTACATATATACCAAGGGCTGCCATGATCTGCAAGTGCAAAGATCTGAGAAAGATCCTTCAATAGAGTCGCTAAATGGATGACTCATGCTCCTATGAGCAGATATTTCTGTGATTTACCATCAACACCACAAATACAAGGCAAAGATTCACTAAAAACAAAGACCCAAGTCCTTGGATCCAGTCCCACCATGGTCGCCAAAAATTGTTGATGCATAAATCTGTGGGTTTAATCTAGCAGCAACATGGGAAACTCTGAGACGTGGGATTGCTCCTCAAAGTGACCTCTAAATTTTAAGGAAATTGGCTCTTCCATTCTTTCAATGGGGTTTGGGAAAAGGTTAGAAAGAAAACTAGATTGCAAAAAACAAATGCCTAAATCTAAGGCAATTCGTCAAATTAAACACTCAGTTTGCACAGTGTTAACCTTTAAGGATTTACCTAGAAATTAAAGAGCATCAATGCATGGTTAAAACCAGTTTGTAAATAGATTAAACAAAGGTAGAATAAATAGAGAAATTAGAAACAAGAAATAGAGACACTCATATGCACAAAACACCATCTCATTATATTAATAACAACAAGTTATAGAGGCAAAAGTTGCTGCACAAAAACAACTATTACATTCTCATAAAGAAATAATTGCTAAGGAAAAAAGAAATAACTATTGTCTGCTACTCTAAAATTTGATTTGAAAACTATGGAACTCTAAATGTATCCAACTCCCTGACCCAGATCTGGCTTATTTGTAGTCTGAAAAACCCAAACAAAAATAACTCAACGGCCTCAACTAAAAATCTGCAACTAACTCCATAGAATCTGGCATAAAATCTGGCAATTAACTATAAATCTCAATTGAACTGGCTGTATCTCCATGGCTAAAAAATGCATCTGTGTGAGAAAGAAAATCTCCTTCCACTATCTCTCCATTTAATTACCGGTGTAAATGAAATGGCTACACATATTATTTAGGGTTTCACTTTTGTTGTTTCCCGTGAAAAAGAAAATCATTAAAATAGAATTTTAATGAAGCCTCACTTTATTAGTCTGCTGTGGCTTTTAAAATCTAAGACACTTTTCAAAAATAAAGCATTTAAGCTTTACATGGGAAAGAGGGCCCCACCAAACTTAATAAGTTTTAATATAAAAAAAATGAAACAAATTGGGCACTTAGACATTCCCGTGACTCTCTATTTGATACATTTATCAAATAAAATAAAACCATGTTTATCTGTACTCTACTTGTGCCACGTGGGGAAGTCCGCTTTTAGTTTTTTGTTCCTTTGCAATGCTTGAGCCACATGCTTGATTCCAAATGTTTCTCTTGGTCCTTTGCATAAGCCGTTGAAATAGAAGTAGATACATAAAACTTAGGGTTGCCTCTTGTCTCCTGTGAGAAGTTAAAAATGAGAGCCACTTAAATAGTTTCACTTTATTTCATAAGGTTTCAACTTGATGGCTGCTGGGACCCACCATTGTAATTTTTATTTTTAATAAAACTCTCACTTCCCATGTCTTTTAAATGAAACAAGTTTAATAAAGCACATAGCTTTATGTAACAACCCCACCTTTTAATTTTTCATTTCTCTTTTAACTCTTTAAAGTTATCCCTAACATATGATGCATTAAATATAATGAAACAATCATTTATTTACTACCTTCAAGTTGCTTCACGGGGCTGTCTCTGCTACTTTCTTTTTCCTCACTTTGCAGTGCTTCACCCACGTGGTGCACTCCACATCATTTTTTAGCTTCTCTTCATTGCCTTCCACTTTTGACACCCGGCAGCCTCCGCTGCTTTCTTTATCTACTCATGTGACTCCATGTGATGTATTTATTAAAATGCAACAAAACATTTTATTTTTCTATGCTCAGCTTGAGCCACATGGGGAAGTCTGCATTATTTTTCCTTTTCCCCTAAAGCTTCTATTTCTGCCATCTATCAAGTTCTGTTGCCTTGTTGACTTGCTCTCTTATTTTTTTTCTGAGCCGTTAGATTTCTTTGTATCAACGGTTTCTATGCATCATAATTTTCAAAAATGGTTTTCAATAAATGGTGTGTAATATTACACAACAATAATGACACATGTTTGATTTAATGGCTCCACTCTACGCTAATTGTGGAGAATTTATATTATGATGATAATGTGCTTAATGATGACACTATTTCAAGTTAGATTTATTCCTTGATTTTTAGACACTTATTCACTTATTGTTGCATTTAAAAGGCTCCTAAAGATAATTATGAGGAAGGTACTTGCATGATGAATTAATGATTAAAAAATGTCATCTTTGGTAACTTATGATCACTACATGATTAATCTTAATGATTTATTACTTTAATTTGCTTTTCAGTACATTGTGATGAATTGTTGCATACCAACATGACAATGTTAGAAGTATGACTAAACAACACCATGACTAACATCATAACATGATGTGTCTAACAACCTCTGCAAGTGTTTATCCTAGACACATGAAAATTTCAACGAATGAGTATACTAGAATAATCAACATTCCTAACTAGAAGAAAAGCTGCAAGGATATGCTCAATCAGGTTTGAAAAGTTAAAGTAGTTTCTTAAACTCACATTGTTATGATAATACATGGATACTTTATCATTTTTTAACCTAGTAGAATTTTGATTTATATTTATGAACTATAGTCAGTGATGTTTTGCATTAGGATGATGCAAAGTTTTAGGGGGGAAGTATGTCATGAACCGCTTCTACCCCTCGAACATATTTTATGATACTTAGAGTTTCAAGTTTGATTAGAGTTATCATATCATACTATGCATAATTAATTACTTTTTACTTTGATGTTTAATGGTATGAATTTTGTTATACTAACACACATAAAAGGATATTAATGACCCTTCTAAATAATGTCATGTCATCAAAAAAAATAATAATAACAATAAATAAATTTGTATTTGACACAATTTAGAATTTTAAACAAATAAACTAAATTAAAAAAAGTACTCTTCTAGAAATTCAACTTGCTTCATTCCAGGTCAATTTTCAATGATATCATTTATTGATTAAATGAAGATTTCCACATGAATATATTGCAAATTAGAAAATTGAAATAAGGCATTTAATTGGCTAGACTTGACCCCAATGACCCAATCTTCCACCATGTGCTTAGACTTGACTCCAAAGTCTTCCAAAATTTCCATGCCATGTGTTTGGAAAATAATGGCCTGGACAAGGATTGAATTTTTTATAAATAGCCATTGAAAGGTGAGGGAAGACACACTTGGCTCTTGGTTGGATTGCTGGAACAATCTATAAGAGTAACCTCCTCTCCTTAATTTTATTCCTTTCTTTTATGAATATTGATCATAGTTATTGTCAAGATGATTTTATGCATCTTTCATTTCTATTTAGTTTTGAGCTCATTTTGATGGAATATTTTGCTAAATTTGGTTCATGAATCGAATATTCTCACTTAATTATTATTTGTAATAGTTATCTAGCCTAGATTAAACTACAAACAAACCTTATTGCAATCTAAAATCAGTCAAAAGAGAATTTGTGCAATAGCTTTTGTATGAATTTTAATCACAATTTAAAAGCATTCAAGAAAGAATTCATGCTTAAGTTTTTGTGAAGGCTTTAGTGATTGGAAGTGGCACTTGCAACTACAACATATGAAAATTTCCCTCACCATCAGGCAGGGTTGGAAATCCATACTGTTGATAATTGAGAGGGGGGGTGAATCAGTTATCTTAATTAATTCAACTTTCTGTTCTTCTTTAACAACTAGTGCAGCATCAAAGCAAATAAGCATTCATAATCATGAGAGAAGAAATAAAGTCAAGATAAATAACACAATGATTTTGATGTGGAAAACCCTGTTAAGGGAAAAACCATGGGGTGACTAACCCAAGGTTGTATTCTCTGTTAAAAGAATAAGATGGTACAAAATGGCACTTGCCAATTAGGGCTCACTGCCTGAGCTCACTACTCACAAGAGGCTCACTGACTACAATAGTTTATACAAGGAAAATATATACTTGAACTAATGAGATGCATCCATATATGCTGAGGTTTAGTTCTGGTTAGGCTCAATACACTGATCTACTGCACTTCATTCTTCCTCTTCTTTGGTACTGATGTCCTGTCACATACCAGACCTACCTTACTACTTCCACACTACTCTTCTTCTTTTAATCACACCCTTCAACCACACGACACACCTTCATACTGAAATCAATCTGGTATATATATCTGCACCAAGGATTTCATCCACTTTCTAGTCGACATCCAAAATACTTACTATTTTCCCAAACTCTTGGTCTGTCGATTGAATTCTTTCTTATCAAGTGATGCGTATCAAAGAGATGCTCATAGAAGTCATCAATCATGTCATCCAATCATGAATGATACCTTAGTAAGCTTGATCACCATCAATATCTCATCCGGATCAAGGTTTGATGCTCTGCCAGTTAGTTCTTCCTCAATCTACTCTGCCAAACAGGAAACCAATACTTAGGTGCCTATATCTCTTCACTCTTTCATCACCGGAAGCTCAATCCCTGGAATCTATCAGTCAAGGTATTCCTCTTGACTTCCCCAAGTCCACACTTTACTAAGATACTTCCTTTGAGAGATCTGGACCTGACTGTCGGACCTTGCCACATGCTCTGTTCTTGCTTACCAAACCACAACACTCTTCAATCTGACTTCCGGTATAGGCACACCATGTCCTATGAATGTGTAGGATGAATTTTGTTGCCATCAATGACAACAATCATGAACCCACAATGTGTCTCTTGCCAACAATCTCCCCCTTTGGCATTGATGGCAACACTTAGTGAAAAATGACTAAGTGTTATACTACACTCCCCCTTGGTTGATGCTTTGTTCTAATGTACACTTTACCAAAGCTCCCCCTTAGTTGGATTCCACATTTTTCACTGCTCCTCACTCCCCCTTTGACATCAATGGCAAAGGGTAGGGTCCGCACACCAAAATTTTCAAAAATAGTCTATACATATCTGCATAAGTGTATATACAAGTTGTACTTACATGTACTTAAGTATGTCTAAAAAAGTATTCTTCAACTGTATAACTTATGTAGCCCAACTCTACTTCATCCTGTCCAAAATTGAGATGTGACCACTCAACAGGAATGCAAACGCTTCTGCCTTCTTAAGATCTGTCGGATCATTGGTCTGGGTTGTGGCCTAAGCATCAGTTAGGGTGTCATGCATGGCCTCTAACTTAGGGATGATGATCCCTCTAAGTTCACTCAACCTATTTATTCTATTTTTCTTCTCCTTCTCAAGCTTCTTTATTTCATCTATGATTGCAATAGTCTTATACTCTTGATTTACTATAGAGGAGGAGAGAGGATCAAAGCTTTGAGATAAACTTAACAATTTATCCTCTTGCTCTTTTACTTTCTTCTCAATATCCTTGGTCACTTTAGGCCAAGATAAACAAAATTTATAGATATCTCCACCATCTTTAAGAGCATTTTCCAAGCTCTTTATTCCAATATCCATAACTCTCCTATCATTTGTTATTAGACCCTGTACTTCAGAGAATCTTTTTCCCAGAAACTCCTTCCGGACCTTTTCTTCTGCTGACTTCTCTAAGGAATCAAAATGCATATGAACAAAATTTACAAGAGACTTTAGATTACCAGATGTGGAGGCCAAAGGATCCTTTTGGAAGGATGGCATGATCTTCTCCAATACACCGGATGCAGCTTCTATGAGCTCACAGTCTTCCATGTGAGACTTCAGGAGTTTTTCTTTTGCCTTTGCTTGAGTAAAGGATGCTAGCTTCCTGGTTTGAACCAGGGAGAGGGAATCAAAATTGAATGGACCTTGAAGAAGTTCTAGTTCATCAAATTCTATCATCTCTTTGGTTAAGAAATCTTTGACTGCTTCTGCTGTGTCTCTTGAGGGTGACAGGGTTTTCTCCCCTTCTGCAGTCTTAGCACTGTCATCTGTGGTCTTCTCTATTTGACCTTCTTCACTTCCCTTTACTAGTTCTTCTTGACTGATGCTCTCTTCTTTTCTTTCTTCTCCTTTAGTTCCAGAGTATGCAAGAGGATCCGGAAGAGAAGTGTCTTCTTCTTCATGAACTTCCTCTTCCGAAGCAGAGGAATCTAAGTCTTTAGCTTTCTCTTCAGTTGTCTCATTTGCCTCTTCTGCCACTGTCTCAGTAGATTCTTCTTTGTCATCCATGGCTGAGGGATCATCACCTAAGTCCTCTATAATAGGAATATTGAATCTTTTGTATGCATTTTGAAGGATGTCTTTTGTTTCTTTGGCCACCTTGTCAGTTTCTCCAAGCATAAGTTGATTCATCCTAGCTTTGCTCCGGAACTCATCCTTGCAATCTTTTAAGATCATATTCTTTTGCTTAGGAGTGATGGAAGGATAGAGCTGAATGGCTATCTATTCCCGGATCTCCATATCCTTTGCTTTAGCATTATTCTTTCTGATTTAAAGTTCCTTCTCAAGGGTTTTAGGAATTAGAGATATGATTTTGATGAAATCTTTGTTGTAGATATTCAGATACCTGACTATGGCATCTTCCATGATCTTCTGGTCAGCTTCACTACATTCATCATAGAATTCTGTTAATATTTTTAGGTTTCCATCCACAGTAATTTCCTTGATGATATCATCAAGAGTAGGCTTCTCAACACTTTTATCTATCTTTTCTTCTTCCTTGTCTAGACCGGTAGAGGATTCTGTTGGATCTAGGGCATACAACTGAGAGGGGGGGGTGAATCAGTTGTATAGAACTTGTTCTATTTCAAACACTTTATTCTCTGTTGTTAGTTAGCAACATATCAAATAATCATTCATGGAAGCATAATACATAAACATAAGAGTAGATAAGCATCAACACATTGAACACCAAGATTTTGACGTGGAAAACCCGGTTAAGGGAAAAACCACGGGGTGATTAACCCAAGAATTATTCTCTGTTAGAAGAATAAAGAAAAATGAATGGCACATGCCAATAAGGACTCACTGCCTGAGCACACTGCTCACAAAGAGGCCCACTGCCTACAAGGAGACACACTGTCTACAAAGTGATAAAAATCATAGTCTTGAACTGGAGAATGACATCTCTACCATGTCCGGATCAGTTCCAATTAAGCCCAACAATCTCTGCTCTGCCTTTCTCACCTTTCTTCGCTATATCATGCTCATCTTCACACACACTGAAATGAATTCACAAATCATTATTTATACAAGACATCGACTTAGGAACAAGCATCTAAGTCGGCAAACAACCATAGGAGTATCCGCAAGATGGATAACACATCCGGTCGGCCATCACAAGAACATTCGCAGGATGAACAACTCATCCGGTCGGCTAAACAGAGCAATAACTTCATCCGGAAGAATAACTTCAATTCCGGGCTCTACCATCAATGCAGACCAACAACACAACCTAAACATGATCCAAGAACCTTCACAAGCCTGTCTGAATGTCCGGATACATCCGCACTTCCTCTGCTTACTGGGATCTCTTGTCTTCCTCATCCGGAACTTCAAGAACACAGTCTGTCGCTAATGTCATAATGCAAGAGGTACTTCCGGACCTCGAAATCATACACAAATCAGGATGATTCATCACAAGGACATCTCAAACACTCCTTCCAATCCGCAGATTATGATAATATAATTCCGGACCTCACCGGACCTTTTTGTGATCCTCTGTCACCTCCGGATACATGCCGGACCCGGTTCTATACCGGCAGCCACAACTCCTTCCGATCTTCATGCGGACCTCTGAAATCTTAACTGTAACATCTCAAGACTCATATCTACTAACCCTTTAATCCGCATCCTCCGGCTCTCAACCTATACAGTACATTTACCTTCTTCTCATCACTGTTCTTCACTGTTCCTGACTGAGGCTAATTTTCTTAATATCCTCAGCACAAAGCTCATCAAATCCTTCTTGTCAATGCAGTATGAGTATGTTGACATCAATGACAACACTGGCTCACCTCATACTTGCAACAATCTCCCCCTTTGTCATTGATGGCAACATATGATGTGAAAAACCATCAAGACAAGAAATTCTCTTTTCTGTCACAGCTCCCCCTATCAACAACAACTCTTCACATGTCTTCCTTTGCTGCTCCCCCTTTGATCATCAACCACTTGTTTTTCACATGTCTTCTCTCCCCCTTTGACATCAATGGCAAAGGGCTCATACTTGCAACTCTCATGCATCAGAATAATACCAGCTGCTCCCCCTTAGTTGCAGCTCCCCATTAGTCCGGATCACAAGATATGACTGTGATAGCCACCGGACTGATGCACATCAGTGCATCTTAGTTCATCACCGGAGGGGCCATGACCCCTAACTTCTCCCGGAGATATTCAAAAGAGTCCTTGGGAAGAGGTTTTGTAAAGATATCTGCAATCTGATCCTTGGAGGGAACATACTCCAATCTGACTTCTTCCTTGTTTACTTGTTCTCTTAAAAAGTGAAATTTGATAGATATGTGCTTAGTCTTAGAATGCAATACCGGATTCTTGGAAATATTAATTGCACTTGAATTATCACAGAAAATTGTAATAGGCTCCTCATATTCAACTTTGATGTCTCTTAGCATCTGCTTCATCCACAAGATTTGAGTGCAACTACCTGCTGCTGCAATGTATTCTGCTTCAGTTGTAGACAGAGATATTGCATCTTGTTTCTTGCTTAGCCAAGAAACCAATCTCTTCCCCAAAAAGAATGCTCCACCACTAGTGCTCTTCCAGTCATCCACATCTCCTGCCCAATCTGCATCTGTGTAAGCATGAAGAGAGAAATCTGGATCTCTAGGATACCATAGACCATACTCAACTGTTCCTTTCAAGTATCTAAAAATTCTTTTGATTGCCATAACATGAGATTCTCTAGGATCAGCCTGGAATCTTGCCACAAGACCAACAGCCTGCATTATATCTGGTCTAGTTTGAGTGAGATACAACAACCCACCAATCATTGATCTATACTTTGTCTGATCTGCCTTTGGAGAATCATCATCTTTGCTTAACTTACATCCGGTTGCCATAGGAGTGTTCATAGGCTTTGAGTCTTCCATACCAAATTTCTTTAACAATTCTTTCACATATTTTGTCTGAGAAATGAAGATCCCTTCTTTTGTTTGAGTAATTTGCAGACCCAAGAAGAAATTCATTTCACCAAGCATAGACATTTCAAACTCACTTTTCATCTGATTTGCAAAAGTTTTACACATACTATCTCTTCCTCCAAAAATGATATCATCCACAAACACTTCAACAATCAGAATGTTTTCATGATCAATTTTGAAATATAAGTTGCTGTCAGCGGTACCTTTGTTGAATCCAATCTGCACAAGATGCTTATCCAACCTTTCATACCATGCTCTTGGGGCTTGCTTCAATCCATACAAAGCTTTCTTCAACTTGCAGACCATATCATTATTATCAGACAATTGAAATCCATCCGGTTGTTCAATGTAAACTTCTTCTTCCAAATCACCATTTAGGAAGGCAGACTTGACATCCATCTGATATACCTTGAAGTCTTTGAAGGCAGCAAATGCAAGAAGTAATCTGACTGCTTCAATTCTTGCCACCGGAGCAAAAGTCTCTTCAAAGTCAATTCCTTCTATTTGAGAGTAGCCTTTGCAGACCAATCTAGCTTTGTTTCTGATTACTTCACCAGCTTCATTTAGTTTGTTCCGGAAGACCCACTTGGTTCCAATTACATTCCTGTCTCTAGGTCTGGGAACAAGATCCCAAGTATGATTTTTCTCAATTTGCATCAGTTCATCTTCCATTGCTTTGGTCCAGTTTTCATCATTGCAGGCTTCATTTATTGTTTTAGGTTCAATCTTTGAAATCAGACAACATTCATTCTGATCTTGAGCAATATTCCTTCTAGTTTGTACACCTTTGCTTCTGTCACCTATGATCTGATCTTCAGAGTGATTCAGTCTTACATACCTTGGAATTTTGGGAGTATCCAACACTGCTGTTTCTTGATCAGGCTCATTCAAACCTATCTCTTCTTCCTGATTTACCGGATCAGGCTGACTCTGTCTCACCGGAGAGGATTGAGGTCCTTGAACACTGTCTTGATCATCTTCATCAAACTCATAAAATCTTGAAGGCTTCTCAATTCCTTCATCAACCTTTACATTGGTGCTTTCTATCATCTTCCTCAATCTCTTATTGTAACACCGGTATGCTTTGCTTTGAGTGGAGTATCCCAAGAAAATTCCTTCATCACTTCTAGCATCAAACTTTCCTAGATCTTCATCTCTTTTAATATAGCACTTGCTACCAAATACTCTGAAATATTTCACAGTAGGAGTGATGCCAAACCAGAGTTCATAGGGGGTCTTACCGGTGTTGTTTCTGATTTGAACTCGATTGAGTGTGTAGACTGCAGTGCTGATAGCTTCTTTCCAAAACATTTGAGGAACATTTGCTTCCAACATCATTGTCCTAGCAGCTTCCTGGATGGTCCGGTTCTTTCTCTCAACTACTCCATTCTGCTGTGGAGTCTTAGGAGCAGACAACTGTCTCCTTATACCCTGTTTCTCACAAAAGTCAATGAATTCACCAGATGTAAATTCACCACCTCTATCAGACCTTAGACACTTTAGTTTCAATCCAGTTTGATTCTCCACCATAGCTTTGAAGATTTTGAACTTCTCAAAGGCTTCTGATTTTTCTTTTAGAAAGGTAACCCACATCATCCGGGAATGATCATCAATTAACAACATGAAATATCTATCACCTTGCAGACTCTTGATTCTTGTCGGACCACATAGATCAGTATGTACTAATTCCAACAATCCGGTAGAAGACTGATCTTTGCTTTTAAAAGAGACTCTGCTTTGTTTGCCTAACTGACATTCTTTACACACACTATTTGTAGGTTTTATCAACTTTGGAAGATCTCTCACAGCCTGAGTATTGCTTATTTTGATGATGTTATCAAAATTTACATGACACATTCTTCTATGCCATAACCAACTCTGATCAATTTGAACAAACAAACAACTTTTATTTGAACCAACCAGATGAAAGATGTTACCTCTTGTCTGAGTACCGGATGCAATTTCAGTTCCGGAGCTTGTAAAGATTTTGCATTTTCCATTCTTGAACCGGAGATCATAGCCTTTGTCCACTAACTGACCAACACTGAGAAGATTGTGCTTCAATCCTTCAACATACAGTACATTACCTGTTTTGCTCTTACCATCAAAGGAAATAGTTCCCCTACCTCTGATTCTGCCAGCAGAATTGTCACCAAACTTTACCATTCCTCCTTCATATCTTTCCAAGTCTAAGAACTTATTCTTGTCACCAGTCATATGGTGAGAACATCCACTGTCAATAACCCAATCATCCTTTTCTTCCACTTGAGCAGCTAAGGCTTTTTCAACAACTTTGTGATTGACAGATTCAGAGAGCATGGAATCTTCTTCCTTGATGGCTATAAACACCCACTCATTTCTGGATTTGTTTCCTGGTTCTGATTCATCATCTGTTACTCCTTCATTGTCATCTTCTTCATGAACATAATAGCAATTCTTTTGAAACCTTTGTCTGTGAGTATTAGATCTTGCAGATCTTTCCGGACATCTTGAGGCAAAATGACCAATCTTATTGCAGTTGAAACACTTAAAGGGTAGTTTTCCTTCATACTTACCGGATCCTCTTGGCAGTCTTTTTGCAATGAGGGCTTCAAGTTGAGCTGTTTCTGCTTCTTCTTCTTCCATGTCTCTTCTTGCTTGATCATACCATGACATTTTCCTTGATGAGTTTTCACCCGGATCAAATCTCGGTTTGCCTTTCACATAGGCACTGGCTTTGAAAGCAGATTCAGTCTTGGGTGGATCATCTCCAAACTCGGTCATTTCAAATGCAGCTAGTTTGCCAGCCAGTTGTTCTCTTGTGACAGTTGTGTGGGCTCTGAATTCATCAATGGCAGCAACTTTGATTTTGTAGGCAGCAGGAAGGGATCTTAGGATTTTGCAGACAATCTCATTTTCATCTAAAGTTCCACCAGCATTTCTGATTCCACATACTAGCTCATTTACTCTTGGCATAAAGGTAGTGATGTTTTCATCATCTCTCATTTTCAATCTTTCAAATTTCCCTTTCAGACTTTGCAACCTTGCACTTTTGACAAACTCATCTCCTTCATACAGAAGTTCCAGTTTAGTTAGGATCTCATATGCAGTTGGTAGGTCAATGACATTCGAGAGATCTGAGTCATTCAATGTGCTTAGAAGAGCTTCCTTGGTCCGCAGATTGTTTTCAGCTTCTGTGATTTCATTCAGAGTTGTCGGACCACCTTGTGGAGGTACATATGGTTTTGAAATCATACCCAGGTATGCTTTTCCCATGCATTCCAAGTGACACTTCATGCGACCTTTCCAGAGAGTGAAGTTGGTTCCATCGAACTTCGGACTATCCTTCTTGTATGACGACATCCTGGATCTCCTCAAGCGATTAAGCTCTTGTCAGAGGAACTTAGCTCTGATACCAATTGTTGGATCTAGGGCATACAACTGAGAGGGGGGGGGTGAATCAGTTGTATAGAACTTATTCTATTTCAAACACTTTATTCTCTGTTGTTAGTTAGCAGCATATCAAATAATCATTCATGGAAGCATAATACATAAACATAAGAGCAGATAAGCATCAACACATTGAACACCAAGATTTTGACGTGGAAAACCCGGTTAAGGGAAAAACCACGGGGTGATTAACCCAAGAATTATTCTCTGTTAGAAGAATAAAGAAAAATGAATGGCACATGCCAATAAGGGCTCACTGCCCGAGCACACTGCTCACAAAGAGGCCCACTGCCTACAAGGAGACACACTGTCTACAAAGTGATAAAAATCACAGTCTTGAACTGGAGAATGACATCTCTACCATGTCCGGATCAGTTCCAATTAAGCCCAACAATCTCTGCTCTGCCTTTCTCACCTTTCTTCGCTATATCATGCTCATCTTCACACACACTGAAATGAATTCACAAATCATTATTTATACAAGACATCGACTTAGGAACAAGCATCTAAGTCGGCAAACAACCATAGGAGTATCCGCAAGATGGATAACACATCCGGTCGGCCATCACAAGAACATTCGCAGGATGAACAACTCATCCGGTCGGCTAAACAGAGCAATAACTTCATCCGGAAGAATAACTTCAATTCCGGGCTCTACCATCAATGCGGACCAACAACACAACCTAAACATGATCCAAGAACCTTCACAAGCCTGTCTGAATGTCCGGATACATCCGCACTTCCTCTGCTTACTGGGATCTCTTGTCTTCCTCATCCGGAACTTCAAGAACACAGTCTGTCGCTAATGTCATAATGCAAGAGGTACTTCCGGACGTCGAAATCATACACAAATCAGGATGATTCATCACAAGGACATCTCAAACACTCCTTCCAATCCGCAGATTATGATAATATAATTCCGGACCTCACCGGACCTTTTTGTGATCCTCTGTCACCTCCGGATACATGCCGGACCCGGTTCTATACCGGCAGCCACAACTCCTTCCGATCTTCATGCGGACCTCTGAAATCTTAACTGTAACATCTCAAGACTCATATCTACTAACCCTTTAATCCGCATCCTCCGGCTCTCAACCTATACAGTACATTTACCTTCTTCTCATCACTGTTCTTCACTGTTCCTGACTGAGGCTAATTTTCTTAATATCCTCAGCACAAAGCTCATCAAATCCTTCTTGTCAATGCAGTATGAGTATGTTGACATCAATGACAACACTGGCTCACCTCATACTTGCAACAGATTCTCCAGATACTTTCTTCTTCTTCATCATCTTCTTGATCTCTTCATCAAATTATATCTCTTCATCATCTTTGAGGCTTGTTTATGATCTTGTAGCCTTTGTCTTTGTTCTCTTTTCTCCTTTACCGAATGATTTTGCTTCCAGTTTTGATGCCTTTGAGCTCTTAGCAGTGGCAGGTATAGAGCTCTTAGAGGATCTGGTTCGGGAGGGGGCTTCTACTAGAGTACTTTCCTTTTCTGCTTCTTCCTTTTCTTTCTCTACCCTTTCCATCTTTTCTCTGTTTGCATCAAGTGCCTCTTTTGATATGACATACCTTTTGGCAACATTCTCTACTTCTTTTCTCACTTTTCTCTTCATCTCTGGTTGTCTAAGCTCCACATGGATCTTCATACTTAGCTCTTCAAAGGTTCCAAACCTTTCTGCCTTAGGATCCTTGGGTTGACTAAGCATGTGTTGAACATGTAGCTCTACAATTTTCTCATCTACTTCATACCCCATTGGCATGATCCAGACTGTCCTTGGCTTTACTGCCTCCATTAGGCATTGATCAATTTCTACCATAAAGCATACTGTATCCTTATACTTTTCAACTAGAGATTGGGGAATTCTCTCTCTTGCTTGCATCATACTCTGAAAGTTCTTGAAATAGCCCCAGAGTGCTATATTTTGTGCCTTTGCATCACCAAGCCCATGTATATAATCTCTAATTTGAATGGCTATAGGTCTATCATTCTGCCAAACCCAACCACTGGATCTAGGAAGCTCATTCATGAAGTAGAAGAATAAACATAATATCAGCCCACCATACTTGAATGAGTTCTTGTCCTTTTTGATCTTTTGTAGGTTCTCCAACAGTTGGCTTAGAAGAAGTTCACAAAGATCATAGTCAGCATTTTCTTTTAGCATCTGATAAGCTGTATAAATTGTAGTTTTGGGTACTAAATTTTCCCTGCTAGAGTGATATATCTTGTAACCAATTGCAAATTTGATATCCGGATCAATGATATCTTTAATTGTCATTTCTCTCTTGTCAAATTTTGATCTGGTTGCCGCACTCACTGTCTAATTCTTGACAGATTTGAGAGCAGGTATCCCACTGGATGAGTACAATCTGGTAACTGCCCTAATGGCATCCTTGGTTATCTTGAATGGCCTTGTCAACCATATAAAGTTATCATGCATTCTACTTAGAACATATCGGACCCATTCATCTTCTACAAAATAGGGGAAATGAATGCATTGTGCAAAATGTTTGTCCCAGATAGCCTTATACTGGGCTTTGAGTTCAAATGAGTCATCTATTAACTGATTGTGAAAGATGTCTATCAGCTTGGATTCCCCAAAATCTTCATTGTTCGCATGAATATATGCCCTAACGTCTTCAACATGCAAAACCCCATGCAGAATGCTAGAAAATGCCCCTAAGGGATCAACTTCTAGAGATTTGTAGGGATGTTTCTTAAATTTGGGGTGAGGCCTATCAGAAATCTTTACAACATTCAGAGTAGCTATCTTAAAGATTTAGAGAGAGAGTTTGATCAAGAGCGAAGAATACATTTTTACACTTCTAGGTTTCACAGAATGAGCTAGATCGGATTGCTGGAAGAATTGTCTTCTATGGTTGATCTTTGAAAGGCTTGAGATAATTTGTTTGCAGAGCTCTTTTTATCTTCTTCTTGAGTGCAAATGTACAAGTGACGAGAAAATAAACCCTTTTATCTCTGAGCAAACCCTAAGTCCATATTGCAATAAATGTGCAACTTAAGTTATTCCAGTTGCCTTGTTCTCCTTGTTCTGAGAGGGATCTTTTCTGGATCACTGAGATACATTTAGAGTTATTCTCGGTGATTGATGACAATCTATCTTCCTTTCTCCAAACATTTGATCTATCCATAGATCAAGATACCTCAAATTTGAATCATACCAGATGACTGTTAAACTAGATTAATCTTAGATGATTAACCTTTTCAAATTCATTGCAGATCTTCCATATCTTCCCAAAGGGTTATTTAGATGTTTCTCTGAGAGCCCTTTTAGTCCACAACCTTTCATGTGCCACTTTCAGGTACCTATTGACTGGCTGGGGGAAAATGTTTTTGTTTTGTTACTCCCTCTGAGCTAGAGCTCATCTATTTAGTTTCTGGAAGGAATATCAGCACCAGATTCTGGTGCGGATCCATCCCCATCATTTTCTGTACTTCTCTTTACCCATATCTTGTTCATCTCTCTTTGAATTTCATTCGCATTCACTTTTCCTTTTCCTTTGTCTTGGTTTTGATTATGATGCACCGGACCCTTTTTGTCCTAATTCTTACTTCTGCAGAATTTGGCAATATGACCGGATCTATTGCAATTGTAACAAACAACATTTCTTTGCATATTTGACTGATAACCTCTTGATCTACACTAATTAGCCATATGTCCAATTCTATTGCATGCAAAACATCTACCATTGAATGAATTGTTCATTTGCATATTTCTGAATTCATGAGTTTTGTGACCATACCTTTTGCAATTAAAGCACTGTCCAGAGAAGGATGAATTAGTTTGATTCATTCTTTTTCTGCAGTGATTTGATTTATGACCAAAGTTATTGCAGTTGTGGCAGTATCCATTGAAGGAAGGATATCTTTGAGCATTTGGTTGCCTTATTGGAGGTCTTCTAGGCCTGTTTCTTGGATTTTCTGATCTGGAGTTCTTCTGACTAGATCCGGAGCTTTCACCTTTTTCATACCCCAAGCCTTGCTTGTCATCTACCCTATTTTGGCTTTAAAGAAGAACTTCAAGTTGAGCAGAGCTTATCTTGAATTTCTCTTTGTATTTATTTGTTGTTTGAAGATCCCTTTTAAGAGTGTCAATCTGATTCTCAAGTTGTTCTTCATTATCTCTAGCTTCTTCAAGATCAGATTCTAGATGCCTGATTATTCTATCCATTTTGTGGCAGTCTTCTGATTTCTCCTTGAGAGATTGTCTTAGATCATCTTCAATTTTTCTTTTCTCTTCAATTTCTTGGGTGAATTTCATAACTCCTGATTCCATTTCATGTCTTACCATAATGACCTCTTTTGATAACTTTTCACATAACTTGGTTTTCTCTTTCAGATCTTCATTTGTATCATTGACTTCACTTTGACTTGCCAATTGCTAAAGTAGATCCTTTCTCTTTTTCATAGAGATACTCAGTTTCCATTTTAGTTCATTTATGAAATCATCAGCCTATTTGAGTCTTTCCTTCAATTCATTGACTTCAAAGTTAGATTGCTCAAGATCATCTAGGGCAGACTGAAGTTGTTCCCTCATACCATACACATCCAATTGAATTCCCAGATCTCCTCAAGCTGTTAGGCTCTATTAGTAGGAACTTGGCTCTAATACCAATTATTGATAACTGAGAGGGGGGGTGAATCAGTTATCTTAATTAATTTAACTTTGTGTTCTTCTTTAACAACTAGTTGAGCATCAAAGAAAATAAGCATTCATAATCATGAGAGTAGAAACAAATTCAAGATACATAACACAATGATTTTGACATGGAAAACCCTGTTAAGGGAAAAACCACGGGGTGACTAACCCAAGATTGTATTCTCTGTTAAAAGAATAAGATGGTACAAAATGGCACTTGCCAATTAGGGCTCATTGCCTGAGCTCACTGCCTACAATAATTTATACAAGGAAACTAGATACTTGAACTGATGAGAAGCATCCACATATGCTGAGGTTCATTTCCAATTAGGCTCAATACACTGATCTGCTACACTTCATTCTTCCTCTTCTTTGGTACTGATGTCCTATCACATATCAGACCTACCTTACTACTTCCACACTACTCTTCTACTTTTATTGGCACCCTTCAACCACATGACACACCTTCATACCAAAATCAATCTGGTATATATATCTGCACCAAGGATTTCATCCACTTTCTAGTCGACATCCAAAATACTTACTATTTTCCCAAACTCTTGGTCTGTCGGCTGAATCCTTGCTTATCAAGTGATGCGTATCAAAGAGATGCTCATAGAAGTCATCAATCATGTTGGCCAATCATGATTGATACCTTAGTAAGCTTGATCACCATCAATATCTCATCCGGATCAAGGTCTGATGCTCTGCCGGTTAGTTCTTCCTTAGTCTACTCTGCCGAACAGGAACCCAATACTTAGGTGCTTATATCTCTTCACTCTATCATCACCAGAGGCTCAATCCCTAGAATCTATCAGTCAAGGTACTCCTCTTGACTTCCCCAAGTCCACACTTTACTAAGATACTTCCTCTAAGAGATCTGGACCTGACTGTCAGACCTTGCCACATGCTCTGTTCTTGCTTACCAGACCACAACACTCTTCAATATGACTTCCAATATAGGCACACCATGTCCTGCAGATGTGTGGGATGAACTTTGTTTCCATCAATGACAACAATAATGAAGCCACAATGTGTCTCTTTCCAACACATACCCTATTCCAAAACCCCATGTAGGCACAGGCAAGGAGGATGCTATCAAGATTGTGGAATTTTACTTTCCATCTGCCAATTGCTTTTACTTGAAAGTTTTTAAAGCCTTTTGAACTTGTTGATTCATGTGTATCCTGCAATCATGACATTTCTTTGAGGCATTTTGTCAAATAGCTCATGTGCTTTGTGCATGCTTCTACATTTTGCATACATGTGTACCGAGGCATTTGCAACTACATCTGATGAAATTCATCTTTCCTTTATGATGTATGTCCATGCCCTGTTCCAAGCTCCCATTTTGGTACTAGCTAGGAATAAGCTAGGAAATGTGAACTAATGAGTTTGGAGACTTGTTCATTTCATTTGGTGAAATGCTTCACTATATGTTTTTTGTCTGACAAAAATACCCCTTCTGTTATGCTTTGATAGCTGCCCATACTCTGTTCCTAGGTGCCCATTTGGTGTAGGTAGGAAGAACATTGGCAAAGCTTATTGGTTTGGCCTTACACTTGCCAATTACATTTTCTTGAAAGTTTTAAAAGCTTTTTCAATGGATCCATTTTGTTCTGCAATCATGCATTCTATGAGATGACATCTATTTGAGGCATTCTGTCAAACAGTTCATGTGTCTTTCATGTGCTCCCTCATTTTGCATATTTGTCTACCAGAGTATTTCCAACTATAATATCTGACAAAAATCCCCCTTTTTATTCTGCTTTGGTGGATGTCCATACCCTATTTGAAAGCCCATTTTGGCATACGTAGGGGGAACATTGGCAAAGGTTGTGGAATTTGACTTTACACCCGCCAGTCGCATTTGTTTGAACGTTTCTAAAGTCCTTTCAAAAAATCCATTTTGTGCATATCCTGAAATCATGGCATTCCATGAGATCCCATTCTTGATGCATTTTGTCAAACAATTCATGTGCATTGTCTATTCTTCCACATTTTGCACACATGGCAATTACAGCATCTGATGAAAATTCCCTTTCCATTTTGTTTTGATGGATGTCTATACCCCCATCCAAAGCAGAAATTTGTACATGGGCAGAGAGAATGCTGGCAAATGTTGAGGAGTTGGGGTTGTACACCCACCAGTGGGAAAGCTAACATGCTACAAATTATTATAATGTAAGCCTATTTTTTAGATTGATTTGTTTAGCATCATCAATAATATCTACAAGGACATTGCTCTTGTTTAAACTAATTGAAAATGTTCACATCTCACAGCAATGTCTTTGGTGACAATCTTAGAGATACGTTTTGTAGAAGTGAGGCAATCTGCACATACTTGAAGGTTCTTAACAACTGTAATAGTCATGTATACATTATATTTAACAAACCAAATGCAATTTGCAACTTTTCTCTATGGTGGCAGAGAAACAATTCTTTTTTCTATTCTTCTACAACATTAAGTAAATGTCTTGAATCTGGAAAATACCTTGTTGCCTTCACCTTCCAAGTTGTTTTCTCCATCTTTGCATAGACCTCCTTTGTCTATAGATGTGATCTCTCTACTACGTAAAGAAGTAGCATCCCTATAAAAACTTTATGCATATATTCATATGTGATCTACAGGCACCGAGAAAACACACCCATATGACTATCATAGGTTTAACCGGTGTCTCAATGATAAAGTTTAGGAAGTCCTCAAGATAGTTAGCATAGACAAGAAGGTCAACCATGCACACAAGTCTTGGGAGGGTTGAATAAATAGATGCCCTTACTTATCAAAATACAAATTTGTAGTCTAAGCATGTATAGTTTTATTAATATATATAAGATTAATTATATAATATTAAAACATTAAGTGTTAATGTTTATAAACTAACTTAAATTATAAATTACGCTCATATTTCTATCGACATACCCCTCAAACATCTTAGAAGTTATAATGATTGATTTAAGTCAAGATGTTGATCTTATATAAATATTTCATTCTTATCAAATTGAAAGTAGTTATAAAATGTTTCTAAAACTGTTAGTAACATAAGATTTTGCATGTAGCATCTTAGGTAGAATTTGGATAAGTCTTTTGTACTCATCAAATAAATTTAATAGATAAATCTCTTTCTTGACTCTTAATCATATTGATAACAATGATAGGGTATAGTGTAATATTCTATGCAATAGCATGTGGATGTTAAAACAAGATAAATGGGTAATACTCATACAATAGTAAGTTTGAATATTTAATGATAATTTAACATATAGTAAATAATGTGATTAAATATTATTGATAGAAGAAATAATAGCATGGACATTTCAATAGTAATTAATAAATTATATATTAAATTTTGAATAAGAATTAACTTCTATATTTTGGCAACTAAACATATATGTGTTTATAATGTCATAGTAGATCCAAAACGAAATCTTGGACCAATGATTGGGTTCTTCTTATATATTATCATATCCTTATATTTGAACCTTTCATTACGTGTCTTGGTGGAAATATTATAAGGATGATTTTATGTCATTAATCCTTCTTTTAATTTAACTAAGATATATCCTTGTATATGTAGAATCATGTGAACCATGTTGATATTAATCAAAACTAGATACTCAATATTTTTGTACAAGAACTCACTAATCAGGCAATAATATAAAATTTTAGACAACTTTATAAATGCAACTATCTATGAATCTGAAGATTATCCCTTCGGGCCATATGTGGACACAAGTGAAATGCCTTATTTAAAGAAATGTTGACCTTTATGAATAGGTACATAAGTTATTGAGTGTCAAAACGAGAAATATTTGGAAATTGAATATAATTAAAAACCTCATCTTAGAATTAATACTTATGCTTTCCTTAGATAAGAGTATATTAAATTAACTTAAAACAACATTATGGTTTGCTAGGGAAAATGAATAATAAATGGAGTAAATGAACTACCATGTCCCTTGAGCATGAAGTTGCAAAGACAAGGGTATTTTAGATGAATGAATTTTATAATAATATACATTATGAATTTTTTTAAATTGGTTGTTAATTGGAAAGTTATAAAACCTCAGAACAACTAATTACTACTTTTATGTAACAAGAATCGTTGTTTATCTTTGATCAAGTTATATTCACAGGTTTATTAACAATGGAGGTTAATTAGTTTTATTAAAGTACAAACCTAATTAGGGAGTTTTAAGTAAACCTCTTGTTGAGATATCTATCTTAATTCACAACTTTTATTAAGTCCTTATTGGTTTCAATTTAAAGGTAAGTTTGTAATGATCATGTAAGTAATCGTATCAATTCTTTACCTTTGGAATAAAGTCTATTGATGTATGACAAATAAGTTATCAAGATTTATTTGTTTTTCACCAAGACTAAATCTTTGTATACATTATTGATAGAATATCTTTTCTAGTTATGTTATGCAAAATTATGAATTGATTAAATCAATGATGAAGCATCTTTACTGTACTTTACTTGCATTATGTTTTAAAGAAGTGCCCTTCCTTTGTCAATTTCTTTATTAGTAATTGTGCAAGTTTTTCTTTCTACTAGATAGGTAAACTTTGTAAACAAATGTCCAAACTCAAAAAAATTGCAGTGTTCAGTTTTTATAGTACCTCTGTGTCACGTTTACAGGTATTGCCATTGCATTGAACCAAGTACCTCATGCCTAACATAGCTATAACAATCACGTCTAGGCACCGTCCCTCTAAATTATCGAGGAGTAATAAGGGACATGTCAAAGTTAAATATGTAGGAAGGGAAAATATCCTCGGATATCTCATTAAAAAGATTAACCAAAGGACAAGTCTATTGAAATAGTTGTATGATGATTACCATGATGCTCATTTAGGAAACCCTTCAAGCTATTAACAAAAAACAAGGCTTATTGACATGCGAGTCTAAAATTTGAGATGACTTGTAAAATGTTAGATAGGGAAACTATTCCGAATCAGAAACCCTAGATACCATATGCTCTCAACTCGTGTTTGTGAATCTTGGTGATCAAGAAGAACTAGGGAATTGGGAATGGACTTAGTCACAAAATTACCTAATTTCACTTCAGGAAGTAAACTAGATTTCATGAGCAGACACCTAATAGGGATTCCTCCACACTAGGACTAATTGACAAACACCCCTTTAGGTGTTTGTGGTAGCAGACTAATTTATGTCCCTATTTTACTGAGTGGGTGGTAGCCAATGAAGAACTGTCTAGGGTAGGGAATAACCCTAGAAAGAGCTGGATACCCGCTCACAGTTGCATCAAACATAGTGCAAAATAGAACTACATATTCACATTCCCCGTGTTATCCACATCTAAAGGAGGGGCGCCTTGATCCTATGGATACATGGTATGTAGGTAGTCTAGACAGTGAAGGATGCCCCCAGTACTCAGGTCCCCTGGATGTAGGGTATTCTTTTATAGTTACCGTGTAGTGATTTCTGAGTCATGTTAACATGAGATTATCTACTTAGTTTTGTGCAGATGATAAGGATACAAGTCACTAGGAAGAGAGCAAGTTGTCAAAAGTGAATGCAGGATGTAACAAAAAACTTAAGGTATGTGTGATCCATTGTTCTTATAGGTTATATTGTATAATGTACTCTCTCTTCACCAGATTTAAAATTGGTGATATTTTAGGACTTGATGGTTTTAGAAAGATAAACTCAAGTTCATCTCATCTCTATAACATACATAGAAAAATTTCACATTTCTTGCATGTGTTAGATCAAAAAATTTATTTCCTTAGTATTTTCAAATTTAGAGTTAGTATTATTTTGTTAAGGATGAGTCAGGTCCTTACAGAAGGTCACAACATAGGCAGACTCCTAGTATCCTTGACCTTACAAGAGAATCAAGGGTTATCCTAAGAGGCCTAACTACACATAACACATCACAGGGGAAACACAACATGGAGTTAAAGGGTTAGAAATACTTACCTATTAGAACCCAATGTTAAGAACATACATATCTAGGAAGAGGCCACCCTTGAGAGCCACTATAATATTCACTACAACAATTGTGGCTTATTGGCTCAGGATATCTTACATATTGATTTGATCTTGTTGATATTGCATTAACATTAGATTTAGGATGATGAGAGGCTTTGGTGGGTTTCAATGAGCGGTATCATATACCGGCCATGTAGTTAATTGCATCAACTTGTAAAGGTACTCTGATTCCTTGTTGATTTACACCACATCCATTGCCTGCATAGTCATGATTTTTATACAATATTTGAAATCCATGACCTTATAGAGATTCCATTTCTTTAGAGGATGGTGAAGCCTCATAGGTCTCATAATTTGTAGTAAAAGTGAGAGTACTATCTTTATTTTCAACCAAGGAGACTTTATTTTTCTTAGGTGGTTCAAAAGATTGCTTGGACGAGATCGATGCGACGTTTGATGTGTCTATTGGCAAGAGACACTATATGGATTCATGGTTGTTGTCATTGATGGCAACAAAGGTCATCCCACATATCCGCAAGTCATGGTGTGTCTCTACCGGAAGTCAGAATGAAGATTGTTGTGGTCCGGTGAACAAGAACAGAGCATGTGGCAAGGTCCGACAGATTGGTCCAGATCTCTCAGAGGAAGTGTCTTGGTGTAGTGCGGATTTGGGGAAGTCAAGAGGACTACCTTGAGTAGTATATTCCAAGGATTTAGCCTCCAGTGATGAACAAAGAAAAAGATATGAATAGTTGAGTACCAGATTCCTGAGAGACAGTGAGAATAGAGGAAGAACTGACTGACAGAGTATCAGACTATTTTTCGGATGTGTTACTGTTGATGGTAAAGGTTGTGAAGGCATGAATCATGTTTGGCCGACATGATTAATGATATCTACAAGTATATGCTTGATCCGCATTGCTTGGTGAGCAAGGATTCAACCGACAGAACAGAGTTTGTAAGAAACTAGACTGTTCCGGATGCCGACTAGAAAGGTGATGAAATTACTTGAGCGGATATATATAGAGGATGGATTTAGTTGTGAAGATAGGAATTGTGTGAAGGTATATGCGAATAAGTGCAGAACAGAGCAGAAGTAGTAAGAAAGATCCGGTATGTGAAAGGATAGCAGAATAAAGAACAGAGGAAAGATGAAGTGCAGTAGATCAGTGTACTGAGCCTAACCGGAACTGAACTCCAGCATATGTAGATGCTTCCAATCAGTTCAAGACTGTGATTCTTATCACTTTGTAGACAGTGTGTCTCCTTGTAGGCAGTGGGCCTCTTTGTGGGCAGTGTGCTCGGGCAGTGAGCCCTAATTGGCAAGTGCCATTTTGTAATTCCTTATTCTTCTAACAGAGAATAATCTTTGGGTTAATCACCCCGTGGTTTTCTCCCTTAACAGGGTTTCCACGTCAAAAATACTGTGTCATGTGTTTTTCATTTCATGGTAATGTTTGTTTGTTTGATTCAATGCTGCATTGATTAATAAGAAAGTTCAAAAGAAGAAATAATTAGGATAACTGATTCACCCCCCCTCTCAATTATCAACAATTGGTATCAGAGCTAAGTTCCTCCTAATAGAGCCTAACAGCTTGAGGAAGATCTGGGAGTTCAAATGGATGCATATGGTTTAAGGGAGCAACTCAAGACTGCCCTTGAGGATCTTGAACAGTCAAATTCTGAAGTCAATGAATTAAAGGAAAGACTCAAACAGGCTGATGAATTCATGAGAGAATTAAAGGACAAATTAAGTCTCTCTATGAAAAAGAGAAAGGAGCTACTCCAACAATTGGCAAGACAAAGTGAAGAAAGCAATACAAATGAAGAATTGACTGAGAAAACCAAATTATGTGAAAAGTTATCAAAAGAAGCCATTATGTTAAGACATGAAATGGAATCAGGAACTATAAAGTTTACTCAAGAGATTGAAGAGAAAAGAAAAACTGAAGACAATCTAAGACAATCTCTTAAGGAGAAATCAGAAGAATGCCTTTAGATGGACAGAATTATCAGACATCTTGAATCTGATCTTGAAGATGCCAAAGATAATGAAGAAAAACTTGAGGATCAAATTGTCTCTCTCAAAAGAGACCTTCAAACAGCAAATGAATATAAAGAGAAATTCAAGATAAGTTCTGCTCAACTTGAAGTTCTTCTTGGTAGTCAAAAGACGACAGATGACAAGTATGGTTTGGGATATGAGAAAGGAGAAAGCTCTGGATCCGGTCAAAAGAATTTTGGATTAGAAAATCCAAGGAATAGGCCTAGAAGACCTCCGGTAAGACAGCCCAATGCTCAAATATATCCATCTTTCAATGGATACTGCCACAACTGCAATCACTTTGGTCACAAAGCTAATCAGTGCAGAAAAAGGATGAATCAAACTAATCCATCCTTCTCTGGACAGTGCTTTAACTGCAAAAGGTATGGACACAAGTCTCATGAATGCAGAAATATGCAAGTAAACAAATCATTCAATGGTAGATGTTTTACATGCAATAGAGTAGGTCATATGGCTAATCAATGCAGATCAAGAGGTTATCAGTCAAATATGCAAAGAAATGTTATTTGCCAAATCTGTAATAGGTCCGGTCATAATGCTAAAGTCTGCAGAAGCAAGAATCAGGACAAAAGAGGTCCGGTGTATAATCAGAATCAAGACAAGGGTAAACAAAAGATGAATGCGGATGAAGTTAGGAATCAGATGAACAAGATTTGGGTGAAGAAAAGTTCAGAGAATGTAGAGGTTGGATCCGCACCAGACTCTGGTGCTGATATTTCTTCCAGAAATTAAAAAGTGAGCTCTGGCTCAGGGGGAGACTCAAAGAAAAACCTGTTCCCCCAGCCAATCAAGTGGTGCTGGATGTGACACAAGATGCGGAGTAAAGGGTTTGAAGATACCAGTCCTGAGATGATCCAGACAAGATTTCAGAGGTCCGCATGAAGATATAAAGAAGTTGTGATCGATCAAGTAAAGACCTATTCCGGGAGATGCTCCGGAATGACAGAGGACTACAAAAGGGTCCGGAGAGATCCGGAAGTACATTATTTTACTCTGCGGACTGGACAGAATGTTTGGGATGTTCTTGTAATGTGTCATCTCGATTTATTCATGATTGAAAGATCCGCATGATGTTCATAGATCAGGACTGATCTGGGATACTCCAAGCTATCCGGACAAGGCAAACTGGAATAATATAGGTGAAGCATTTATTGCAAACAGATATTAGGGTTTGCGAAATGATATAAGGGATTTCTCAACAATCATTTGATCATTCCACATCCAATAAGAAGCAAAAAGTGGAGCTCTGAAACAAAATTCATCAAGATCACCGAAGATCTCCTACCGAAGTCATTACATACAGAAATCAATCCAGCTACTCCGTGCAACCGAAGATGCAAAAGGTATTTTCCACTTTCGATATCTTGCTACAAATCTTTTGAAGAAATGGCTACTCCAAATATAGTAAAAATCTCAGATAGGCCCCGACCTGAATTTAAGAAACATCCATACAAGTCATTGGAGGTAGATCCCTTAGGAGCATTTTCCAGTGTTCCTCACGGAGTTTTACACACAAAAGACATTAGGGTTTACATACATGCAAGCATTGAGGAATTTGGGGGATTCAAATTGAGAGATCTCTATCACAAACAACTGATAGACAATGCTTTTGAGCTTAAACCAGAGTATAAGGGTATCTAGAAGAAACAATTTGATCAATTCATTCATTTCCCTTGCTTTGAAGAAGATGAATGGGTCCGGTATGTACTGAGCAGGATGCATGACAACTTCCAATGGCTGGATAGACCCTGCAAGATCACAAAAGAGGCAATTAGAGCAATAACTGGTCTATACTCTTCCGGAGGGATACCTATCCTCAAATCTATCAAAAATAACATTGTAACTGAGGCCACCGGATCAAAATTTGATAAGAGGGCAATGACCATTGAAGATATTTCTGATCCGGATATCAAGTATGCATCCATGATAATAGGATACAAGATCTATCACTCCAGCAGGGAGAATTCTGTATCCGGAACTGCAGTGTATACTGCCTATGAAATGCTAAGGAAGAATGCAGAATATGATCTCTGCGAACTGCTCTTAAGCCAATTAATGGAAAATATACAGAAAATCAAGAAGGACAAGAAGAGTTCCTTTAAGTATGGTACTCTTATATTATGTCTATTCTTCTACTTTATGAATGAGCTACCCGGATCAAGTGGATGGGCATGGCAAAATGACAAACCTGTTGCAGTACAAATAAGAGACTATCTACATGGGCTTGGGGATGCCAAAGCAAGAAATACAGCCCTATGGGGATACTTCAAAAACTTCCAAAGCATGATGCAAGCAAGAGAAAGAATTCCCCAGTCTCTTGTTGAAAAATACAAAGACTCAGTGTGCTTTATGGTGGACATTGATCAGTGCCTAATGGAGGCAGTGGAGCCAAGGACTGTCTGGATCATGCCCATGGGGTATGAAGTGGATGAACAGATAGTGGAGCTGCATGTTCAACACATGCTAAGTCAGCCCAAAGATCCAAAGGCAGAAAGGTTTGGAACCTTTGAGGAGCTGAGTGTAAAGATCCATGTAGAACTCAGGGAACCTGAGATAAAGAGGAAGGTGAGAAAAGAAGTAGAGCATATTGCTCAAGGCCTAGGCATCTCAAAAGAGGCACTTGATGCCAGCCGGGAAAAGAGGAGAAAGGCTGAGGAAGAAAAGAAAAGTAAAGAAAGTGTTCCGATTGAAACTTCCACCCGGACCAGATCATCAAAAAGATCTGCACCTCCCACAACCAAAAGTTCAAAACCGGAAGTCCAGGCATCCGGTAAAAGATCTAAGACAAAAGCCACAAGGGCTTATGAAAGCCAAAAGGATGAAGAGGAAACTAAGTCAGATGAGGGAGTAAAAGAAATAAAGAAGCAGAAGAAGAAAGGATCCGGTAAACCCTCCACAGGCCAAGACAAGGATGAAATGGCAGAGGTATTTGTTGAAAAGCCCACTCTGTCTCTAGAGAGTGTAATCAAGTCGGTTACGGTGGATGGAAACCTTCAACCAATGACTGAATTTTATGATGACTACAATGAGGCTGACCAAAAGATTCTGCAGGAAGCCACAATCAAGTATCTGAACATATACAATAAGGCTTTCATTGAGATCATATCTCTAATTCCTAAAAGCCTAGAAAAGGAATTAGAAATAAGAAAGAATAATGCTCATGCAAAAGATCTTGAGATCCAGGAGCAGATAGTTATTCAGCTATATCCTCAAATTGATCCCAAGACAATGAACATAATATTCAAAGACTGCAAAGATGAGTTCAGAAGTAAAGCCAGGATGAATCAACTCATGCTTGGTGAGACTGACAAGGTGGCCAAAGAGACAGAAGAGATCCTCCGGAAGGCCTTCAAAAGGTTCAATCTTCCTGTTGTAGAGGACTTAGGTGCAGAAACAGCTGTGGACTTGGAACCCTCTGCTCCAGAAGAAGTGGCCTATGAACAGGCTAGCATCTCTCCTCCGGTTTCCCCTACAGTCTCTGGATCCAAAGAAGAAGAGAAATTACAGGAGAAGGAAGTAGTGGTGAAAGATAAAGAGGCTGACAGTACCAAGGGTGCAGAGAAAGAGAAGACTCCATCAGAGAAGACCATGACTGATAGTGGTAAGAATGTGGAAGGAGAGAAAATCCCAAAGGACAGTTCCAAGACTGCAGAAGAAAAGAAACATCTGTCTCTGGCAAGAGACACTGCACAAACTATTCAATAATTTTTGAGCAAAGAAACAATAGAGATCGATGAACTGGAGCTACTACAAGGCCCATTCAACTTTGATTCCCTCTCTCCGGTGCAGACAATGAAGATAGCCTCATTTGCAAATGCTAAGGCAAATGAAAAGCTCCTAAAGTCTCATATGGAAGACTGTGAGTTGATAGAGGCTGCCTCCGGAGTGCTTGAGAAGATTATGCCATCGGTCCAGATAGATCCGGCAGCCTCCTCTTCCGGTAATCTCAAAACCTTAGTCAGCAGTGTTAGTACACATTTTGAATCTCTAGAAAAATCAGCTGAAGAAAAGGTCCGGAAGGAGTTTTTGGATAAAAGGTTCTCCGAGGTTCAGGGTTTGATCATTAATGATAGGAGAAACATGAACATTGGGATAAAGAGCTTAGAAAATGCTCTTAAGGATGGCGGTGAAATATACAAATTTTGTATCTCCTGGTCCAAGGTAACAGTGGACATTGAGAAGAAAATAAAAGCGCAAGAGAACACACTACTAAGCTTGTCTCAAAGTTTTGATCCTCTTTCTTCCTCTATAACAAATCAAGAATGTCAGACTATTGCAGTCTTGAGTGAAATCAAGAAACTGGAGAAGGAAAGGAAAAATAGAATAAGCAGGTTGAGTGAGCTCAGGGGGTTAATTGTCCCTAAGCTAGAGGCCATGCATGAGGCCATAGCAGAAGCTCAAATCATAGCCCAGACAAGTGATCCGAAAGATCTAAAAAGGGCAGATGCATTTGCATTTTTGTTGAGTGGTCACATTTCAATTTTGGATAGAATAAAGCAAAGTTGGGCTATAGAACTGATCCAACTGAAGACATCTTTTGCAGACATTCTTCAGTATATGTGAGTATGTAAATATGCGGCTATGTATAGAAAATTTTTGAAAATTTTGGTGTGCGGACCCTACCCTTTGCCATTGATGTCAAAGGGGGAGTGAGGAGCAATGAAAAATGAGGAGTCCAACTAAGGGGGAGTTCCGGAAATTGTATATAAAGACAGAGCATCAGCAAAGGGGGAGCATAGTGTAAACACTTAGTCATTTTTCACTAAGTGTTGCCATTAATGCCAAAGGGGGAGATTGTTGGCAAGAGACACTATATGGATTCATGGTTGTTGTCATTGATGGCAACAAAGGTCATCCCACATATCCGCAAGTCATGGTGTGTCTCTACCGGAAGTCAGAATGAAGATTGTTGTGGTCCGGTGAACAAGAACAGAGCATGTGGCAAGGTCTGACAGATTGGTCCGGATCTCTCAGAGGAAGTGTCTTGGTGCAGTGCGGATTTGGGGAAGTCAAGAGGACTACCTTGAGTAGTATATTCCAAGGATTTAGCCTCCGGTGATGAACAAAGAAAAAGATATGAATAGTTGAGTACCGGATTCCTAAGAGACAGTGAGAACAGAGGAAGAACTGACTGACAGAGTATCAGACTATTTTTTGGATGTGTTACTGTTGATGGTAAAGGTTGTGAAGGCATGAATCATGTTTGGCCGACATGATTAATGATATCTACAAGTATATGCTTGATCTGCATTGCTTGGTGAGCAAGGATTCAGCCGACAGAACAGAGTTTGTAAGAAACTAGACTGTTCCGGATGCCGACTAGAAAGGTGATGAAATTACTTGAGCGGATATATATAGAGGATGGATTTAGTTGTGAAGATAGGAATTGTGTGAAGGTATATGCGAATAAGTGCAGAACAGAGCAGAAGTAGTAAGAAAGATCCGGTATGTGAAAGGATAGCAGAATAAAGAACAGAGGAAAGATGAAGTGCAGCAGATCAGTGTACTGAGCCTAACCGGAACTGAACTTCAGCATATGTAGATGCTTCCAATCAGTTCAAGACTGTGATTCTTATCATGTTGTAGACAGTGTGTCTCCTTGTAGGCAGTGGGCCTCTTTGTGAGCAGTGTGCTCGGGCAGTGAGCCCTAATTGGCAAGTGCCATTTTGTAATTCCTTATTCTTCTAACAGAGAATAATCTTTGGGTTAATCACCCCATGGTTTTCTCTCTTAACAGGGTTTCCACGTCAAAAATACTGTGTCATGTGTTTTTCATTTCATGGTAATGTTTGTTTGTTTGATTCAATGCTGCATTGATTAATAAGAAAGTTCAAAAGAAGAAATAATTAGGATAACTGATTCACCCCCCCTCTCAGTTATCAACAGTGTCAGGGTTATTAAGTTTATATTCCCCTATAGCACAAGGATTAAAATCCAATGAACCCCAATCATTACCAAAAAGTACCTTTGATGCTTTAGAGTCTCACACAACATTATCTATGTCAAGATGCAGTGAAGAATCCATTTGTAAGTTGTTTAAATTTGAATGATTGTTAGATTGTTTTCGCATTTAAATATGTAAACAACTATCTAGTCAGGATCAGCTTCTATGGTATAGATCTTATTTTGATAAACAAATTTTATTGATCGATGAAGGGTAGATGGAACTTCCCCCATGGCATGAATCCAAGGTCTACCGAGAATAATATTATATGAGAGAGAACCAGGCATAACATGAAAAAGAGTATCTAATGTCACAGGTCCAACCATTACAGGTGAAGTTATCATGCCTACAGATTGTCTTCCAATATTATCAAAGGCACGAATGCTAATCTATCTGGTTTGATTGAAGAGGTGTCAATCTTGATTTTGTGTAATAAACCCATGCTACAAACATTAAGAGTCAATCCATTGTCAATCATAACTCACTTTATCAACTTTTTATTTATATTAACAAAGATTATAAGAGGATCATATTCATCTTTTGCTGATGGTATCTCATGTGGTTGAAAGAGGATATCTATTTTTGTCACATTCATACAATCCAATAGAGCTACAACATCATTTGTCTTAGCAGTAGGTGGTACAATCACCTTTTGTAAATCTTCTTGGAGCATTCCATGGTATATAGGCGTTGTTTGTATTAAATCCCAAAGAGAGATCTTAGCTAGAGTAGTGCGAAGCTGCTCGACAAGATCATATTCTTGACCACTTTTATAAGTAAGATGAGGTGACGGAGGGAGCATTAGTTGAGAACATGGAAGAGAGACAGGCACATGTGGTGGTTGCTTACTTCACTTTTTATTACAAGTGTTTTGTGTGTGAGAAATCACATTGTGTTGTGGTTGTTGTGACACACTTTGAACACCTTGATATCTTTGAGAGATTTGAGTTGCATAGTTGTAGATGTAATTGGGGTGTCTAGGTGGTTGTTGAGAACCTTGAACCATAATCACCGGTTTGAAGCAATAAGGTGCACCAGGTGCCCCTCGCACAATCATTTTAGGGATATTGCTACAAAGTCTATTAATGAATATTGAATTAACATTGTTTTCTTTTCAATCGCACCCAACATTAATAGGACTATCCATAGTCTTTTCATCTAAAGTTATTGAGTTTTCAATCAAAGGTGGAAGAACTAATGGATTATCCATAGAGGTCTCATGCACCATATGATCAATAGGTGAATTGTCTTTTTCTACCCATGAAGAATCCTTCTTGAGAGGAAGCCCTCTATCTAGTGATGTTTCATTTTCCAAAGAGGGTAGGGTAATGTTTAGGAATGTGTCAATGATTTCATCCTCTTGTACTAGTATATCTTCATAGGAGGAATCATTTTTTATGTTGTCATCACATGTTTGAGCTATTAATTCCAAGGCATTAAGAGAAGTTTCACGCTCACCGTTCTCAATGTGTTTTTCAAATCTTCTATGACCAAATGGTATGTATTCATGAGATATATGAAGTTGTCAAAATTAGATACATATTCAAGGATTTCAAATGAAGAACATTTAAATATATCCTTGTGGTACATAGCTTGTATATGAGTACATGAGGAATCATATTAAGAAATTTGTAGAAACTCTCAAAGTTTTTGACATATGCATGTATAGATACCAAAGAACAATGGTATGAAGGTGCCATAATGAAATGTATTGTAACATCAATGTCCAATAATATGTAATAAGACAAGACATGCAAAAAGTAAATGCAAAACTATGTGTAAATATGAACTAAAATGCTTGATTTTTCAACTTTTTTCAATGCAAATGAATGAAAGAAGAAGTGTTGTAAATATTTTCAAGAGGGAAAGCACATGAAAAGCCTGAAAACATTCCACTAATTCAAAAATACCTTTCACAACATGCTTTGGAAGCAATTCTAGAGGGTCGATAAATTAAAGCTTAGTGAAAATAGGCCAAAATATGCAATTTTTCACCAAATCTCAATGCAAAAGAGTAGGGAAAAGGGTGTTGTAAGGAAAATGATGATGGAAAACATCTTATAATAGTAATAATAGCTACCTAATGATAAAAAATCCATTACAATACGCCTATAGTGCCAATCCAAGTCAAACCCTAGTGAAAATATAGCTAAAATATACAAATTTTCACAAAAATTCAATATAAAGGTCCAAAAGAAAGGGTGTTGTAAGGAAATTGAAAAGGGAAAGAAGATAAAAACCCTAATAATAGCTAATTAGTGCAGAAAAATTCCTTACAAAACACTCAGAGTACAAATCTAGCAAGACGATAAGGCCAAATCTAGTGAAAAATGCAAGTTTTCAAACCCTAGACATGAAATTTCGCAAGGAGGCCACTATGATGCAACACTAAAATTATAAATAAGACCTAATGAATTTTTTAACAAGGTAGTAAAATCTCAAAAAAGATTTTTGCTACATCCCTAGCTCATGCAAAACTAGGTTTTTATGAAAAATGCACAACTTTCAAGCAATTTTTAACAAATCAAGCATGCAAATGCAATGTAAATGAATTGTAAATAATGAATTTATGTAATTTAAATGAGATCTAAGGAAAATAACATAAATTAAATTAAATTAAATTTTAATTAATTCAAATGTTACAAAATTTGCAAGCCTAATATGCCATTTTTTTTTTTCAAATTTTCAATTTTTTTGTAATTTTTCAAATGTAATTTTGAAAATAATGAATTGAATAATAATGAATTCAGACATGATGTAAAAATCAGAGAATTAATTAAATACAATTGAATGGATGCAAACTATGCCAAAAATCAAGCCCTAGAATGCATTTTTTTTCAATTTTTTTCAAATATATCAATTTTTTTACAAATTTTTGAATGCAATGAAATGAATGAATGTAAATCTATGAAACAACACTCAGCAAGGTGCCAAAATTTTCAAAACACGGGTTAACCAAAATGTTTCATATGAAAAGGGGGATTATGGAATATGGTTGTTTTAGTTTGAATCCTTTCCACAAAATATTCCAAGGGCTTTTCAACCAAGTGCTTCTGCTATTGAGAGGAGAGTCATCTATCAGATTAGGTTGCCACTTGGTTTTCTACTAAAAAATTTAGAAGTTATCACACAATGTTGCTAATTAATGCTTTGATGCTCTTGAAACCCTAATTTAAGTAAATAGTAATTAAATCTGTGAATTACGACAAATGCTACTAGAATTAGGCAAAGCGCAAAAAATCTTAACTCATTATTTTTTGTAGTTTGAAAAATAGAAATGTAGGGGACAATGGTGATGATGCCCTAGTCCAAGGTATAGGTTTTTTTTTGGATTCCTGATCTCCTTCTAGCACTGATCTCTGTTGTATCTTCAGTTTCTGGTGATCTAACAGTGGAGGACAATGTTGATGGCACCCTAGTCCACTCAGGAAGACTCTTCTGAATGTCAGAAGCTCTACAAACCATGATGATCATTGTTCAATCTGTTTCTATGTCTTTAGATGTGGAGGACAATGGTGATGGCACCCTTGTCCCAAAATCTTGCACAGTGTCCACTTCTTTTTAGATCCTGAATCTTCAATGTCTTCCTATCTTCCCTACAACTCCACTTTATCCATATCTGATACCTGTAACCTACAATAACAAGGAGTGTGGGAGGGGGTTGTGGTGTTTAGAGGTATGCCTCAGTCAAGCCCCAGAGAGATATTCAAGTCTTCCAAACACCATTGTCAGAGAGAGTGTATATCCTTGTGGGATAGAGGCAAAAATTAAAATGGTAATGATGATAAAGAACAATAAATGTCACATTGATGATGAATCTCTCATGGAAGGAAGAGGCTTTTCAATGCCATGAGGAGAAGATGTAATCCAACTTGCAAAAACAAACACAATAAAAATGATATGCTCTACAACACAATGATATCACAAAAATTTTGAGTATCCATAAAGTTTATAATCATCTTCTCTAGTCTCTAAATGATAACCTACATGTTCTTATATATTCAACTACAAAGATTCCTGCCAAGAATTTCATATTTGAAACTTATGATTTCGGTTTGGAAACCAAATAATGGTCATAAACCTGACATTTGAATTTAGGGCATACCCAAAATAGGGCTGGACTAGGGTGCAAGCACCCAAGTCCACCCCCTTGTGTTACTTACGGATCATCAAATTAGCACCCCCTGGGTCCTATTTGTCACAAGACCCAAGGGTTTTCTCATCGGGAGTCTGAATTATCATGCAAGATGCTCTAAATGCAATCTAAAGACCTGGGAGCTAAACCTTAATAGGAAAAATCCCCCAAGGGTGCATTTTTCTGACATAAAATTTTGATAAATCAACTAATTATCATCTTGTAGCAAAGGCTCCTATGATAGAGAATAGGTTATAACTTATTTCCTCTCACATTTCTTGCCACTAATGTGCATGCCCTCAAAGAAACCATAGATGATTCATGGTTATGGCACAAACATTATGGACATTTGAGTTTTCAAGGATTGAGTTTTCTTCACAAGAAGAATATGGTGAGAGGACTTCCATCAATTGAGGCAAAAGAAGAAGTTTGGTTAGGGTGTGCACTTGGCAAACAACACCAAAATAGTTTTCTAGTGAACAAATTATGGAGGGCAAAAGCTCCTCTTGATCTTGTGTATGATAATATTTGTAGTGATATGCATGAGCCATCATTGGATAAAAATCTTTATTTTTTATTTTTATTGATGATTTTTCTTGCCACACATGGATCTATTTTCTTAAGTAGAAATCTAATACCTTTGAATGCTTCAAGAAGTTTAAGGTTACAGTTGAGAAGAAAAGTGCGTATTATCTAAAAATACTCAAAAAAAATAGAGGGAGAGAATTCACTTCAAAATATTTCTCTAATTTTTGTAACAATTATGACATCAAGAGACAACTTACTATAGCTTATACCCCCAACAAAATGGGATTACAAAAAGAAAGAATTATACCATTATGGAAATGGCATGAAGTATGTTGCAATCAAAAAACATTCCAAATTGTTATTGGGGAGAAGTAGTGGGAACAACAATATATATCTTGAATCAAAGCCACACAAAATTAGTTCAAAACATCACTCCATGGGAAGCTTGGAGGGGTCATAAGCCTTCTATGGTTCATTTTCATGTATTTGGTTGTATAGCATATCTTCATATTCCAGCTTAGAAATAGAAGTTGAAAGAAAAATACCAACTTTGTATCTTTGTGGGATATTCTGATGCAACTAAAGGGTATAGATTTTATAATCATGACACAAATTAATGGATTGTAAATCAGAATATGATTTTTGATGAAGGGGGAGAATGGTAGTGGCAAAAGGTGTACAACAAAAATACCAGTAATTATGAACATAGAAGATGATAGAGTTCTTCCTCTCCCCACAAGCTCAAGTGAAAGTTCAAGCTCCAATAGTAGCTCAAGTTCACTGAGTTCTTTTGATAGCACAATTTCAAGTGATAGTTCAAGTCCAACATCAATTCCAATCTCTTCAACAAAGATATGAATTTTAAATGATTTATTAAAGGAGTGCCACTATGAATCCAATTATAAAATTTCTCTTGCTTAGTCAGATCAAGTTGAACCCTCTGTATATGAAGAGGTAATAAAAGAAAAAGTATGGATTGATGCTATGAACGAAGAGATGGAAGTAATTGACAAAAATAATACATGGGAATTAGTGTAGCTTCCAAATGATAAATATGTGGTTGATTTCAAATGGATTTATAAGGTGAAATATCATGTTGATGGTTCTGTGAAACACTTCGAGTAAATTATTCAGAAACCTTCGCTCCAGTTACAAGATTTGATACCATTAAGATTATATTGGCAATTGTTGCACAAAACAACTGGCATGTATATCAAATGGATGTAAAATTAGCCTTCCTTAATGGTTATATAGATGGGGAAGTCTATATGAAAGAAACCATGGGATGTTAAATTCCAAGAAAAGAACAATCAGTTTACAAGTTGAAGAAAGCTCTATATGGGTTGAAGCAGGCCCCTCATGCTTGGTATGCAAGGATTGATAATACTTTCTTGAAGAAGGGATTCAATAGAAGCCCCTCAAAGCCAACCTTATATGTCCAACATGTTGGCAATGATATTCTTATTATTTTCCTTTATGTTGATCTTATTTATACATGTAACAACAAAACTCTTTTGGAGGAATTTCAAGCAAAATGAAACAAGAATTTAAAATGTCGATTTGGGACTAATACATTATTTTCTTGGTGTGGAAGTGCAACAATAACTAGAAGGTATATTCATTTCTCAAGCCAAGTATGTATCTGATTTAACCCTCCTTTAGCCCTTGATGAGAAATTAACCAAGGAAGATGCAAGTTCCTAAGTAGATACCACTTTGTATAGAATTTTATGTACCTCACTACAAATAAACTTGATATTATGTATGTTGTGATGCTCATCTCTTGGTTCATGTATGATCCACATGAGACTCATTGGAATGCTTCAAAAATAATATTATGGTATGTGAGTGGAACTCATAATTTTGGACTTCATTATTCTTCTACTAAAAATGTGAACTAGTTGGTTACATAGATTATGATTGGGCTGGTTTAGTGGATGATATAAAATTAACATCTAGTTATGTTTTCTCATTTGGTTCTAAAGTTGTATCTTGGAGCAGTAAGAAGCATACAACTGTGGCTCTTTATTTAGTTGAATCAAAATATATTGTTGTCACAACAATAGGTTGTCAAGCAATATTGATTAAAGATGAGTATTGAAAGATCTACACTTCATACAAAAACATCCAACTACTCTTTTTTGTGATAACAGTAACACCAATATAATGACCAAAAATCCTATGTTTCATGCTTGATGGAAACACATAGAGATCTGACATCATTTTATTTGTGATTTGGTTCAAGATGGGCAAGTAGAATTGCATATTTGTCCTACCTACTGCTACTTTTGTCAATTTGAGAGACCGGTTAGGCAGATCATCCCCATTGATCATCTAAGAGAGATTGAAGGAATGCATTATCAACAATAGAATTGAAGAAAGCATGCTTAATTTGCATGTTTAATATCTATTTTTATTTTTTTCTTGTTCCAACCCATTAGCTTGAGGATTATTTTTAAGTTTTGTTTTCTCACTGCAGTGCATGAAGATTATATTTTAGTTTCAGTTAGGACTATTTTAAGCTCAATTAAACTATATTTTGTTCACTATTTATTTGTAGTGGATAAACAACTAATTCAAGAATTTTATGAGTAGGATAAAATAATATACTTTTCTTTTTTCTACCATGCTGATTGTTCATTCTTTGAGCAGTATATGGATGTGATAGTTGATCGTTCATTCTTTGAGCAGTATATGGATGTGATAGTTTTAATTATTTAGCTCAGTAATTTTTTTGTTAAAAATCCCTTCAGTATAGTGTTTGAGGTTTTTTAATTTCTTTCGGTGTGAAAGTGGACAAATAAAACAATAGTTGTTACTGCGATAAAAGTTAGGGAAACAATTATTGCTAAATTCTGTCAGTAACCTATTGTCTATTATCTTAAAGATTGTATCTTGGATATTTTCTTTTGAAGTAGGCATAGATGATTAGTTGTAATGATTTTGTTTGTGCATAACACTGATGGGCACCTAACAAATTTGGCGTTAATGTTGTGTTAATTATTGGTATTTATGTTCTTTCAGTTACACATTGAAAGATTAGTGAACTATAGAATACATCTTTTCACCTAGAATCAAAGATTACCATGCTCTAACAAGCACTAGGTCTTATTTACAAACAATTTCCAGCTCTCAAAGTTCTTGATATAACTGATAGTCATATGAAGATAGGATTAGATCTTTTGCCCATGTTTTCCAATCTTAGCACATTGGTGCTTAATAACTATGGTATAACTTAGGAGTAGGTTATTTCAGACCTTTCTATTACTTGTGTTTAGTTTAATTATTTATGTATGACTATTGCAGAATTGGTAGGGTTGTAAGTGACTGTACTTTAGCCCTTTTTCTTTAAAAAAAATATATTCTATAATTGGTGATAGGTTGAGAAGCTAAAAAACACTTCCTACTATTGAAGAGCTACATCTTGGTGGGAATAAATTAAGAAATATTGAGATATGCAATTCAACACACTTGCTTGCTTTGGTGATTGATCTTTTTTGTCCTAGAAAGAGGTATGGAAAGGTTAAAGATAGAGATGGAAATGGTAGGCACTGAATCTAGGAGTTAAAACTTCCTTTTGTGTTGGTGATATATTGTATTGGTAATAGCAACAAATTCAAATTGGATTCTTTAGTTAGAAATGTCAAAGATTGATGCCACACAATATGAAAAGGGTTGAAATGCATTTAGAGACACTAGATAAGGTTTCCTTGATTAGACCATTTTGCTAAGAATCATTACTAGATTGATTTTCACTGTCAATTCTCTTTTGGTGTAGACTAGTTTACCTTTCTTAAATGATTTAGCTCATGGGAAATTGTATTTCTCTGGTAGTAATGTGCTAACATCTATTTCTAATTCTAACTATATCAATACACCTTTTGCTTTTGTCAATTAACTTAAATAGCATTAAAATCTATTAACCATTTAATGACTTACTATTCTTGGATTTATATTAACACTAGATTTTGTTTACCTAATTGGTGTAAGCATAAAAAACAATAGGAAGATCTACCTAGAGGACGATCACTAAGGAAACTGAACATGACCATCATCAGCACTAAAGAAATCTATTCATAACATAAAGCCAATCTAGTAGTAGGATTTAGAGATTGGAAACTAGCAACGTGGTTGCTTGATTGGTTATAGAGAAGTGTAGTAGAAATTCAAGTTGGTGTACAAGACTTAACCAACCCTCAGACTAAATAGGTTGCCAATGGCGGTAAGGTTCACTCAAATTAGTTTTCTCCTAGTTTTGTTTGGGAAAATGCTATTCCTCTATCAAATAAGAGGATAAGGGGAAGTATTTCCTTGAACTCACTTTCTTTCCAACAAGGTTTTTCAAATATTTCAAATGTTGTTGATATGCTCTCTTCAAGAATAAATACTCTAATCCTAGTGTCCTCTACCAGATTTGCTTCCATCCATCACCTTAGACCTTCAGTGTATTCCTACACTCTCACTAAACATACTTTCATGTTTCACTAGCCTCAAGAGACTATCCCTATCCCTCTCCAAAGCACATGTAAATGTTCTACACCTTCCACAACAGGCTTATGTACTTATTGACCACGGGCTATTCATCAATCAGGTGTTGGACTAATCGTCATACCTTAGGAATTGATCTCGTGGACTAACTGCCACTCTGTGTCTAGTTGAAGATGCGGATTTGGAATGTTTACACACACTTACATGTTTTGATGTAACAACAAACCTATAAATGGTATTAGAACCTCAACCCAGGTTCAATTCCCCTGAGTTATGTCAGAGAGGGGGTGTTGGACTAACCACCACACCTCAGGAATTGATCTCATGGACTAACCGCCACTCTGGGTCTAGGTGAAGATGCGGGTTTTGAATGTTCACTAACACTTGCAGGTTTTGGTGTAATAGCAAACCTTTATCAAGAACTTATAATACATCCATTTTACCTCTGCCAAATCTTTCTCTACTTGCTAATGGTTATAACTCCCAAATGCAGAGCATATGGCTCTTTAGGAACCAAATACCTAATGATAACAAAACTTTAGCTTTCCAAGCATTCTGTCAATACAATTAATAGTAACTTTTAAACACTTTTTGAAGTTTTTATGCAGAAAACCTAATCACAATGTGGGCCTACACTTCAAGAACCTCATTGACAAACAAATTGTCTCAATGAGACTTCTTGCAATTCAGAAATCATTCAAAAGTCTGATAGTTCTAGAATGAGGGGAAGCTCATCCACATTAGTTTCTCCCATACTTCGCATAAACATAGAAATTACTCGATAGTTTCCATAACAAGCTGATGTACTTCATTAGTAGCATGCTATCTATTAACCAGTGGTTTACACTTCATCTATTTTTCCCCTACCATACCGTTGCTCTTGTTTCTCAATCTCTAATTGCTAATGGTCATAGCCCAAAACTACAAAGTATACACCTAATGATGACAAAATATTTTTTTGTTTACAAGCACTCCCTCAACATCATCAACAAAAGGTTGTGGACCATTTTCTGAAGTTTTATGAAGCAACTTAATCACAAGATGGGAATATACTTCAAGAATCTTTATGACACACAATACCTTTCCAATGCGACTCCCTACATTTTGTAAATCATCAAATCAAATGAAGGAAGATTAGGCAAAATAAATGATTCCCTAGATAAAGATGTAGAATCTGAAACAAAACCTTATTCCTAAACTAGCGGGCTCTGAAGAAAATAATAGCAAAGATATAAAAATAATAGCAACAAGAATAAAAACAATTAACTTGTTAAAAAAGCGTAGCATACACAGTTTGGTATTTTGAAGACTATTAAACGGTTTCTCTTTATTCATGCTTATATAAAAGGACTTACATTAAAGCATATCACTGTGTCTAAAAATAGTTTGAAAAAACTCAAACAAACTAAACATGCATTCCTCATGCATTATTCACTGTGCTAGAAGACTATAGTTTGGTGAAAGCAAAGTTTATCAACTAAAACTTAAACTAGAAAAAATCAAACTATACTAAAATCTATTTGTCTAAATTGTGCATGATATACAAATCTACAGATGCATGGTAAAATTGGATGATCCAACATCAGTTATAAACATACTCCCCCTTGATGTTGAGTGGACTCACAAGATAATCATTCTGAGTGAATCTTTTTCAAACTAACTTTGCCTTCTGTCTTTGAAGACTACCATCACTACACTGTACTTTCTCTTGTAGACCCATTTAGTATAATTCTTTTCCTTGTCATGTGGAAGCTTTGTAAACTCCAAAGGTTCAAAAACTACTTGTGAATGTAAAGAAAAATTTACGGTCTCACCAAGAGGATTCTATTCATGTGTTTGTGTACACCTCTGATAGATGTCACTCAATCTTCTTACCTTCCTTGTAGAACTAGGACTTGAAGCCGGACTTGCACTTGGAATTGAACAACTAGATGAGGGGCTACTTGCTGGACTTGTAGCACCTGGAACATAAACATTAGTGGGCTGCTCATGATCAATATCATCAATAATAACATCATTTAAAATAGATTTTGACTTCTCCATATGGCCTTTTTGATGACCATAAACTCCCCCTTCATCAGAAATCACATCTCTTGACACAATAAGCCTATTAGTGAGAGGATTATATAACATGTAATCCTTACTTTCCTCACTATATCCAACAAAATACATGACTCACTTTTGGGATCTAACTTTTGTCTCTTTTGATCAAGAATATGAACATATGCTAAACAACCAAAAACTTTGAAATGATTAACATTTGGCTTTTTCTCATACTAGGTTTCATACAGAGTCATCATTTCAAGTGCACTAGTGGGACTCCGATTGAGAATATATACTGTTGTAGCAACTGCATCTCCCCAAAAAGAATTTCTTAATCCCTTTGTTTGTAGCATACTCTATGTCATCTCCACCACTGTACGATTCTTCCTTTCAACTACACCACTTTCTTGAGGTGTGTAGGCAGTGGTGAGTTGCCTTCTAATGCCATGCATATCACAATAATCTTGAAAGGATTTTGAACAAAATTATAATCCACGATCAATCCTTAAAATTTGATTTTGAACCCTTTAAATTTATTTTCCACAAGGGCCTTAAACATCTTCAATGTATCAAGGGCTTCATTCTTGGTCTTCAAAAAATAAACCCAACACTTTAGTGAGTAATCATCAATAAAAGTGATAAAAAATGATGACTTACCCAAACTCTTTGTTTGCATAGGACCACAAATATCTAAGTGAACAAGCTGAAGTGGATGATGGGCCCTCCATGCATTGTCCTTTGAAAATTTCTCCCTTGCATGCTTTTGTTTAGCACAACCTTCACAAATTTCTTTATGTTCTTCAACCTTAGGCAAACTAGAAACTAATGCTTTTGATGTTAGAATCTTCAAACTATGAAAATTTAAATGCCCATACCTGAGATACCACAACCAACTTGTGTCTATTGGAAACAAGGTAAATAACTGAGAGGGGGGGTGAATCAGTTATCTTAAATATTCAACTTTCTTTTCTTCTTTAACAATTAGTGTAGCTTCAAAACACATAACCATACATAATCATGAAAGTAGAAAAGAAATCAATACACATAACACAAGGATTTTTATGTGGAAAACCCAGTTAAGGGAAAAACCACGGGGTGACTAACCCAAGATGTATTCTCTGTTAAAAGAATATGAAGTACAAAATGGCACTTGCCAATTAGGGCTCACTGCTCGAGCACACTGCTCACAAGAGGCTCACTGCCTACAAGAGACTCACTATCTACAAGGTATATAGAAAGTAACCAGGTATTTGAACTGATCAGGGGCATCCACATATGCTGAGGTTCAGTTCCAGTTAGGCTCAATATACTGATCTGTTGCACTTCATTCTTCCTCTACTTAGTGCTGCTATTCTATCACATACTAGATTTGCATAGCTGCTTCCACACTGCTCTCTGCTTTTCTTCACACTGCACAACACACCACACACCCCTTCATACTGAAATCAATCTGGTATATATATCTGCATCAAGGATTTCAACATCTTTCTAGTCGGCATCTGGAAAACTCAAGATATTTCCAAATTCTGGTCTGTCGGCTGACTCCATGCTTACTAAGTGATGTGTATCAAAATGTAGTTATAGAAGTCATCAATCATGTTGGCCAACCATGAATGATCCCTCAAGAAACTTGATCACCATCAATTTCTCATCCGGATTAAGGTCTGATGCTCTGTCGGTCAGTTCTTCCTCAGTCTACTCTGCCAAACAGGAACCTAACACTTAGGTGCTCATATATTTTCACTCTTTCATCACCAGAGGCTCAATCTCTAGAATGTATCAGTCATGGTACTCCTCTTGACTTCCCCGAGTCTGTACTTTGTTGAGATACTTCCTCTGAGAGATCCAGACATGATTGTCAAACCTTGCTGCATGCTCTGTTCTAGCTCACCAGACCAAAATACTCTTCAATCTGACTTCTAGTATAGACATACCATGTCCTACGGATGTGTGGGATGGACTTTGTTGCCATCAATGACAACACTCATGAAGCCACACAGTGTCTCTTGCCAACAATCTCCCCCTTTGGCATTAATGGCAACACTTAGTGAAAAATGACTAAGTGTTATAGCACACTCCCCCTTGGCTGATGCTCTATTCTTATGTACACTTTTTCGGAGCTCCCCCTTAGCTAGATTCCACATTTTTCACTACTCCTCACTCCCCCTTTGACATCAATGGCAAAGGGTGAAATCCGCACACCAAAATTCAAAAAGTAGCCTATGCAAATATACAAGTTATACTTACATAAACTTAAGTATATCCGCAAAAGTTGTTTTCAACTGGACAAATTACGTTGGCCAACTCTACTTCATCCTGTCCAAAATTGAGATATGACCACTTAGCAAAAATGCAAAGGCTTCTGCCCTCTTTAAGTCTATCGAATCACTGGTCCGGGTTGTGGTCTGGGCATCAATTAGGACCTCATGCATTGCCTTTAACTTGGGGATAATTATCCCTCTTAGTTCACTTAGCCTACTTATTATGTTCTTCTTCTCCTTTTCAAGCCTCTTTATTTCATTTATAGTGGTAATGGTCTGACACTCTTGATTCATTATGGAAGAGTTGAGAGGATCAAAATTTTGAGATAAACTTGATAGTTTGCTCTCTTGTTCTTCCACCTTCTTGGCAATGTCTGCTGTCACGGTGGACCAAGATAGACAAAATTTGTATAAATCTCCACCATCTTTAAGAGCATTTTCTAAGCTCTTTATCCCAGTATCTAAATTTCTCCTATCATTTGTTATTAGTCCCTACACCTCAAAGAATCTCTTTCCCAAAAATTCTTTACAGACTTTATCTTCTGCTGACTTCTCCAAAGAATCAAACTAAGTATTGACAGAGTTTATCAGAGATTTAAGATTACCAGATGGAGAGGCTAAAGGATCCTTTTGAAAGGATGGCATGATATTCTTCAACATTCCAAAAGCAGTCTCTATCAACTCACAATCTTCCATGTGAGACTTCAAAAGTTTTTCTTTTGCCTTTGCTTGGGCAAACGATGCTATCTTCATTATCTGAACTGGGGAGAAGGAATCAAAATTGAAGGGTCCTTGAAACAGTTCTGATTCATCAATCTCCATTATTTCCTTGGTCAATAAATTCTTTACTGCTTTTGCAATGTCTCTTGCCAGAGACTTCTTTCCTCTTGCAGCCTCAGAGGTGTCAACAAAGATCTTCTTTGTTTGTTCTTCTTCTATGCCCTTTTTCTCCTCTTCTTGACTTCCTTTCTTCTCCTTCAATTCCGGAGTCTGTTGGGTGATCCGGAAGAGAGATGTTTACTTCTTCATGGACTTCCTCTTTCAGAATAGAGGAATCTTAGTCTTCTCCTCATCTATAGCCTTTGACTCTTCTGCAATTTTCTCAGTAGAATCTTCCTTTGATTCACTTGAACCTTCGACATCCATGGCAGAAGGTTCATCACTTATATCCTATATAATAGGAAGATTGAATCTTTTATATGCATTTTGGAGGATGTCTTCAATCTCTTTTGCCACCTGATCGGTCTCTCTGAGCATAAGTTTGTTCATTCTGGCTTTGCTCCAAAACTCATCCTTGCAATCCTTGAAGACCATGTTCATTTGTTTTGGAGTAATGGAGGGATAGAGCTGAATAGCTATCTATTGTCGAATGCAAATGTGCAAATGATGAACAAAAGAGCCCTTTTATTTCAGCACAAACCCTAATTCCATTTTGCAATAAATGCACATCTTAAGTTATTTCAGTTGCGTTGTTCTTCTTGTTCTAAGAGAGATCTTTCCGGATCATTGAGATGCACTTAGAGTCATTCTCGGTGATTATTGACAATCTATTTTCCTTTCTCCAATCATTCCATTTATCCGTAGATCAAAGATATTTCAATTTAGAATCATACAAGATCTAACTATGAGACTCCTACTTTTACTGGATGACTATCAAACTAGATCAATCTTGGATGATTAACCTTTTCAAAACTCCTTGCAAATCTTTCATATTTTTACCAAGGGTTAATTAGATATTTCTCTGAGAACCATTTTATCCGCAACTTTCCATGTGCCAATCTTAAGTACCAATTGACTGGCTGGGAGAATTTATTTTCCTTTGTGACTCCCCCTGAGCCAAAGCTCATCTATTTAGTTTCTGGAAGGAATATCAGCACCAGATTCTGGTGCGGATCCATCCCCAACATTTTTTATACTTTTCTTCACCCAAATCTTGTTCATCTCTCTTTGAACTTCATCCGCATTAACTTTTCCTTTTCCTTTGTCTTGATTTTGATTATGATGCACCGGACCCCTTTTATCCTGATTCTTACTTCTGCAAAATTTGGCAGTATGACCAGATCTATTGCAGTTGTAGCAAATAACATTTCTTTGCATATTTGGCTAATATCCTTTTGATCTGCATTGATTAGCCATATGTCCCATTCTATTGTATGCAAAGCATCTACCATTGAATGAATTGTTTATTTGCATATTTCTACATTCATGAGATTTGTGACCATACCTTTTGTAGTTAAAGCACTATTCAGAGAAGGATGAATTAGTCTAATTCATTCTTCTTTTGCACTGATTTGCTTTATGACCAAAGTTATTGCAATTGTAGCAGTATCCATTGAAGGATGGATATCTTTGAGCATTTGGTTGCCTTATCAGAGGTCTTCTAGGTCTGTTCCTTCGATTTCCTGATCCAGAGTTCTTTTGACCGGATCCAAAGCTTTCTCCTTTCTCATACCCCAAGCCATGCTTGTCATCTACCCTCTTTTGGCTTCAAGAAGAACTTCAAGTTGAGCAGAGCTTATCTTGAATTTTTCTTTGTATTCATTTGTTGTTTGAAGATCCCTTTTAAGAGAGTCTATCTGATTTTTAAGTTGTTCTTCATTATCTCTAGCTTCTTCAAGATCAACTTTCAAATGCCTGATTATTCTATCCATTTTGTGGTAGTCTTCTAACTTCTCCTTGAGAGATTGTTTTAGATTATCTTCAATTTTTCTTTTCTCTTCAATTTCTTGTGTGAATTTCATAACTCCTGATTCCATTTCATGTCTTACCATAATGACCTCTTTTGATAGCTTCTCACATAACTTGTTTTTCTCATTAGATCTTCATTAGTATCATTTGCTTCACTTTGACTTGCTAATTGTTGAAGTAGCTCCTTTCTTTTCTTCACTGAGATACTTAGTTTTTCTTTGAGTTCATTTATGAATTCATCAGCTTGTTTGAGTCTTTCCCTAAGGTTATTGACTTCAGAGTGAGATTGCTCAAGATCATCTAGGGCAAACTGAAGTTGTTCCCTCATACCATACATATCCATTGAGATTCCCAGATCTTCCTCAAGCTGTTAGGCTCTATCTAGAGGAACTTGTCTCTGATACCAATTGTTGGAAACAAGCCAGATAATTGAGAGGGGGGGTGAATCAGTTATCTTAAATATTCAACTTTCTTTTCTTCTTTATCAATTAGTGTAGCTTCAATACATATAACCATACATAATCATGAAAGAAGAAAAGAAATCAATACACATAACACAAGAATTTTTATGTGGAAAACCCGGTTAAGGGAAAAACCACGGGGTGACTAACCCAAGATTGTATTCTCTGTTAAAAGAATATGAAGTACAAAATGGCACTTTCCAATTAGGGCTCACTACCTGAGAACACTGCTCACAAGGGGCTCACTGCCTACAAGAGACTTACTATCTACAAGGTATATAGAAAGTAACTAGGTATTTGAACTGATCAGGGGCATCCACATATGCTGAGGTTCAGTTCTGGTTAGGCTCAATATATTGATCTATTGCACTTCATTCTTCCTCTGCTTAGTGTTTCTATTCTGTCACATACCAGATTTGTATAGCTGCTTCCACACTGCTCTATGCTTTTCTTCACACTCCACAACACACCACACACCCCTTCATACCAAAATCAATCTGGTATATATATCCACATCAAGGATTTCAACATCTTTCTAGTCGGCATCTGGAAAACTCAAGATATTTCCAAATTCTGGTCTGTCAGTTGAATCCATGCTTACTAAGTGATGCGTATCAAAAGGTAGTTATAGAAGTCATCAATCATGTTGACCAACCATGAATGATCCCTCAAGAAACTTGATCACCATCAATTTCTCATCCAGATTAAAGTCGGATGCTCTGTCGGTCAGTTCTTCCTCAGTCTACTCTGCCAAACATGAACCTAACACTTAGGTGCTCATATCTTTTCACTCTTTCATCACCAGAGGCTCAATCTATGGAATGTATCAGTCATGGTACTCCTCTTGACTTCCCCAAGTCTGCACTTTGCTAAGATACTTCCTTTGAGAGATCTGGACCTGATTGTCGGACCTTGCTACATGTTCTATTCTAGCTCATCGGACCAAGATACTCTTCAATCTGACTTCCGGTATAGACATACCATGTCCTGCAGATGTGTGGGATGGACTTTGTTGCCATCAATGACAATACTCATGAAGCCACACAGTGTATCTTGCCAACAGTGTCTTCATATGCCATATTAGCAAGATTGCTGCTATATTCTTCAAACTTTCATGGAAACATCCTATTCTTTGTCATAGGCACAATTGCAACAACCATATTGCCTTGATTCTTGCCATAGATGATACATTTCTTATTATCAAACACCACTTTATAGTTCCTTTAAGACAATTGTCCAACACTCAATAAATTATGTTTCAACTATGGAATGTAATAAATATCAGTCACACATTTCTTACCTTCTTTGGTATTCACCTCCATGGCTCCTTTCGCTGCAACCTCCAAGGACTTGTCATCACAAATCTTAATTTTGGATTTGAAACTTTCATCCATTGTAGAAAAAATCTCATTATTCCCTAACATGTGGTTTGAACAACCTAAGTCCAAATACCAAACCTCTTTAGGACTATTTTCAGTTTTGTCATATGATAAGAATAAATTACTAGGAGAAACCTCCTCATTCTCTTTAGCATAATTAACATTTCTATTGCTATTACCTTCTTTTAATCTGCATTCCCTTTCAAAGTGGCCATACCTGTTACAATGGTAACATTGGACATTTCTTTTATCAAATGTGCCTCTACCTCTTCCTCTATTTCCTCTTTAATAATTTGGATTCCATTCTTGGCCTTGTCCTTGGTTACTTTTACTACTAGCACCATCTTTATGTGCAATCTACAATTTGGAAGAAAGATCCTTGTCATCACTTTCTCTAAATGTTTCCCTAAGCCTCGCTTCATCAGAGATCCAACTAAGTGATAAAACTCAAGAGTAGACAAATTTGTACTCTCCTCTATGATTATTGCAACATTATTCCACCTTGGTTTTAGAGACCTTAACACCTTTTTAACAAAAACCTCTTTGTCAACAATTTCTGCAAGAGTAGCCATCTTATTAACCACATACTCTACTCTTACACAATAGTCACTCACACTTTCAGCTTCTTCCATCTTTAAATTCTTAAATTCTCTCTTAAATGTCTATAGCTTGACAACTTTGACTTGATCACTACCTTGGTAATCTTATTGTAGTCTTCCAGGCATCCTTGGTTGTCTTTGCACCTACAATTCTTGGAAATAATCTCTTATCTAGAGCTATTTGAATGTAGCATAATGCCTGAGCATTCATCTCTTTAGGCTCCTTCTTAGTTGTCTTATCATTGGTTGTGAGGGCATTCCAATCGGCTAGCTCTACATAACCTAATTCAACAATCTCCCACAAATCTTTTCCTATCAAAAATGTCATCATTTTGATGCACCAATAATCATACTCATTTCCATCAAATTTTGGAATGGGCAAGGAGTTAGAATTCAACATGATAAACCTTTGGTAAAATTGCAACCACTAAATCATTAACTCAAAAGAAAATACCTGCTTTGATACCAAATGTAGAATCTAAAACTAAGCCTTATTCCTGAACTAGCGGGCTATGAATAAAATAACAACAAAGATATAAAAATAATAGAAGCAAGAATAAAAACAATTAACTCAGAAAAAAAGTATAGCATACACAACTCAGTATTTTGCAGACTGTTAAACTGTTTCGCTTTATTCATGCTTATATAAAAGGAATTACATTAAAGCATATCATTGTATCTAAAAATAGTTAAAAAAAACTAAAAACAAACTAAACATGTATTCCTCATGCATTATTTGTTGCACTAGAAGACTACAGTTCAATGAAAGCAAAGTTTATCAATTGAAACTTAAACTACAAAAAAGAAAACTATACTAAAATATATTTGTCTAAATTGTGCATGATATATGGATCTGCAGATGCATGGTTTAACTAGATGATCTAGCATCAGTTATCAACAAAATGCAAATACCCAAGATAAGACATAGGAAAATATAAACTCTTCTTCCTGGATTTTCCAAAGGTCAAGACTACCTATCAGCGTTTTCCATACTTCTTCAAGCATATTTGACATTTTCAAAATCCAATTATACAAGAACATATTAAAGCTCCTATTAAAGGGGAAAATATGGAAGCACATGACTATAAGGAACCACATTGATTAATTTCTTGTCAACTTATCAAATATAGGTATGCTAATTGCATATGTTGAATTGAATGACCAAAATAACTCCAGTAGTCAAAGTCTAAATATCTTCATTTAATCTTGTATAATTTGACTTTGTTCCATGTCAACCTTTGTCAAATTTTTAGTTTACATTTGTTGGGTAGTTAATCTTTGATTTTAACTACTATGATCATACTAGGAAATCATGTACTAATAGGTTCTACTTCACCTATTTGTATGTTTACTATTGTAATATAATCTCTCATATTCTGATATAAAAAATAGAACAAAGAAATATTAGATAGGTAGTTGGAAGTTATTTCTAAAAAGGAATATTATGAAGCTATTCTTGGAGACTGTTTGGGTGTCACAATAAATATTTATGAGATAAGTAGTCCATCATTACTTGGATGTGTGACAATGCTCAAGTTTTTCATTAATCAATGTAGATGACTGGCATCCCCATTTGTATATTTAGGATGATTTATTATGTGTTCTTGTCATGAGGAATATTGTAATCCTTCACCTTTCACCCTAATAAACTGATGAGCATGTTGGTTACAAGCATTTGTTGACTCTGTTGATAACTGAGAGGGGGGGTGAATCAATTATCCTAATTATTTCTACTTTCTGAACTTTCTTAATAATCAATGCAACATTAATTCAGATAAGCAAACATAACCATGAAATGGAAATACACATGACACAATATTTTTGACGTGGAAACCCTGTTAAGGGAAAAAACCACGGGGTGATTAACCCAAGACTATATTCTCTATTAGAAGAATGGAAATACAAAATGGCACTTGCCAATTAGGGCTCACTACCCGAGCACACTGCTCACAAGAGGCACACTGCCTACAAGAGACACACTGTCTACAAATTATAAAGAGTGTAATACAATACTTGAACTAATAAGGAGCATCAACATATGTTGGAGTTTAGTTCCGGTTAGGCTCTGTACACTGATCTGCTGCACTTCATATTTCCTCTTCTTTTGTGCTGCTCTCCTTTTACATATTGGACCTTCCTTTCTGCTTTTATTCGACTCTACTACTTTTCTTCGCACTACACAATACACCATGACACCTCTCACAATTAAATCAATCCTATATATATCCGCATAAGTAATTTCATCACCTTTCTAGTCGGCATCCGGAACAGTTAATAATTTCCTCAAACTCTGATCTGTCGGCTGAATCCTTGCACACCAAGTAATGCAGATCAAGCATATACTTGTAGAAGTCATCAATCATGTTGGCCAAACATAACTTATGCCTTAAGAACCTTTTCCATCATCAGTAACACATCTGGAATAATGTATGATGTTTTGCCAGTTAGTTCTTCCTCTGTTCACACTGTCACTTGGGAACCCGACACTCAAGCATTCATATTTCTTTATCCTTTCCACACCAGAGGCTCAAACCTGGAATCTATCAATCAAGGTACTCCTCTTGACTTCCCCAAATCCACACTTCACTGAGATACTTCTACTAAGAGATCTGGACCTGTCTGTCGAACCTTACTGACTACTTTGTTCTTGCTTACCGGACCTCAACACTTCTTCAATCTAACTTCTGGTGAGGACCTATCATGTCTTGCGGATGTGTGGGATAACTTTTGTTGCCATCAATGACAAGATTCATGAGTCCATATAGTGTCTCTTGCCAACAATCTCCCCCTTTGGCATTGATGGCAATACTTAGTGAAAAATGACTAAGTGTCACACTATACTCCCCCTTGGCTGATGCTCTGTCTCTATGTACATCTACCGAAGCTCCCCCTTAGTTGGATTCCTCATTTTTTCACTACTCCTCACTCCCCCTTTGACATCAATGGCAAAGGGTAGGGTCCACACACCAAAATTTTCAAAATTTTGTCCGCATAAGTATATACATATGGGATACTTACATATACTAAAGTATGTCTGCAAAAGTTGTTTTCAATTGAATGAATTCTGTAGCCCAACTTTGCTTTATTCTGTCCAAAATTGATATATGACCGCTCAACAAGAATGCAAACGCATCTTCCCTTTTTAGATCTGTTGGATCATTGGTCTGAGATGTGATTTGAGCTTCTTTTATGGCATCATGCATGGCCTCTAACTTAGGGACAATTATCCCTTTGAGCTCACTCAACCTGCTAATTCTGTTTTTCTTCTCTTTTTCAAGCTTCTTAATTTCATTCAGAACTGCAACCATTTGACATTCTTGATTTATGATGGATGTAGTAAGTGGATCAAAATTTTGAGAAAGTTTTATCAGTTGATCCTCCTATTCTTTCATTTTCTTCTCAATCTCCACTGTTGTTTTAGACCAAGATATACAAAATTTGTATACATCACCTCCATCCTTAAGAGTATTTTCCAAACTTTTTATCCCAATACCCATAACTCTTCTGTCATTTGATATTAACCCTTACAACTTTGAGAATCTCTTATCCAAAAATTCTTTCCTGACCTTCTCCTCAGCTGATTTCTCTAGAGAATTAAAATGTTTGCTAACACTATTGACTAGAGTTTTGAGATTTCCGGAGGAAGAGGCTATGGGATCCTTTTGAAAATATGGCATGATCTTTTCCAACACTCCGGATGCTACCTCTATAAGCTCATAGTCTTCCATGTGAGATTTCAGTAGTTTCTCTTTGGCCTTCACATTTGCAAATGAAGCTATCTTCATTGTTTGTATCGAAGATAGAGTCAAAATCTAATGGCCCTTTTAGTAATTCTGGTTCATCCATCTCATTAGTTTCTTTTGTCAAGAAGTCCTTGATAGATTCTATAGTGTCTCTTGCTGGAGACAGATTCTTCTTCTCTTCTACAGTGTCACTTATGTTCTTTTTAGCTTGACTTCCTTCTTTACTTTTCACCTCTTTTTCTTTCTCCTTTATTATTTCTTCTTCTTTAGATCCGGGGTCAACAGGGGAATCCAGAGGAGAAATGTTAGTCTATTCATGGGCCACCTCTTTCGTAGCAGAGGATTCCAAGTCCTTAGTTGTTTCTGCACCAGTATTCATTACCTCTTCTGTCATTTTCTTAGTAGACTCTTCTGCAACACTTGTGGTCGAGGGGTCAGTACCCAAGTCCTCTATAATTGGAATGTTGAATCTTTTGAATGCATTTCGGAGGATCTCTTCTATCTCTTTTGCAACTTTGTCAGTCTCTCTGATCATAAGTTGATTCATCCTTGCTTTGCTCATAAACTCATCCTTTCAATCTTTGAATACCATATTCATTTTCTTGGGATCGATTGAAGGATATAGCTAAATTGCTATCTGTTCCTAGATTTCTAAGTCTTTGGCTTGGGCATTGTTCTTTCTTATTTCTATCAATAAATGCTTTGTCGTAGATATTTAGGTACCTGACTGTGGCATCTTGTAATATCTTTTGATCTACTTCAACATAATCATCATAGAACTCAATCATTGGCTGAAGATTTCCATCCACTGTGACTAATTTGATTATGTCATCAATGTGAAGAGTGGATTTTTCAACATATTCCTCTGTCTTTTCTTCTTCCTCTTGTCCGGTAGAGGGTTCACCGGATGTTTTCTTCTTTTTCTTCACTTTCCTAATTTCTTCATCAGATTCAGTCTCCCCTTCATCCCTTTGACTGGCATAAGCCCTTGTGGCTTTTGTCTTTGTTCTTTTCTCTCCTTTGCTGGATAATTTTGCTTCCGGTTTTGATGGCCTTGAGCTTTTGGTAGTGGTAGGTGCATATCTCTTTGATGATCTGGTTTGGGTGGAAGATTTTACCAGAACACTTTCGTCACTTTTCTTTTCTACCTTTTTCTTCTCTTCCTCAACCCTTTCCATCTTTTCCCTGTTAGCATCAAGTGCCTCCTTTGATATACCAAAGCCTTTTGTAACATCTTCAACTTCTTTTCTTACCTTCCTCTTGATCTCTGGTTGTCTGAGTTCAACATGAATCTTTACACTTAGCTCCTCAAAGGTTCCAAACATTTCTGCCTTGGGATCTTCTGGCTGACTTAACATGTGTTCAATATGCAGCTCAACAATTTTCTCATCAACTTCATACCCCATCGGCATGATCCATACTAATCTTGGTTCCACTGCCTCCATAAGGCACTGATCAGTTTCTGCCATGAAGCAAACAGTATCCTTATACTTTTCAACTAGAGCTTGGGGGATTCTCTCTCTTGCTTGCATCATACTCTGAAAGTTCTTGAAATAGCCCCAGAGTGTTGTATTATGTGCCTTAACATCACCAAGTCCATGCAAATAATCTCTGATTTGTATGGCAACCGATTTGTCATTTTGCCATATCCAGCCACTAGATTCGGGTAGCTCATTCATATAATAGAAGAACAGACATAGTATCAAGCCACCGTATTTGAAGGAGTTCTTCTTGTCTTTCTTTATTCTGAAATATGTATCTTTCCGGATCACAGTGATATACTTAGAGTTGTCCTCGGTGATTTCCTACAGGCTCTCTTACCTTCCTCAATCATTTGATTTATCTGTAGGTCAAGATGTCTCAATTTTAGAATCATACCAGACCAAACTTGTGAAGAACCTGTTTTTACCGGAAGACAGTTTTATCAGATCAATTCTGGAAAGATTGGACTCTTCAAATCTTTTGCAGATGTCTCAAATATTCACCATACCTTATTTAGATGTTTCTCTAAGAACCCTTTGATCCGCAGCTTCCTATGTGCCAATTTCAGGCACAAATTGACTAGCTGGGGGAATTAGCTTATCTTTTGTTGCTCCCCCTAAGCCAGAGCTCACCTTTTAGTTTCTGGAAGGAATATCAGCACCAGAGTCTAGTGCAGATCCATTTCCAACATTCTCTGTACTTTTCTTCACCCAAATCTTGTTCATCTCACTTTGAACTTCATCCGCATTCACTTTTTGTTTTCCCTTATCTTGATTCCGATTATGATATACCAGACCTCTTTTGTCCTAATTCTTTCTTCTACAGAATTTTGCAATATGACCAGATCTATTACAAATTTGGCAAACAATACTTCTTTGCATATTTGATTGATATCCTCTTGATCTGCATTGATTAGCCATATGACCTATTCTATTGCATGCAAAGCATCTACCATTGAATGAATTGTTTATTTGCATATTTCTGCATTCATGAGATTTGTGACCATACCTTTTGCAATTGAAACACTGTCTGGAGAAGGATGTATTAGTCTGATTCATTCTTTTTCTGCACTGATTAGCTTTATGACCAAAGTTATTGCAGTTCTCACAGTATCCATTGAAGGATGGATATCTTTGAGCATTAGGCTGCCTTACCGGAGGTCTTCTAGACCTATTCCTTGGATTTTCTAATCCAAAATTCTTCTGACCGGATCCAGAGCTTTCTCCTTTCTCATATCCCAAACCACACTTGTCATCTACCCTCTTTTGACTTTCAAGAAGAACTTCAAGTTGAGTAGAACTTATCTTGAATTTCTCTTTATATTCATTTGTTGTTTGAAGATCCCTTTTGAGAGAGACAATTTGATCCTCAAGTTTTTCTTCATTATCTTTAGCATCTTCAAGATCAGATTCAAGATGTCTGATAATTCTATCCATCTTGTGGCAATCTTCTGATTTCTCCTTGAGAGATTGTCTTAGATTATCTTCAGTTTTTCTTTTCTCTTCAACCTCTTGGGTAAACTTCATAACTCTTGATTCCATTTCATGTCTTACCATAATGATTTCTTTTGATAACTTTTCACATAACTTGGTTTTCTCCTTCAGATCTTCATTTATATCATTGGCTTCACTTTGACTTGCCAATTGCTGAAGTAGCTCCTTTCTCTTTTTCATAGAGAGACTTAATTTGTCTTTTAGTTCTCTCATGAAATCATTACCATGTTTGAGTCTTCCCTTTAATTCATTGACTTCAGAGTTTGACTGCTCAAGATCATCAAGGGCAGTCTTGAGTTGCGCCCTTAAACCAAATACATCCATTTGAATTCCCAGATCTTCCTCAAGCTGTTAGACTCTGTTAGGAGGAACTTGGCTCTGATACCAATTGTTGATAACTGAGAGGGAGGGGGTGAATCAGTTATCCTAATTATTTCGACTTTCTGAACTTTCTTAATAATCAATGCAACATTAATTTAGATAAGCAAACATAACAATGAAATGGAAATACACATGACACAATATGTTTGACATGGAAACCCTGTTAAGGGAAAAAACCATGGGGTAATTAACCCAAGATTGTATTCTCTATTAGAAGAATGGAAATACAAAATAGCACTTGCCAATTAGGACTCACTGCCCGAGCACACTGCTCACAAGAGGCACACTGCCTACAAGAGACACATTGTCTACAATTTATAAAGAGTGTAATACAATACTTGAACTGATAAGGAGCATCAACATATGCTGGAGTTCAGTTTTGGTTAGGCTCTATACACTGATCTGCTGCACTTCATCTTTCCTCTTCTTTTGTGTTGCTTTCCTTTTACATACTGGACCTTCCTTTCTACTTTTATTGGACTCTACTACTTTTCTTCACACTACACAATACACCACGACACCTCTCACAACTAAATCAATCCTATATATATATCCACACAAGTGATTTCATCACCTTTCTAGTCAGCATCCGGAACAGTTATTAATTTCCTCAAACTCTAATCTGTCGGCTGAATCCTTGCACACCAAGTAATGCGGATCAAGCATATACTTGTAGAAGTCATCAATCACATTAGCCAAACATAACTTATGCCTTAAGAACCTTTTCCATCATCAGTAACACATTCAGAATAATGTCTGATGTTTTTCCAGTTAGTTCTTCCTCTATTCACACTGTCACTTGGGAACCCGACACTCAAGCATTCATATTTCTTTATCTTTTCCACACCGGAGGCTCAAACCCTAGAATCTATCAGGAAAGATACTCCTCTTGACTTCCCCAAATCCACACTTCACTGAGATACTTCTACTGAGAGATCTGGACCTGTCTATTGGACCTTACTAACTGCTCTGTTCTTGCTTACCGGACCTCAACACTTCTTCAATCTAACTTCTGATGAGGACCTATCATGTCTTACAGATGTGTGGGATAACCTTTGTTGCCATCAATGACAACATTCATGAGTCCATATAGTGTCTTTTGCCAACAGACTCAACATATTCTTGTGGTAGATTAGGTTTGTTTTGGTTAATAGTAGATTTAGGTGTCACAAGAAGGTTGTAATTGTAAATGAAAGAGAAATATCTACTAATAATCAGTGACAGAATACTATGAAGGTTAGTAGGATTGGTTGGTACATTCAATAAATATGGTAGTGATGGTATCCTTGAAGAAGGATAAATAGAATATCTTGAACGGGGCAATTCCTAGTCGATCTCTCTTCAATGTCACAAATATTTCATTGTCTGAGAACATACAAGGATGTGGATGGGCTTGTAAATTGTAGAAGGGAGGTTGTTAACAGATCTTGGATTGAATTGTTACAAGTGAATAAAGAAGGTTAAATCAATCAATTGTAAGTGGAGCAACAAATATATTGGCATCATTCATGGCAAGATGGACTATATATTATCACCTTGAATTTCAACATGTAAGCATGGAATGGACATTTTATACAAGAATTTAGAATGAAGAAAAATAGATTGTTTTTTAGGAAAAGGTGTCTCAACCTTGCAATTACAAAAGGTACAATTTTTCATTTATAAAAACATAAAAACATAATTTCAGGATATAGGGTTAGTTTATCGCCAAAATAAAAAATTTGAGTAGTCTGCACCACCATTGGGGGTGCTTGGTGCGTAGATCTTTTTGAGATCTTCAATTTTGAAAAAAGGCTCCAATTGGCATCCCATGTCAAAAGTTATGGCCTCCGTATGTTGGAACTCCCCTATTGAAAAATGTAAATATGTGTTGGACATAGAAAAGAGTTGTAAGGAGGAGTTACACATGTTGATGTGTGTTTTGACACATCATAAGACATCTTTGATTGGAGATAATGAAACCCTAAGAATTTGGGCATCAATTTTTGATGGTTCTTAGCTCATAATTTTGTAATTACCATTTGATGATTTCATGTATTGTATCTCCTATGTATTAGGTGCTTGAGATGGAGGTTGTATGTGAGAGTCTTATAGATGTTGAGTTGCCTTTGGATCTCTGGTTGGTGATACTCTTGTGAAAGCTTGATCTACAAGTATATTATAATCTTATTGATTTATAAATAATATATTGGGTAGCTTTTGGAGTGTGGGATTTTTCTCTTGAAAGCATTTTCCCCACGTAAGTCACTGTGTTGTCGTATGATTGCTATTTATGTTTATTTTTGTATAATTTATGTAACTTTTTTAAAGACTTGAAATGTTTTGCATAACCCTCCTCTCAAGATTAGTGTAGGAAGTTGTTTTTCTATCTTAGCTTCCTTACAATTGGTATCAAAGATTCACTACCTTTGGTTTCAATTGTGGTTGTTGGGTTTTTTGAACTAATCAATTTTTGAGTGGGAGCTTGAGTAGAAGATACTTTGTGATTTTGTTGCAAGAATTTTTAGATGGCAAACACATCAGGGAGAATAGAGGTAGAAAATTTTCTGGTAACAATTTTGAGATGTGGAAGCAAAAGATGGAAGATATGTTAATTGATCGAGATCTATATGGGATGTTATTGATGAGCATGTTTCAAGGCCTACATATGCTACTTTGACTGCTCAATATGATGTTATGGACTATAAAGACAAAGGTATAATTAGATTGTGCCTAGTAGACTCTATTTTAATCAATATCCATGAAGATTCCTCTCTGAACAAATTATGGAAGAAACTTGGTGAGATACATTAAGCTAAATCTTTAGTGAACAAGATTTTCTTGAGGAAGAAATTGTATTCTTTGAGAATGAAAGAGGGTGGATGAATTCAGACCACTTGGAAGCATTCAATATGTTGGTGGCTCAACTAGCATCAGTTGGTGTAAAAATGGATGAGAAGGAGAGATGTCACTATCATACTTTGTTCTTTTCCTGATTCGTGAGATTCTCTTGTTATGGATATTGGGAGTATTTATGTTGTCTTGAAAGTTAAAGATGTTGTGGGTTCTTTGCTTTCTGAAGATATGAGGAGGAAGGTATCCATCAGTGCCAAAAATCCCTAAATCCTCATAGAAAACCTAAATAAAAAGGCAAGAAGAGCGAGAAGTGTGAAAAATCCAAGTCCAAGGGGAGATCCAAATCTCCTAGAAAGTCCAAAGTTATTTGTTGGACCTACATAAGCTTGGACAAGGAATGCAAAGAAGAAAAGAATAAGAAAAAGAAGAAATTTGATTTTGATTATGAGTTTGAGAAGGAAGATGGTGATGCATTCATTGCAGATTTGGCCACTCATGTAGGTAATGATGCATGGTTAATTGACTCAGCTACATCTTTCCATATGACCCCCAATAGAGATTAGTTTTTTTAAAAATGAAGAATTTGATGTAGGTAAGTTATACTTGGGTGATGATTCTCATTTAAATATTTTTGGCCGTTGTAAAGTTAAAATTAGATTTCTTGATGGTAGAGTAAAAAAGATTAATAGTGTGTTGCATATCCCTAGATTAGCATGAAATTTACTATCTATGAGAAATCTAATAGATGTGGATGTGTAGGTAGTATTTTCTAATACATGATGCAAGATGGTTATAGGTGCTATGGTAATCACTAGAGGTGTTAGATTTTCCACATTATATAAGATTGATGCATGCATTGTTGAGTACAATAGTACTTCTATGAAAAACAAGTTTGTAACTACATCATTGGAAAAGGAGTGTTTTATCTTCAATAGATGGTCTTGGCTTTTGGGCATCTAAGGGTGCTCTTTCTTCTGAATCAAAATTGATTGTAGAGAAGACTATGTTATGGCACCAAATATTAGGCCACATTGGAGAAAAGGGTCTAAGGCCCCTTGAAAAATAAAGACCTTGTAAAGGGTTGAATGATTGTAATCTTGATTTTAATCTCTGTCAGCATTGTATTTATGGTAAATAAATCATGTTCAATTTTACTCTAGTTCTCATAAATCTTATGGTGTATTTGATCTTATTCATTCTGATGTGTTTGGTCCTGTAAATATTGCTTCCATTGGAAAATCCACATATTATGTTTTATTTATTAATGATTATAACATAAGGACATGTGTATATTTTCTAAAATGTAAATATAAAGTTTTAAGTCAATTTAAAGAATTTAAAGTAATGGTTGAGTTACAAATTCTAAAGAAAATAAAATGTTTTGAGAACTGATAATGGCAATGAATTTTTCTCTAATGATTTTGACAAATTCTATAAATATTGTGTCATTCAATGACAAAAGACAACTCTATATTCTCCACAATAGAATAGAATTGTAGGAAGAATGAATGAGACACTGATGGAGAATGCTAGGAGTATGCTTAGTGGTGCTAGTCTAGAACAAAGGTTTTGGGCTGAAGTTGTTGCCATTGCTTGCTACCTGATTAAGAGGTCTCCTTCATTAGCCCTTATTGATAAAATGCCTATGGAGGCATGGTCAAGCCACAAGCCTTCATTGTGACATCTTAGAGTTTTTGGTTATGAGGCATATGCACATGTGCTAAAGGAGAAGTGAACAAAATTGGAGAACAAGGGTGTGAAATGTATCTTCATTAGGTATAGTTACAGTGTGAAAGGATACAACCTTTTAGATCCTATTGCACAGAAGGTAATATATAGTAGAAGTATGATTTTAGAGAAACTAAGCTTTCTTCTATTACATTATAACCATAACAAAGTGAACAGAAAGATGTGATTCAATTTCCTTCTATGCCTGAGAAAGTTGAATCAAGGCCCCTAGATAGACAAGAAGTTGAGAGCTCATCTAGCTCTAGATCTTCAGAAGAGGAAGAAGAACCTCCAACTCAACTTGTTTGAAGGTCTACAAGGCATAGATAACCACTTGAAAGGTATTCACCTGATGATTTGAGTGTATTTTTTGCTTTGACTACTAACATGGATGAACCCAAATTGGTAGAAGAGGCACTAGGTATGAATAATATAGAGTCCTGGAACCTTGCTATGGATGAAGAAATGGTAGCTTTGAAAAATAATGATACATCAGATCTAGTACCATTGCCTGAAGGGAAAAAACCTATTGGTTGCAAATGGGTGTTCAAGAAAAAGATTGGTTCAGATGGAGGTATTGAAAAATACAAAGCACAATTAGTTGTAAAAGGTTACTCTCATGTTGAGGGTGTTGATTATGGTGATATATTTTCTCCTATTGTAAAAATGACATCCATTAGATTCTTGCTTTTTATTGCCACATCTTATGATAGAGAGGTTGAGCAAATGGGTGTGAAAATGGATTTCCTTCATGGTGATCTAGAGAAGGATATTTTAATGACATAGTCAAAGCAATACGTGGTAAAAGGTAAAAGTAATTTAGTTTATAAATTCAAGAAATATATGTATGGCCTCAAATAGAGTCCTAGGATGTAGTACCATAAATTTGATACATATGTGTTGAGTTTGGGATTTGAGTGATCTAAATCATATCACTATGTTTATTATAAATTTGATGGTGATCGTTTCCTATTTATTGCATTATATGTTGATGATATGTTATTTATTGATAAAGGGAAAGGAATGATTTTAGAACTAAAGTATCAACTTGTGGCTAAATTTGATATGAAATATCTTGGTCTAGCTAAACATAGTTTTGGGATGGAAGAAGAGATAGAGTCAATTCAATTTTATAGAGGTTTAACATGCATGATTGTAGACCATTGTGTGTTCCTATTATAGTTGGAATAAAGTTGTTTCCTTCATAATGTCTAACATCCCCATCGGATATGGAACACATGAGTAGAGTGCCTTACAAGAGTGCAGTCCAAAGTTTGATGTATGCTATGGTCTGTACTAGACTAGGCATTGCCGAAGCAGTGGGAGTTCATTCCAGATATATGTCTAATCCTTGTAGAGTTCATTGGGATGTAGTTAAAAGAGTATTTACATATTTGTAGGGTATCTTAGAGTATTCCTTGTGTCATCATGGTAATTTTATAGGAGACGGGCATTCCCTTGATATTTGTGGTTATGTGGATTTAGACTGGGTAGGCAATATTGACAGTAGAAGATCCACTAGTGCGTATGTATTTACTTTACTTGGTGGTGCAATTAGTTGGATGAGTAAGCAGTAGGTTGTAGTTTCTTTATCCACTACTAAAACTAAGTATATGACAACTCATCCTTGTAAAGAAGTCATTTTCCTTAAGAGATTATGTTCAGATATTGGAATAAAACAAAGTGTAGTGACAATCAAAGTGTGTTCTACCTAGTTAAGAACCTGACATTTCATGTCAGGACCATGCACATTGATGTACAATATCATTTTGTCAGAGATATGGTCAAATATGGTAGGGTGAATCTATTTAAGGTAGATTAAACATGAAAAGAAAGGGTTAATCATTACTTTAGAACTGTTAGAGTCCCTATAGCATTTTGTTGTCCCAAAATAGCAACATTTATCCTCATGATAGCCTACAAGGTTTATCAAGATCTTGTGAAGATGCCTCATCAACATGTCAAGGAAATGAAGGGGAAGGTGGTCTAGGTATGTAAACATGAGAACAGTCCTTGTTTTCCCTAAAAACATAAAAAAATCAGTCCTAAACTACCCTCAAATAGTCATCTACAAGTCTAGGACAGCCATGACAACTGAGATTTCTATTTTTTTTTTTTTACCGATACTATGGTTTCAGAAGATATTTCTAAGGTGATAGGAGGCTTTTTCAGGTAGTAAAAATGGAAAGGTCAAGAGGAGACATGGAAAAATCAAGAAAATCAAGAGGAAACCATAAATTTGTGAAGTTGTCAAGGGCATCAAATTTGGCCAGTTGTCCTCGATTGATCCATGATGAAAAATGGATATATTTTGATTTATTTGATGCTTGGATTTGTTGCTTGCAGGTCCAATACGCTAAAATAGGAGGGGATCAATTGGAGCTATCATGGAGGAATAGAAACATGAAGGCACCATGTTGTCGCAGCTATGGAGAAATATGATTTTCATGCCCAAACCACTATTGTACCTACAAAATGAAGATAGTACATGATTTCAAGGTTAATGAATACAAACCCTAAGAGCTGTACCAACACAAAAATCAGACCTACATCACTATTGTACATGCACATTTGGAACCCAAAATGATGGAAAACAAAGAGAACAAACCCATGCAACTGATGGAAGATGGATTGTATGATTGTATACATAATTTGCATACTATCATCATTTTGCAAGTGCAACAATGGTTTGGGCATGAAAATCATATTTAGTGATTAATTCTTATTATTATGGAACTATATTTTATTATTACAGCACTATATTTGATTAATGCCCTAAAATAAAATAATGAGAAGGTTACTCATTGTTAAAATAAGTAACTACAAAAGTAAATACAATTCATAATAAAATATATTTGTTTTATATTTTATTTTAATTTTTTTAGCATAAATAAAATATAGCGCTATAAAAAATTAAATCAAGATCCTAGGCAAATATAAAATAAAAGGATAAAAGCATATTAAAAAACCCTAGGGGTCAATTTAAGATGGATAGGTGGATACAACCAAAGTTACAAGGTATACAATAATCTAATTAAGAGCAAGAATGGGGGGAGAGTAATAAGGTTGGTTGAGAGAAGTTGGTTAATGATAATGGAAGAGGATAGAGAATGAAAGAGAGTTTAATGTAAATTTTGGGTTTTGAAGGTGATGAAATTAGTGGAGGGAGAAGAGGGATTAACATGTTTAACATTAGGCTTGGGATAGGATTTATAAAATTCAAGAGGATTGGGTTTAGATTAAAGGAATTTTTCGGAGAAATTGGAGGAATATGAAGAAGGGGTGGAGGAGGAGGAAGATGAAGATGGGGGGAGGGGTTATAAGAAAGTAGATTACCATCTAAAAGTTTAGTGTCATAATCCCTTAAGCTTGTGCACAAATTAGAAAATGTAGCATAAAAATTGAATAAGAATTTAATTTTAATAATTTGCAACAAGAGATTGTTGATGCAGAGATATTAAATCTCATCATTAAGAAGTTGTAATGCATTTTGGTGAGTAGGGAAAAAAATGTTCAAAAAAAATCATTGACCCACTCAACCTACCCTTGCTTGCATTGGACAAGGTCATAAAATGTGAATATTAATCCAATATTGCCAATTCTTGAATCTCTTTTTCATTTATTACAGCATTTTACTAGTTTCTATTATTTCTCTTAATATAGATGAGTCTCTTTTTCATTTATTACAGCATTTTACTCCTTTCTATTGTTTCTCTTGACATAGAATTTACATGACACAGTTGCTCTCAACATAGAATTGTCATGAAATAGTTGCTCTAAACATAGAATTGCCATGACACCCATCATTGCTTTACATCCCCAAGGTTTGACAAATTGCATTGCAATTAACTAAATTAACTAGTTGAATACAAGATCTTGCTCTTTACAATAAGACACACTGAAAATCACCTATGAAAGACGAAGGCTCACTACTTAAAAATCTATTTCATTTAAAAACCACATCCGCATTAGAAGCCAACTATGGAATACCAAGAGTCACAAAAGTAAATACAATTCAAAATAAAATATATTTGTTTTATATTTTATTTTAATTTTTTTAGCATTAATAAAATATAGCGCTATAAAAAATTAAATCAAGATCCTAGGCAAATACAAAATAAAAGGGTAAAAGCATATTAAAAAATGAAACCCTAGGGGTCAATTTAAGATGGGTAGGTGGATACAACCAAAGTTACAAGGTATACAATAATCTAATTAAGAGCAAGAATGGGGGGAGAGTAATAAGGTTGGTTGAGAGAAGTTGGTTAATGATAATGGAAGAGGATAGAGAAGGAAAGAGAGTTTAATGTAAATTTTAGGTTTTGAAGGTGACAAAATTAGTGGAGGGAGAAGAGGGATTAACATGTTTAACATTAGGCTTGGGCTAGGATTTATAAAATTCAAGAGGATTGGGTTTAGATTAAAGGAATTTTTTGGAGAAATTGGAGGAATATGAAGAAGGGGTGGAGGAGGAGGAAGATGAAGATGGGGGGGAGGGATTATAAGAAAGGAGATTACCATCTAAAAGTTTAGTGTCATAATCCCTTAAGCTTGTGCACAAATTAGAAAATGTAGCATAAAAATTGAATAAGAATTTAATTTTAATAATTTGCAACAAGAGATTGTTGATGAAGAGATGTTAAATCTCATCATTAAGAAGTTGTAATACATTTTGGTGAGTAGGGAAAAAAATGTTCAAAAAAAATCATTGACCCACTCAACCTACCCTTGCTTGCATTGGACAAGGTCATAAAATGTGAATATTAATCCAATATTGCCAATTCTTGAATCTCTTTTTCATTTATTACAGAATTTTACTAGTTTCTATTGTTTCTCTTAATATAGATGAGTCTCTTTTTCATTTATTACAGCATTTTACTCCTTTCTATTATTTCTCTTGACATAGAATTTACATGACACAGTTGCTCTCAACATAGAATTGTCATGAAATAGTTGCTCTAAACATAGAATTGCCATGACACCCATCATTGCTTTACATCCCCAAGGTTTGACAAATTGCATTGCAATTAACTAAATTAACTAGTTGAATACAAGATCTTTCTCTTTACAATAAGACACACTCGAAATCACCTATGAAAGACCAAGGCTCACTACTTAAAAATCTATTTTATTTAAAAACCACATCCACATTAGAAGCCAACTATGGAATACCAAGATTCACAACTTAGAATTGCTCATTAGATGTCCCTATAGGGTTTTGAACTTGAATCTCCACAATGAAACCCAACGTTTTAACAAATTAATCTCAACCCCTTGGACAAAATTATACCCCTTAGAAATTCATCATACATGTTTGTTGTTGCACCATGTTTAAAAATGAGTTTAGTTGGTTAAGTTATTTGTTAGTAGTTTATTTAAGCTATACATTTTGAGTACCAAAATAGAATTTGTTTCAACAAAAAGATATATATTATACACTTAATATTTTCTATTTTTTTCTAGAAATTAATTTAAAAATAAACGTATATATATGAGAGTGTACTTGTGTTACATGGTCTTAATTTATTGGGTTTTTTTTTTGCAATAGCTACAATAGTTGCAATTACATATGCTTTTTAGTTGCTAACAAATATTTAATTTATTAACTAATATTATTAGTATTGCTAATTATTATTATTTCTTTAATGGTTATCTAATATAATTAAGATAACCAAACGTTAAATTTATTTTTATTAATTTTTTTGCTAAGTGAATGAGCATTAAGGGAGATGTACCCCATAAATTAAATAGAGAATGATCAAAAAATTGCATGCCCTAAAAGTAGGGTTGCAAAAGGACACCTACTGAACTCATACCACATATGATAATGAGCACCTAAAAGCTACTGTCCCTGTGATTCTTGCCTACCCATCTTAACATGGGAGCACAAACTCATTTTCCATTTCTCATTTCATGTTGATTTTTTTTTCCATTTAACCATTGTCCATTGATTTTTATTATCCCCAAATTAATCTACTATAGTTGACATGTTACTTTGTGAGGGATCCTCCAAAGTTGGAGTGACCTCATTGTATTTTGTTTCACATGCAATTGTGGAGGAGGGAACAACCTCTTTAGGAGTATCTCTTTGAGGAGGGATTCCTCATGGTTCCTCTTTGAATGAGGCATTAACATTATAAACTTCTTTGACAATATGTCGGTGACTCAAATTTGCCCCCTTCCACTAAGTTACTTGCTTCAGAGGATCTGAAGAGATTTTTTACACTCATTTGATTTATGCCCAGTGCAATAACAACATTGGCATCTGAAAGTTGTTCCATCATAATCAATTCATTCTTTCCATGTCTTATTTCTGACCTTGATTTCAATTTCTACTGGTAAAGGTTTAGAAAGATCCATTTCTACCAGAATTTAAGTGAAAGTGTGGGATGGTTGAATAGTGAAAGTGGATTTGAGATTAGAACAAGTTGGCATAGAAATAAATTTCCCAATGGAATTTTTGATTGAAGAAAGACAAGAAGATCCCCAAAAATGTAGTGGAAGGTTGGATAATCACACCCAAATTGGAGTTGTAATTTCAATGAAGGGGTCAAACTCTGGAAACCAAGGTATTATACTAAGGATGGCCTTGTCCTAAATCCAAGGACCCTTTTGCAACCAACACTTCTTTTCCTTAGGGTGTTCATAGATCACATAAAAAAACCCTTTAGCACAAGGGCCAATGCAAATCGCTCCCTCAAGGATGGGTAATCAAAGTATGCTCTATATGAGTAACCTCATCCTAATGCCTCTTTGTCAAGATCAACCATGGGATGCTCCAATGTTGGCATATGATGCACAACCTGTTCATGACCAAAAGCATCAAAATCTTTAAAAAGAGGGGTTTCACCTTCAACCTCATTTTTGAAAGAAATGATGTAGGAGGAAGTAACCCTAGCACCATTCAAAGATCTATCATCAATCCAAGCATCCACCACACATCTGGCATACCCAGTGCCTGCATTCAAAGCATCCTTAAAAGATCTAATTTTTGTAATTCCTAAGTCCCCTTTAGTGTTTAGAGACTCTAGAGAAGGATGAACATTTGTTTGTGGTTCATGTAGGTCGTTGTAGGTTTTGTAACCATTATGTGAGTGATGCAACCTTGAATTGTCACCCAAGCTAGATGTAGAGATAGTTGATCTAGACAATCCATTTCCATTCTTTGAAGTAGAGGAAGACAATGCAAGAGCACTTCATAGGGTTGAAAATGAAAAAAAAAATCAATTTTTAAAAGAAAATTGAATACTTGTACAATAGAACTAATTAAATCATACATGTTAATAAACAAATAGAAAAGAACAATTCCCTCATAATATACATCTTAATTGGTTTTGATTCCAAATACAATTTGTGTAAAAATAACTTATATTTTTAAAAACTATCATACACATGGAGAATCATTGGTAAAGTTTATAGGTATTACATGGGAAGAAATAGTAAATAGTGAAAAGGCACTTAAAATATCATCTAAAATAATTATAAAATATATACATGAGTTATTTTATTATAAAACAATATTGTATGTAATGAATATGTTTACTCTAAATTTTTATAATTATTTTGATTAAATATATGAATGTTATAAACAAATTATTAAGACTTAGATACCTAAAACATTGTTTTTGATTGAGATGAAGTCCCATTTATAACCTCCTCAATTTTGACCAAACTAAATAATTATTTTCATTACAATACATGTTGAGGACCATAAATGATAATAAAAGAGGTAAAATTTGCCTTCTTATTTAACACAAAAGTGAGATGTACATTCAATACCACATGCAAACCTTCAATGTTAACATAAATCTCATCAAGGCATGATTTCCATAAAGAATAATTAGAGTCTAATGAGAAGCTTTGAATATTTGATTATCATATTGAGGCACAAACCAAAGTTTGAGAAACATAAATGGCATTCAAATTAGTAACTAAATGCGAATTTACCTCATCATTTGCCCACACCAATGACAATTCGGGTAAGAGTTGAGTCACTTGCAATGTTACTCACAAGTGCTCTTTGCTTATTTTACAAGGCGCAGCTACCTTCGAAAGATATGCAATGAATAAAACAGGGTGTGCTTTTAAATAGAAAGCAAAAAAGGAAAAATAACACCTACGCATGACCATGAAAAAAGATGTGATTGATTAATTTAGAAAGAAGTGAATACAAATAAATGATACAAAGCCCACATATTCCACACCCACAAACAATAATGGATTGATAAAAGGATAGTTACATTTCTTTCAACACATATCAAACATAAGAAAGATATGAATCTGAAACCCAAATACATTCATACATAACAGGAGAACATGGAAGATTGACTACAGATAAACATAAGAAAAAATGCAACCAAAGGAGACATTTATAGACACAAAGTTCTGAAAATAATTCTTCATTCCTCCAACAAAAACAAAGATCAAAGTCTCTAAAATCTGCCCCTATACATAGACTGAGTCAAGAAAAATAATAACTGGAATTACATGTTAACAGAAAATTAAGTTTACCCTCCTTCCCCTATTCACAGACAACCGGAAAAAGATGCCTCTTATGTCTACAAATTGCATATTTATAGGATTTCCCCAGGAACCTTTCAGTTTCCATAACTACTTGAAAGGCGATGAGAATTCCCATATTTTTTCTCGTAACCGATTCTTGAAATAAAAAGTCTTTCATCTTCCCGTGCACAAACTATTCAACTCCAGTAGCCACATAATAAAGAGAAAACACCAATCTCTACCAATGAAGAAGTATTTCACTCCAGTCAGGAATTGCCTTGCAAGAGAAAAGGAGAGCTTCTGCCACTGATGCTATACTACAAATCCTTCCCATTGTCAACATATCAATGCTACTAAGCCAAGAAAACTAAGGACAAGAAGCAAAATAGGCACGTAACTAGTAGAAAGAGTGGCAGCACTGGAAGGCTACAATGATGTGAAGAAGACTTCTATCAACAAAACCGTAGAAATCCCAACTCGTAATAATGCTTGAAGTGACATCACTCTGAAGCACAATAGCATTCATATTCCTTGCGAGACTCCCTTTGGCCAGAGTGACATTAGACATGTTGGAAAGTGACTTGAGATCCATCCCAATAATGATAAGCAAGCAGAGGAAAATGTATTCGATGATTTGAAAGCATTACAAGATAAGTATATATAATAGGTAACAGTTGATGAAACTGTTAAGGCAGTTGGTATAACTGCAGAACCAACAACTAGCAGAAAGTAACTACATGGTTACGTAACAAACAGTGTAATATATTATGCTAACACCCACTTGTTGTGACTGCAAGCTGGGATGCAATAGACAGGACCATTCTTCAAGGAATATGGTTTTATTTGCCAGTATTGTTACTGTGTTTTCAATCAAATGAAATACAGGCCCTTGCATCCCCACGAGTTCATCAAATGGCACGTAATGCCCATAACATACCTTGAGTTCAAAATGACATTCCCATAGATGCCACATACACCTTGGTAATATTGTCTGCATATTTCATAAGCCAGGAGACTTTGCTTGAAAGACTTAGAAGCCTTTACAACGGATATCTTGCAATATTTGCATTCCATAAAACCACAATTCTGTGCAGCATTCTGTCAAACATTTTATTTCTTGCTTATGCTTCCATAACTATACTATGCATAAATGCCTACCTGAGCAGCAGCAGTAAATCCACTTTATACCTATCTTGCACCATTGTAGCTCATGATAGCACATTCCTTTGAGGCACACTATCAAACATTTCACATATCTTCTCTATGGCTCCTCATTTTGCAACTACGTCCACCAGAGCATTTCCAACTATAATACCTGACACAGATCTTCATTTCGAGAGCGCATTTTGGTGTGGAGACTGGAAGAAAATGAGCAAAGGTTGTAGAATTTAGCTTAACACCAGCCAATTGTATTTGTTGCGTATTAGAGTCATTTTATACATAGCCTACAATCGATGAGACCTCGAACGCATTCTATCAAACAGCTCATGTGCTTGTCTATGCTTCACCATACATTTCTTCCAGGGTGATTGTAAATATTACATCAGACAAAAATCATTTTCAAATATGTTTGGATGGACATTCATAACCTGCACAAAAGTCCTCTATGACGCGGGCTGGGAGGACGCTGTGGAGTCTAGTTTTACACTAGCCAATTACATTTTCTTCAAAGTTTCTAAAGCCTTTTCAACAAACCCATTTAGTGCATGTCCTGTTATCATTACATCCATGAGACCATGATTCGTTGAGGCATACGATCATGCAGTTCACATGCTTTGTCTATAAGTCTACCAGAGCATTTCGAACTACACTGGTATTTGCATCCATAGGAGGTTCAAGGAATACACCGCTAAGAACCACTGATAGGTTTAGAAATCCTTCCAACTTTAATCCTTTATGGCATGAGACAATTTTCTGAGCATTATGCTTTGATGCCTTCTTTAAAACAGCTTCATCACCTTGCTCAAGCTTTCACAGTTTGTGTATATGTCTGCCAGAGCGCTAGAATCTACGATAACCTATAAATTACATTTAATTGAAGGTTTCTATAGCCTTTTCAACAAAATCATTTTGTGCATATCTTGTATGGACCACATTCCCTGAGACTGCATCTCTTTGAAGTTTTATCTCCTGTGGAAGTCAAAACATTCACCTTACCCTACGATTGATGCATTTCATGAGGCCGATTTTCTTTGAAGCATGTTGTCAAATAGTTGTGACACTTTGTCTATGCTTTAATACTTTCTCATCCATGGCCGCAGGGAATCTCCTTCGTAATTTATGACAAAAATCTTCCTTCTATGTAGGCCGGACCATATATGTTACACAGAAAATGCATATGGAGTCACATTGTGGTTGTATAGTCTTCTACATGCATAAGAAATCCTACGAGCTATACAATAGCATCAAGGACATCAAGAGTTCACGATGATGAAGCTTCTAGCAATCCCAAAAGTAGTCTCTTAGCAGGATTAGGAGAAGTAATTGCATAGTGCCCGTAGAATACATTTGCAAATGGCATGGCAGCTTCACTGCATTCCTTCAGGAACCAGAGTGAAGGAGATAACATTATAAACACCATAATATTTCATGTGATGTTCAGCGCTACTCGTCAAGAGGTGTCAGTAGATCGGGCATTTTAAGAACTTTCGAACCTCTAGTTGGGAGTTCAGGAGTTCCAGAAACCTCTGACTCCCTGACTTAGGGAAGAGTCGGGTAGTCGGGCAACTTTCTAACTTTTTAACTGAGAAGTAGGGGATTTATGAAGTTAAGCCAAAAATACCTCTCACAATGAAGAGCCCACAATTTATAAAGTTGAAAACTTTACATAAATACTTTAGGGGTGTATATAAACATTTACCTTTACCAAAGTCATTTCCCCTTTAAATGAAGGGACTTTAAAACTTTTGTGGTGGAAATAAATTAAGTCATCACCCCTAACAATGCTTTTGTTTACTTCTTTTGACCTAGGAAAAAAAATATTTTATGCTCCGTAACGTTCAACAAAACTTTAACTTCAAAGATGGGGCCTCATAAAGAAAAACTTCATATCTCTCACATAGTAGCTCTATTTTGCATGAAATTTAGAGAGCAAGAGGATTGGGTTCTTCTAAGAAAAACCTAGAAATCGTTTAAGCTCCAGCAACCAAGAGACCAAATTTTGACTTTATTTGTGAATCATGGATGGGAAAATGTGAAGCTTAAAATATTTCAAACAGAAAGGTGTCCGGGCATGAAAACTGGCCAGATAAGGTAATATGAAGTTATAAACAAACCCACAAAAGGATTTAGTATGGACTTGCATAGATTTTCAGATTTAATTGTTTTTTGTGATTTCACAAGTTGAAGGTGTATGGAAGGCTCTAGAAATTTGAAATTTCCCAGGTTCAAATTTTTGGGTAACAATTATCAAAAGCATAGCTAGTGGAGCTAGGGTGCACTCCATTTCACTCTATTCATGGAGAAAGAGTGATTTGAGGTAAATATTTGTGTTTATTGCATTTATCTTTGTTGTATTTCCTCTTCTCATTTTCTTGTCTTCATTTTGGTATATTGGAGCCCATCCATGTCAAAATTTATCCACGATCGCATGGCCTTGGCTATATATCCCTAAGAAAACAATCCAAAAATGTTGGTACCACCTTAATGCTTTCTAAATCCACTTCTTTTAATAAGAAACTTGGTGCACCTCATCGCACCTCCAAATCATATGTCGCCATCCCTCCTCCATTGTCATACAAGCCTCAATAGCATGTGACCATACATCTCCCTAAATCCACTCTTCCTCCACTTCTCCCAACTCTAAATATTCCCATCCTCAAATCCCCTCATCCCTTCCTCCACAAGTCCGCTAATCCCTCCATCCACATATCTTGCTCCCTTAAATCCCCTAAAATTCATAATCATGGTCAACGAATGCACACATCGCCTAAACATGAAGCTATCACAACACCCATGGGATTCAAAAATACCAATTTAGATGCCTCCTCACATAAAATGAATAATCTACAAAAGATTAAAAATCACCATGTCATAGGGCATCGATATACCAAATCCAATCAAAATCCATCTAAACGGCTACAAAAGCCCACACCTCCAAAAGAAAAATCTAAAACAAAAATGGTGTGGGTCCCCAAGTAAAAAGAAACTAGTCCAAATGAGGCAATCACATCCCCTTCCATCCAAAAATCCAAAAATCCCTTCCCCTCATCTCGCACCCCATCAAAAAATCCCAAAAATCCTAAGTCCATTTGGGTCCCTAAATTCCCAAATCGGCAATCCCATAACCCCCATCCTAATCCCATAATAAAAAAACCCCATTACTCCCAATCCCCCATCAAAATAAAAATCTTCAAAATCCAACATGGTGTGTGCAAACGTTGGTCTTGGTTCCCACGACATTCCCACCTACCTCCATCTCCCTATCTTATATCCACTATCTGCATATGTTCCCCGTCACATCCCTATGGTCCAATGTGCTTTCGCATAATCCTTTCATCTATCCTTTATCCATCACATCCACTGTTAGGGTTATCTGGCAAAAGATATCAATTAAATGCAAATAAAGATTAAACAAAGGAATGAAAATACACAGAAATAATAATAGCAAGAGACAAGTTTTAATGTTATTCACCCCAACTTGGGCTACATCCACCAACAGAGAGTCCAATATTATTATCTAGTAAATCAAATAGATTACAACCAGCAATCCTTGCAACTCAATACCATTGTAAAATGCTACAATACATCAACCAAAAACCCTAACCCTTAGCTGCTTTTATCAAGCCTTATGTTGGTTACAAAAATAAGGTTTTTTTTATGTTGGCCAATAGAAAAATAACTCTCGATGCCTTTATAAAATAATAAATTTCATTTGAGGTTTCAGGGGCACTACCCCCGAGCCCCCATAGGGATGCTGCCCCTCTACCTCACCCTGTATCATGATAGGGAGCGCGCTAGGGGCACTGGCCCTAGACCCTGCAAGGGGCACTGCCTCTTGACCCCGTTAAATAATTTAGGGGGAAAACATGCCAATAAAATTGAGGTAAATTTAACCTCCAAATCTGATTAGGCTCTATATAACAACAATCTCCCACTTGGAGACCAATCAAACTCCACACCATATCATCTCCCACTTGGAGATTGATCATAACACCGCTGACCTTGCAGCTCCCACTGGAAATAAGTACCTTGTACTCTGTTGTTTTTTAGTCTTGAAGACCAATCAAAGCTGAAGAGGAGCTCAGAGTCTCGCTTTTACTGCCTTTGTAAACATATCTGTAAGATTTTCATCTATATGGATCTTTTCTAGCCATAACTATCTATCATCCAACATCGACCAGATGAATTGATACATTAGCAATATGTGTTTGGTCTTTGAATGCAAGGCAGAATTCTTTGCAAGATGTATGGCACTCTGACTGTCTGTTAAAAAGAATTGTTAGCATGTTGTTTGCCCAATTCTTCTATGAAATATTACAACCATATCATCACCTTGCTAGCCTCAGTTGCAGCTACATACTCTACCTTCGTGATGGATAAAGCAACCACCTTTTGCAACCGTGAGATCCAACTCACTGCTCTCTCACCTACAGTAAAGACATAACCTATAGTACTCTTCTTGGTATCAATATCCCCTACCAAATCTGAGTCTACATAACCTACTAAATCTATATTAGAGCCCCCAAAACATAAGTGTTTATTGGATGTACCTCTCAAATATCTAAGAATCCATTTTACCGCATCCCAATGCTCCAATTTGGGATGACTCATATACCTACTTACAACTCCTACAACATGTGCAATGTCTGGTCTCGTGCATACCATGGTGTATATAATATTCCTACAGCTGAAGCATATGGTAGCTTGGACATTTTGTCTTCCTCCTCTTGTGTTTTTGGACACATCTCCTTAGTCAATTTCAAATGACTAGGCAAAGGTGTGCTAACATCTTTTGCATTCTCCATATGCAATCTCTGCAACACCTTTTCAACATAATCAACCTAAGATAGAGTTAATTTTTTGTTCTTCTTATCTCTGCAAATTTTCATACCAAGGATTTGTTTTTCTGTCCCCAAATCCTTCATAGCAAATGATTGTGCTAACTGTTGTTTTAACTCTCTTATGTGATCCATGTTAGACCCTGCTAAAAGCATGCCATCAACATATAAACATAAAATAATCTAGATGTCATTATCCCACCTCTTAAAATAAACACAATGGTCAAAATTACACTGGCTATAGCCTTGCTCAACCATAAAACTATCATATTTTAAATACCATTGTCGAGGTGCTCGTTTCAAGCCATACAAACTCTTCTACAATCAGCACACCAGTTTCTCCTTATGGTTGACATCAAATCCCTATGGTTGTTCCATATATACCTCCTCCTCCAAATCACCATGGAAAAAGGTAGTTTTCACATCTAACTATTCCAAATACAAATCTTTAGCAGCTACAATACTTCAAATAGTACGAATAGAAGTCATCTGAACAACCGGAGAAAAAATCTCATCAAAATCAATGCCTTTTTTCTGTGAAATCCTTTTACAACTAACCTGGCTTTAAATATTTTCTTACCTCCATCTTCCTTTTCTAGTCTGTAAACCCATTTGTTTGGTAAAGCTTGTTTACCTGCATGCAACTTACATAATTCCCAAGTCTAATTTTTCAGCAAGGAATCCATTTCTTCTTTCATTGCAAGCTCCCACTAAACCTTTGTACCCACCTACATAGCTTAATCATACCCTTTCAGGTCACCAACATCTATTAACAAAATAGAATACAAAGAGGGAGAAAACCTTTCAAGAGGTCTAATTAGCCTTGTTGACCATCTAACATTCACTAGAGTTCGTGGTATTTCTTGTTTTTGTTGTGGAGCATGAGCAACCACTGGAACATCACTATCTGGAGTATCATTCAACACTACATAATCCTTTTCTTTCTTCTCATGCTACTGCAATTGATCTTTGTACAGCATCTTCTCATTGAATACAACATCCCTCCTCACAATTTTCATATTTTTAACATCCCAAAGCGTATAACCAAATTCATCAATGCCATATCCAATGAAGATACACTTTTTTTATTTTGCATCCAGCTTGGTTCTATTTTTAGAATCTACATGTGCAAATGTTTCACATCTGAAGGTTTTGAGAAAAGAATAACTCACCTTTTCATGGTCCTTGCATGCTCCATTATTGTCCTATTTATGTGTTCAGCCACTCCATTTTCCTATGGAGTCCCTGGAACTATTTTCTATTGACAAATTACATTAAAGGAACAATAATCCTTAAATTTTTTGCTACAATACTCACCACCATTATCAGATATGAGACATTTTAATCTTTTACCAGTCTCATTCTCAACCAAGTTTCTCCATTTCTTAAATGTTTCAAATACATCATATTTTTGTCTAAGGAAATAAATTCAAACCTTCTTAGTTGCATCATCTATGAATGTAACATAATATCAAGAGCCACCGAGAGAAGATACCTAAGCTGGTCCCTATACATCTGTATGCACAAGCTCCAACTTTTCATCTTTCTTTTGCTTTCCATCCTTGAGAAAACTAACTCTCTTTTGTTTGTCATACACACAACTTTCACAAAAATCCATATTAATACATTTTAGACCTGGTAAAACTTTCTTAGAATGAAGTACCTTCATACCTTTTTCACTCATATGCACAAGTCTATCATGCCACAATGTTGTCTGAGAACCTGCAGCAATTGTTTCAGTCTCTTCCTAGGAAATTGCAACACCTGTTCCTAAACCTGTTTGTTTTTTCTTTGCAACAACTAAAGTAGTAGGACTAGTATGACCTATACAAAGATATAATGTGCCTACTTTCACACCTTTTTCTACTATTAAGGTTCCTCTTGTAATCTTCCAATTTTTATCAGTAAATGTAACAATGCAACCTTCATCACCGAGCTACCCTACTAAAATTAAATTCCTACTCAGCCTTGGAATGTGCCTTACCTTTTATAGTAGCCAATGATTCCCATTCTACAACTTAATCTTAATTCTTCCATTTCCAACAATCTGACAGGGTTCGTTATCTCCCAAATAAACCAGCACAAAATCCCCTTGGACATAATCAAGAAAATAACTTCTATGGGGCGTAGCATGAAATGAGGCCCCTGAATCTAAAATCCATGAATCATCAGCATTATCTAGGGAAAGAATCAAAGCATCACCTTTAGATTTATTACTTATCATATTTGCCTCCTTATTGCCTTCTTGTTTGTCTCCTTCTTTAGATGACCTGGTTTCCCACAGTACCAGCAATCCTTCTGTCCTCTGGATTTGGATCTCTTGTCCTTTGATTTTCCTTATGACTTCCCATGACCTCCAGAACCTTTTCATCTCTACTTTGATCTACCCCTACTTTTTGCATTCAAAACACTACCTGATGTGGCTCCACCTGATCTTTTCCATTGCATTTCCTCGCTAAGGATAACACCAACAACACCATCAAATTTCAAAGTATTTGAACCAAAGACAAAGTTACTTACAACCATTACCAAGTTATTCCAACTTTGTGGCAAATAACATAATATCAAGAGATCCCTCACCTCTTCATCAAAACTTACTTTTACAGAAGTTAATTGATTGATAATTGTATTAAACTCATTTAAATGATATGTCACAGATCCACCTTCAATCATTTTTAGATTAAATAAACACTTCATGAGAAATACCTTATTTGAAGCTGAGGGTTTTTCATACAATTTAGCCAAAGCTTTCATCAGACCATCTATTGTCTTCACTTTTGTTATATTAAATGTCACAGATGGTGTCAGGTGCAACCGAATGGTTGCCAGTGCCTTTCTATCCAAATGATTCATATCCTCATCAACCATTGTTGCTGGTTTCTTGGCTATTCCTTCCAACGGCATCCATAAATCCTTTTGATAGAGATAATCCTCCATCTGCATCTTCAATAATTGATAGTTCTGCCCATTGAATTTATCTACCTTCAATTTACCCTCGTCTACCATTGCTCCCACTCAATCGTGAGACCTTCCTGCAAACAATAATCAAACTCAACCTAGCCCTAAGACCACTTGTTAGGATTAGCCAGCAGAAGATATCAATTAAATGCAAATAAAGATTAAACAAAGGAATGAAAATACACAGAAATAATAACAACAAGAGATAAATTTTGACATGGTTCACCTAAACTCAGGCTACATCCACCAACAGAGAGTCCAATATTATTATCTAGTAAATCAAACCGATTACAACCAACAATCCTTGCAACTCAATACCATTTCAATATGCTACAATACATCAACTGAAAACCCTAATCCTTAGCTACTTTATCAAGCCTTATGTCAGTTATAAAAATAGGGTTTTTTTATGTCGTCCAATAGAAAAATAACTCCCAATGCCTTTATAAAATAATAAATTTTGTTTGAGGTTTCGAGGGTGCTACCCCCAAGCCCCTGCAAGGGCGCTGCCCCTAGACCCCATTAAATAATTTGGGGGGATACCACACTGATAAAAGTGGGGTAAATTTAACCTCCAAGTCTAATTAGGCTCCATATAACAACATCCACTCCATTTTCATCTCATGCAATTATGTACCAACATCCATGCACGAAATACCACTTGACATGGTCCATGTACAATAAATCTCTAGTAGGGGATACTCCTACCTTGCTGTGGAAACACGCACTTGAGTCCTCATCCTCCTCTTAACTCCTTTATTCCTTCCTCCACACTTCATCCTATTCCCTTCAAAAATAAATAAATAAATAAATAGTAAAGAGAAACCATTCATCCAATGGTGAAAACCATTTTATGACACCTTGGATAAGTACCATGATGAAAATCCATTTATGGGCATCATGTGTAGAATGATTATCTATGTGTCTTACACTTGGTGGCAAGTTTCCTTGAATCTATCCCATCCTATCACTTCCATCTTCTCCCACTCATCCATTATATTCATATGTACCTATCCTATTGCACAAACCCATACTCCCCTCCTACTTTTTAATCTTAATAAGGACAAGGGTAAAAATGTTGAAAAATGCTTTGGACATTTCTTGATATACCTAATCTTTCCCAAGCAATCCTACCACCTTGCAATAATAAGATTTATTTCACAAAGTTATGATTATACTATCTAGTATGGGGCATATTATTCCTATGCAACATAGTCCTTGGAGATCCATCCTAAATTCCTACATCCATCCATTATGTATCCTCTCTCTGTCCCATCCACTATCACCAATCCTTTTATCCATCCATCCAATCTTCTTTTCATACTTGCCTCTAGACCTAGTTTTCCCTTGTCATTGGTATCTTGCATCTAGGCTATCCAATAACCCAACCAACAACCAAAAATCAAAACAAATCAAAACATACAAAATCCAAGAAATAAATCCAAATTCAAGTCATCCTTAATCCATGCCAATCTAGGTAAGAAATCTAGCCAATTATCTAATCGCATCTATGGTCTTATTCCTAGCATTGCTAGCACCCTGATCAATTTTAATCCATCATCAATCCATTCAACTCTTTCTTAAGGATTGTCTAACTTAAGTATAGAGATCCATCAATTCCTACTTAAGAACTGTCTATCTCAAGTACCAATCGATCATTAAATCAATCAATTCTGGTGTTGTTTGACATAGATAACATACTATCATCATGACATCATTCTCTTCCATATCATGGTGCCCAATGGAATATGTTTGCTTGTGACATTTTGTTTTTTATTCAATCCTTTATGCATGACACATCATCACCCTGGTCAAGTTATACCTTGGTGCATAATGTCTAGTGCTATATCAAAATCCATGGTTTCTCACCCACTACAACATAATGTATTTCTCATCCATTTCATCCATCCCTTATCTTTCCTACATCTCCTCAACCAATTAGTTTCATCCATTTCAAGAGCATACTCGTGTTATTCAAACCCGCCTATCCTCTCGAGGAGGCATCCCATCCTGATATCATTCCCTCTTGTCACTCCTCTAAGTGGTTGGCGCATTCATTTCTAATCATCCATATCCTATCTTCTTTGAAATGATGTTACTTCTCTTAGTCGCAACATCATCTCAAAGAGGGACAAAATGTAAACACCTAAAATTGACCATATCCTTACATCACCTAGTCAACATCTTTCGACACCTTCATAATACCACTTTCATCATCTTGGGACACCTTTGTCCTAAGACCCTTTCATGTCCCCTTCCATCACCTAATTAATTAAATAAATTATCTGTATTTAATTAATTTAGTCCATTTTCTCCATCACCCAAATTAATTAAGTAAATTATATTTATTTAATTAATTTAATCCATTTTCACCTTTAGCCAAATTAATTAAATAAATTTTATTTATTTAATTAATACAATTTCTGACATCATCACTTTGCCCAATAATTAATTAAATAATTTATTATTTAAATTAATTATTGAGAGTCACATGTCTAGCAAAAGTTAGTTAGTCAGATTCATTGAACTTGGACACTTGCACAAAAGTCAAACTAGCTTTATATCTCAACTATCCATTTCATACTATATCTCTCAATCTTAGCCATTCACGCAAGGATAAGTCCTAGAAGATTTCATCCTTGCCCTAATTGTGTCTCATTCAATCTCAACCTTCCATTAAACCTATTAATCCTAGCCATCCATCATATTACTCAAGAATCTATAAATCAAACATCAATCAAGTCATTATCATCCACAATTTGAATGCAAAGTTATGCTACTCATTTATTGAGCAATCAACATATCAAACATTATCAAGATTGTAGCTAGTGCAGCTAGGGTGCACTACATTCCACTCTATCCATGGAGAAAGAGTGATTTGAGGTAAACATTTGTGTTTATTGCATCTATCTTTGTTGTATTGTCCTCTTCTCATTTTCTTGTCTTCAACTACATGCAAAAATAACATAGTACACCAACATTTTACACATTGACCATGAATACAAATATTGGAATATTTTAATTCTAATTTTCTATGTATATGAATTAGTGGCATATTGTTGTTTTTATTCATAGGGAGATTTAACTATTACATTTTTCTATTAAGTCTAACATGGCATTAGAACATGGAAATCTAGGTGATTTAATTCAATGTGAGATATTGTCTTATCTTCTTTCACCTAGAGTTTATAGTCTTTCAAACTATGGGTTTTTACAATCACTCACTATAAGAGGCCTCCAACAAAGAAATAGACTATTTTATTGCATTGACATCAAATTAGCTAGGATAGGCAATGAACACCAAAATTAATCTAGCATAGATTTGCTTATACGGTTTATTTTTTTGTAGATAGTTTGGTTTCCAAATCATTTTGGTGCAAAAGGACCTCACCATTACGTCCAAAGTGGCCCAAAAATTATAAATAGACATAAAATTAGTCTATTTTGGAGTAGTTTGCAGAAAAGACAAAAAAAATGTTTAAGGAAGCCATATGACAACCTTGCACAATACTATACAATAGGTATTAAAAAATTGTTTCTCCATATTATTTTTTGAAAAAGATTTTGATAAAAATAAATTAAAAAATCCATAGCACAGATATTTTATTTAAAGTGCTATACACTAAACACTATGTGCAAGGTAGAGCATGGTTACCATGTAGTACCCAAACCCACCACCTACCATAATAGGTGTGGCACTGTTAGTCAAACCCCACCATCTCCCCAACTCCAAAAGAGTAGTGAATTTTTTTCAAAAAAACTCAGTGGCCATTGAAGTACAATAGGTGTGGTCGGGTTGGTCAAACCCCACTATCCCCCCAACTCCAAAACAACAATGAGTTCTTTCAAAAAACTTAGTGGTTATTGAAGTTTTTCTGCACCTATATAAGTGTTATCATGTAACCACCATCCTTCCTCCCTTGTTCTGCATGTGCCCCACCAAGTCTCCTCCACTACGACACCTCCTCTCAATAGCCACTCATGCACCATTACAGTTTCACCCTGCGCCACCACATTGGCCCAATCTGCACACTACCCAATTGCTGCCTCAGCCAGTTGTGCCTCCCAAATTCACTACTAGGAAGCCCACCTCCATTGAAGGCACCACAAGTTTGCCACCGAACCACAACCAACAATAGTTCCCCTTCTCTCAATACAATTTTTGTTTTGTCGTCCAACTTTGGGAGGCCTTTTCTTGACCATACCAAGAGACTTTTGTGGGTAATGTTTTTGGAATGGGCCAATTTTTTGAGCACTTGGAAGTAGTATAACCTAACTTTTTTAAAAATCAACTTCTCTTAGACTTTTTGTTGCACAATTCCCATTTTGAGACATTAGGAGGGCCATGACTTGCTCAAATGGACTCCTTTCTGGGTCTTCTTTTTTATTGTGTATGTTTTTTCTTGTACTTCATAGTGGTGCTTTCTATTTTCTCTCATTCTATTCTAGAATTGTAATTTTAACATTTTGTCATTTTTTTTGGACACTTTGAAAACCTAGAAAATATAACAAGTATTGTAAATGCACTAATATTTAAAGTGACACAAACTATACTATCTAAGGGTGTTCTGATTATGCAATTTGGGGGGCAATGGAGGGGAGGGGTGGTGGGTTTTATTAATTCAAATACACTTAACTTATAAAGTGTCATCACATGTACTCGTCCTGAAAGGTTAATACATGGGCATTTTGCAATCACAAACAAAAATGAAGTTCCATCTTGAAAGGCTTAATACATGGGATTCTACTGATTCTATATAATAGAATATTATAGGATGAACAGTGTAATCATATGATATGCACTATGATTCTACCTTCATCAAATTGCATCACCTATTCTAGATCCTCATGCTCTGCACTTTTACTCAGATTTACTTCAACTAAGGTGGGAATTATAATTCACGAGTTGTTTAACCGCTTCCCATATGGACCCAACAATACCGACAACTTGGTTAGAAAGTGCCCACAACAAGATGTAATTAAAGGTTATTAAAGGTTGTATCACATCTTTGCAATGGCTACTGCGAGGTAGATGCACATCCTCCATCTTGTTGGCTTCTTCAACTTCCTATAACCCCATTGATAACTGTTGCAGAAAAGATCCAAATTGGATGCAAAATAGAATGAAGCTTGCAGATTTTGCTGTGGTATTTGGAAGCGCGGCTAATAGAGGCAGAGGAGGAGAGATGTACACAGTCACCAGTGTAGATAAGCATGCTGCAAATCCCTTGCTTGGGAATTTCAGATAGGGAGTCACTCGTGATGCACCTCTATGGATAGTTTTTGCCAGGGATAAAGCTTCAGGTACCCCTATTTCTGGCGAGCCACGATACTACTGATGCACAAGTTCATTAACAATGACTTACCAATTTGCGTTGGATTTAAACAGCACACACCAAGCTTTGACTTGTTTAAGTGGTTGGTGGGCCCTTTCTCTTACTCTATTTTGTTAATGTGTCAATAAGAGAGGGGGCCACCAACCACCTAAGCAAGTCAAAGCTTAGTGTGTGCTGTTTAAGCCCAGCCACCAATTTGGACTGGGGATGGGAGCGGACGGGCCCACTTGTGCCACGTCAGCGTTGAATGAACCTGAACCCTCTCCGAGAAAGCTCTCTGGAAAACACGTAGAAGATCCAAAACAATTACCCTTGTTCGGTTTCACTTTTTCGAATACCCAAGGTGGTTTAGCCTGTCCTTGATCTTGGTCTATTTTCCCTACTCTGCTCTTGTTAAACGTGAGCATTGATGTAGTTGTGAAAAGGGATATCAATTGAAAACAATTTCTAGATAACCCACTGAAAATTGAACATAGATGGTGAATAAACCTAGAATAACTTACATAGGCAGAGAAACACTATTTGTGTCGAGCATAAACCATGCTACCTGATTCAAGAAAACCTCAAATCCATTCAAGAAATCAATATCTTACATAGGCAGAGAAACACCTTAAAAACTTCCTAAAAGGAACTCTACTGATTAAACAGAACTGCTACTAAGGCTCTCTCAAAGTATTCTACATATTTTGAATTCTAGTATCAAAACAATGCAAGACTTTGATGATATAAGAGGATAACTATTGTTAATTCAAGATCTTTAAGGAGATCAGGGCTGTAACCTTAATATATGATTCAAGGGCCTATATTTAAAGAAAAGAAACAACATTGCTTGCTCTTTCAGTGGGAATTCCTTTGCTGACACCGAACAGAAGACCCAAAAGGGTGAGTGATCACCATCGTTTATTTTCTGTTTTCTGAAAGTTTGAGATAACGGATATGGTTGATCTTGTTCTCGTTTTGGCCCAATTCTCTTCGTTGTTCAAGTGAACTCACAACAAGACTTGCTACTAGATCATTTTAATCACAAAGTTATTACCATCAATTTCAGTTCATAACAAATAATAAGTTTGCTTAGAAAACCAAGAGAATACCGAAAAGATGTTTGCATAAAGCCACAATGTATTACATTATTCCGGTTATATATATGCTTATATAGTTTATATAGCGATATTGCAATACATATTCCAAAACCATGGCATACATCAAGCATAATCCACTCTACCCTACGCAAGATCCAACAAAATTAACAGCCCATATCACATCAAATCTACTTCTAAAGCCTTTTGAAAGTAGTATACACATTTTGAAATCTTCTGTCAAACATTGCAAGACCAGAAAGTGCAGCACCGAAAATTTTATTTATGATATAAACACAACCCACCAAACCCATTTGAATTCACTTTGAACGCGCATTAAATGTCTGAAAGCCAATCTTTAAAAAAATATTTATTCAAAGAAACACAAATTATCAATTGTAGATCGCTAAGGAGATAAGGACTGTAACCTTGTGTAAACAGCATTATAAGCTCTTTCTTTTTTCTTTCTTTCTTTTTTCTTTAAAAAAGAGGGGAGCAACCCTCAGACTTATAGTAGATCAAAAAACGTAATTAGAAGAATGGGATCAAGTCCCAGAGAAACAGGAAGGGAAACAACACTGCCGGAAAACCACCCGGCTTCATCCTTAGCGGAACGGACCTGTATAGCCAAAAAACCAAAAAACCAAAACAGTACTGTAGAAAGAAGGACCGCCACCTAACCAAGAAACCATTGCCCAGCTCTTAACAGAAGCCCCCAAAATTATCTTCCTTATTCATTTTCATGTCCAGCCTGAAGTTTCTGTTCTGACGGCTCGGCCACCTCACGTTGTTGGGCAAGTTTCTGGTCTTGTTCTTGAATTTGAGCAGTTCTTTGTGCCTTTTTTATGTGAGCATTGACCTTTCTCCAAAACGATCTGATGGTTTTTGTGGATTTAGCTCCGCTAGCGTCCTTCCATCTCTTCTTTGCCTTCAAAGATTCTTCCATATCCTTCCCACCTGATGCGTGGTAGAGGCAACCGGCCATCAGTGTTCTCATCTTCTGGGCGGATCGACCATCCAATGGACAAGAGGCTTGATTTTTGTTATTATAATCCTCAAATATCATCCATGCATTTTCCTTGGTTTGTTCATCTATATTGAGCCGTGCTGCAATGGCGGTCATTATAGTTTTGTAATCTAATGCCATAGTTTGTTACCGGATTGTCTGTGCTCTGTTACTATTTCATCAATTTCTGGACGAGACTTCAACAATTACAAACAAGACTTATATAGTACAATTCCAAAGTTTCTAACGTCTATATTGTATGGTTGCTATGTACATATGGCATTTCTCTAAGGATTGACGCCCTTGTAGTTCTTGGCTTTCTTGAACATATTGGACATGTAAATATGGCATTTCCCTTAGGATGGCCGCCCTTGACAGTTCTTGGCTTTATGTGTGTGATGGGCATTATAGTGTAGTTTTAATGTTGAATTCCCCATAAAATGGAATTACGAAGTTCGTCACATGATAACTAGCTGCAGAAGACAGTCAAAATGCACATATTGGGCATGTAAATATGGCATTTCCCTTAGAATGGCCGCCCTTGGCAGTTCTTGGCTTTATATATGTAATGGGCATTCTAGTGTAGTTTTTAACGCTGAGTTACCCATAAAATGGAATTACGAAGGTCATCACATAATAACTAGCAGCAGAAGACAGTCAAATTGCAGAGACAAAAACATAGAGTTCAAATACATAGAGGAGTAGCAACCGCTACAGATCTAGGCAGTAGCCATACAAGGAATGATACTGGAGAGAGCAAAATGAGTATCAGAGCTCTAGTCTAGTTAATATCTTGGAGTTGTAAGTCTGTGATAGTCTTCCCTTCCTCGTAATTCCATTCCATCCGAATATCTAGTCATTCATGTTTGATCTACATAGACCTACAACTATGGCTAGTCTAAACTATACAAGTAGGATATATGCTAATATGTTTATAGTTTAAGGGTGAAAAAGTGCATATCTATTTTTAGTCTTTATTTTACATTATTTTGTGTGGGTGTTTTAAGTATTTTTATAAATGATTTTGACTTATTTAGTATTTTTACTGATCATGGATTTAGATTGATTTTTCAAAAATATCTTAGGCTGCATAAAATATTTCTTAACATTAAATCATAGTTTCCTCTTTTTAGTTTAAAATTGCAAGTGTGGTTATGTTTTAGGGTAGGTGGGATTGACTTGCTTTATTCAAATTTAAATTTAATCATAGGCCTAAGCTATATATTTCCAACTATATGTTATTTATTATTTACTACACCAAAGTATTCAAGTTGTACACCTAGGACAAGTATAAAAGGACACCACCCTTAGGTCATTTCAATCATCAATTAACCTCAAACCCACACATCATTAAGACAACCCCTTTGCATCTATTTATCACAAGGATCAACCCATAATCATTACTCACTTGTATTGGCCACATCAAACCTTGCATCAGCAAACAATGACACCCTAGTTTAAGTGCACTATGTAACTTAGATATCAATTTCATGCATTCTATTGCATCAAGTTTCAAGTCTCAAACACTTAGAGTTAGCATTATCATAGCCACATAATTTTTAGCTGCATCTGCTACCTTCTTTCTTCTGACTTTATCAAAAAATGGTATTCAACATCACGTACCTTAATTGTAGGTACATACATCATGTGAAACTTTGTTGCAAGTAGAGGAGATTTGAAGACCATGGGTTCAATCTCACAGAAGGTTTAAATCCACAAAAAAAGAGTTGTACAAACTTTGTTACAAGTAAAAGGGATATGAAGACCACTAATTTGTTGACAAAATCATGAACACTAAGAGTAAAGTATAAACTTAAAGTGTACAAATTTGGTTAACCCAATTAGCTCTAGGTACATGTAATTAACCATTAAATGTAAAAATAGAAAATGGATTAATACTTATAATAGCAATAAGAAATCAACAAACACATATGACATTGGATATATGTGGAGAAACCCTTTCAAGAAAAAACTCCACCACCAAAGAGATATTGAGCTTGTATTAATCAAGTAGAAACAAGTACATCAATACAACTTGTACAATCTTCTTTAGTCTAACAACATTCTGGTAGTATAAGAGTACCTAGACACAATAACCATACCTGCTACATCAAGATCTCAATATATAGACTTAGGGAAGCTCGAAAACCATCATAAAATAATACCATGGGCCCAAACATGTTCTCAAATTACCATGTGACCTACTACATGAGAGTGGTATCCAAAATAGAAAGTAACTCCTCTTACACACTAACACATCATAGACTCTATCATAAGATTCCATTAAACCAACTTTCTCTTTCCTTAGTGCTCCATGAGTCAACCAGTTGCATTGTCATTGTCTATTTTGAGAACGATGCTCCATAACTCCCAATCTTGACTTTCTTTTGTAGGAATATTAACACTATTACTTATTGTGAAGGGGAAATCAGATTAATCAAATCAATGAATAAACAACCCAATACATCTATGAAACGTGAAAGTAAAAGATTGATTTAAAGTAAAACAAAGAACAATACTTACAACCTTTTACCTATCTTCTTCCATAGTTCGCCTATCAGCTCTTGATCTTGATAAATGTGAAGCCTTCAGAAGCGTGTGCTCCCTTGCTTGTTGAAGATGACAAGAGTAGAATGGCTGAGATATTCGTATAATTGAAGATGAGCTTCAACACACTAGCAATGAAGGATATGAAATACTTATGAGGATGGGGGTGCCAAAGGCGTGCCTGTATCTCTGTAGCTTAAGTTTGCTCAAATGATGGGTGATGAAATGAAGAGGAATAGTGTTGTATTTATAGAGATGTGTAGAAGAAGATCAATGGTTGAGAATAAAAGGGAAGATCAACAGAGGAGGATTGTTGAGGAACATGCAACAAATGGGAGAAAGACATTTATCATTCAAAAAGTAGCTTTGTGAAGTTAACTCCTCTCTTGATGAGGATGAGATTTGATTTTCTTAAATTAGAATTTATTCATCTAATTTAAGAGAAAGTTTGCTTTAAAGATGCTTTAAAACTACTTTTGCCTTTGTATGACAAGAGGAAAGTATTTTTAGATGATAAGAATGATTTTTGAAGATAAGAATACATAATTAAATAAATGAATTTATTTAATTATTTTGTAGATAATTGAGAGGAATAAATAAAATATAGAAATATATTTTATTTTGTGGATATTTTTGAAGAATAAAATAAAATATAAAAGTATATTTTAATTAGTGGATATTTTAGATTTTATTTAAATAAAACTTGTATTTTATTTAAATTTGGAAGAATAAAAGGTTTTAATTAAATAATTAAAATTATTAATTATTTAGCAGAATGAAGGTGATGTATATGAATTTAATTAATTAAATAAATGTTTTTATTTAATTAAATGAGAGGAAATGAATCAGATAAATAAATGAATTTATTTATTTATTGATAGAAGAATGTGAAATGATGAAATAAATATTTAAAATATTTATTTAAGTAGAGTCATGCCAATTTTAGGTGTATAAATTTTGCCCCTCTTTGATGCAATGTGTTTTATCATGTTGTTTCAAAGAAAAAGAATTTTTGACAGTGATACATGCCCCAGTTTTGCCCCTGGTACAAGTTTAATGACAGGATGCCCCCTCGGGAGATTGGACGAGAAGAAGTCAGAAGGCGTGAGACGGACAATCTCATGAAGAAGAAGGTGAAAAATAGGTTAGGATGTAGAAAAATAGGATATGTTTTGGGAGAAACAGGTATGGGAAGTAGCCATAGTTGTCATACAATCTGATATGGTTCACTTGCTATATATAGGAGCTGGGTCCACAAGTTCTATTCATTTGTACACTTGTCCATAGTTGATTAGTCCTCTGGAGAGCTCTGGAGAGCATGGCATCTAAACAGATGGATATACCACCTGAGGAGCACCAATTTGCGCTGATCCGACGGTATGATCGGCTAGCGAAGGCAGGACCCCCGGTATGTAGTTCTTCAAAACTTGCTAAAAGTTGATTATTAGGCTTAGTAATGGCTAGGAAAAAATGCTTAGACAAATGTGCCAAACCGTAGTTCAGCGCATATGCCCTTCGAAGTGGCGCATACGTCGTGAAGTGGCGCATTTGAGGTATACTTCGGCGCATTTGCTAGTTTCGCGCATATAATCTCTGGATTGGCGCAGTTGGTGGGAAACGGCGCATATGACATAAGGATTGGCACATGTGCCAGAATGGTGCATACAAGCTATGGATTGGCACATTCATGAGGAAGTGGCGCATGCAAGCTCTGGATTAGCGCATTCACGGGGAAGTGGCGCATGTGATATGGATCGACGCATCTGCCACCTGTATTGGCACATTTGCACTAAAAATTCAAATGACTTAATGAAATTAACCCAATTGGCACCTTGATCGATGCATCAATTGATAAGTGATCTCTGAGATTGCCAGGAATCTAGTCCAGAGATGATATGTTGTTTTGATTAATTTGATATGTCAAGTCATTGATAGGATAGTTTGATGGTTATGAGTAGGCTTGCTTGGATATGGATTTTGTTGATGGTATGTTTTGCTTGGTTTGTAGGAGGATATTCAGAACGTCCTTATGTTACGAGAGAAGTTCCCATTGTCGTTGTTGCAACGATATATATTGACAGAGATAGATCGCGAGGCTCTAGGCGCCATGGGTCTGCACTATGTTTTCTTTATGCCTGAGGTTCACGCGAACTGGTCTATGTTGATGGCAGTGGTGGAGCGATTCCACAACGAGGATGGTACATTCCATCTACCGATGGGGGAGATGGCGGTCACTCTCGAGGATGTGTACCAGATTCTACACCTCCCGATTCATGGAGAGCTGGTTGAATACGAGTCATAGCGGGACGATGGCTTGGAGGAGTGTAGACGCGTATTTGATGATCCAGAGTCGGTGGGGGAGGAGATTTCATGGCAGGACATGCATGACTGCTATGACTACTTCCTAGGCATAGTGGTTGGACTAATCGATGGTGTGATATGCCTCGATAGGAGATCGCACGGCTTCTTAATCGGCTGGGGGAGGGTGCTGGAGAGTATGATCACAAATGGGACCCGGCATGCATGGGGTGTGTGTGTGCTTGCACACTTATATAGAGATATGCACCAGGTGGTTTATCACAGAGTTACCAGTTTATCTGCTGGTGTGTTGCTGTTGCAGTTTTGGTTGTGGGAGCACATTGCTATCACACGGCCAAAATGTGAAGGGGAAATCAGATCAATCAAATCAATGAATAAACAACCCAATACATCTATGAAACATGAAAGTAAAAGATTGAGTTAAAGTAAAACAAAGAACAATACTTACAACCTTTTACCTATCTTCTTCCATAGTTCACCTATCAGCTCTTGATCTTGATAAATGTGAAGCCTTCAGAAGCGTGTGCTCCCTTGCTTGTTGAAGATGACAAGAGTAGAATGGCTGAGATACTCGTGTGATTGAAGATGAGCTTCAACACACTAGTAATGAAGGCTATGAAATACTTATGAGGATGGGGGTGCCAAAGCCGCGCCTGTATCTCTGCAGCATAAGTTTGCTCAAACGATGGGTGATGAAATGAAGAAGAATAGTGTTGTATTTATAGAGATGTGTAGAAGAAGATCAATGGTTGAGGATAAAAGGGAAGATCAATGGAGGAGGGTTGTTGAGGAACGTGCAACAAATGGGAGAAAGACGTGTGTCATTCAAAAAGCAACTTTGTGAAGTTAACTCCTCTCTTGATGAGGATGAGATTTGATTTTCTTAAATTAGAATTTATTTTTCTAATTTAAGAGAAAGTCTGCTTTAAAGATGCTTTAAAACTGCTTTTGCCTTTGTATGACAAGAGGAAAGTATTTTTAGAAGATAAGAATGATTTTTGAAGATAAGAATGCATAATTAAATAAATGAATTTATTTAATTATTTTGTAGATAATTGAGAGGAATAAATAAAATATAGAAATATATTTTATTTTGTGGATATTTTTGAAGAATAAAATAAAATATAAAAGTATATTTTATTTAGTGGACATTTTATATTTTATTTAAATAAAATTTGTATTTTATTTAAATAAAATTTGTATTTTATTTACATTTGGAAGAATAAAAGGTTTTCATTAAATAATTAAAATTATTTAATTATTTAGCAGAATGAAGGTGATTATGAATTTAATTAATTAAATAAATGTGTTTATTTAATTAAATGAGAGGAAATGAATCAGATAAATAAATGAATTTATTTATTTATTGATAGAAGAATGTGAAATGATGAAATAAATATTTAAAATATTTATTTAAGTAGAGTCATGCCAATTTTAGGTGTATACACTTATTATCTAAGTAATTATGTGTTAAGTCTCCACATGGCTTTAAGCCGCCTCAGGTGGTTAGGTGTCTACTTGGAGAGTCCAATACAACTCTCCAAGCCACTTGTCAACACTCTTTTGCCACCACTCTTTGAGTGTTTGAGTCGACTCCTAAAGTGACTCTAACTCTCAACACTATATGTACACCTCTTGTTCATTCTTAATCTATTGCAATTCCTAATTGCTTTCACTCTAATTCATAATCAGTTTATGCTTAGTCAATTCATGGTTTCTACTATGGTATTAGAGCCAAACTAAGTTGTTGGCTGGTTCGTCTTGGTTACATTAATCTGGTTTGTGATTCTAGTTCAAGTGTTGTATGCGTTTAGTCGTGGTGCAGTTTAGAGGCCCATAACCTTGCTTTGTGGGTTAAACAGCTTGGTTGGAAGACTAAACGGCCTACACAAGGGGCACATGCTCTCCCAAAGGCCATATGACCTAGTTTGAAGATCCACAGACCTGCATACAAAGGTCGATGGTCTGCATACAAAAAGCATGAAGATTGATCAAATGCTGGTCCATTCCACCTTATCCAAGCTATCAAACTCCATTCGACCATGTTCCTACAGCATGGAAGGAGTGTGAAGCTCAATTTAGGCACAGCAAGCATGGGAAAGGGCAAGAGATGCTTGTGTGAAATCTGACTTGTACATTGTGTAGAGGTCAATCCATATCTAGCATAAGGTGACTCTCATCCAAGCTACGCTGGGCATTGTGTGCATCAGGAAGGAAGACCAAGGGCATGCCTCCATTGTGGCTACACATTCCCTTCACTACCCCTCACAACCAGAAAAGATTCAAGGGATTGAAAGGGGCCACGACACCCAGATCCTCAAAGTCAACGTCCACATTAGCCAAAAAGGGCATCTTTTTAGAGGGAAGGAAGTGACGCCTCCTAGATCATTGTCTAAAATTGAGAGCTGCCAATTTGAATCCCAACAACGATGGCTCCAAAATCAAGGGTTTTCTCCATTCTAGTTGTGCAAAGAGGTTTTGCAAAGGGTCATCATTGTTCTTGTTTCTAGTTCATGGTCACCTTCTCATGCAAAGGAAGGTTGAGTTTTGAAAGTGTCTGACGCCCCTTCTCCTCACCTGCTTTGGTGTTGGGACCCATGCCATTCCTATGTGGGAGGTGAAACACCATAGTAGAGCATAGGAGAAGGCACGTCACAGCCATCAAAATGCCTACCTTGACACCAACACCAGTACATGTAACGAGCCTCCCTATTGGCCCTTCTTGCTGCAGTGGAAGGGGGTTGGTGAAATGTTTAGTGATAAGAAAATATGATAAAAAATAGATACTGGAGATCATTCCACACCTTATGTTCTAATCCCTTGTGAAGCCGATCTAGTTCCACGAGGAACCAAGATCAACTCTGTGTTTGGTGCAATGTTGTAATATTGTAATATTGTCTTGCATGAGGTTGAATGGGTTAAGTCTACCCTCTTGTAAATTTGAATTATGATATGTGTTGTAAGAATTGTTTTTTTTTTAATTTTTATCTTATTTTTGAATTTTAAATTTTGAGACCCTTTTTCTTGTGTTTTAACTTGACCCTGGGTGTCCTAACTAAGTTTAAATTGACCCTGGGTTATACCCCATGGGTCTAGGGTCACTTTTGACTTGGGTAACCCTTGGTTAACCTCCGTATGGTCACCTTAACTTCACAGTGAAGTTAAGTGACGAATTTGGAGGCATGGGAAGGATAGGATAGTGGGGATTTTTTTTTTAATTCCACTTGGGATAGTGGGGATATATTATTAACTCCACTTGGGATAGTGGGGATATTTTATTAATTCCACTTGGGATAGTGAGGATATTTTATTAATTCCACTTGGGATAGTGGGGATATTTTTTAATTCCACTTGGGATAGTGGGGTTATTTAAATATTACAATCTTAAAAAAATTCATAAATATTACAATCTTTAATTCATTTTTGTCCTCCACTACCCCATGAGTTGAATTAAAAATTCAACTTGTCATAATCCACTCTTTCCAAAAAAATGAATCTTTAATTCATTTTTGTCCTCACATGTGAATTTAAAATTCACAAATAATGAGAGCCCTTGATCTCAACTCTGGATCCTCACCCTCCATTCCCTTTTCAGAAAATCTATAAGTAAGACCCTTCTCTAAGCAATTAGGGGGGAATAAAAACTTCATTCTTGTAGGAGGGGACTTCATTCTTGCAGGGGGACTTCATTCTTGCATTCTTATCATGCCTAATTTCCTCTAGAAAATCTTCTTCTGGCATCCTCATAATGCCCAATTCCTTCTCTATTCTGCTCTTCATAGCCTCATAATGCCAAAATTATTCTAGCCATCCTATATCTTCCTTTCATTGTCCCTTGCTTGTGATCAAAGAGAGATTGTTTTTTTTTTGAGAAGGGAGATGTGGAGAGGAGGCTGGAGAGGAACTCTACTTCAACTTCTTCCAATACAGGATTTTTAAGGTTGGATTTCAAGGCCTTTCCTTTGCATTTTCTATTTCTTGCATGATGGATTGGTGAAATGAAATTTGATTTGTTGTGTTGTAAATTTTGTAATTGTGGAGAAATTTATTTGGGTTTTGACAAAGCTTCTTCCACTTGGGAGAAATGCTCATCAAATGTGGGGTAGGGGAGGAGTGATCCTTCTCGAGTGCATGCCTTGTTTCTTTTGGGATGATGAAAGCCTTGAGGGCATTTGTGTGTCTGTGAGAAATTGTGTTATTTTTTAGGCTTTTTGTAGATAACGAACGTGCATTCTCTAGATCCCATGCACATCTAACAGGGCACTTGCTACTGCCACGTCTAGCAAAAATTCCTGTAACGACTGTGCATTGACCAAATTGGGGTTATTGGAGTTATTACAAAATTGATCTAACTAGCAGAAGGTCATTTTCAACATATTACACTGCCCACGAGAGTTTGGGTCTTGTAGATCATAATTTTCACCTTTGCTATTTTAAATTTATAACTCAGGGATTTTAGTCTTTTGTATGCCTCATTAAGTCAAACGAGATGAACAAGGTCTAGGCATTAGAGTGGTCATCTAGAGTGGCTCTCTACGGGCCCGGGGCCCGCAAGTGCCTGCCAGGGGAACTAGTAGCAGAGTTACATTAATAAGTGATAACTAAAACTAAAACATTGGGGTTAAAACACTAATAAGATAATTAGACCTCGTGCAGGGCCTTGAGTGCTTGTAAATGCTATGGATGCAATGAGAAGGCCTATCCGTCTACGGGGCATTGAGTTATCTGTCTGCGGAGCGTGGATTTGGGCATGATTGAGTCTCCTTGTCTGTATGAGAGGTACTTGGTCCCGTATGTGCCATCCCTTTGAGCACATATGATGACACTCTAGTATCTAGCACCTTAGGAGTCGTGAGTAGTACCCGACTTATGACTTAGTACCTGACTTATGACTATTCACTTTTACTATTCACTATTTACTTTTACTATTCACTTTTCACTATTTACTATTCACTTTTCACTATTCAATATTCACTTTTACTATTTACTTTTACTATTCACTTTTCACTATTTAAAATATTATGACTTTGACTGTAAGCAATGTTCTCCATGTCTACTATGTGTTTGATGTGTGTGTTGGCCATCCTGTATCCCCTTGTTGTTGTTTATCCATTTGGGCCTAGTGACTATCTCTGAGCACGGTGGGGTGGTCTCTTAGGAGTCCACATGGTTGGGAGGCATTTCCACTGTCATTGGGGACCAGTGTACAGGTTTTGGAGCACCAACTCAGAGATGTTCTCTTTCTTCCTGTTACCTTATCAGTCATGTACCCATTTTGTTATTGTATCATTCATGGCTATGCCATTGTCCTTGTTTATTCCTTTATGTAATTGTGTACTCTCTTGCGAGAGATGATGTAAATTATAGTAATGAGAAGATATGTGATGTCACCTCTTATTTGACTTACGGATTCTGATGTGGGTATCGGATCTGCTTGTAATATGGTGTTTATGGATTCATGTTTATATTTGGAAATGGGATTAGGAACTTTTGAATTGGTGTTTAAAAGGAATGTAGTTATTAATGTTTTTCTGGAGAGTGATTTAGTCCTCTCCTGTGGGTTGTGCATTTTGCCATACTTGGCCATGAACATTGTCGACAGATCAAATCGACAACCATCTTATGTGTGTGTTATCACTTCATGTAAAAAAAAAAATTATCTCGTCCTCTTTTGGCCTTACCCTTCGGGGTTCACAGGGTGGGATGTTACAATACGCCCCTGCACCAATCTATCATTGTCGTGGAGAAGCCCCTCTATTTTCCCCTTTTTTTCTTCATTTTGGCTTTTTTACCTTAAATCTGCCCCTCATTTTTGGTGTCCTTTTTTCCCTAGCTTGGTTTTTGGGTTACCATTATGTTTTTTAATTTTTTTCAAGCATTTAAAATTATGCTTTTATAGTGCTAAATATAGGCATTTTTAGTCTATGGGAAGTAAGCAATAAAAATACAAAATAGGGGGGTAATTTACATGAGGGGAAAATTGTTTTGGAGAAATTTAAGGTTCCTTTGAATTTTATAAAGTGCATTTTTTGGTTCCAAAATTGGATAGTCCATGTATATGCACTAAATTATAAAGTGCTGCAAAGTAGGGGGCATCAAAGTAAGGGGGTATCATCGAGTTAGTTTCTCTGTTTTCTCTTTCCACACTTCTAAGTTTGCAATTACAACTCATCTACGTAGTTTTATATGTGTGATTGACTTCAACAAGAATCTTTGTTCACATTGTGACCTTGAAAACACCCAAGGGAAGGTCATCGAACAAAAGAAGTCACCTCATACGTATAACTCTAAATACTATAGAGGATTATGTCACATAAATTAACGTAATGAGGTTGCAACTAAAAGAAAGTGGATTGCATGATCCTTGGTTGAGAAACAAGTGGATCGAATGATCCTTCATTGAGAAATAGGTGGATCAAATGATCCTTCAAACATTTTTTGAGAGCCTATGGTAAATGATCTATAATCTTACAACAGATTCTCACCAGTTCATATCTCACAATCGAGAGTCTATGGTAAATGAACCTGAATCTTGTGTTAGTATGGGAATATTAACACTATTACTTATTATTTAATTAAGTAATTATGTGTATATTCTCCACATGGCTTTAAGCCACCTTAGGTGGTTAGGTGTCTAGTTGAAGAGTCCAATACAACTCTCCAAACCACTTGTTGACACTCTTTTGCCACCACTCCTTGAGTTTTTGAGTTGACTCCTAAAGTGACTCAAACTCTCAATACTATATGTACACCTCTTGTTCATTGTTTAATTATTGCAATTTCTACTTGCTTTCACCCCAATTCATAATTAGTTTACACTTAGTTGATTCATGGTTTCTAATACTTTTGTAACATCCTTTATTCAATATAATTACAATAATATGTCACATAATTCAAAGAAGAATAACAATAAAATATTATCCGTCAACTCTGCATGGGTTTCCAAGTTATCCATTATAACGTCAAAAAATGTCCCCTTGGGGGCTTTTCCCTCATAAGGTTTAGCTCCCGGGTCTTTAGTGTGCATTTAGGATATCTTGCTTCATATTTTAACATCCCAATGGAATGAACCCTGGTTTTCATGTCAAATGGGGCTGAGGGGGACCCCTTGAACCTAACGCTACCCAAAATAGGGGGAGGACTTGGGCGCCCGTGCCCTAGTCTTGCTCTATTTTGGGTTAGTCCCAAATTTTTAGTGTCAGCTTATGACCATTAATTAGGTCCTATGATGACATGACAAGTTTGAATTATGAAATTCTTAGTGAGAGTGTTTGTAGTTGCATATATAAGCATATTTAGGCATTCATTTGTAAAACTAGATGATCATTAGATATCAATTTGGATTCTAAAGCTTATGTGAAAATGATTCAAGGCATTCATTGTGCAGCAAGAGCAGATTTGTGTTGTTTATGTGTTTGTATTTGCAGATTTGAGCAATCATCTCCTCATGGCATGAAGAGCTTCTTCCTTCTATGAAATCCTCACTACAAGGTGATATCATTTGTGTTTTTGAGTATTTATCATTTGGTTTTTGCCTCTGCCTCCAAGGGCATGCCCTCTTTATTTGACAATGGTGTTCGAAAGACTTGAATGTCTCTTCGGGGCTTCACTGAGGTAAGCCTCTAAACACCACAATTCTCTCCGAAAGTTTTCATGATTGTAGGTTATAGGTTGAGGATACAGGAAAAGTGAAGTTGCAGGAGGGTATCTTAGATTGTTAGAATTGTATATCATAGAAGAAAATAGCTCCCTGGACTAGGGTGCCTACTCTTTAGTCCTCAAAGTTCTGTGACAAAAAAATCTTTAGTGCAACAGGAACAGGTTGCAGTTCTTGTTTGCAAGATCCCAACAAAAATCAAGGCACTGGACTAGGGTGCCTGCTAATTAGTCCCCGTCTGTTTCACTTCCCAAAATTGAAAAATTAGTACACATTTATCTGTCATTTTACAGCTTCTTGTAGCAGCATTTTAAGTAATTTATCCATTTGCTTCTGTATTTGCATAATTAGGGTTTTGAGCCCAATTGAGCACAATTTGAGTATAATTGGTAATCAAATCACACAAATCCAATTTTTCCAACATTTTATAGTGATCAAGGGCTTGATAGTGGATTGTCACTCAACCCAAGGTCCTTGAATGTAATTGGTGAAAGGAGGATAGACAAACAAAAACTACCAAAAATAAACTATCCAAATTTTACCCTTTACATTTTGTTGAACCCATGTTATTGGACTTGTTTGCACCTTGCTGAGTGTTTTGCTTCAGATTTGCATTGATTTTCATTCATTCATTTAATTGAAAATTTGAAAAAAATTGAAAAAAAATTACATTCTAGGGCTTCTATTTTGCATCAATTAATTTGAATTTTATCAAATTTATAATTTTTACATTAGATCTAAGTTAAATTGTAGAAAATTATAAAAATTCAATAGCTTGCATTGCATTTTCATCATAAAATTGTTAGGGTTTTGTTGAAAATTGTGAATTTTGCATATAACCTAGTAATTCCAAAATCTAGGGTTTGTAGGTAAAATCTTGTTTCAGATTTTTCTACTAATCTAAGACATTTATTCAAATTTTTATTTGGCTTTAGTGTTGCATTTTAGTACAAATTTGCATTTAGATTTCAAAAATTTGCATTGTTGCATAGAAAATTTTAACAAAAAATAAGCATTTTCATTGATTTTTCATTAGACTTGCACTTGCATTTTGCATGTTAGGGATTGGAAATCATTTTCAGATCTGAAATAATTTAATTTTCATCATACATCAGCTTGCAAAACATTCATATAGCATTTTACATCAAGATCTCAAACCTAGGGTTTGAAAAATATTGATTTTCACTAGATTTGGCCTTATCGACTCTCTAACTTGTACTATAGGCATGTTGTAAAGAATATTTTTGTCCTAATTGGCTGATATCAGGGGTATTATTTGTTTCCCCTCCTAAAATTCTTTATAACACCTTGTTATTGGCCTCTTGTATTGAAAATTTGGTGAAAAATTACACATTTTTATTATTTTTACCCTAGGGTTTGGCCTAGTTTGCACCCTAAGCGTGTTGTAAGAGATTTTATGCTTCTAGGCAATATCATTTCTATTATTTGCTTCACCTCATAAAATTTCTTACAACGCCTCTTTCATTAGGTATTGGGATTAAAAAATGGTGAAAATTGCATATTTTAGAGCATTTTTACTAGGTTTTGATTAGTCATCCTCATAGATTTGCATCAAAAGTGTGTTGTAAAGGATCTTATGGCTGTATTGGACTGATATTAGACATATTATTTGCTTTCTATGATCAAAATCCTTACAACACTGTTTCTTTCATATATTTGCATTGAAAAAATACAAAAAATCAAGCATTTACAACATATCTTACACCTAAAATTTGTGCATATTGATGCATGAGTCTCATAACTCACTATCCTAAGAGAAATATTCCTTTAAGAAGAATAATAAGACACATTGGATCTAGTGCTCTTGAATAAGTTGGCACATTGTACGCCTTCTTTACAAAAGAAGAGACACAAATGTTACAGGATATTACACCTATCACAAGTACAAGGGAAGAGTTGATGTAGGAGTGTCCCTAGTTCAAGAGAAATCTTGCATCAACCAAAAATATTTGCATTTTAGTTTCTTTGCAGTTCAATTTGTTTCTTTTCATTTTCCAATTTAGTTCAAGCATTTCAATCAGAAGCAGTTTTTTGTATTTTGGTTCAGTTGCATTTCATTCCTTACGGAGCTGGACTTAGCATCTAGATTCATTCATCTACATTATATCTAGAATTTAGAGATCTAGACATCATTATCGGAAAGATATCACTATCAGAAGATCAACTATTTTCTCATAACAAAGCATCCTGACAGTATCTGATAATCAGCTAAAGGAGAAGACTTGTAGAGCATTCCTCAACTTATGGAACTTAATGACACATCATTCAATGATCCTTGGTTCATGGCTAACCTTCCCCAAGATCTACACATCATTCCATACATTTGCAGAGGTGTTCTATGCATTTAGGTCCGACCTATCCATGTTCTCATGTTACAGCTCTTCATTGAAGTTTGTAACCTTCCTTGGTTGACGCAGAGGAATCTATTGTTTTGTATATGATATATATTGATGTAATAGATCCTTAGGAAAGTAGTTATCAAGTTATAATCATCCGCATAAGTTCATAGTTTATATTTTTTGTGAAGGAGCTTCAAAGCTATATCTTGTGTGACTTTTGTAATCAAGCCTTTAAGCCCTAGTTGTAAGCCTGGATGATGCTAGTCTGATTGTGTTTGAATTTTATGATCTACTAAAGGATGGAATCTACATTTGTTCCATTTCTTTGAGTTGTTTCTGTTGTGTTTACTCTTGTTGCACGGTATAGACAGTTCATTCTGTGAAACCTCCTACTGTGACTACACTAAGAGCAAACTTTTCATGATGTTGATGATACTATTGAGATGACAGGACATGTATCTAATGAGAAAATAGAGAAAATTGATAAAGACCTAGCTGAATTTCAAGACTATGTGGAGGGTAAAAGCACAAAGTTGTGTCACACTTTGGACCAACAAAATAGTTTAGAGCGAGTCATTTTTGCGCGAGTCAATCTAGGCACAAGATTGTTTCACCCAAATACACATAGCCACTGCATGGCACATATGTGGCAAGCTATTTTCAAGTGAGTCAATCTGGGGGTGAGATTGTTTCACCCAAAATCATGCTATTAAAAACAAAAAAACAATGAAATTGCCACATTTCATGGTGGCCATTTTCTGACAGCGACAGTGACCTAGGGTTTGAAAGTTTTTCATGCGAAGGGTGTCCTGCCACCTTTTGCAACAATCTCATCACCTTGAACTAGGTATGCCATCTTCACCTTGGCATGCATTTTATGTCAAACATTTTATATGGCATGATGTATAGATCTTCACCTTGGCATTTTCTGTCAAACATTTTGTATGGCACAATGTATAGTTAAGTGTTTGAAATAAACCTGCACCTTATATGATTATTTGCAAGTAAAATGGGTTTGCAAAATTTCATCCACACATCATAAGCTAAAAAAATATATCAAAATTTGAAATCATTCTGGAATGAGAATTTGTGCATAAATTCTTCTTTATTGAATTTTGTGTGTAAGTTTTTATCAAGGTTGTGGTGATGGACAATTAATCACAATTTGAAACCATTCAAGAAAGAATTTGTGCATAAGTTATTGGAAAGGTTGTGGCATGATCAAAATTAGCAAGTGGCTGATGGCTATTGGGTGGGAGTCAGTTCACACATAAAATAGGTCAAATCAAGTGCTACAGCAATGCAGGACATGCACTTTTATCCCTTGTAATGTTATCCATTCAAATTTTCCCATCATATGCTAGGGAATAACATGATTAAAGAAGGAAACAACATACACTAGATCTATGTAAGCCTATTTTAGAAATTTTAAAGCAAATGCAATTGGCTGGTGTAAAGCTAAATTCCACAACCTTTGCCAGCATTCTCCCTCATATCCATCAATACATCTATGAATCTGAATGGATATGAGGGAGTTAATAGAGTCACACCTACCCTATACCATGATGCAGTAGGAAACTACAACCTGAACATCAAATTTCATCCACACAATATAAGCTTAAAAAAATATATCACAATTTGAAATCATTCTAGAGAGAATTTGTGCATAAATTCTTCTTTATTGAATTTTGTGTATAAGTTTTTATCAAGGTTGTGGTGATGGAAAATTAATCACAATCTGAAACTATTCAAGAAAGAATTTGTGCATAAGTTATTGAAAAGGTTGAGGTGATCAGAAGTAGCAAGTGGTTGATGGCTGCTGGGTGGGAGTTAGTTCACACATAAAATAGGTCAAACCAAGTGCTACAGCAATGCAGGACATGCACTTTTATACCTTGTAAGGTTATCCATTCAAATTTGTCCATCAAATGCTAGGGAATAACATGGTTAAAGAAGGGAATAACAGACACTAGATCTATGTAAGCCTATTTTAGAAATTTTAAAGCAAATGCAATTGGCCAGTGTAAAGCCAAATTTCACAACCTTTGCCAACATCCTCCCTCATATCCATCAATACATCTATAAATCTAAATGGATATGAGGGACTTAACAGAGCCACACCTACCCTATACCATGACACAATAGGAAACTACAAGGAACATCAAATTTCATCCACACAATATAAGCTAAAAAAATATATCAAATTTTGAAATCATTCTAGAGAGAATTTGTGCATAAATTCTTCTTTATTGAATTTTGTGCATAAGTTTTTATCAAGGTTGTGGTGATGGAAAATTATTCACAATTTGAAACCATTCAAGAAAGAATTTATGCATAAGTTATTGGAAAGGTTGTGGTGATCAGAAGTAGCAAGTGGCTGATGGCTATTGGGTGGGAGTCAGTTCACACATAAAATGGGTTAAATCAAGTGCTACAGCAATGTAGGACATGCAATTTTATCCCTTGTAAGGTTATCCATTCAAATTTGCCTATCAAATGCTAGGGAATAACATGGTTAAAGAAGGAAACAACAGATATATATACATATATACATATATAATACTCTAGAATGTTAAATTTAGAGTCTGCCTTTTCTAAATTGTCAAATGCTTTTTTTCTAGATTGGACATATACCTTCTTATGACTCTAATTACTATAGGATAAAATACGATTTATATGAATTATGATAAAATCTAATTTATATAAATTCCTATATGGTTGTCATGTCAATATGCTACATGCTACATGTGACTTTAAATTTGGATTTTCTATGCATTCCTAGTTCTGTGTTTTATGGTTGATTCAGATTTGGTTGATAGGCCTATTATTTATGTATTTGCAAGCATCTAAGGTGCAAGTTTATTTGAGCATGTGTACATTTATATCATGGATTTTTTAAAGATGTATGTACTAGTTGGAAAATTTATATGCAGGTTTATTTACATCATGACATACAATATGTTTGATAGAAAATTTAATTATCATATTACAGATAAATTTAGGTCCACATGGATGACCAATCATCACATCAGTCAGGTCAACCTGACGATAGTGATAATATACATTATATGCTGAGACCATTCAAAGGTTTCAAAGATCTTTGGATGAATTGAATAGTACTATTCACAATACACCAAACCTGTCAGGTAGAGACAGGTTGGTTAGGATTAGGGATGAGATCACTCATATGATCCAAGTTGTTTGATCATACAATCCCTATGATGACATTAGTGTTGACAAGTTCTATGCATCACTTTCTCAAAGTGTTGTCAGCCAATAGAAATGGTCATCTATTTCTAGGTTGGTTTCAGTAGATAATGCTCTCAGCATGTTCCCTTCTTATAGGGGAAAAGAGACAGTGAGAGGCTATTCTCCCACCAAGTGTGTGGATGCAGTTGTTGGTCCTTTCATCAATCCTAGGTTTTTGGCAGCTCATCACAAATGGCCAAACAATGAGAGTTTCCATTGTATTTTTGCAAACAATTATATGCAGAGTTCCATTTAGATTTATCTGTCAATTATACATCTTTCCCTAAACATGCTAGTCAGGGGAAAGGGAGGTTTTGGTGCAAGAGCACCTTGGCAAATTAATATTGCCCTAGAAAAATCTTTGAATTTGATTAAATTTGTATGCTTCCACATTGTAATGAGGTTTATCAAGTCATTTTTATGTGTTTAGGTCATTAGGAGTTTCAAAAATGCAAAATATTGCAAACCATGTAAAGGTTGTCAATGTAAAATTGGAAAAAAGATGCAAAGTTGGAAGGTGAAGAGTCATTTGGCTCTTGGTTTGCTCCAAATCAGTTATGAGCTGAAGAGACATGTTTTAATGCCTTTAAAAGGCCTTGTAACTATGAAGAATTGGTGGGTGGTTGAAGATTTGAGCATGGAATGAGAAAAAACAATGTTTTCCTGTATTTTCCTTCAAAAATTTATTGTCTTTTGCTATTGTACGGCCCTATAATGAATTGAATGGATGCATAATAGATTTTAAATGTTATATCCTTCAACCACCTTCCATTTACTTCTTGTCCCATGCATTTTTATTTAGTTTTGTGAAAGATATGAGTGTTTTATGGACTGTAATTTTCTGATTTTTCCTACAATAGTCCCATTGCAGCATTTGGTACGGTTTTATACGGACATATACAGGAGAAAGCTATATATGGTTGGAAATAGTATTGAGTCTACTTTCCATTTCTTTTTGTTGCATCAAATTTTATTAAGATTTGAATAAGTTATGGCATTTTTGGTGAGGGCAGGTCTGAATGCTGCCTAGGGTTTGTAGTTTTGGGAAAAGAGTTATAACTTTCTCTCCTACCATTGGATCTTCATGAAAATTGGATGAAAAGTCTGTATTAATGTTTTCTTCAATCTGACCAAAGCAATTAGATTATTTATTTTTATTTGTTAATGTTATTGAGGATAGTTTTGGTCCTCCTACCTCTGCATCAGGTTTGTAGAGAGACCTGAGTATAGAAGACGATATGTGCCACCTCTTTAGAACAAGAGGTCCTTAGTTGGGCCACATCTTTTGGTTCTTCCAAAACATGTGGAACTAGCAAATGCCACCCAACCAGCATTGACCCCCTCAAGACGCACATTTTTTGAGAGCATGGTGACTATTGCCACTGAGGTTGATCAGTTATCATCCGATCATGTTGTTAGGTATTTGTTACACCCGAGGATTGACATTCCATCCACTAAGGCCACATTGACTAGCTATTTAGATCATTACATTCATGTTGATATACCATTGCCACATGATGTGGCATAGATTAGTGGAGAGAGTGCTTTGCAGAATATGACTAGATGCCTAGCTAGTGATTTATTAGATTTATACCAGTTCATCAGTGATCAATATGGGATCCCACTTGATGTTGTATCCTCACATCTTGAGCAATATTTTGGTAGATGGAGGAGCCATGGTGAGTTAGGTTCACAAGGTTTGGGGACACAAGATGTTCCAGTTGGTCCTATAGGCTCTGCCCCTCTGCATGTTCCAGTCGGTCCTGATGTTGAGGTTACTGCACATGATGTTATGGGAGGTGAGTATAGCAAGCTTCTTTTTAGCACTGAGACTGCACCATCTACACATGTATCATTGTGTCTCCATGATTCTGACCTCAGTGGGATTGGGAGGGCCTTTATTGGTACAGTTTAGGTACAATTTATTTAAAAATTATAATCTAAATTCATAAATTATACATTTAAAAATTATAAGTTCAATTTTTAATAAAATCACATACATTGAAGCTCTGACTCTTGATTGCAAGCTTAAATGTACATGTGTATTAGACACAAGCTACTATTTTACAACCTAGACATGGAGATTTGCATCATGCTGGCGGTCCTAGTCATCGTCATGAGGTATTTAAAAACCAGGTCTATATATCACATGTACATATAAGTTTGATTTAAGTGTACACACACACACACACACACACACATATATATCAAGTTAACTTTATACATACAAACATCAAGTGTACAAGTTTTATAACTAAATACACATATGCTTATATATTGTATTGACACATGTCATATATAGGTTGCAGGATCAGGTCATGCTTCTATTGAGACTCCTCTACATGATGCAGACCGTGTATGTTAAGTAATTTAGATTTGTCAAGTATTATTTATTTCTTTAAAATCAAAAAAAATTATATTTGTACATGTATATATATATATAGAATTTCAAAATTTTATGGTGTTTCATGTGTAGACCCTGACCCACAACTCAACATAGCGCTTGGGTCACGGATCAGTCAAGGGCTCCAATCAGGGATCAGGATGTCACAGCTTGAGATAGAGCGAGGCTCAATCCACTCGTAGAGCGAGACATTTATGAGCTGTTATTATGATTCAGATATTTTATATTTACAGTACATTTGGACATTATGACTTACATGTTATATTTTATCTAGACATTTTTATGAGTCACATGAACTTTTATATCTAGATGTTATTATGAGTCACATGTTTTTTATTTGGACATTATATCTACACTTAGTTTTATATCTTAGAAACGTTCTTATTATGAGTCACATGCTTTATATTTACATTTTGAAATTTATATTATAAGTTACATGCTTTATATTAATTATTTGGACATTTGGATGTCCATTGTTTATTTTGTGAAGAAATTTAATTACTTTCCCCTTTATGAATAAGTGTAATGCATTGATGTAATATAGATATAAATGCTTGGTATTATTCAATCCAATGATAACCAAGTGCCGTGTTTAATCTACTTGACATGTGTTCAATGGTTGAATAGGTATCAAAGTAATCACATTGTCCCCTAAAATATAAGATTAAGTTCACAATATTTCACATGAAAAAATAAATCTATAAATGATGCATAATGTTTGTGTGAATGGGAAAAGGTAAAATACTTATTTTTATGTGGTAAATTATTTTCAATTACCTACCCTAATGTTCTACTATAAATCTAATATAAAAAGAGTTTTATTTAGTTAAAGCAAACATAAGTAACTACTATACCCAATAAGTTAGTGTCTTTTTTCCTTTTATCTAAATTTCTAAATGTGTCCTAATTAGGCTATATTCCTAATCTAAAATAGGATTAAGTTGGGAAACAGAAAATGAATATAGGAAGATATCTAAGTAAATGAAGTAGTACATATTTAAACCTAGTAAAATTAGAAACTACCTATAATTTAGCTAAAGTTGCTAGATTTAACAAACTTAAATTATTTTTAAAAACCATAAATCCAACAAAACATATCTATTAATAAATATCCTTTATCCTCTACATATCCAAATAAGTCTTGAAAGTGACTTGTCACACAAGTTCACTCTTTTATTTTTCATTTTTATTTTTATTTTGTAAGTTGCTTGAACTCCTCTATTTTTTGCTAGATTTACAAAATGATAAATTGTGACTCGCTAACGCTTAAAAAATATTTGTTATTTGCTTGGTGACCTCAACTTCCCAATCACACCCCAAAACAAGAACATTAGGACTTTCAAGCAAATAAGAATTTTTTACAATTGATTTTAGGATTTATTTCTTAACTCAAAATATAAAGTGGGATTTTAGAGACATAAGACATCTTTTTAGTTATTACAAATTTATTCCCAATTTCTAGTTCTTGGAAGTAAATTACAAAGGGGGATTTTGGTACTAATTTGTAAAAGTGTAAATTTATAGTTAAAATTGCATATTAGTTCTACACCTCTATTTCCATCTTGAAGTGCAACTTTAGAACAATCATGCAATCCATCAAAATCAAAAATTTGCAGTTAATCTCCACACTTATAACAATTGATCATTTAATGCAATTTTTCCCACGTGTACGCAAGAACCTATATATATCCTATCACATTATTATTTTCAATACTTGATTTATCAATTAAACTCATATCAAGTTGAAGAGAGTTTAGTATGATTGAAAAATGAGCCCATTGTTGTGAAATATGCCTCCATTGTGTTGAATTAAATACTTTTAGACAAATTATACTAATCTTGGGCTTGGGAGTCATTATTGGTTTACTATGATGTCATTCCCACACAGTTCAAGGTATTTCAATTGTTTGTTGAAGAGATTGTCCAGTGTTAGTGCCATTTGAAGCTGTGTAGCCTTGTCACTTAGTCATATCAAGTTGAAGAGAGTTTAGTATGATTAAGAAATGAGCCCACTATTGTGAAATATGCCTAGATTTAAAGGTTATTATCAACTTTAGAGATCACTTGAATACTTTTAGACAAATTATACTAATCTGAGGCTTGGGAGTTGAATTATTGGTTTACTCATGTCATTCCCACATAGTTCAAGGTGTTTCAATTGTTTGTTGAAGAGATTGGAGTGTTAGTGCCATTTGAAGTTGTGTAGCCTTCTTAAGGTCATATCAAGTTGAAGAGAGTTTAGTATGATTTAAAAATGAGCCCATTGTTATGAAATATGCCTCCATTGTGTTGAATTGAACCCCTTCAAAGGTTATTTATCAACTTTAGAGATCACTTGAGACAAATTATACTAATCTTGGGCTTGGAAGTCATTATTGGTTTACTATGATGTCATTCCCACATAGTTCAAGGTGTTTCAATTGTTTGTTAAAGAGATTGTTCAGTGTTAGTGCCATTTGAAGCTATGCAGCATTGTTACTTGGTCATATCAAGTTGAAGAGAGTTTAGTATGATTGAAAAATGAGCCCACTGTTGTGAAATATACCTAGATTCAAATGTTATTTATCAACTTTAGAGATCACTTGAATACTTTTAGATAAATTATACTAATCTTGGGCTTGGGAGTTGAATTATTGGTTTACTCATGTCATTCCCACATAGTTCAAGGTGTTTCAATTGTTTGTTGAAGAGATTGGAGTCTTAGTGTCATTTGAAGTAGTGTATCCTTGTTAAGGTCATATCAAGTTGAAGAGAGTTTAGTATGATTGAAAAATGAGCCCATTGTTGTGAAATATGCCTCCATTATGTTGAATTGAACCCTTCAAATCTTATTTATCAACTTTAGAGATCACTCAAGAATACTTTTAGATAAATTATACTAATCTTGGGCTTTGGAGTCATTATTAGTTTACTATGATGTCATTTCCACATAGTTCAAGGTGTTTCAATTGTTTGTTGAAGAGATTGTCTAGTATTAGTGTCATTTGAAGCTGTGTATCCTTATTACTTGGTCATATCAATTTGAAGAGAGTTTAGTATGATTGAAAAATGAGCCCATTGTTGTGAAATATGCCTAGATTCAAAGGTTATTTATCAACTTTAGAGATCACTTGAATACTTTTAGACAATTTATACTAATCTCAGGCTTGGGAGTTGAATTATTGGTTTACTCATGTCATTCCCACATAGTTCAAGGTGTTTCAATTATTTGTTGAAGAGATTGAAGTGTTAGTGCCATTTGAAGTTGTGTAGCCTTGTTAAGGTCATATCAAGTTGAAGAGAGTTTAGAATGATTGAAAAATGAGCCCATTGTTGTGAAATATGCCGCCATTGTGTTGAATTGAAACCCTTCAAAGGTTATTTGTCAACATGTTAATGTATTAAAAATTTATTCAGAGATTCAACAAGGAATATAAATATTTTAAAGTAGTACATAGCAAATTCAAAGATATCTCAATGCTTAAATATTTTGAGTAATAAATGAAATGTAATCAAATATTAAAGAAATTTGTACATATTTTAAAAAGCTAGAGCATATAAATACCATTAAAGATCTACCTAAACTTTAGTTAAAATAACAATCATCGTGTTATAATCCAAAATACAAAATAACCCTTAGAAGAGAACTCATAAGCACATCATCTTTGAACATGTAAATTATGAACTAGATAGATCTATCTAATGTACATGTTTGTTAAGTTTGAGACCCCTACATGATAAGGATACAAAAAAAGGATCTTCCCTTAGCTTTGAGAAATATGTATTCTATACTGACAAGGCCAACCACTTGAAGGTGGAAGCTCAGTGGCCTCACCTAAGACCTAAGACACCTAAGACCTAACATACCTAAATCCTAAGACCTAAGACCTAGAACACAACTAAGACCTAGAAGACACCTTTAAGACACCTAAGACCTTTAAGACACTTAGAAGACATACCTACTTGACACATTTAAGACACCTAGACACCTAAGTCTTAAAACACCTAACAAACCTAAGACCTATAAGACACCATAGTACACCTCTAAAACACCTAAGAATTAAAAGACATATCTAAGACACCTAAGGAACTTAAGACATATAGTAAGACACCCAAGACCTTTAAGACACTTACTTGACATATCTACTTGACACATTTAAGACACCTAAGACACCTAAAACACCTAAGAAAGGTCTAAGATGCCTAATCTACCTTTAAGACACTTAAGACATATATCTAAGACACATAAGACCTAAGATAGGTCTAGAAGACATATTTAAGACACATTTAAGACACCTAGACACCTGAGACCTAAAACACCTAAGAAATTGTAAGACCTTTAAGACACCTCTAAACACCTAAGACATCTAAGACTATCTATATATAGTTTAGAGATAATACCTGCACAACATGAAGTTCAATTTTATAACTTGAAATCCTTATAGGCATAGACCTACATAATTGCAAAAACAAAAATTTGTGTAAATAAATTTATAGCTCGTTTGTAGCTTGATCATGTTTGATTATAATAAAATTTGAACTAAGAACCATTGAAATTAAAATTTGAATAGAAAGAACTATCAAGAATTGTGTACATTTTAAAATAAATCAATAGATCAATAGATAATTCAAGTGTTCATATACCTTCATACCATGTATTGATTGGTTCAACTCGCTCTTCAATAATTTAGTTAGAGCTCTTAGTACATATAATCAAGATCTTCTCTATCTTTTATTATCTCTAAAAAATTTTCATGATCTTCAATAGACAACCTCCACTTTTTCTGGCCATGTCCTCTTTTTGTAAAGTTTCCAAACTTAATCTTGTTGCTCTAACTAAGTGACTGTACTATAGAACCTTTTGTCCTGGCATATAATCAATAATTATAATACCATTTTTATCTATCTTTACTTGTTGTTAATAGGTGCCTTCAACAACAACTAATCCAATGGGATATGATTGTCCATCACCATCTATCATTGATTCTAACAATTTTGATTTTTATTGTGTGCATCTTAGTAGATAGTAATCTACACCATCTGTATTGTAAGGATCTGCAACCACAGCAAAAATATCTCCTGTACACACCACAAGTAAACATGTTTGTACATTTGAGTTGAATAATGTAAATCAAATGTTTAAAACTTTATTACAATCTAGAATATAAATCAATTCTGTAACTTACCTATAACAACTAAATCTGATACACATTCATAATCAGCTAACTATATAGGATTGAATATACATCTACAATGTCACTATCTTCAAAAGGAGGCATTGATACTATTTATTTCTTTTTCTATTGTAAAACATATCCATCCCTTACATTTGGACATTGTAGAATATTTGCATTGTTCTCAATGCAATCAACAAAAAAATAGGATTTTTCTCTCACTTGAATAGTAAGAGGCTTGCTATGTCCTATAGTCATGACTTGATGTAAACTTCTAACACCATTAATAGCTTGACAATTATATAGATTCATTCGATCAATATTTGCACGTATGAACAAATTCTTGAGCACCTCAATTAAAACTATTTAAATTCAATTAAATCACATGTGTACTTAAATTTAAATATTAAATTTTTCAAATAACATTAATTCAATTAACATACCTTTAACTTCCCAAAAATAGTGTTTGTTGTATATTGAGTCACGGGCACCAAAATGGCTTTTGCACCATTCAACAATTTGACTTGTATTTCATATGGTGTTACCTGCAATTTCATGTTGGTGTTCAGTGCCCAGGTAAGAGGTTTAAGAATTTAAAAAAGTTCACATGTACATCCAACTATTACAATACATGTAGATCAATTACATAAAGCATTGTAGAAGTATTCAACAATTTTAAATTTTGTAAATTTTGTATCTAGTATGTATTACCTGCAAGTTCATATTGGCAAAGTGCACACTTTACACACACTCCTGCTCCATCATGCTCTCCTTTTCCATGTCCACTCTCAAAAAAAATCCACAAAAATTTTATGCCTAATCTAGCATGTTGTTGTGTCAACCAATTAAATGTTTTTATAGACTTAAATTGTCTTGTATAAATAGTTATATATAAACAATGATTTGAATACCAAAAATTAGTTAAAAATTCAAGTCTTAAAATTTTATAAATTTTTAAATTAAAAATTAAAAATTAAAAAATAATAATAAAATCAACACTTACCAGCACATCCATTAGACCAAATCCAGTATTGTAATGCAGTAATACCACATTGTCCCAAATCTTCAAAAAACATTTGAAAGCAATGTGCTACATAGCTTCTATCATGACCCGTATCATCACTGATATAAAAGTGAACCTCCTTGATAATAATTCATTTAGCTTAGGTACTATCTACCTCATCTACAAATAACTCAGTATGTTTATAGCAAACTTGTACAAAGATTGTGAATTGCTCTGAATGATAATATTGACTTTGAATCTCAGTTTGAGGACTAAATGTATAATTTTCAAAAAAATCTACAATAGAGAGAATACAACCTAGTGGAAAACAATTGTTTGAGTCATGAAATTACTTAGCCTATCATCTTGCGCCATGACAATGTTGGATATGTGTGTATACAATGTTATGAAATTTGTTCATAAACTCATTGTAGGGTAATTCACTCTCTCTCAAAACAATTTTTTTGAATTCAGCTCCTAACTTCGTTGAGTATTTCTCATATTCAAATCTCTTCCAAACAACTGGCATTGAATGATCAATATTCTCAAATGGTAAAAATTTCATCAAAATTCCACAATCTACACATATATTTCTTATACATTGTACATTGAATTCATCTGAATCTTCTAATTTTTCACATAAGATAGACTTCACAAATTGTGTTGTACTTCCAGAGATGGCTACATTTGGATTAACTATTGCCATAAGTTTTTATATGACTATAGGTGTAGATCAAATTCAACATGATTTCGATAGCAAAAAGTTTCACGTACTTTATTTATACATACAAAACATGGTCGTAAATTCTCAAACATCCTTTGAGAAATCTTCACCTGTGAAAATTCTTGCTTGAATGCTTCCAAAAATTTACTTTGTGTTGTATCTATAAAATGACTTGGATGAGAAATTTTTTTTCCATATTGGTCTTTTATTTGTATAGTGTCCCTTCTATTGGAAGAAACATAGGAGTTCTCAGTCCAATATCCAATTACTTTTTGTTTTACATATTCTAAAATTCTCTCTCTCCAAGGGACTCGACAAATATTTACCTAGTTATTTTCAATATTTTGATCTAATCTATTTCTCTTATTGATATATCTTTGAATAGTTCTACTAGATACATTTACTAATTGGGCAATTGCTTTAACTTCTCTTCTATGTGATAATTTCTTACTAGAAATTACAGTCATCAATGCTCTATGTGTAGCACTTAAATCAGAACTTTGACTCTTGGTTTGAATAGAATCCAATGTTGTTTGTAAGTTTTCAATTACTGTATGATTTACTAAATTTGAAGATTTTTTCTTTCTATCAACTCCTAACAACTCCAAAACAAGGGTCATTTCTTTTTTCCTAAATAAATTTTCACATAATTGTGCTCTTCCAATTAGAGATTTATCTTCAAAAAATTCATCCCAAATTCTTTTAGAGTGCAATTTTATTGTGCTTTCAGGTAACATATGTTCAGGTGAAATATTTTTTAAAAGAGCATCCTCATCCATCTCCATAAGATTTTTCATTCCATGCAAAAAAATTCTATCACTACTATTAATTTCATCTTGTACTTGTTCATTAACATGCCCTTCAACTTGTTCAACAATAATTTCAATGGGTTGTTCTTGACTAGATGCTCCTAGGGTTTTTTCATCTCTTTTTAGTCATACAACCTTGATCTAGTTATTTTATTCCCCATCACAAATTGTTGGTTTTAATTCACCTACACACACATATACATCCTAATAAATAACTCATGAAGTTCAATTTCTACATGGTGAAATGAGTAAATAAGTTGGGAATCATGTAACATACCTTGAAAATTTGTAGCCTCTCTTGCCAAAAAAACTCCTTTTGTGTGGTTTCTCCAAATGCTTGAATTGAAAAAAATTAAAAAAATATATTTTAGCCTCTATTGTGAAAATTTTTGCTTCTTCTATTTTCTCCTTGATGCTTGAATTGAGAAAAAACATAAAAAATGAATCCATATATACATATATATATATATATATATATATATATATATATATATATATATATATATATATATATATATATATATATATATATATATATATATATATATATATATATATATATATATATATATATATATATATAAGTTTTAAAAAAATAAAAAATAAAAAAAAGCAAACCGCCGACTGGTGGTGGTTGCCGGAATTATATAATTTTGGGTGAGTCGATCTCACCCCCAAATTGATTTGCCCAAAACTGTTTATGTGGCATCTTACTTGGCAGCCATCTCCTCATTTTCTAGGGTTTTTTAAAATTCTCAACTTAAATTGAATATTTCTTCAATTAGAATGAATTATTTAAAAATTTTAAAAATACCCTTTTGTAGAGCTCTGAGTCTAGAATCCAAATATGATTTTTTTAATATTTTGATTCGTTTTAATATGTTTTTTAAAATTATTGCAAATAGGTAATTAAAATCAGAGATGACACTGATTAGAAATTTAAAAAAAATATATCAAAACACATCCAATTTTTTTCAAAATTATATGGTGCACTAGAGGAAAGAGTCCTCTCCAAAAGGGTATAATTAGTTTTGTGAAAATGATAAAAAACAAATTACAAAAGTTGATGTCGAATGAAAACTATCAGATTCTGTAAAGTTTGACTTTAAAATGATATTATGAAGAAAATATGCATTGAAAACTAATTTTTTTTCTCCATTCACTAGATATTGAACTCCTCTATTTGGGGAAAAAAAATTAGGGAAAAATAAGATTTTTTGCTCTTTTTTTTGTGACACGGACTCAAAGTCACTTTTTCTTGAAATTTTCACCAATTCAAAATTTGCTCTTAAATTTATAAAAACAATTGTCAAAATAATTTTTTTTAATTTTTTGAAAAATTACAAGCATAAAATTCATCAAGAGATCTACATTTCATTGGTTTACATTATTTTGAAATTCAAAACATAAATGCCACTTTTATGAGGTCAAAGTTCAGAAATTTTTTTGCTATTAGCCGACTACTTTATAAAGTGTGACACAGGTTTGTGTTTTTACCCTATAAAATGAAAGGATAACTGAAGAAGTTGTACCTATGATTCACCATGTAAGAGAATTGATAAAAGAGGGACAAGATGTGTTAATGCAATTCATGGTTTAGCACATATTGTACAAACCAATATCATGCTAGTGACTAAATGTGTAAAAGTGATAAATAACACTCTATCACCCTCTCATACACAAGTATCAGCACCTATACCGACTACGGGAATATCCACCTTTACATCAATGATCTTAACAACTTATGAAAATGCTTGTAGTAATGCTACCACTGGTATTGGAGTATCTAATGGCACTAATTACAAAGCTGTAGGATTTGATTATCAAATTTTGGTTTCTAAGGGGACCTCTTCTATGAATAATTGTTCTCAACCACCTATGTATTCCACTTATTTTCAGCCACCTATTACCTACTCGCAACCATCTTCCACATACCATTATGTCCAACCACCATTGACCTATCCACAGCCTCCGCCTATTATATCTCAAGCTCAATCACCTCCTCACTTTGGTTCCAATTCTTCATACCAAACTACATCTCCCAATGATGCCATCCTAAACTAACTTTTACAGGGCATTACTACTTTACAACAAATGGTAACAAACTTTACAAATTCTTCTCAACCTAATATACCAACATATCATGCCTATAATCCCCTTTCCTATGCAATCCTAAGAACTCCTATGCCCAAGAGGTTTGAGACTCCTTGCTTTGAAAAATATGGTGGAAAAGGTGATCCAAATACTCATGTGGAAACATTCACATCTATGTGTAGAGATTTCTATTTTGAAGAGGACTTGTTGGCAAAACTTTTCCTGTGATCTCTCAAAGATACTGCTTTAGAATGGTTTTTCTCTTTGCCTCTGAATTCAATACACTCCTTTTTACAATTGATTGATCAATTTTTACATCATTTTCAAGCAAACATTAGACCCCAAGTCTCCCTAATTGATTTGGTTCATTGCAAGCAAGGTCTGAAAGAGAAGTTAACTGAATTCATTAGTCGGTATCAAGCTTTGTATATGCAAATTCAATATTAGATGAAAGATGAGGATGTTCAAAAGGTGTTTATCACTAATCTACAACCTAACATCTATGATAAGATTCTCTTGATGAAGTATAACTCTTTTCAACATTTATGCACCACCCTTCGTGATTACCAACTTTCGTCTAGTCAGTATGAAAACAAAAACTCATCGGCTCAAGTTAGTCAATCCATGGGTGGATCATCACAAAACAACTTTAAGAGGAATAATAATAATAGGAGTTTCATCAAGATTAATGCACCGAATATGAATAACTTTTCTAATGTGTCTGCTATCACTAATCCAAAGAAAGCATTATATCAACCAAGAAAGTTTACTCTGATATCTGAGTCTTATCATTCTTTCATGAATCAAGCTATGAGTAATAACATTTTGAAGCTTCCCCCAATTAAGCCTGTCGATCCTAGTAGAGCACAAGGACCTTATTTTGATGCTAATGCCTTTTGTCATTTTCATCAGACACAAGGACATGATACTGAATGATGTATGTGTCTTAAACAAGAAACACAAGACCTCATTGATTTGATTACCATACAGGTATCAGGTGTGAATGATAATGGAAATAAATCAGTTGCTCCACCGAATCAAAATTTACAAATCTTCACTAATCCTTTTCCTAAACATAATGATACCAATATGTTAGAACAAGGACTAGTAGAAGTAGTTGATGATGATTACTTAGAATATTATAATATCATGGGTATGATTGAAGTGGATAAAGAAAATTTGGATAACCCACCTCGTCCATGAAGAAAGGGAATTTATGCTGAGGTTCCTCCTCCGTTATCCTTATATGGATCAGGAAATAACCAAAACACATCAAAAAGACAAGTAGAACAACTGATACAGACGAGTGAGATGGTACAGGATGATTCATGTTACTATGTTAGATGACATCAACAACAAAAACTCGCTAAAAATTGGAAAAGAGTAAGATGACTATCAATAGTTAGAAATAATAGTGGTTCTCCTCCTCATAAGAAATAAAAGGTCTCATTTACACAAGGATTTGAGAAACAAGCATCATACGATAATAAACAAGACTTTCATAAGAATCACTCAAATTTTGCACTCAACATGATCGAGTACCTCTCCAAGAGGTTCGTAAATTTAAAAATATGATACGAAGATCCTTCAGGTAAGTATCTGTAACCCTTTATCTCTCTCATGATGTGCTTCCCCCGTGATGTGTTATGTGTTATTTAGGCCTCCTGGGATGACCCATGATTCTCTTGTAAGGTCCGCAATACTAGGAGACTGCCTCTATTCTGAGTTTCTTCTATTTGTATCATCATTCTTCTATATTGCCTCTCTCTTTGATTTCATCATTGTGTGTTGTGTCTTACGAACATAGTGTTACGGTTGGTGAATTAGGGGCACCCTCCTACGTGACTATCCCTAAGACACTTGTTTTTCCTCTCTTATTTATTGTTCCCCTTCCTCTAATGTTTCTATCTAGCGGGCGGATGATCAAAACATTTATACTGATGCGGACCTAGCACCCCTTTAGTAAGAAATCAAAAATTAGATTTAGTTCCTAATATGACAATGGGATTGTATATTTTATCTGACGCTTGGCTAGTAGAAGCACTTGTGCTTTCTATGTAGTGATTTTGATGATGTTTTTGTCTCATTTACAAACCTTACTAATACTACTGCTCTATGCACTTTGTTTGTCTTTGAATCTAACCTTTGGTGGTACTTGATTCAAAGATCTTCATGATGTAGCCCTATGGTTATCCTTGAACTCCAAATTCATTGTGTAACCTTGGCTCTTTGTGTGGTTAATCATATGCATTGATGTTGTTATTTATCATGATTATGTAGACACTAACATGTTTCTTGCAGGGATGTGTTTTTGGGAACATTTGGAGATTGTAAAGTACATGTCACCTCTAGGGTGCATGGGATTTGTGAAAGTCTATGTTCCCTTGTGTGTTTTCTTCCTACCTTAACGTGCTTGATATCGATGTGTGATATCAACCACCTTAAGGTGGGGGCATATATAAGGTAAGCTATTTGTTGTAGATGTTAGCAATGTGTTTGTCCTCAGGTGTAGTTTAAACACCAGTGTGATGAGTACTTCCTGCACTCTAAGTTTGTTTACAATCAATCAATCAATCATCTTAAGTTCTCTCTGGAGGCAAGGGTGGTGTATCTCTTGTGGAGAATGCCCATCCTGTCATTTTCAAAAAGTCCTCATTGGGAGGCAGGGAGTGGTTTTGTGACTAACTCAACCCTTAAGTGTGTCTTTGGCAATTGTTGTGGTGAAGCCCAATCATCAGTGTGTGCCTGTAATGTGCATGAGATGGTGTTGAGCCTAGAAATAGGAACACTCCATTACTTGTCTGCCATGTTTTCTACGTGTCTTCAAAGTGTGTGTGTTTGGCGTGCTTTCTTTATTTGGTGTGTCTATTGCCTCATATGCAGTTTAAAGACCAGTGAGATGAGTACTTTCTATATTATGGGAGGTTTGATGTGTCTTGCATGTTTGTTGCCCCATATATGCAATTTAAAGATTAGTGCGATGAGTACTTCCTGCATTATGGGAGGTGTGTTTACTTTCCTATACTTGCATCTACATTTCATATATATATAAGAAAAAGAAAAGAAAAGAAATCATTCTTGTCTTCTATGCATTAATGTGTCTTCTATGCATTCACTTTTTTCTCTGTGTTTTGCGTGACTGTAACTGCCTTCTCTGTGTTTTGCATGCCTGTCATTGTATTCAATGTGTTTGGCGTGTCTTCTCTATGCTTGGCATGTTTACTATGTTTGTTGACCATACTTTAATGCATGTATTGGCCTTGCATTTATACATACATTAAAGTGGGGACTAAATGTAACATTGGAAAATGTCCCCTTGGAGGCTTTTTCCTCATAAGGTTTAGCTCCCAGGTCTTTAGTATGTACTTAGGGCATCTTGCATCATATTTTGACATCCCGATGGAATGAACCCTAGGTTTCATGTCAAATGGGGCCTAGGGAGACCCCTTGAACCTAACCCTATCCAAATAGGGGGGAGGACTTGGGTTTACATGCCCTAGTCCTACCCTATTTTGGGTCAGTCCCAAATTTTTAGTGTCGGCTTGTGACCGTTAATCAAGTCCTATGCTGACATGACAAGTTTGAATTATGAAATTCTTGGCAGGTGTGTTTGTAGTTGCATATATAAGAATGTGTAGGCATTCATTTGTAAAACTAGATGATCATTAGATATCAATTTGGATTCTCAAGCTTATGTGAAAGTGATTCAAGGCATTCATTATGTAGAAAGAGCATATTTGTGTTGTTTATGTGTTTATATTTGCAGATTTGAGCAATCATCTCCTCATGGTATAAAGAGCTTCTTCCTTCCACGAGATCTTCACTACAAGGTGACATCATTTGTGTTTTTGAAAATTTATCATTTATTTTTTGCCTCTACCTCCAAGGGCATGCACTCTCTATTTGACAATGGTGTTTGGAAGACTTGAATGTCTCTCTAGGGATTGACTGAGGCAATCCTCTAAACACCACAACTCCCTCCCAAAATTTTCATGATTGCAGGTTACAAGTTGAGGATACAGGAAAAGTGAAGTGACAGGAGGGTATCTCAAAGTGTCATAATTACATATCAGAGAAGAAAATAGCTCCCTAGACTAGGGCACCTACTCTTTAGTCCTCAAAGTTCTGTGACAAAAAAATCTTTGGTGCAGCAGGAACATGTTGCAGATCTTGTTTGCAGATCCTGATAAAAATTAGGGCACTAGACTAGGGCACCCGCTCATTAGTCCCCGACTGTTTTGCTTTTTGAACTTCAAAAATTGGTACACATTTATCTGTCATTTTACATCTTCCTATAGCAGTATTTTCAATAATTTATCTATTTACTTTTGTAAATTTGCATAATTAGGGTTTTGAGCACAATTGAAAATAATTTGAGTATAACTGGTAATCAAATCACAAAAATCCAATTTTCCCAACATTCTATAGTGATCAAGGGCCTAGTAGTAGATTGTCACTTGACCCAAGGTCCTTGAATGTAATTGGTGAAAGGAGGATAGACACACAAAAACTACCAAAAACAAACTATCCAAATTTTACTCTTTACATCCATGTTCCAAGAAAGTTGGAGATCTGACCTTATACATCAGGATTGCAATTTAATATCACACTTGTCTTGACATTCTCCCACCTGATATTATACATTGTAATGACATAAATAAGAAACATTGGGTTTTGGTATGCAATTCAATTATATTGTGAAAAAATTGCATAACACAATATAAAATAGATTACAAATTGGAAAGAAATGCACCCACGTTATGGAAATATTTAGATTACAAGATTATTAGAATAGTTACTAAAATTTTTAATATATGAGTTTTTCTGTCTTTTAAATAAGCAAAGTTTGAACCAAAAGACTGTAATTTTGGTGTTAAAAAAGTAAGATCCTAAAACAAGGCTAAGAGATCCAAACAAAACATGAGTGATTTGTGGAACTCAAATCAAACAACCATGATATAAATGATTTGTGTAATTTTGAAAGGTAAGAGTATTTTCAAAGAAATAGATAAGAATATTATGTTGACAAATACTATTCTTATGTGTACAAGTACTAGGGTGGCAATGTAGATGCGTTGAAATACTTCATATTATATGTTTGATTTATGATGTCAAATGATGTCTTTAAACAATTACTCCATACCAAATGGTTTTATCTATTAATATAAATTTGGAAATTAATATTGCACCAATGAAATCATTTAAAATGACCCAACCCTAACCATAACCATAACAGTATTTCCAATGTTAGAATTAGGGTTAGGGTTAGAATTAGTGGTATATTAGATATGAAAATAGAAACCTAATGGGATTGGCAAGGGTGGCTAGGGTAGGTAAAGGGTAGATCTCAACATAGTACAAAACTCTAAAAGAAAAGGTGTAATAATAGAATAATGATAAGTAAGAATACAATCCCTCAAAAGATCTTTAAAATGATTATGCCATCAGAAATCACATATCTAAGACCCTAAAAGTGATATATCATACAAAATGTGTACAAAGTTAGCTCATGGTGGGAAAGAAATGGGCAAGAGTCAAGAAAATTATAAGTTTTAAATTTTGAAATTCAGGGGTCAATTCCAATTGATGCAATCTGATTTTTAAATATTGATGTGGGATAATGGAACACTAAAATTGAGATGAGAAATGAGTTTTATGACATGGGTTAGGGTTAGAATTAGGGTCAGAGTTAAGGATAGAATTAATTTTAGCGATAGAATGACGGTTAGGGTTAGAATTAGGGATAGGTTAGAATTAGGGTTAGGGATAGAATTGGGGTTATCGTTAGGGTTAGAATTATGGTTAGGGTTAGGGTTAGGTTTAAAATTACTATTAGAATTAAGTTTAGGGTTAGATTTATATTTATAATTTAGGTTTGAATTAGTAATATAAGTAGTATTGGGGCAAGAATTAGGGTTAGGGATAAAATCAAGATTAAAATTATAATTGGATTTAGGGTTATGGTTACAATTATGGTTAGAAATAGGGTTAGGATTATCGTTAGAATTAGTGTTAGATATAGGGCTAGGGTTTAGGCTAGAATTAGGGTTAAAACTATGATTAGAATTAGGGTTGGGGTTGGGGTTAGAATTGGGATTAGAATTAGGGTGAAGGTTGGGGTTAGGGTTATAGTTACAATAAAACAACAAAGGTCATTTACATTTATATCTATATATAGAAGTATGGTTAGAATTAGGGTTGGGATTTGGGTTGTAATTAGGAATAGAATAAGGGTTAAGTAAATCTAGGGGCAGAATTAGGGTTAGAATTATTGTCAGAATTAATGTTAGGGTTAGGGTTATAGTTACAATTTGGGTTCAAATTAGAAGTTAGGCCTACAATTAGGGTTAGGGTTTAGGTTCAAGTTAGAATTAGGGTTAGAAATATGGTTACTATTAGGGTTGGGGATAGAATTAGGCTTAGGGTTAGAATTACTATCAGAATTAACATTAGGGCTAGGGTTAGGGTTATATTATATATAATTCTAGCATACCTATTATATTATATAGGGACAAATATAAGGGTAGAATTAAGGTTAGGATTACAATTAGGGTTAGGGTTAGAATTAGAGTTAGGGTTAGCAATACTATCAAGATTAAGGTTATGGTTAGAGTTATAGTTATAATTTGGGCTTAAATTAGAGTTTTGAATTAGTAATATAATTATTATTAGGGTAAGAATTAGGGTTAGGGATAAAATCAATATTAGAATTATAATTGGATTTAGGTTAGGGTTAAAATTACGGTTACAATAACAGTTACAATTACAGTTACAATTAGTGTTATAATTAGGGTTAGGGTTTAGGTTAGAATTAGGGTTAAAACTATGATTAGAATCAACGTTGGTTTTAAAATTAGAATTAGTATTGGCTTGAATGTTAGGTTTAGGGTTATAGTTACAATAAAACACCAAAATTTATTTACATTTATATCTATATATAGAACTATGGTTAGAATTAGGGTTGGGATAGGGATAGGAATTAGGAATAGAATTGGGTTTAAGTAGATCTAAGGGTAGAATTAAGGTTAGGGTTAGAATTAATGTCAGGATTAAAGTTAGGGTTAGGGTTATATTATATATAATTAATATATAATATATTATAATAATATATCTAACCTATATTATAATATTATATTAAATAATTTACAATAATTCTTAAGATATATAATATAATTAGAATTAAGCTTGCCCCTTTGAATGTTAGTATCATACCTATATTTAAAAAATCTATCTAAAGTAGATATCCTTGTCTATTTTTTAATCAATTTATCACACATTATGCTAGTTACACGAGCATGTTAATAAAAATAAAAATATAGCTGACATTTAAAAAAAACTAAAACTATAAAATAATTCTTAAATAGTTCTAAATAAAATAACATAAAGTAAATAGAATAAAATAAAATAATTCGTAGTAAACAAAATAAGTCTTAAGTAAGTAATAAACCCACATCTATTTTTTAAATCTAAAACTATAAAATAATAGTGGCAGCAAGGGGTGGAGTGTAATGGTGTGAACGTGTTAACAAAAACTATTAAAGAGTCAAAATATAAAAATAATAACATCTAGAGGAGTTATCCAATGACATTAAAGGGATGACTTGTACATAAAAATAAAATAGAGCTGACATAGCTTTTTTAAATAACTAGACATATTCTTTTAAAATAATTATAAATATATACTTACATAGTTTTATTAAATCAATGAGCATAAAAATAAAGACAATAAAATAATGTGTATAAATATAATAGTACTCAAACATAAATGTAAGAACAAATCAAATAAAATAAAAAGAGAGCAAATTGAGTTGGGAGAAGAAATTTAAGCCATAAGGAGGAGAATTTTAATTGGTAAGGGCACTATGTAGCCATTTTTTTTTATTTTTTTCTTGCAAAATTATGAAGTGATGTAATGTTGTTGCCCAATGTGTATTATTTACTCTTATTCTATTTACAGGCTACTCATTAAAATAAAAAGAAAATTACAGTAAAGTGCAGCTTAAATTATGGAACCTATAAATTATAATTTATTTAATATTTTTCTTGAATAAACAAATCTTTAAAAACCACAAAGAAAATTAATGGCAAAAAAAATATAGCTAGCATAGATATCTTAAATATATCTATGTAAAAAAACAATACACATGTGAATTATGTAAAAAACAATACACCTAAATTTTTAAGCTATTTTTAGTTTTTGTAAATACTTCTAAAGTAAAATAAACTAGCATACATATCTTTTAAAAAATCTATGAAAAAGACACTGAGAGTTTTTTTTTTTTTTTTTTTTAAATGCGCCTGGTAAACTTTTTAACGTGACCGGCGACGCTGGTGCGACACGCCCTCCGGGTCCACGCGAATGCTTTTGCCTGGAGCAATGAACCGGTGAGGCCACAACTGGGGGACCTCATCCCCTAGGAAGAACACTTCAAACCTGCGAGCTCATTGGCCCAGCGAAGGCGTAAAGCCTTGCGAGCTCATTGGCCCAGCGAGGGTTTGAACTCTGGTGGCCGCCACTACAACCGAGCGACTTAACCACCGAACCATGCCATCATTGGCTAGACACTGAGAGTTATCATTATAGAGGGGACCAATTTTTTACTAGATTTGTCATTAAAGTGGGAATAGCGCCTGAGAATGATATCTATTGGCATCTTTTACATAATTTTTTTTGTAAAGATAGGTATGCTAGTTAGGATAATATACCTCATGGAAAAATCAATACATATGTGAATTTTTAAGCTATTTTTAGTTTTTGCATGTTACTTTTATGATTCCAAAAATACCCTATAGTGCCACTTGATTGTGCCCCGAGCTCCCTACGAGACTAGAAGGGCAGTTTGCTATTGCGAGAAATATCAATCAATAGTTAGATAAGGGTGATCCGAGTCTCTCTGGTAGCAGAAATGGTGGCTACTAGCTAGCATTTGGTAGGGACAGGATGGTGGCTTTTAAATATGTGTTAATCTTTCAAGTTTATTGCAAGGGTATTTGGCATGGGAGAGAGGGTGAAGTCCAATGAAAAGGTAATGGCACCAACAGACACAGTTGGAATCATTCTTAAAAGGGGCCAAAGATGTAGCTTACCATATCTTCATGAAGATATAATCTACCAAATTTTATCGAGGTTCCCTCTTATCCAACTTTTGCAAGCTCAACTTGTTTGCCATTCATGGCAAAAAACAATTAGCTCTTCACAGGACTTTCATGATATGTGGGAAAAGAAAAATAGTGAGAAATGGATATTTATAAATCAGTCTGATGCAGTGGCCTTGTTCAACACAAGACAATGTGTATTCTTGAAAAAGAAGATATTAGATGATTCATGGCGTCTAAGATCAACTACAGGTGGGGGTCTCTTGCTTTATACAAATAACAAGGATAGAATGTTGAAACTCATAAATCTCTTAACACTGCAATCTGCTGATCTTCCAGATGCAAATTTAGGGTTTGTTGGGAACTTGGGCACCGCATCTTCAAGACGAAGGGAAGACCACCTCTCCCCTTATCAAGTTATTGTTGGCAGGGTAGGGGAGGATAGATGGTTGTCCAAAAGGATTGCTACAGCAATATGGACAGTATAAAACAAATACAAATAGAGAGATAGAGATAATGCACAGAACAACAAATTATATTATATATTTTCCTTTTCTAAAATACATTCAAACTTCATACACATTCAATGACAGAGTTGCTGCTCTATTTTTCTAATATGCCCCAATCACTGGAGCTGCAAACTAAATCTCTGGAGCTGCCTATAGGAACTTTGTAGCTGCCTGTGCATACCCTGTGCTGCTACATACAAAACCTTCTATTCTCTATTGCTCTGCTACAAACTTCTTGTTCTCTACTAGAACATTCCCTTGCACCTCTGTTGTTGGAGGCTCTCACTTGCATTCTTTCAGTCAACATCTTTTCCCTCTCTTTTGTCTCATTTTCTCATGCCTATAAAATGGGTACTCAAACTCATTTCAAATTCAAAACTACTTGCCAAAATTGAATGCTAGCAGGCCAACAGTGCTGGGGTGCAAATTTGAGGAGATCTCCAAAATTGATACATGGACAAGGGAATTAAATGTTGTTCTGACGAAAGATTAAATCCAACACTTCCCCTTAATCTGAAGTCAGATATCATTCAACAATTTTCTTTCCAAAACTAATCTCTAGAGTTATACCTTTACATTTGCCTTTCCGGAGAAAATCTCTGGAGCTGTTTCTGTCATTCTGGATCACCTCCGGAGCTCTTTTCTGTATCTCTGGAGCACTCTTTCTGCATCTCTAGAGATGACTTCCTGCATCTCTGGAGCTCTATTTCTGTGTCTCCAGAGCATGTATGGAGCTGTACATGCCTTCCAGAGTTGAACCTCTGAGCTCTGTTGTGACTGTCTTTCTGGAGCTGAACCTCCAAAACTATCTTCTTTCTAGGGTTGCACACCTTCGGAGCTGTCAACAATGCCTAGCATATCCCTTAGGCATTCAAAAGAATCTTTTGGCAATGCCTTTGTAACAATGTCAGCGAGCTGCTACTTAGATCTGCAATACTATAACACAATCTCTCCTCATTCTACCAATTCCCTTATATAATGATAACGGATCTCAATGTGTTTGTTTCATCCAAGGAAGACTAGAATCTTTGTCAAGGCTATTGATGAAACATTATCACAATGAATCATTGTACCATCTTCTTGTTGCTTATTCAAGTCTGCAAGGATCCTTCTCAACCAAATAGCCTGACATGCTATTACATTTGTTGTAATATACTCAACTTCTATTGTAGAGAGAGAGAGAGACAATGGGTTGTTTCTTGGATGCCAATGGTATCACACCTGAACCCATGTGAAATACATAGCCAGATGTGCTCTTCTGATCATCTACATTTCCTTCCTAATCACTATCCGTAAAACCAACCAATTTAAACTCATTAGAAACACCATATAAGATGCCATAACATGTTGTGCCATTCACATATCTTGGGATTCTCTTTCCTGCTTTATAATGTGTGTCCTTAAGCTTCTCCATGAACCTAGAAGTTAGGCTTACAACATACATCAAATCAAGCCTAGTAGCTATCAAGTACATGAGGCTTCCAACCATGCTCTTGTAGATGTTAGGGTTAGCCGGTAGAAGATATCAATTAAATGCAAATAAAGATTAAACAAAGGAATGGAAATACATAGAAATAATAATAGCGAGAGACAAGTTTTAACGTGGTTCACCCAAACTCGAGCTACATCCACCAAACAGAGAGTCCAATATTATTATCCAGTAAATCAAACCAATCATAACCAGCAATCCTTGCAACTCAATACCGCTGCAAAATGCTACAATATAATATATCAAATCCCTAACCCTTAGCCACTTTTTATCAAGCTTTTTGTCAGTTACAAAATAGGGTTTTTTATGTTGGTCAATGAAAAAAATAACTCCCGGTGCCTTTATAAAATAATAGAAAACTGTGTGAGGTTTCGGGGGCACTGCCCCAAGCCCCCGCAAGGGTGCTGCCCCTCGACCCTACCCTGTATCACGACAGGGAATGCGCCAGGGGCACTACCCCTAGACCCTGCAAGGGGCACTGCCCCTTTACCCCGTAGGAATTTGGGGGGAAACTGCACCGATAAAAGGGGGGAAAATGTAACCTCCGAGTCTGATTAGGCTCCATATAACAACAATCTCCCACTTGGAGACTGATCAAACTCCACACCATATCATCTCCCACTTGGAGACTGATCATAACACCACTGACCCTGTAGCTCCCACTAGAAATAAGCACCCTGGACTCTGCTGCTCTGTTTTTGTTATTTTCAGTCTAGAAGACCAACCGAAGCTGAAGAGGAGCTCATATTCTCCCTTGTCACTGCCTTTGTAAACATATCCACTAGATTTTCATCTGTATGTATCTTTTCCAACTATAACTATCCATCATCCAACACTGACCATATAAAGTGATACCTCAACTGTATGTGTTTGGTCTTTGAATGTAAGGCAGAATTCTTTGCAAGATGTATGGCACTCTGACTATCTGTATACAAAGAACTGTTAGCCTATTGTTTACCCAATTCTTACATGAAAGATTGCAGCCATATCATCTCATTGCTTGCCTCTGTTGCAGCTACATACTCTGCCTCTATGGTGGATAAAGCAACCACCTTTTGCAACCATGAGATCCAACTCACTACTGTCCCACCTATAGTAAAGACATAACCTATAGTACTCTGCCTGGTATCAATATCCCCTGCCAAATTTGAGTCTACATAACCTGATAAATCAGTATTAGAGCCCCCAAAATATAAGTGTTTATTAGATGTACCTCTCAAATATCTGAGAATCTATTTTACCACATTCCAATGCTCCAATCTGGGATGACTCATATACCTGCTGATGACTCCTACAGCATGTGCAATATCTAGTCTCGTGCATACCATGGCATACATTAAACTTTCTACAGCTAAAGCATATGGTACCTTGGATATTTTTTCTTCCTCCTCTTGTGTCTTTGGATTCATCTCCTTAGTCAATTTCAAATGACTAGGCAAAGGTGTGCTGACAGCTTTTGTATTCTCCATATGAAATCTCTATAACACCTTTTCAACATAAGCAGCCTGAGATAGTCAATTTTATGTTCTTCCTATCTCTGCAAATTTTCATACCAAGGATTTGTTTTTCTGCCCCCAAATCCTTCATATCAAATGACTGTGCTAACTGTTGTTTTAACTTTCTTATGTGATCCATGTTAGATCCGGCTACAAGCATGTCATCAACATATAAACATAAAATAATGTAGTTGTCATTATCCAACCTCTTAAAATAAGCACAATGGTTAGAATTACACCTGTTGTAGCCTTGGTCAGCTACAAAACTATCAAATTTCAAATACCATTGCCGAGGTGCTTGTTTCAGGCCATACAAACTCTTCTTCAATCTGCACACATGTTTCTCCTTACCTTTGACCTCAAATCCTTAGGGTTGTTCCATATATATCTCCTCCTCCAAATCACCATGGAGAAAGGTAGTTTTCACATCTAGCTGTTCTAAATGCAAATCTTTAGTAGCCACAATACTTAAAATAGTACGAATAGAAGTCAAATTGACAACCGGAGGAAATATCTCATCAAAATCAATGCCCTTTTTCTGTACAAATCCTTTTACAACTAACCTGGCCTTAAATCTTTTCTTACCTCCATCTTCTTCTTTCAGCCTGTAAACCCATTTGTTTGGTAAAGTCTTTTTACCTGCAGGTAACTTACATAATTCCCAAGTCTAATTTTTCAGCAAGGAGTCCATTTCTTCTTTCATTGTAAGCTCCCACTGAACCTGTGTATCGACTTGCATAGATTCATCATACCCTTCTGGTTCACTAGCATATGTTAACAAAATTGAATACAAAGAGGAAGAAAACCTTTCAGGGGGTCGATTTAACCTTGTTGATCATCTAACATTCACTGGAGTTTGTGGTATTTCTGGTTGATGTTGCGGAGCATGAGGAACCACTAGAACATCACTATTTGGAGTATCATCTAGCACCACATAATCTTTTTCTTTCTTCTCATGCTGTTGCAACTGATCTTTGTACAACACCTTCTCATTGAATATAACACCCCTGCTTCTCACAATTTTCTAATTTCCAAAATCTCAAAGCCTATAACCAAATTCATCAATGCCATATCCAACAAAGGTACAGTTTTTTGATTTTGCATCCAGCTTGGTTCTATTTTCAAAATCTACATGTGCAAATACTTCACATTCTAAGGTTTTGAGAAAAGAATAACCACCTTTTTACCTGTCCATGCTTCCTCTGGAATACCACAGCCCAAAGGAACTGAAGGACCTCTGTTAATTAAATATATAGCAGTGTTGACAGCCTCTGCCCACATGTTTAAAGGCAGCCCAGCATGCAATCTCATTGTCCTTACATGCTCCATTATTGTTCTATTCATGCATTCAGCCACCCCATTTTCTTGTGGAGTCCCTGGAACCATTTTTTGCCTACGAATTCCATTAAAGGAACAATAATCCTCAAATTCTTTATTGCAATACTCACCACCATCGTCAGATCTGAGACATTTTAATCTTTTACCCGTCTCATTCTCAACCAAGCTTCTCCATTTCTTAAATGTTTCAAATACATCATATTTATGTCTAAGGAAATAAATCCATACCTCCCTAGTTGCATCATCTATGAATGTAACATAATACTAAGAGCCACCGAGAGAAGATACATGAGCTAGTCCCTATACATCTGTATGCACAAGCTCTAAATTTTCATCTTTCTTTTCCTTCCCATCTCTGAGAAAATTGACTCTCTTTTGTTTGCCATACACACAACTTTCACAAAAATCCATATTAATACATTTCAAACCTGGTAAAACTTTCTTAGAATGAAATACCTTCATACCTTTTTCACTCATATGCCCAAGTCTATTATGCCACAGTGTTGTCTCAGAACCTACAGCAACTGTTCCTGAACCTATTTATTTTTTCTCTGCAACAGCTAAAGTAGAAGGAACAATATGACTTGTACAAAGATATAAGGTGCCTACTTTCACACCTTTTGCTACTATTAAGGCATCTTTTGAAACCTTCCAATTTTTATCAGTAAATGTAACAATGCAACCTTGTTCAGCTAGCTGCCCTACTGAAATTAAATTCCTACTAAACCTTGGAACATGCCTTACCTCTTGTAGTAGCTAATGATTCCTATTCTACAACTTAATCTTAATTCTTCCCTTTCCAACAATCTGACAGGGTTTGTTATCTCCCAAATAAACCAGCCCAAAATCCCCCTAGACATAATCAAGAAAATAACTTCTATGGGGTGTAGCATGAAATGAGGCCCCTGAATCTACAACCCATGAATCATCAACATTATCTAGGGAAAGAATCAAAGCATCATCTTCAGATTTATTACTTACCACATTTGCCTCCTTATTGCCTTCTTGTTTGTCTCCTTTATTTTTTTGAGACCAACAATCTTTCTTCAGATGACCTGGTTTCCCACAATACCAGCAATCTTTCTGTCCTCTGGATTGGGATCTCTTGTCCTTTGATTTTCTTCATGACTTCCCATGACCTCCAAAACCTTTCCCTCTCTCCTTTGATCTGCCCCTACTTTCTACATTCAAAACACTACCTAATGTGGATCCACCTGAGCTTTTCCTACGAATTTTCTCACTCAGAATAACACCAACAACATCATCAAATTTTAGGGTATTTGAACCAGAAATAGAGTTACTAACCACCATTACCAAACTATCCTAGCTTTCAGGTAATGAACATAATAATATCAAGAGAGCTCTAACTTATTTATCAAATTTTACATTTACAGAAATCAATTGGCTGACAATTGTATTAAATTCATTTAAATGATCTGTCACAGATCCACCTTCAACCATTTTCAGATTAAATAGGTGCTTCATGAGAAATACCTTATTTGAGGCTAAGGGTTTTTCATACAATTTAGCCAAAGCTTTCATCAAACCATTTGTTGTCTTTGCTTCTGTTATATTGAATACCACTGATGGTGCCAGGCACAACCAAATGGTTCCCAGTGCCTTTCTGTCAAGAAGATTCCAATCCTCATCAGACATTGTTGCTAGTTTCTTGGCTATTCCTTCCAACGGCATCCATAAATCCTTTTGATAGAGGCAATCCTCCATCTGCATCTTCCATAACTCATAGTTATGCCCATTAAATTTATCAACCTTTAATTTACCCTCGTCCGCCATTGCTCCCACTCAACCATGAGACTTTCCTGCAGATGATAATCGAATACAACCTGCTTTGATACCACTTGTTAGGGTTAGCTGGTAGAAGATATCAATTAAATGCAAATAAAGATTAAACAAAGGAATGGAAATACACAGAAATAATAACAGCGAGAGACAAATTTTAATGTGGTTCACCCAAACTCAGGCTACATCCACCAAATAGAGAGTCTAATATTATTATCCAGTAAATCAAACCGATTACAACCAACAATCCTTACAACTCAATACCGCTGCAAAATGCTACAATACAATATATCAAAACCCTAACCCTTAGCCACTTTTTATCAAGCTTTTTGTCAGTTACAAAATAGGGTTTTTTATGTCGGTCAATGAAAAAAATAACTCCCGATGCCTTTATAAAATAATAAAAAATCATGTGAGGTTTCAGGGGCGCTACCCCCAAGCCCCCGCGAGGGTGCTGCCCCTTGACCCCGTCCTGTATCGCAATAGGGAACACACTAGGGGCACTGCCCGTGGACCCTGTAGGAATTTGGAGGGAAATTGCACCGATAAAAGTGGGGAAAATGTAACCTCCGAGTCTGATTAGGCTCCATATAACAACAGTAGAGGGTTGGGTTTACTTCCTTGTTGTTGTCCTCTTTACTTAATTTCAAACCTGTAGTTGTTGGTGTAGAGGTAGGTTTACTAGACTCCATTTTAAATCTCTTCACAATCTATTTAGCATAGTTAGTTTGAGAAATAAATATACCATGCTCTATTTGTTTGACCTCAATGCCAAGAAAATACTTTAGCAGACCTAAGTCTGTCATCTCAAACTTATTCTTCATTGCCTCTTTGAAATCAGCAATGAAATGATCACTATTGCCAGTAAAAATTAGATCATCTACATATAAAACAGCAATCAAAATGTTACCTTCAGCTACTTTGATGTAAAGAGTGTGCTCATTGTTTCTTTTGCTAAAGCCATTACTCACTAGATATGAGTCTATTCTGTTGTACCATGCCCTAGGTGCTTGTTTCAGCCCATAGAGGGCTTTCCAGAGCCTATATACTTTGTCCTCTTGCCTTGGGACTTCATAGCCAGGTGGCTGCTCTACATACAGGTCCTCTTTTAGTACTCCATTCAAGAAGGCTGACTTTACATTTATTTGAAACACCTTCCACTTGTGTTGGTCTGCTATTGCTATGACTGCGTAAATTGTTTCTAGCCTTGCAACTGGTGCATATATGTCTCATCATAATCTCTTCCAGGCTATCTTATGTCTTTCAATATTTCCTTCAGTAGTAGACTTGGTCTTATAGACCCACTTAAGTCCAATCACTTATTTACCCTTGGGTAAAATAGTTAGCTGCTATGTGTCATTCCTCTTTATGGCATCCAACTCTTCATCCATGGCCTTACACCATTTCTCTTCTTTCAAAGCTTCTTCAAAGTGGATTGGATCACTATAAGAAAATAATGTAAAATCCAAATTCTCATCCATATCAGCATACCTTGTGCTATCATAAATCTCTTTCACACTCCTTGTCCTCCATGGCATTAATGATGTGAGTGTAGAGTCTGAATTACCTCTAGAGCTATTGTTGTTCTAACCTCTAGAGCTATTGTACTGTTGACCTCCGGAGTTGTTGCTCTACTAAACTTTGGAGATGCAGATCTCTAGACTTGCAGACCTCTAGAGCTACTCTATTGAACACCTTTGGAACTATTGTTCTCCAATGCTCTACGGTAGTTTCTCCCCGAGTTGCTGCTCTCTGTAGCTCCTCCAAAGTTGCTATCCTCTGGAGCTTCTTCATCTTCAAGGGGTATTGTAACTGAAATACCCTTGGTGCTATCTACCATTCCATCCCATGCTTCATTCTTAATGAATTCAACATCCCTACTAATCACAACCTTTTTGGTGATGGGATTATACAGTTTATAGGCTTTTGACTCTTCACTATAGCCTATGAAGATACATTTCTCACCTCTATCATCAAATTTCTACCTCTTCTCTTTAGGCATGAATGCATATGCCACACACCTGAAGATTCTTAGGTGTTCAACACTCCATTTGTTGTTTGTCCACGCCTCTTGTGGAATCCTATCACGAATGGCTTTTGTAGGACACCTATTCAATAGGTAAACCATTGTTGCCACTTCTTCACCCCAAAAATCATGTGATAGTCCTTTTACTTTCAGCAAGCTTGCTGCCATCTCTTGAATGGTTCTATTTTTCCTTTTAGCCACTCCATTTTGTTGTGGAGTATACCTAGCTGTAAAATATTTTTCTATGCCTTCATTCGTACATAAATTTAGAAATTCCTTAGATATATACTCTCCCCCTCTATCTATTCTTAGCACTTTGATATAGTGGCCACTTTTCTTTTCAGCTGATGCCTTAAACCACTTGAATTTATTGAAGGCTTCTGATTTATTCTTCAAAAAATAAACCCAAATTTTTCTGCTGTAATCATCTATGAAGGTCATAAAATATACATTCCCACCTAGTGTGGAGTGTTGATAACTGAGAGGGGGGGTGAATCAGTTATCCAAATTATTTCTTCTTTCTAAACTTTCTTATTAATCAATGCAGCATTAATTCAAACAAGCAAACATAACCATGAGATGGAGATACAAATGACATAATATTTTTGATGTGGAAACCCTGTTAAGGGAGAAAACTACAGGGTGATTAACCCAAGGATTATTCTCTGTTAGAAGAATAAGGAATTACAAAATGGCACTTGCCAATTAGGGCTCATTGCCTGAGCACACTGCTCACAAAGGAGGCACACTGCCTACAAGAGACACACTTGTTGTGATGTTCACAACACGCCCCATTTTGCTCCTTAGCAAAACGAGGACCCCTGCTGATGTCTTGCTTTTTGCTTCTGCTTGTTCTTTTTTCTGCTTCCTGGCGGTCTGGTAAAAATGAAGGTCAGGTGCATCGTCATCATAATATATGATGAGGTAGGTCATCATCATGAGGTCTGTTCGTCAAAGTTCATATTTTGTTTCTGTGACCTCATATTTTAAAGGAGCTTGAAATTCCATGCAGGTTTGCCTTTTACTTCACTTGAAAATTTGTCCATATGTGAAAGTTATGCACGGTCAAAGTCTTGGTCAAACCTGATATTCACAGGCGGATCATCATATTTTTATATCCTAAGTCATGTTGACAGGATCATCATGATCTTGGTCTATCACCCGATAAAAATCATGCAGTCCCAGTATCCGGACGTCAATCTTAGGTGGTAGTACCCTTTACCCGTCAAAAGGCCTTGTGCGCATTATGCAGCATCATGATTTTCTTAGGAGCGTCATATGTTATAAACTCGGTTTTGGTTGCATGATGATCATCATCATCATCATATTTGAACGCCCCCCCCCGATAATATCCTGAGGTTCGAATATCATGATGACATCGGCTTTAAGTCAAGGTAAGTTCCCCCCGTCGAAGTGGTCTGTTGTATCGCGAGCATCATCATGATATTTCAACATTACCTGATCTTATAATATCATGCTGATCACCCAAACTTAGAAAAATCCACCTTCGGCATATTTGCATGCGCGTGCTATAAACCTATCGCAAGGTCATCATCATGATATTTGCTGAACTTCACGAAGATGATGATGACGACTTCACATCATCCTGATCTTTCACGAGGATCGTTCGCTGAAATTTGCTAAGTGCTGGAATCATCATCATGATAATTCGAGAAGGAGGATCATCATCTTCATATCCTCCTGATCTCCGGTTAGCGTAATATCATGATGATCACCCTATCTATTCAGAAGAGTTCGATATTACATTTCTCAACAGCATCATCATATTTTGCAATATCACCCTGGCCCGAATATCATGATGACCAACTCATCCTTGTGCTCCGAAAGCAAAATATGATGATGACGTCATCATCATATTTTTATCCTGTCATATTGTCAAGATCATCATGATCTTGTTTGTTCGCCTGATATTTCGCAAAGTCCTCCTGCCGAAAATGCAACCTTTTGAGAACATCCTGATGATCATCATCATCATATTTTTATCCTGATCATGATCATCATCATAACATTTTCCCTTCGGCAGGATTTTTCCCAAACACGATCCGTTTGCCGAAATATGATGATGACGTCATGATCAAGTTTAACGAAGGCTCCGAATATCATGATGACGTCATCCCGATCTGATAAACGAAGAAGTAAATATCCTAATGATCAGCATCATCATTTTTTCTTTCAACAGGATATTTTCCAAAACCCGATCTGGTTCGCGAAATATGATGATGATGTCTTATTCTATGTTCGACAGAGGCTAATATCCTGATGATCATCATCATCACATTTTTTCCTTCAAACAGGATATTTTTTCAAGCACGATCCGTTTGCCGAAATATGATGATGACGTCTTATTCCAAGTTCGACAAAAGCCCTAAATATGATGATCATCTTCATCATGCTGATCTTTCGACGGGGTTGCCTTGACCGCAAAAGGATCATATTCACTTCATCATCCTTATCATGCTCCTTAGGTGACCCGATATCACAAATATCCCCCTGATCTTAACCGAACATGATGATGACGTCATCCTTAGCATTTCAATGAAGCCCGAATATCATGATGACGTCACCATCATCTTCCTTTCCTTAGCAGCAGGATTATATTCATATCCTCCTTTTCTTCTTCAGCATGATGATGATGATGATGTTGTTCGTTTCTCCATATGCAGAAGTCAAATATCATGATGACATTCATCTGAACCTTCAGGAGGGAGAGCATCATATTTTCTGAATATTATCATGATGATGAAGTATGTCGGCCAACATGTTTTTTTTTTTTTTTTTTTTTTTACACGCCGACAGGGATGATCATGCCGATGGGCGGGAAATGAGGCGGTGGACATTTTAAAGCATTTTTTTGGCGCCTCTGGCATTTTTCGGTCAGCGATGGTTGACCCGATCAATTTTGAGCAGCTTGGGTGCATTTTGACGCGTTTTTGAGCAATTTTCTGATCTGATTTCCGCGATCTTGCGCAGTCACCTGGATTTAAACGCTTATTTTAATTTTCATGCTATTTTGTGATAAATGGAATACTTATTACTCGTCTTGTCTTGCAGGCTTGCAGTTGAAGGAGCAGCTGGAAAGTCAACACAATGACCTCATGGAGGCAGAAGATCTGATCTCAGGAGCAAGAAGATAGAGATGAAATGCAAAAGGTCAAGGCCATTCGAGTGAAGAAGAAGGTCGCAGCTGGAGGTATTTCTGCAAAAGACAAACAGAAGTTATTACCCAGCTGCTGGAACTTCTCAGAAGGGGCAATATTTCGCCCAGATTTGACCACTGCTCAGAGATATTTTTGAGAACTGGTTCACCTGCATTTATTGCTGTAACTAGGGGTTTGAACCAGGGGTTCAGTTAGGTTTTTGCTGTAGTGAGGACAATCAGAATGTCTTTATATTGTGCCTCTCTACACTGTAATACTTTACAACAGGGGCTACAACAGGGATTTTTAGGGCCTACAACAGAGATTCTAGGAAAACACAGCAGTTAGCTTAGCATAGTTTAGAGTAGAAGAAGGAGGTCGCCTGTTTGTCTGCAGTAAGGTGCGCGTGGAATGTCTGGCTGCCTTATTGTATCTGTAAAGCTTGTAAGTTCTCTGTAGTATGATCAATGAAACTAAGAGTCATTCTTACATTGTAAATCATGTATGACTATTCGTTTCTAATACAATAGAATCTAGAGTTCTGCATCTATCTTCTGAGTGTTCTCCTGCTCTTCTTTGTGTTTTGAAATATCTTCTTTGAGAGCTTGCAATTTGAAATGTATGTTTGTGAAAATGCTCAGAACTTACATTTAGGGTTTTTACTGTGGATTTGATCAAACTACTGTGGTATTTACATACTGCATAACAGAAACACTTAGATCCTTCTGTAGATTAAGTGAGGTATAGAGTAGATCTTTCTAACTTTTCCCAACCCATCTGAAATATCTAGCTGAAAACGTAGAAATCCAAAGGAAATTGTCTCAAATTTGAAGAAGCATGATAACAGAGCTATAAGTAGACAGTTTTCATAAACAGATCAAGAAGAAAGCTGCAAAAATCCAAGAAAACCCTCTGAAACTTGCAGCCCAGTATCACTCTTATGCAAAGGAATGAAAAGCATTGATATATCTCATGACCTTTTTTGCATATTCTTAGGCCAGTAAACCACAAAACAAACCTAAACTACGTAAGGCCCCTTGAACATTACAGCTTCACATTGACCAACTGAACTTGACCAACCGAACCATTGTAGACTTGGGATTAGTTGAATCACCAAATGATTCCTTCTTGTCTTTCAAGTATAGTTACAGTTCATGTCATGTGAATTTTAACTTATTGTTATGATTGCATCAAAACAGTCATCAACAACACTGTCTACAAAAGAGTGTTATACAATACTTGAACTGATTGGAAGCATCCACATATGCTAGAGTTCAGTTCCGGTTAGGCTCAGTACACTGATCTGCTGCACTTCATCTTTCCTCTTCTCTTATGCTACTTTCCTTTCACATATCGGACCTTCCTTACTTCTTCTGCTCTGCTCTGCTTTTATTCGCATATCACATATCACCACAACACTTCTCACAACTAAATCCATTGTGTATATATATCCGCACAAGTAATTTCATCACCTTTCTAGTCGGCACTCGAAATAGTCAGTCTTTTCACTAATTCTGATTTGTCGGCTGAATCCTAGCACATCAAGTAATGCGGATCAAGTATATGCTTGTAGAAATCATTAATCATGTCGGCCAAACATAATTCATGCCTTCATAACCTTTAACACTATTAGTAACACATCTGAAAAGTAGTCTGATGTTCTGTCAGTCAGTTCTTCCTCTGTTCACACTGTCATCGGAGGCTAAATCCAGTACTCAACTATTCATATCTTTTTCCTCATCTATCACCGGAGGCTAAATCCTTGGAATATACCACTCAAGGTAGTCCTCTTGACTTCCCCAAATCCGCACTGCACCAAGATACTTCCTCTGAGAGATCCGGACTTGTTTGTCGGACCTTGCCACATGCTCTGCTCTTGTTTACCAGACCACAACATTCTTCACTCTGACTTCCGGTAGAGACACACCATGTCCTGCGGATGTGTGAGATGAACTTTGTTGCCATCAATGACAACAATCATGAATCCATATAGTGTCTCTTGCCAACAATCTCCCCTTTGGCATTGATGGCAACACTTAGTGAAAAATGACTAAGTGTTTACACTAGGCTCCCCCTTGGCTGATGCTCTGTCTTTATATATATTTTCCAGAGCTCCCCCTTAGTTGGATTCCTCATTTTTCACTGCTCTTCACTCCCCCTTTGACATCAATGGAAAAGGGTAGGGTCCGCACACCAAAATTTTCAAAAATTTTACTATACTTAGCCGCATAAGTATATACATATGGCATACTTGCATATACTTAAGTATGTCTGCAAAATTTGTCTTCAATTGAATAAATTCTGTAGCTCAACTTTGCTTCATCCTATCCAAAATTGAGATATGACCGCTCAACAGGAATGCAAACACATCTGCCCTTTTTAGATCTGTTGGATCATTTATCTGGGCTGTGATTTGAGCTTCACTTATGGCCTCATGCATGGCCTCTAACTTAGGGACAATGATCCTCCTAAGTTCACCCATCCGGCTGATCATGTTCTTCCTTTCCTTCTCAAAATTCTTTATTGTACTTGTGATTGCAATAGTCTGACACTCTTGATTGACTATGGAGGAAGAGAGAGGATCAAAACTTTGAGACAAACTTAGTAGTTTATCCTCTTGCTCTTTTATTTTCTTCTCAATCTCTACTGTTACTTTGGACCATGAAATACAAAATTTGTATATTTTTCCACCATCTATAAGAGCATTTTCTAAGCTCTTTATCCCTATACTCATATTTCTTCTATCATTACTTATCAAACTTTGTACCTATGATAATCTTTTTGCAAGAAATTCCTTCTGGACCTTATCTTCTGCTGATTTCTCTAGTGAATCAAAATGTGTATTAACACTGCTGACTAGAGTTTTGAGATTACCGAAAGTGGACGCTGTGGGATCTTTCTAAACCGATGGCATAATCTTTTCAAGAACTCTGGAAGCAGCTTCTATCAACTCACAGTCTTCCATATGAGACTTTAGGAGTTTTTCATTAGCCTTAGCATTTGCAAATGAAGCTATCTTCATTGTCTGTACCAGAGAAAGAGAATCAAAATTGAATGGACCTTGTAGAAGCTCCAGTTCATCAATCTCCATTGTTTCTTTGTTTAGGAATTCTTGGACAGTTTGTGCAGTGTCTCTTGCCGGAGACAGATGTTTCTTCTCTTCTGCAGTCTTGGAGCTGTCCTTAGGAGTTTTCTCTCCTTCACCACTAGCAGTTGTTGTTTTCTCTGCTGAAGTCTTCTCTCCTTCTACAACCTTAGCACTGTCATCTTCCTTTTCCTTCACCTCTACTTCTTTCTCCTGTAATTTTTCTTCTCCTTTAGATCCGGAGATTGTAGGGGAAAGTGGAGGAGAAATGTTAGTCTGTTCAGGGCCCACCTCTTCTATCATTTTCTTAGGAGTTTATTCTGCAACATTTGTGGTTGAGGGATCAGTACCCAAGTCCTCTATAATAGGAAGATTAAATCTTTTGAAGTCTTTCTAGAGAATCTCTTTAGTGTCCTTGGCTACCTTGTTAGTCTCACCAAGCATGAGCTTATTCATTCTTGCTTTGCTCCTAAACTCATCCTTGCAATCCTTGACTATCATATTCATTGTTTTGGGATCAATTGAAGGATATAGCTGAATAGCTATCTGTTCCTAGATCTCAATGTCTTTTGCCATGGCATTGTTCTTTCTTATTTCTAACTCCTTTTCAAGGCTCTTGGGAATAAGAGATATAATTTCAATGAAGGCCTTATTATATATGTTCAGGTACTTGACTGTAGCTTCCTGCAGAATCTTTTGGTCAGCCTCATTGTAATCATCATAAAATTTGGCCATTGGTTGAAGGTTTCCATCCACAGTAACTGATTTTATTACACTTTCTAAAGTCAGGGTGGGCTTTTCAACAAATTTCTCTGCCATTTCTTCCTTGTCTTGGCTTGTGGAGGGTTTACCAGATCCTTTCTTCTTTTTCTTTATTTTCCTAACTTCTTCATCAGATTTAGTTTCCTCTTCATCTCTTTGACTTGTATAAACCCTTGTGGCTTTTGTCTTTGACCTTTTCTCTCCTTTGCTGGATGCTTGGACTTCCAGTTTTGAGCTTTTAGCAAGGACAGGTGCTGGTCTCTTTGAAGATCTGGTCCGGGTGGAAGTTTCTACCGGAGCACTTTTCTTGCTTCCTTGTTCTACCTCTTTCTTCTCTTCATCAGCTTTTTGTCTCTTTTCCCGGTTGGCATCAAGTGCCTCCTTTGAGATCCCAAGGCCTTGTGCAATATGTTCTACTTCTTTTCTCACCTTCCTTTTCATCTCTGGTTCTCTGAGTTCCACATGGATCTTTACACTTAGCTCCTCAAAGGTTCCAAACCTTTCTGCCTTTGGATCTTTAGGCTGACTTAGCATGTGTTGAACATGCAGCTCCACAATCTGTTCATCCACTTCATACCCCATGGGCATGATCCATACAATTCTTGGTTCTACTGCCTCCATTAGGCACTGATCAGTCTCTACCATAAAGCAAACTGTGTCTTTGTATTTTTCAACAAGAGACTAAGGAATCCTTTCTCTTGCTTGCATCATGCTCTGAAAGTTCTTGAAGTATCCCCACAGAGCTGTATTTTGTGCTTTGTTGTCACCAAGTCCACGTAGATAATCTCTTATTTGGATAGCTACCGGTCTATCATTCTCCCATACCCAGCCATTAGATCCGAGAAGCTCATTCATAAAGTAAAAGAATAAGCCCAATATTAATCCACCATACTTGAATGAATTCTTTTTGTCTTTGTTGATTTTCTGCAGATTCTCCAAGAGTTGGTTCAAGAGAAGCTAACAAAGATCATAGTCTGCATCCTTTCTTAACATTTCATAAGCAGTATAGATGGCAGTTCCAGGTATAGAATTTTCTCTGCTAGAATGATATATCTTATATCCAATGATCATAGAAGCAAACTTGACATCCGGATCAGTGATGTCATCTACTGTCATTGCTCTTTTGTCAAACTTAGAACCAGTAGCCTCACTCACAGTTTGGTTCTTTACAGATTTAAGAACAGGAATCCCATCGGATGAGTGTAGTCTGGTAACTGCCCTGATGGAATCTTTAGTGATCTTGAATGGTCCATTTAACCACATGAAATTGTCATGTATTCTGTTCAAAATGTACCTAACCCATTCATCCTCCGTAAAACAGGGGAAATGTATGTATTGTGCAAAGTGCTTGTTCCGGAGGCCTATGTATTGGGGTTTGAGCTCAAATGAATCATCTAACAGTTGTTTGTGATAGATATCTCTTAGTTTGAATTCCCCAAACTCTTCAACATTTACATGTATATAAACCCTAATATCTTCGGTGTGCACCACACCATGCGGAACACTGGAAAATGCACCTAGGGGATCTACCTCCAAGGATTTATATGGATGTTTCTTAAATGAGGGCCGAGGTCTATCAGAGATCTTTACTATATTTGGAGTAGCCATCATCAAATAATCTTACTAAAGGATATCAAGAATGATAAATACCTTTTATGCAGGTTAGGGCACACGAAGAAATCTAAATAGAGTTATATGAAGAGTTGCCTTGATCTTTTGGGAGAAGTTGTTTGTAGAGCTCCTTTTCTTTCTTCTTTGCATGTGAGTGTACAAGTGTGTAAATGACAGACAAATGAACTCTTTTATTCCAAGAATCCCTAATTTTCACCCTACAATAAATGCGCAACCTAATTCATTCCGGTTTGCCTGGTTTTCCTTGTTCAAGGAGGAAGAAACTCATCTGGATCATTATGATTCCCTTGTGATCAATGTTAGTGATGAATCATCATATCCACTTGTCCTTCTGATCATCTTATGTATCCACAGATCAAGCTGTATCAATTTGGATTCATACTGGGCCAATCTTGTGAGAAACTTGTTTTACCGGAAGACTTGCTTAACCGGACCAATTCTGAAGGAATTGAACTTTTTAAATTTTCTTGCGGATCTCTCAGATCTTTACCTGACCTTCTTTACATGTTTCTCTAGAAACCCTTTGATCCGCAGCTTCTCATGTGCCAATTTTAGGCACCACTTAACTGGCTGGGGGAACAAGGTTTTCTTTGTGTCTCCCCCTGAGCCAGAGCTCACCTTTTAATTTCTGGAAGGAATATCAGCACCAGAGTCTGGTGTGGATCCAACCTCTACATTCTCTAAACTTTTCTTCACCCAAATCTTGTTCATCTCATTCCTAACTTCATCCGCATTCACCTTTTGTTTACCCTTATCTTGATTCTGATTATGATATACCGGACCTCTTTTCTCCTGATTCTTGCTTCTATAGAATTTTGCAATATGACCGGATCTATTGCAGATTTGGCAAACAACATTTCCTTGTATATTTGATTGATATCCTCTTGATCTGCATTGATTAGCCATATGACCTATTCTATTGCATGTAAAGCATCTACCATTGAATGATTTGTTCATTTGCATATTTCTGCATTCATGAGATTTGTGACCATACCTTTTGCAGTTAAAACATTGTTCAGAGAAGAATGAATTTGTCTGATTCATTCTCTTTCTGCATTGATTAGCTTTGTGACCAAAGTGATTGCAGCTGTGGCAGTATCCATTAAAGGATGGATATCTTTGAGCATTGGGCTGTCTTATCGGAGCTCTTCTAGGCCTGCTCCTTGGATTTTTTGATCCAAAATTCTTCTGACCAGATCCAAAGCTTTCTCCTTTCTCATATCCCAAACCACACTTATCATCTACCTTCTTTTGACTTTCAAGAAGAACTTCAAGTTGAGCAGAACTTATCTTGAATTTCTCTTTATATTCATTTGCTATTTGAAGATCCCTTTTGAGAGAGATAATTTGATCCTCAAGTTTTTCTTCATTATCTTTAGCATCTTCAAGATCAGATTCAAGATGTCTAATAATTCTATCCATCTGGTGGCAATCTTCTGATTTCTCTTTGAGGGATTGTCTTAGATTATCTTTAGGTTTTCTTTTCTCTTCAATTTCTTGGGTAAACTTTATAACTCGTGATTCCATTTCATGTCTTACCATAATGATTTCTTTTGATAACTTTTCACATAACTTGGTTTTCTCAATCAGCTCTTCATTTGCATTACTTTCTTCACCTTGTCTTGCCAATTGCTGAAGCAGCTCCTTTCTCTTTTTCATAGAGAGACTTAATTTGTCTTTTAGTTCTCTCATGAAATCATTAGCCTGTTTGAGTCTTTCCTTTAATTCATTAACTTCAGAGTTTGACTGTTCAAGATCCTCAAGGGCAGTCTTGAGTTGCTCCCTTAAACCATATGCATCCATTTGGACTCCCAGATCTTCCTCAAGCTGTTAGGCTTTGTTGGGAGGAACTTAGCTCTGATACCAATTGTTGATCGCTGAGAGGGGGGGTGAATCAGTTATCCAAATTATTTCTTCTTTCTAAACTTTCTTATTAATCAATGCAGCATTAATTCAAACAAGCAAACATAACCATGAGATGGAGATACACATGACACAATATTTTTGACGTGGAAACCCTGTTAAGGGAGAAAACCACGGGGTGATTAACCCAAGGATTATTCTCTGTTAGAAGAATAAGGAATTACAAAATGGCACTTGCCAATTAGGGCTCACTGCCGAAGCACACTGCTCACAAAGGAGGCACACTGCCTACAAGAGACACACTGTCTACAAAAGAGAGCTATACAATACTTGAACTGATTGGAGGCATCCACATATGCTGGAGTTCAGTTCCAGTTAGGCACAGTACACTGATCTGCTACACTTCATCTTTCCTCTTCTCTTATGCTGCTTTCCTTTCACATACTGGACCTTCCTTATTGCTTCTGCTCTGTTCTACTTTTATTCGCATATCACATATCACCACAACACTTCTCACAACTAAATCCATTGTGTATATATATATGCACAAGTAATTTCATCACCTTTCTAGTCGGCACCCAGAATAGTCAATCTTTTCACTAATTCTGATCTGTCGGCTGAATCCTAGCACATCAAGTAATGCGGATCAAGTATATGCTTGTAGAAATCATTAATCATGTCGGCCAAACATGATTCATGCCTTCATAACCTTTAACACTATCAGTAACACATCCAGAAAGTAGTCTGATGTTCTGTCAGTCAGTTCTTCCTCTATTCACACTGTCACTCAGGAATCTGGTACTCAACTATTCATATATTTTTCCTCATCTATCATCAAAGGTTAAATCCTTGGAATATACCACTCAAGGTAGTCCTCTTGACTTCCCCAAATCCACACTGCACCAAGATACTTCCTCTGAGAGATCCGGACCTGTATGTCAGACCTTGCCACATGCTCTGTTCTTGTTTATCGGACCACAACATTCTTCACTCTGACTTCCGGTAGAGACACACCCTATCCTGCGGATGTGTGGGATGAACTTTGTTGCCATCAATGACAACAATCATGAATCCATATAGTGTCTCTTGCCAACATGGAGGTCTTCATGGGGCCACATAAATCTGAATGCACCAACTCCAATGGTGCTTTTGCTCTCCTAGAATACCCTGATTGAAAGGGTTGCCTGTGCTACTTTCCTAAGATGCAGGTTTCACATTTTCCATTAGGCTCTACAATGTTTGGTAGCCCTGTAACCATGCCTTTCTTGGACAATAAACTCAAACCAAAAAAACTTAAGTACCCATACCTCAAATGCTACAATTTGGATGGGTCTTTGATGACTGTCCTAAAGGTCGATTGTTGTCCCACTGCTGTGAGCACTGGAGATAGTGCTGGGAATTGTGCCAGAGATAGCACCGGAGATGGCACCAGAGACTCTATGTGTATCCTAAAAGGAAACATTATGTTTATTGTCATCTGCACTACTACAATCTCTTTCTTACTACCTCCTTTGTCAAATATTGTGCACTCTCCATTTTCCATCAGGATTCTATAACCATTTTGGACCATTTGTCCAATGCTCAATAGGTTATGTTTTATACCAGGGGCATAATAAACATCCTGGATCTTCCTCCTGTCACCATTCTTGGAGTAAATGTTGACTATACCTTTTCCCATGATGGGAACTTGCTCATTTTTTCCCATTTTTATTTTAGTCTTGATGTTGCTATCTATGGAGGCAAAAAAGTTTTTATTACCACTCATGTGGTTGCTACAACCGCTGTCTAAGTACCATACTTCATCACTACTCCTCTCAGCAAGGTTACAAACAATAAAAATATTTGACTGTTTTTCATTTTCAGCCTTGTTCTCATTTGCTACATTAGCATTTTGACCTCCATGATCATGTTGTTTCTTTCTACATTCACTAGCATAATGACCAAACTTATTACAGTAATAACATTGAACATTACTTTTGTCATACCTTTGATTAGGACTGTTTTTCTTTTCTTGATAGCTTGGCTATGAGTTGCTTGCCTCTTCTTGGCTATTTGAAACTCCTCTTCTGGAGTTGCTTCTTCCTCTACCTCTTTGACCTCTACCTCTGCTATTTCTTCCTCCTCCCTTACCTCTTGCATTTGTTTGAGCCTTGAAGGCTTGCTCAAGGGAAGGAGCGGACCTATTCAACCACTACTCATAGCTTTGTAGAGAACCCATCAACTCATCCACTATCATCTTGGACAGGTCCTTAGTCTCTTCAATGGTTATGATAATAGGGTCAAATCTAGAAGGTAGGCTCTTTAGAATTTTCTCAACAATCCTTTGATCATCCATGGTTTCTTCATTTATCCTTAGCTGATTTATCATGGTAGAAACCCTAGTCTGAAAGTCTAAAATAGACTCACTCTCCTTCATTTGTAGGGTCTCAAAATCTCTTCTAAATAGCTAGAGTTTGACTGATCTCACCTTGTTAGTTCCCTTATAGTTGTTCTACAATATTTCCCATTCCTATTTTGAGTAGTTTGTTGCTGCAATGTGAGGGAAAATAGCCTCTATCAAGGCTGCCTCAATTAGACCAATGGATTTTGCATCCTTCACTCTTGTTTCCTTCAACTAGTTTCTTTGAGCATTAGATAGGGTTGCATAAGCTATAGGGTCTATGGTGTCTGTGAACCCATTGATGACCAACTCCCATAGGTCATTAGCAACCAAAATAGTCTTCAGCTTCCTAGCCCATATATCATAATTCTGCCCATCAAATGTAGGTGGCTACTGCCATCCTTTGTTGTCCCCACCTGCCATGCTTCTCAACTCTGAGAAGGCTAATAATGCCTAGACAAACTAGGGCTTATATAAAACACCCACAAAAAGATTCTAACTGCCCAGAAAAATAGCGCTCTGATTCCACTTGTTGGTAGGGCAGGGAAGGATAGATGGTTGTTCAGAAGGATTGCTACAACAATAAGGACAACATAAAATAAATACAAATAGAGAGATAGAGATAATGCACAAAACAACAAATTATATTATATATTTTCCTTTTCTAAATACATTAAAACTTCATACACATTCAATGACAAAGCTATTGCTTTGTTTTTCTGATATGCCCCAATCACTGGAGCTGCAAACTAAATCTCTAGAGCTTCCTATAGGAACTCTGTAGCTGCCTGTGTGTACCCTATGTTGATGTACACAAAACCTTCTATTCTCTGCTACTCTGCTGCAAACTTCTTGTTCTTTGCTAGAACATTCCCTTGCACCTCTACTGTTGTAGGCTCTCACTTGCATTCTTTCGGTCAACACCTTTTCCCTCTCTTTTATCTCATTTTCTCATGCCCAGAAAATGGGTGCTCAAACTCATTTCAATTCCAAAACTACCTACCAAAATTGAATGTTGACAGGCCAACGGTGCTAGGGTGCAAATTTGAGGAGATCCCCAAAACTAACGCAGGGGAAGGGGAATTAAATACTATTCTAATAGAAGATTAATTCCAACAATTATATGAAAAAAGTCGATAACCAAATTGCAGTAGAGATAAAGGTGGATTCAACTGCCAAAACTTACCAGGTAATTCTTGTTGGGAATTTTACTGAAACAAAATTGCATGTTTTGATATATAGATCTACTCAGCAATCTTGGGAGATTAACATACCCAACATATTAGGTACACAAAGGAACATAAGCCTCCACAAGTTTCCATAATCAGTAATTTGCAATGAAACAATCTATTATTTTTCTATAGATGTACACTTCATGGCTTACCATCTTGGCAAAGATAAATTACTGAGGTTTATTCATGGGTCTATGTTGTGGTATGGATGTTGTGAAATACTAAATTATGGAGTTGTTGTGTACAAGGGAAGAGTTATAATACTTGTTGGCTCCACTTGGCCATTCGGTCTTAATGTAGTGGTCATTTATGAGTTGGACAAGGATACCTATGTATGGAAGGCCATTGGTACTATAGAAAATGATGAGATGTGTAGACTGCTTCTTCAAAGATAGATATTTATGGTGAGTTGTGGTGATGGGATTGGCGATTATATTTGGATGATATCCAAGAATTGGGATAAGATGGTGTCCATAGATCCAAATAGCTCTAAGTTTAGATTTTGGAAAGGAATTCCATGAGATTTTCTCAATTTCAATCTTCAAAATGGTGGTGACAAAGCCTTCTGCATGCCCTTAACATTTTTGCCCTTTTGGTAGCTTTTGGTTGATAAATGTTTGCCCTTCTGGTAGCATGGTCATAACTTATAAAGTCCCATGTTGGATATCCTCAATCAATTTACCATTTGAGATAAAGTTATGCCAAGGAAAGAGCCAACTAAGGAATAAATTTTCTTTAATCCCTTCTCTAGTGTGCGCCATAGGTTGGGGAAAAGATACCTCATCGAAGTTGGAGGAGATTACTCTAGAAGTAGCCATGCTCATTATCACTATCTTCAACATGTGGAGTGTGTGATCAACAATAGAATTGAAGGAAAGCATGCTTAATTTGCATGTTTAATATCTATTTTTATTTTTTCCTTACATGAAGATTATATTTTAGTTTTAGTTAGGACTATTTTATTTTTAGTTTTAGACTATTGTAAGCTCTATTAATATTGTATTGTGTTCGCTTTTTTTTTTAGTGGATAAACAGCCAATTCAAGAAATTTCTTAGTAGCATAAAACAGTGTGCTTTTCTTTTTTCTGCTATGCTAATTGTTCATTCTTTGAGCAGTATATGGGTGTGATAGATTTCATTTTTGAGTTCAGTATTTTATTTTGGTTTAAAAATCTCAAGTATAGAGTTACAGTTTTTTATTTTTTTTCAATTGGTATAGTATGTTGCAAAAAAATTATTGTGTAGGTGACAAGTACAAGTTAGCAGTTATCTCTAAATTATTATTAGAATGGCTAATGATAGTATCTTATCATTCCAACTTCGGCTATTTACAAGAGACAACTATGAATATTGAAGCATCAAAATGAAGACCTTACTTTTATCCAAAGATCTCTGAGAATTAGTAGTAGAAGTAGGATACATTGAACCTTCATATCAGAATGCCTTAATAGCAAATCAACAAAATCAATTGGAAGATTATAGGGTACACTGAACCTTCATATCAAGAAGAAGGACAATTAAGATCTATTTACTATTTAATCAACATTGGATATTTCAATTTTCCCTTGTTTTGTTGGCATGATAAAATCAAAGAATATATGGGAGACTTTGGAAGTTGCATATCAAGGATCTGACAAAGTTAGTTTGGTAAGACTTCAAACTTTTAGAAGAGATTTTGAAAATTTAAGGATGAAGAATCTGAGTCCATTCAAGATTTTATCACAAGGACTCAACATATTGTGAACCATCTTAGGACTCAAGTGGAAGCTTTAGCAGAGCAAAAGATTGTAGAGAAGATTATAAGGTCTCTTCTTCTAAGATCTAATAGTGATAGTTATTGAAGAAAGAAAAGATCTAACCACATTCAAAGTGGTAGAGTTGGTAGGTTCTTTGCAGTCTCATGAGGAGTGTATGCAACATTCTACAGAGAATTTGGTACAACCTTTCAGTCTATAGTAAGAATTAAAGAAAGATCTACAATTACTCTTTCTCAAACAAATAAATCTCAAAGGGAGCCTTTTACTAGTAGAGGACATGGTAGAGGAAGAGGAATAAATTCTATGGATTGTAGAAGCATACAGTGCAGGTATTGTGAATGTTTTAGACACTATGAGTCTAAGTGTAGAAATAAGAAATCTGACTTGAATAAGTCAAGAGACAACTATATTGAAGAGTCTTTTGAAGATGTCAAAAACTCTACATTCTTCACACATAACTTGGCAATAGAATGTCATAAAGATGTGTGGTTCTAGGATAGTGACGGCTCAAATCATATGACAGGTAAATCTAATCTTTTTGTCAAATTAAATGAATTAGTGAGAAGTCAAGTAAACTTTGGTGATGATAAAGAGGTTGATGTCATGGGAAATGGTACCCTTGTTGTAAAGACTAAGCAAGGAGAAGCTACTTATATTCATGATACTTTGCATGTACCAAAATTACAGCATAATCTTTTAAGTATTGGGCAGCTTGTAGCAAAAAATTATAACATTGTATTTGAAGATAATTTCTACAAAATATTCGATAAATCAGCAAATTATCATATTGTAGCAAAGACTCCTATGATAGAGAATAGGTTATTTCCTCTCACATTTCTTTCCACTAATGTGCATGCCCTCAAAGAAACCATAGATGATTCATGGTTATGGCACAAACATTATGGACATTTGATTTTTCAAGGATTAAGTTTGCTTCACAAGAAGAATATGGTGAGAGGACTTCCATCAATTTAGGCAAAAGAAGAAGTGTGTTCGTGGTGTGCACTTGGAAAACAACATCGAGATAGTTTTCTAGTGAACAAATCATGGAGGGTAAAAGCTCCTCTTGAGCTTGTGTATGCTAACATTTGTAGTGATATGCATGAGCCATCTTTGGGTAAGAATCTTTATTTTTTACTTTTAATGATGATTTTTCTTGCCACACATGGATCTATTTTCTTAAGCAGAAATCCAAAACCTTTGAATGCTTCAAGAAGTTTAAGGTTATGGCTCAGAAGAAAAGTGGATATTATCTCAAAATAATCAGAAAAATAGAGGGAGAGAATTTACTTCAAAATATTTCTCTAATTTTTTGTAACAATTATGACATCAAGAGACAACTTACTACACCTTATACTGTTGACAAAATGGTATTGCAAAAAGAAAGAATTGTACCATTATGGAAATGGAATGAAGTATATTGCAATCCAAAAACCTTCCAAATTGTTATTGGGGAGAAGTAGTGGCAACAACAATATATATCTTGAATCAAAGCCCTACAAAATTAGTTCAGAAAATCACTCCAAAGGAAGCTTGGAGGGGTCTTACGCCTTATATGGTGAAATATCATGTTGATGATTTTGTTAAATAGCACAAAGAAATATTTTTTTCCAAGGGATTTGCACAAACACTTGGAGTAGATTATTCAGAAATCTTTGCTCCAATTACAAGACTTGATACCATTAAGATTATTTTGGCAATTATTGCACAAAACTAGTGGCATGTATATCAAATGGATGTAAAATTAGCCTTCCTTAATGGTTATATAGATGGGAAAGTCTACATGAAACAAACCATGGGCTATTAATTTCCAAGAAAAGAACAACCAATTTACAAGTTGAAGAAATCTCTATATGGGTTGAAGCAGGCCCCTCGTGCTTGGTATGGAAGGATTGATAGTTATTTCTTGAAGAAGAGATTTAGTAGAAGCCCCTCAGTTCCAACCTTATATGTCAAATATGTTGGTAATGATATTCTCATTAATTTCCTTTATGTTGATGCTCTTATTTATACAGGTAATAGCAAAAATCTTTTGGAGGAATTTCAAGAAAAATGAAACAAGAATTTGAAATGTCAAATTTGGGACTAATGCATTATTTTCTTGGTTTGGAAGTGCAACAATAACCAAAAGGTATATTCATTTCTCAAACCAAGTATGTATATGATTTATTAAAAAGGTTTAGAATGAATTCATGCATAGAAGTTGCAACTCCTTTAGCCCTCGGTGAGAAATTAACCAAGGAAGATGCAAGTTCCAAAGTAGATTCCACTTTGTATAGAATTTTATGTACCTAATCTTATGTATGTTGTGAGCCTCATCTCTCAGTTCATGTAGGATCTGTTGATGATGTTTTTGTGACAACAACAACAATAGAATAAAACACCAAGTATCATATCCTCTCTTGAACAAAGTCTCTCGAATGCTGAACTATGTGATCAAACAAGAGCACTCCAAGGTTCCTTATACGTGATTTGCAATGAATAGACTCAGTGATTTGATGTGATCTTGCTAGTAATCACAAAGGGACTTATGCTAAATTCATCCTTCACGAACATGGATGAAATTCCTTACTCCTTAGATGTGAATGAATGGAACTCTTTCTAATTAACTTAAACAAATATCAAAAGGAAAAGGGTTAAGAAGGCTAATCTAAGGACAATGAAATGATGGACAATGCTTTGATAGACAAATTCCTTCCAAACCTAGCTTCGCTTCACCATGAGAATCAACAATTACATGAAGTTGGGTGCAATCTCCTAAGGTAACCTAATGATTTTCATATTTGTGAAATACACATCCAAACACCCACAGTTGGCATATCTTGAACAATCTTCAGAATCAAACTAAAGCATATGAAGGTTTAGACTAACTTTACAAGGTGAATTGCCTTCGACGATCCACGAAAAGTATGAACCAAGAAGGAATTCATCAAATATCTTAATATATAAACATTACATCAATGAACTTCAAATTTATCGACTAAGCTACTTGGAAACACATCTCCATCATATTCAAGAATTTAGAAACCATGCGACATTCCAACACAACACAATTGTCACCAAGCTTAAACGAGAAATGCATTAATCTTGGAAGTGATTACAACAATTTCATGAATTCTCTCCAACAACTTAGAGGAGCTTCCTCTACTCCTACTCTACTTGCCTACAACAACTCTACTTCTATTGTAATACAAATGAGAGAAATGAGCCTTTTATAGACTCCAAAAATTACATCAATGGCCAGGATTGATTTGCAAATCGATGGCCGAGATCTTGCCACATCAATAATTAGTTACAACAACTTGCTATTTTTAGAAAAGGGTAAAAGTTGACACAACCTGTGTTCATAAAAACTCATAGGCAATGAAGGCACATTTCCCAATGTGATAAGGTTGAAGTGGAATCTTTAGAATCTTCTAGATAAGGGCCTTCTTTAGCCTATTGCTTGTTGTATATTCATTGAACTTGGATGAGTTACATGGCATACTATGATTGGCCTGATGATGTGTACACGCCAACTTAGCTTTGAGCAAACTAGTTTGATTTTCAATACGTTCACATTACTCAAAATATTTTCCCAAATTATGTCATTTTTCTTCAAACTTGGATTTTCACCTTTGGAAGTTCGCTGCTTGAACTTGAAACTTGGGAATTTTGAATTTCTTCATGTAATTGATGGACTTTCTTGATGCTTATGCTCAGTCTTCATCTTGTGACATTTGTTCTTGTGTAGGATTCTGGCTCTGGATGGTGTAGGAAGTAGAAGAGATGACTTGGTCAATCCTAGACTAGACTTCATGGTGCTTGCTCTTAAAATGAATGAATCTGGAACTTGGAAGTAATCATCTGACAGTGAACTTGATGAGGAATTGCCCCTAGATTTGTTGAACCTCTAGATTCCTGAACTTGCAATGGTTTGATGTTCATCTCTAAAAACCTTGATGCAATAAAGTACATTTCCTCTACCCTGGCAATGAAGTTTTTCTCTATGGATGAAACATGATAATATCTTCTTCATGTGGAATCTCCTTCAATGAAGTCTTCCCCTTTGAATGCTCTGGATCTTCCTTGAACAAGCATTTCTCACCTCCAATTCCTACAAAAGAGAAATAACTTTTATTTATGAAGATGATAATCGTTAATAACATATAAATCTTCTAACATTTCATTGTTATTTGCCAACTTGAATCAACTTGCATAACTTTGGCAGGATTTTTACTATTTGGAGGGAATGTGGTTTGAGGGCGGATTTTTCCTCTACATGAGAAATAAACACCCAAGCATGGGTGCATCCTAACTGCTCATGAGAAATTTCCACTTTTTTTATTTAAAACATTTTTAGATTTTTTTTTTCTTTCAAACTTGTTTTCCTTTTAGCGAATTTCTTCTTCAATTTGATGATTTTTTCATTTTTCAAGAATTAAATTGCCTCCTATTCCTGTGCGCATATTGCATGGGTGCATTTAGTTTCACATTTTTACATTTTTTGACTTCTTCACTTCAAATTTTCCTAGTTTTCTAGAATGATTTTGCATTTTGAAATGATGAAAATTTCTCTAAGTTATAATCTCTACTTCTCCTGGGTGCATTTTTCTTCTATAGGAGAAATTTCCACTTTTTCACTTTGACACTTTCACCTCCTTTCTTGCCTTAGGAGAATTTTTTAAGGTTTTGATTGATGGATTTTCATGTTTTATCTTTGAGCGCATTTTGCTTAAAGATGCAAGAAATTTCCTCCTTTGGCGCATACTGAATAGAGTCAAGAAATTTCCTCCTGTTCACCTTCAATTCTCGCTTCCATAGACAAATTTCTCAAGGTTTTCAAATGTATTTTCATGAATTTCAACTAAGGAGACAAAATTTTCATGTTTGGATCCCACAATTTGATCAACCCTAACTGGGTGCATACTGAATGATCAGAGGACTTCATTTTTTCCACCCAATTTCGAAGTGTCCTGGGTGGAAGTATATTTTAAAATATATTTAAGTATATGTTTCCTATACTTTAAATATTTTGAAATATACTTCTAGGATGTTTGAGATAGGTCCCAGATCCATGAGATCTAACATGCAAATTCTAGATTTTTGAGGATCCACCAAACTTCAGACTTAGTCAGTTTTTAGGATCTCAGAACATTAGACTTCAGGACATCAAACTTAGTCAATTTTAGCAGTTCAATTTCCACAGAGACCCTTGAACAGGAACTCGACGAGACATAGGCAAATCTATACTTCCAAACCTACAAACTCAAAGAAATCTAAACCCTAAAGCAAACCTATGACAGAAAGTGAGAAAAAGAGGGGGTCCCTATTTGCAATGGGGAGATGTGTGATTATGTCTCAACATGATCCACATGAGTCTCATTGGCATGCTTCAAAAAGAATATTATGGTACATGAATGGAACTCATAGTTTTGGACTAAAAAATGTGAACTAGTTGGTTGCATAGATTCTAACTGGGCTAGTTTAGTAGATGATATAAAATCAACATCTAGTTATATTTTCTCATTTGGTTCTACAGTTGTATCTTGGAGCAGTAAGAAGCAGGCAACCGTTTGGCTCTTCTTTAGCTGAAGTAGAATATTTTATTGCTGTAGAAGTAGGTTGTCAAGCAACCTAGATTATATGAATATTGAAAGATCTACACTTCATACAAAAACATCCAATATCTTTTTTTGTGATAACAGTAACAACATTGCAATGACTAAAAATCCTATGTTTCATGCTCAATTGAAACACATAGAGATCTGACATCATTTTATTTGTGATTTGGTTCAAGATAGACAAGTAGAATTGCAATTTTGTCCTGATATCTTCACCAAAGTTCTTCCTACTGCTACTTTTGTCACTTTGAGAGAGTTAAGCCTCATCCCCATTGATCATCAGGGGGAGATTGAAGGAGTGCATGATTATTTTTAGACTTGTTTTGTCACTGCAGTGCATGAAGATCATATTTTAGTTTTAGTTAGGACTGTTTTATTTTTAGTTTTAAATTGTTTTAAGCTATATTAATACTGTATTTTGTTCGCTATTTTTTTTAGTGGATAAACAGCCAATTCAAGAAATTTCTGAGTAGAATAAAATAATGTACTTTTATTTTTTCTACTATGCTGATTGTTCATTATTTGAGCAGTATATGGGTGTGATAGTTGATTTTACATTCTTTCAGTAGTATATGGGTGTGATAGTTGATTTTTCATTCTTTGAGCAGTATATGGATGTGATAGGTTTAATTATTTAGCTCAGTATTTTTTTTCGGGGGGGGGGTTAAAAATCCCTTCAGTATAGTGTTAGAACTTTTTTAATTTCTTTCAGTGTGAAAGTGGACAAATAAAACAATAGTTGTTACTATGATGAAAGTTAGGGAAACAGTTATTGCTCGATTCAGTCAGTGACCGATTGTCTATTATCTTAAAGATTGTATCTTGGATATTTGCTTTGCAAGTAGGCATAGATGGTTAGTTGTAATGATTTTGTTTGTGCATAACACTGATGGGCACCTAACAAAGTGGGTGTTGATGACGTGTTAATTATTGGTATTTACGTTTTGTCAGTTACAAATTGAAATATTAGTGAACTATAGAATACATCTTTTCACTTGGAATCAAAGATTTCCATGCTCTAATAAGCACTAGGTCTTATTTGCAAACAACTTCCAGCTCTCAAAGTTCTTGATATAACTGATAGTCTTTTGAATATAGGATTAGATATTTTGCCCATGTTTTCCAATCTCAACACATTGGTGCTTAATAACTATGGGATAACTTGGGAGTAGGTTATTTCAGACTTCCTATTACTTGTGTTCAGTTTAATAATTTATGTATGACTATTGCAGTGGTAGGGTTGTAAGTGACTATACTTTAGCCCTTTTGCTTTTAAAAAATATATATTCTATATTTTAGCCCTTTTGCTTTTAAAAAACATATATTCTATAATTGGTGACAGGTTGAGAAGCTAAAGAAAACACTTCCTACTTTTGAAGAGCTGCATCTTGGTAGGAATAAATTAAGAAATATTGAGATATGTAATTCAACGTACTTGCTTGCTTTGGTGATTGATCTTATTTGTCCTGGAAAGAGGTATGGAAAGGTTAAATATAGAGATGGAAATGGTAGGCACTGAATCTAGGAGTTAAAACTTCCTTTTGTGTTGGTGATATATTGTATTGGTAATAGCAACAAATTCAAATTGGATTCTTTGGTTAACAATGTCAAAGATTGATGCCACACAATATGAAAAGGGTTGAAATGCATTTAGAGACACTAGATAAGGTTTCCTTGATTATACAGTTTTGCTAAGAATCATTACTAGATTAATTTTCACTATCAATTATCCTTTGTTGTAGACTAGTTTACCTTTCTTAAATGATTTAGCTCATGGGAAAATGTACCTCACTAGTAGTGCTATGCTAACATCTGTTTCTAGTTCCAATTGTATCAATACACCTTTTTCTTTTGTCAATTAACTAAATTAGCATTAGGAGCTATTAACCAATGACTTACTATTCTTGGATTTCTCTTAACACCAAATTTTGTGTACCTAATTGGTGTAAGAATAAAAAACAAGAGGAAGATCTGCCTAGAGGATGATCACTAAGGAAACCAAACATGACCACCATCAGCATTAAAGCAATCTATTCGTAATGTAAAGCCAATATGATAGTAGGATTTAGAGATTGGAAACTAGCAACATGGTTTCTTGATTGGTTATAGAGTAGTGTAGTAGATATTCAAGTTGATGTACAAGACTTGAGCAACCCTCAAACTAAATAGGTTGCGAGTGGTGGTAAGGTTCATTGAAATTAGTTTTCTCCCATAGGCACCCCAGTCACTTTCTTTCCAACAAGGTATTTCAAATGTTGTTGATATGCTCTCTTCAGGAAGAAATACTCTAATCCTAGTGTCCCCTACCAGATTTGCTTCCATCCCTCACCTCAGACCTTCAGTGTATTCCTACACTCTCACTAAACATACTTTCATCATTCACTAGCCTCAAGACACTATCCCTATCCCTCTCCAAAGCACGTGTAAATGCTCTACACCTACCACAATAGGCTTATGTACTTATTGGCCATAGGCTATTCGTCAATCAAGGACTTACAATACATCCATTTTGCCTCTGCCAAATCTTTCTCTACTTTCTAATGGTTATTACTCCTAAATGCAGAGCATATGGCTCTCTAGGAACAAAATACCTACTGATAAAAGAACTTTAGCTTTCCAAGCATTCCATCAATACCATTAACAGTAGCTTTTAAACACTTTTTGAAGATTTTTATACAAAAAACCTAATCACAATGTGGGCCTACACTTCAAGAACCTCATTGACAGACAAAATTGTCTCAATGAGACTCCTTGCAACTCAGAAATAATTCAAAAGTAAGATAGTAGAATGAGGGGAAGCTCATCCACATTAGTTTCTCCCATACTTTGTACAAACATAGAAATTACTCGATAGCTTCCATAACAAGCCGGTGCACTTCATCAACGCAAGCTATCTATTAACCAGGGGTTTACAATTCATCTATATTACCCCTACCATACCGTTTGCTCTCGTTTCTCAATCTTGAGTTGCTAATGGTCATAGCCCACAAATGCAAAGTATACACCTAATAATAACAAAATGTTTCTTTGTTTACAAGCAATCCCTCAACATCATCAACAGAAGGCTGTGGACCATTTGTGAAATTTTTATGATGCAACTTAATCACAAGATGGAATATACTTCAAGAATCTTTATGACAGACAATACCTTTCCAATGCAGCTCCTTGCATTTTGTAAATCATCAAATCAAATGAAGGAAGATCAGGCAAAATAAATGATTCCCTAGATAAAGGCAAATGCCAAAGATAAGACAAAGAGGAAAATATGAACTCTTCTTCCTAGATTTTCCAAAGGTCAAGACTACCTATCAGATTTTTCCACACTTCTTCAAGCATATTTGACATTTTGCAAAATCCAATCATACAAGAACAGATTGAAGCTCCTATTAAAGGGGAAAATATGGAAGCACGGGACTATAAGGAAGCACATTGATTAATTTCTTGTCAACTTGTCAAATATAGGTTTGCTAATTGCATAGATTGAATTGAATGACCAAAATAACTCCAGTAGTTAAAGTCTAAATATCTTCATTTAATCTGTATAATTTGGTTTTGTTCCATTTCATCCTTTGTCAAATTTTTAGTTTACATTTTTTGGATAGTTAATCTTTGATTTGCTATGATCATACTAGGAAATCATGTACTAATAGGTTCTACTTCACCTATTTGTAAAAAATAGAACGAAGCAATATTAAATAGGCAGTTGGAAATTGTTTGTAAAAAGGAATATTATGAAACTATTATTGGAGACTATTTCGGTGTCAGAATAAATAGTTATGAGATAAGTAGTCCATCATTGCTTGGATGTGTGAGGATGCTCAAGTTTTTCATTAATCAATGTAGATGACTGGCATTCCCATTTGTATATTTAGGATGATGTATTATGTGTTCTTGTTACGAGGAATATTGTAATCCTTCACCTTTCACCCTGATAAGCTGATGAGCACGTTGGTTACAAGCATTTGTTTACTCAACATGTTCTTGTGGTAGATCGGATTTGTTTTGGTTAATAGTAGATTTAGGTGTCACAAGAAGGTTGTAATTGTAAATGAAAGAGAGATATCTGCTAATAATTAGTGAGAGAATACTATGAAGGTTAGTAGGATTGGTTGGTACATTCAATAAATATGGTAGTGATGGTATCCTTGCAGAAGGATAAATAGAATATCTTGAATGGGGCAATTCCTGGTCGTCTCTCTTCAATTCCACAAATCTTTCATTGTCTAAGAACATACAAGGATGTAAATTGTAGAAGAGAGGTTGTTAACAGATCTTGGATTGAATTGCTACAAGTGAATAAAGAAGGTTAAATCAATCAATTGTAAGTGGAGCAACAAATATATTGGCATCATTCATGGCTAGATGGACTATATAGTATCACCTCAAATTTCAACATGTAATCACGAAATGGATATTTTATGCAAGAATTCAGAATGAAGTAAAATAGATTATTTTTTTTAGGAAAAGGTATTTCAACCTTGCAATTATAAAAGGTACAATTTTTCGGTTATAAAAACATAAAAATTTAACTTTTGGGATATAGGGTTGGTTTATCATCAAAATAAAAATTTTGAGTAGTTTGTACCACCATTGGGGGTGCCCAGTGCATATATCTTTTCAAGCTCTTCAATTTAAAAAAAAGGCCCCAATTAGCATCCCATGTCAAAAGTTATGGCCTTCGAAAGTTGGGCCTCCCATATTGAAAAATGTAAAAATGTGTTGGACACAAAAAAGAGTTGTAAGGAGGATTTACACATGTTGATGCATGTTTTGACACATCATAAGACATCTTTGATTTGAGATAATGAAACCCTAAGAATTTGGGCATCATTTTTCTGTGGTTTTTAGCTCATGATTTTGTAATTACTGCTTGATGATTTCATGTATTGTATCTCCTATATATTAGGTGTGTGAGAGTCTTATAGATGTTGAGTTACCTTTATATCTCTGGTTGGTGATACTCTTGTGAAAGCTTGATCTACAAGTATATTGTAATCTTGTTGATTTCTAAATAATATATTGGGTAACTTTTGGAGTGTGGGATTTTTCTCTCGAAAGGGTTTTCCCCATGTAAGTCACTGTGTTGTGGTATGATTGTTATTTATGTTTATTTTTGTTTAATTTATGTATCTTTTCTAAAGATCTGAAAGGTTTCGCATAACACTCCTCTCAAGATTAGTGTAGGAAGTTGTTTCACTATCTTAGCTTCCTTACAACCGATATCAAAGCTTCATCACCTTTAGTTTCAATTGTGGGTTGTAGGATTTTTTGAACTAATCTAGTTTTAAGTGGGAGCTTGTGCAGAAGATACTTTGTGATCTTGTTGCAAGAATTTTTAGATGGCGAACATATCAAGGAGTATAGAGGTAGAAAAAAATTATGGTAACAATTCTGAGATGTGGAAGCAAAAGATGGAAGATATATTAATTGATCAAGATCTATGGGATGCTATTGTTGAGCATGTTTCAAGACCTACATATGATGTACTTTGATTGCTCAATATGATGTTATGGACTATAAAGCCAAAGGTCTAATTAGATTGTACCTACTAGACTCTATTTTAATCAATATCGATGAAAAGTCCTCTACGAACAAATTATGGAAGAAACACAATGAGATACATCAAGCCAAATATTTAGTGAACAAGATTTTTTTGAGGAAGAAATTGTATTCTTTGAGAATGGAAGAGGGTGGACGAATTTGAACCACTTGGAAGCATTCAATATGTTGGTGGCTCAACTGGCATCAGTTGGTGTAAAAATGGATGAGAAGGAGAGATGTCACTATCATTCTTTGTTCTTTTCCTGATTCATGGGTTTCTCTTGTTATGGATATTCAGAGTATTTTTGTTGTCTTGAAAGTTAAAGATGAACTGTGGGCTCTTTGCTTTCTGAAGATATGAGGAGGCAGGTATCCATTAGTGCCAAAAAGCCCTAAATGCTCATAGAAAACCTAAAGAAAAAGGCAAGAAGAGTGAGAAGCATGACAAATCCAAGTCCAAGGGGAGATTCAAATCTCCTAGAAAGTCCAAAGTTATTTGCTGGAACTACGTAAGCTTGCACACTTTTGTAAGAGTGCAAAGAAGAAAAGAAGAAGAAAAAGAAGAAATTTGATTCTGATTATGAGTCTAAGAAGATGGTGATGCATTCATTGCAAATTTGGCCATTCACCGCTAGTTCAAGAAACCATGGCCTTACCATTCACAACTCCATTGCATAAAAGTAGATAGTTGACCCATATGTTGCACAAGTAAAAACACCTTCTAGATGAACATAAAACAAGTTGTACTTTGTCTTAAGATCAATCCTTCACTTAGAGAGTAGCTGAAAGCTGAGAGGACCAAGTGCTCCAACTATCATAAACATCCTCACAATTAAATATAGGGCAAGAATATCTTCATTTTGAACTAGACCCAACTCTCAATATAACAGAAACTTAGACATTATCACATCCTTAAACCAAGGAAACTTTGTCAGATATGCATTTTAAATCCCAAGCAATATAGCCAGAAAATAGCAACATTTGCACACAAAGAAGGGTCTTATGTTAGCATGCAAGAAGTTCTCCATATGAATTTGCAATTCAATAGAAACCAAAAAATAATCAAAATACAATATCCCCCTTCACCAATAATGATTGCTAAGAGAACAAACCAAGATAGCTTACCTACTATGAGTAACGGTGACTCTACTTGAAAATATCTATTCATCTAATCCTCTACTTCTAAATTTTTCATATATAGATTGATTAACTTCAACACCTGGAAACAAGTTAACTTCAACAACACCTAGAAATGAGGATGAGTGAAGAAAGAATCAAGAATGTGGCCAAACATAAAGTTGTTGAAATTGCAAGTACCACACACCAAGTTTCATTCACATTGCATGCTGCTAGAGATGACATTTGAGGTCTGGCCAACTATTCACTAAAATCTGGTGACTTGAAAAATTGCCCTCTACCAGAACATATCATCAAAGACTAATAACTACACCACCTGTAACGACTGTCCATTAACCAAATCTATGTTTTGTGAGGGGGTCGTGGCATATGAGATGGAAAGAAAATATCTAATTTGGTGGAAAATTAAAGGCCTTGCAGGGAGTGACTGTAGAGTTAGTTAATGCAAGAGGAACAAATATCTGTCGAGTGGGTGACTGTCGGAGGTGAGTCAACGCATTTTGGGGAAGATAGAAAATAGAGTTAAGGCTCGAAGGAAATATCTCCTGGGCAGTTGGGAAGGAGACGTAGGAATTGAAGCGAGATGGTTTTAAAAGAAACGCATGCATCCTTCAAAAAAAGGGAGTACTACACCTTAGAGAGAGAGAGAACGGGAGACAGAAAAAAAAAAAAGAAGCAGAGGAGAATGGGAAGCACATAGAGGGAGAATCAAATGCTCAGGAAAGCACATCAAATTGCAATATTAGAGGGAGTTGAAGTGGAGTGTGTTCAGAACCTGTAGAGGAGGGTGAGCTGATTTAGAGGTATTTGAATCAATTCTTTGTTTTTCCAGCTCAAAACTGCCTTGTGTGCTTTATAAGATGTATTCGTACTAGTTCATTGCTTTTTTTAGCAAAAAAAACCTAAAGTATCTGTCCTGTATTTCATTAAGCACTGTGAAACTGAAACTCCATTGGTGCCTTTCTCAAACTCAAACATGTCTACTGCTATTTCATTAAGCACAGAAAAAACTGAAACCCATTACTGCTTTTTAAACAAAAACTAGTAAATGTTGCTATTGTTTATTAAACATAGGAAAACCGAAACCCCATGATTGCATTTAAACATGCCTGTGTTTTTCTGTTGAAGAAAGACTAAACATTGAAACCATGTAAGGAAGAAGATACAAGGGGGGAGCTGCATAACCAAATTAGATAGTGGGAAGGCATCGCATTAAAGAATCCCATACGAGAGGGCTACTATATAGAATTGGGTAGTCTTCTATGCTAGTGAAAGGAGTATATATCATGGTGCTATTCTATAGTTTATTATGGGCTCTATCACTATCAACGGTTGCTTATGGACAGCCTGGATTCACCAACCTTGTGGATACCATCGACCATGAGTGAAAGAATGTTATGGCTCTAAAATATCGTAGAGGCAGCAATCTGTGTTTGTGCATTGAGCTTTAGTCACATAATTTCTCTTTAAGAAAACCAGTCACGCAACACAAGGATATGAGGGAACCATTGTAGGAAGGAAAATTAAGGTTTCCATTTTGTAAGTCTTTGTAATATTTTATTTTTTTATGTTAAATATGGCAGTCTGTATGTAATATTAGTCTGTGAGAAGGCTTGGAATGCCATTTGTCATGCTTAATCTTATTTTTATCCGTTCATACCTTTGCTAATCGTGACCAAATTGGGGTCACTGGAGTTTTTACCAAACTATCTTAGTGGCAAAGGGCTGTTTTCAACAAACTACACTGTTACCGCAAGCTTTTGTATTATAGATCATATTTTTAATCTTTACTATTTTAAATTTATAACTCAGTGTTTTTATTCTTTTGAATGCCTCGTTTAGTCAAACGAGATGAACAAGGTCTAGGCATTAGAGTGGTCATCTGGAGTGGCTCTCTACGGGCTCGGGGCCCACAAGTGGCTGCCAGGGGAACTAGTAGCAGAGTTACATTAATAAGTGATAACTAAAACTAAAACATTTGGGTAAAAACACTAATAAGATAATTAAACCTCATGCATATCCTTGAGCGCTTGTAAAGGATAAGGATGCAACAAGAAAGCCTATCCGTCTGCAGGGCATTGAGTCATCCGTCTACGGGACGTGGATTCAGGCATGATTGAGTCTCCTCGTCTGTATGAGAGGTACTTGGTCCCATGTGTGCCATCCCTTCAAGCACATATGATGACACTCCATATGATTACACCCTAGTATCTAGCACCTTAGCGGTCGTGAGTAGTACCCGACTTATGACTTAGATGAGTACACCTATATTATGACTTGGTTGTATGCACTGTTCTTCGTGTCTGCTCTGTGTCTGATGTGAGTGTTGGCCATCTTGTATCCCCTTGTTGTTGTTCATCCAATTGGGCCTTGTGACTATCTCCAAGCATGGTGGGGTGGTCTCTTAGGATTCCATATGGTTGGGAGGCGTTGCCACCACCATTGGGGACTGACTAACAGGTTTTGGAGTGCTAGTTTGAGATGATCTCTTTCTCCATCACTTCATTTGGTTATTGTACCTATTCAATCTTTGTATCATTCTCAGGACTATGGTATGTACTTGTATCATATTTTGGAATATATCATTGTAATTGTATATGCAGTTATGTAATTGAACTCTCTTAGAAGAGAAGTTGTAATCATTGTATTTAATGAGAAGAAATGTGATGTTCCTTTATTGCCTTACAGATTCTGGTGTGGGTATCGGATCTAACTGTAGTTAATGCTTATGGATTCGTGTTTTTATCAGATGGGATTAGGAACATTTGCTTTGGTGTTTAAAATGAATGGTATCAATCTATTATATTGGTAACCGAATATGATGCGTTGTTTACTTATGTCAAAAAAAAAATTATCTTGCCCCCTTTTGGCTCTTACCCTTCAGGGTTACGTAGCGGGATGTTACATCTGGTATTAGAGCTAGGTTTACACACTGGGAGCTCTGGTGTACTTGAGCCTTCTATGTTTTGCTGTGTTTGACGTGTGTGGTGTGAGCTTGTTATATTGTTCTATAGTCATGATGTTATGCTTTCATGCCTTAGTATGGTGATTAGGTCATCTTTGCAATGATCTATTTTGATGTATTCTTTGTTTCTTTAGGATGCCTCCTAGGGGTAGAGCCAGAGGTAGAATTAGAGGTATAGCCACTGTTCTTCGACATAGCACCCAGCATGATGCCAATCAGGATAATCAGGATAATTAGGGTAATTAGGGTAATCAAGATAATCAGGGCAATCAGGGTGAGAGTCAGGAAGAACCGCGTGTTGAGAATCAAGCCAAAGGGCTCGGGGGTGCTCATGTTTTAGCTATTTTACAGCAGACTTTGGATTGATTAGGACCTCCTCAGGAGGTATCTCATGAGGCAGAGTCACACCCTTCTTGTCAAGATGGTCAGGATGCTGGAGTTGAGCGTGAGCATTCTTGTAGTCCAGATCATTCGAGAGTAGTTATTGTGAGGGATAGGGTGGATGGAGATAGTGTTACTATAGGTCACATGAGGGATCTTCTTAGGGCTCATCCCCCTACTTTTGATGGTTCTGGTACAGGCACTGAGGTAGAGACTTGGTTGATCGATCTTGATCGATGCTTTGCTATGCATCCTTATAGTAGCAATACTAGAGCTCGATGTGCCATTATGCATCTCAGAGGATTTGCATCTACATGGTGGAGAGTAGAGGAGTAGAAGCTTCACCTAGACATTGCTTCTGTGTCATAGGGACTATTCTTAGAGAGGTTCCATGCATGATTTCTTTCAGATTACTATCGACAGAGATGTGCTGATGAGTTCCATGAACTTCATCAGTTGACTATGACAGTAGATTAGTATGAGCACTACTTCTTTGAGCTGAAGTAATATGCTAGCATTTCTGATGATGAGTCAATGTTAGTACAGTATTTCATCAGGGGCTTGAATGCCCGTATCAGTGGTGGTGTCCGTGTGTTTGAGCTGAAGACCTTAGAGGTTGCCGTGGAGAAGGTGAGGTTGATAGAGGAGAATTTGACTAGAGGCTTTGGTGGTCAGGCAGGGGTTAGATTGGTAGTGCCCCTCCTTTAGGATCAGTTACTTGGGGTACACAATCTCAGGTAGCTGGACCGTCTAGATCTCATACTGCACCTCCTAGACATGGTCAGCAACAGAGGCACAGGCCTACTCAGTCTCAGCAGAGTGGGAAAAATCCTGGTACTCCATTTTCTAGAGATCGTTCACATCATCGCTCTCGGAGTAGGCAGCAGAGTGGTCCATCACAGATTTTTTAGAGTGCTCAGTAGAGTTCTAGGGGTGGTGGATCCCAGCAGTCACGTGCACCATTTTCAGGCCAAGGTTTTGGTAGGGGTGGATGTTATGCTTGTGGGTAGCATGGTCATATAGCTGCTCAGTGTCCTCAGAGATCAGTGGCTGGAGGTAGTCAGAGACAAGCTACTTCAGAACCTATAGTAGGTGAGGTTGGCAGATCACATAGATTTTTTGCGGTGGTTGATAACCATCAGGCTGAGCATCAGGGCACCGTAGTTGAGTATTCAAGTGTGTTATGTGGGATTACCACATCTATTTTGTTTGATTCAGGAGCTTCAGATTCTTTCATTTCTCCTTCTCTCGTGGAGCATTGTGGACTCGTGGTGGCAAGGCAAGACATTGGTTGGCAGGTTGAGTTAGCTATTGGATCCAAGGTGGCTGTAGACTCCCTTGTTCATGGTTGTGTGTTAGATTTAGGCACCTTCACTACCATAGTGGATCTCCGTGTGTTGCCTTTGGGGTCTTATGGGATTGTTTTAGGCATGGATTGGTTGGAGACCCACCTAGCTAGTATAGATTGTTAGCGTAAATCAGTTCAGTGTGTTGATGATGTTGAGGAGCATGTTGAGTTAGTTGGGGTTCAGCGACCCATTTCTCTCCGTGTGATTTCAGCAATGCAGCTGAAGCGTACCATGCGAAAAGGTTGTCAAATGTTCGCTATTTCAGTTAGTGATCTTACTGAGGGTGGGATTCAGGAGGTATCTCTTGATGATCATCCTGTTCTTCAGGAGTTTGCAGATGTCTTTCCGAGTGATATTCCAGGTATGCCGCTAAGCACGACATAGACTTCCATATCAATCTCATTCCTGGTGCAGAGCCTATTTCTCAGGCACCATATCGCATGACTACTTAGGAGTTGGGTGAGTTGCGGTTGCAATTAGAGGATTTACTAGAGAAGGGTTTCATTCATCCTAGTGTATCCCCTTGGGGTGCACCTGTCATCTTCGTGAAGAAGAAGGACAGATCTCTTCACTTGTGCATTGATTATCGCCAGTTGAACAAAGTGACAGTAAAGAATCGATACCCGTTGCCTCGGATAGATGATTTGTTTGATCAGATGAGGGGAGCCAAGGTGTCCTCCAAGATAGATCTAAAGTTAGGATACCATCAGCTTCGTATTCATGAGGCAGACATTCATCAGACAGCATTTCGTACACGTTATGGGCATTATGAGTTCACAGTTGTCCCTTTTGGGTTGACCAATGCTCCATCAGTTTTCATGAGTTTGATGAATGGGGTGTTTCGCACCTATCTTGATCAGTTTGTTCTCGTGTTCCTTGATGATATTTTGATTTATTCGAGGACTATGGAGGAGCATGAAGGCCATTTGCGGCAAGTGTTGCAGTGCTTGCAGGATAATCAGTTGTTTGGCAATTTGGCCAAGTGTGAGTTCTTCCAAACTGAGGTGAGATATTTGGGTCACATCATCTTAGGAGAAGGTATCTCAGTGGATCCTTCTAAGATTCAGGCTATTACGGATTGGCCAGCACCAACAAATGTGACTGATGTTTGTAGTTTCATGGGATTGGCGGGTTACTATCACCGATTTGTGAGAGATTTCTCTCGGGTAGCCCATCCCATCACTTCTCTTCAATGGAAAGGGAAGAAGTTTATGTGGTTAGATCAGTGTGAGTCCACGTTTTAGGCTCTTAAGGAGCAACTGACTAGTGCACCTATCCTGGTAGTACCAGATCCTACAGGTGATTTTGTAGTGTGCACCGATGCTTCATTGGAGGGTGTGGGGGTAGTTTTCATGCAGGAGGGATGAGTGATTGCATATGAGTCCCGTAAGCTCAAGGATCATGAGTTGAACTACCCCACCCACCATTTGGAGTTAGCGGTTGTCATCCATGTGTTTATGCGTTGGAGACATTTCCTTTTGGGACATCGGTTTGATTTGCATAGTGATCATCGTAGTTTGTAGTATATCTTCACTCAGCTGAATTTGAATGCTCGGTAGCGTCGTTGGATGGAGTTCCTTTGTGAGTACGACTTCAAGGTTCTCTACATTCAGGGTAAGGAGAATGTTGTTGTGGATACCTTGAGCAGGAGGAGACATGAGATCTCAGTTTCATCTCTTGGAGTGGATTTGCGGAGCCGTATTTTAGAGTCACTTCCTAGTGATACTTGGTATCAGGAGGTGAGAGCAGAGATTGAGTCTGGGAGAGTCCTTGAGGGTAGGTTTACAGGGTTCTCTCTCGAGCCTGATGGACTTTTACGACATCTTGGTTGTATTTATGTTTTGAATTCTGGTGATTTTCATTCCTTGGTTTTGTCAGAAGCCCATCATGCACCCTATTCAGCTCATCCGGGTGTCACGAAGATGCATGCAGATCTTTGACAGTTGTATTATTGGGTAGGTTTGCGATGAGATATTGCTGATTTTGTGGCTCGATGTCTTGAGTGTCAGTGGGTGAAGGCAGAGCATCAACACCCAGTAGGATTATTGTAGCCTCATTCCATCCCTAGATGGAAGTGGGATACGATATCTCTAGATTTCATAGTGGGGTTACCTATGTCTTTGCGTCGTCATGATGCTATTATGGTCACAATGGACAAGTTGTCCAAGGTGGCACACTTCTCACCCATGAGATCTTCCTACACTGCATCGTTCGTAGCTCGAGTGTTTATTTTGGATATTGTACGTTTGCATGGTATTCCTCATAGGATCATTTCCAATCGTGATCCAGTGTTCACTTCAACTTTGTGGGCTTCTCTTCAGCATGCTTTGGGAGCTCAGCTTAATTTCATCTCTGCATACCATCCCGAGACTGACGGACAAACGAAGCAGGTTAATCAGGTCTTAGAGGACATGCTTCGGATGTATGTTATGGATTGATAGTCTCGTTGGGAGGACTATTTGTACCTAGTTGAGTTTGCTTATAACAATGGGTATCACAGTTCTCTCGGTATGTCTCCCTTCCAGGCCTTGTATGGTAGGCCATGTCGCACTCCGTTGAGTTGGGATCGCTTAGAGGACTGAGTTATTTTGGGTCCAGAGATGCTTCAAGATATGGAGCAATAGGTAGTGTGGATTAGAGAGCAGTTGGCTACAGCTCAGGATCGGCAGAGGAAGTATCCCGATGCCCATAGGTTGGATCGCCACTTCTTGGTAGGTGACCATGTGTTTTTGAGAGTTCGTCCGCGGAAGAGCCCCATCCATTATGGGAAAGGCTCAAAGCTAGCACCTCATTTTGTTGGACCTTTTGAGATCCTTGAGAGGATTGGTCCTATTGCCTATCGCCTTGCATTACCACTGAGTCTATCACACATCCACGATGTGTTCCATATTTCAGTTCTTAGATAGTATATTCCTGATGTGACCCATGTTCTTGATTAGACTGCTTTGCAGGTCGAGGCGGATGGGCAGCTTTCTTTGGAACCCATACGCATCCTTCAGCATCGGAGGTTGACCCTCAGGGGTCAGGACATAGAGCAGGTAAGGGTCCAATGGGATCATGATGGTGAGTCCTCAGCATCTTGGGAAGATGTGACGAGGATGAGAGACCTTTATCCATATCTTTTTATAGACTTTTAGGGGATGTAATGACCCTTGTGTTCGTATTATGTTTTTCTTATCTTGATGGACTTGGATGACTGTATACTTTATTTTTGAACTACGCATCTTGTTATTATTTTGTATTGGCACCAATGATGTGCAATCTTGATACTATTATGATGTGGACATTATTATTACTTATGATGGATTTCATGCTTACATGATTGTTGTTGCTTCGGCTATATGATGTATATATATGCACAGGTACCTTGACGTGTGCTTGGAGTGTTGCAGGTACTGAGTATTGACTCCGCCTGGATTCACAGGCTTGAGCGTACTCTTATTATCCCCAATGGTGCTTACTAGAGATAGTCACAGGCCCTATTTTCTATACCCTACCCTAGCCACTGCACCCAGTTAGTGTAGTGTTTCCATGTTGTGGTCTTACCATTTAGATTACCTTATGGTCATGTGTAGTTTGCCAGTCCATTTGTCAGGACTTTTCTCCTTGGTTTCCATGGATTGTATTGAGTTTCTTGGTCTAGTGTGTGCTTTGGATACATTTTTGCATTTGCAGGCTTCCAGGAGTAAGCCTAGTCCTAGGGGGTAGGATCTAATGACTGTGCATTGACCAAATCTATGTTTTGTGAGGGGGTCATGGCATACGAGATGGAAAGAAAATATCTAATTTGGTGGAAAATTAAAGGCCTTGCAGGGAGCAACTATAGAGTTAGTTAATGCAAGAGGAACAAATATTTGTCGAGTGGGTGACTGACGGAGGGAGGATAAGGATCCGAGGAAATATCTGATCTGCCGGAGGTGAGTCAATGCATTTTGGGGAAGATAGAAAATAGAGTCAAGGCTCAAAGGAAATATCTCCTGGGCAGTTGGGAAGGAGACGTAGGAATTGAAGGGAGATGGTTTTAAAAGAAACACACGCATCCTTCAAAAAAAGGGAGTACTACGCCTTAGAGAGAGAGAACGGGAGACAGAAAAAAAAAGAAGCAGAGGAGAATGGGAAGTGCATAGAGGGAGAATCAAATGCTCAAGAAAGCACATCAAATTGCAATATTAGAGGGAGTTGAAGTGGAGTGCGTTCAGAACTTGCAGAGGAGGGTGAGCTGATTTAGAGGTATTTGAATCAATTCTTTGTTTTTCCAGCTCCAAACTGCCTTGTGTGCTTTATAAGAGGTATTCGTACCAGTTCATTGCTTTTTTTAGCAAAAAAAACTAAAGTATATATCTTGTATTTCATTGTGCACTATGAAACTGAAACTCCATTCGTGTCTTTCTCAAACTGAAACATGTCTACTGCTATTTCATTAAGCACAGAAAAAATTGAAACCCATTACTGCTTTTTAAACAAAAACTAGTATATGTTGCTATTGTTTATTAAACATAGGAGAACCGAAACCCCATGATTGCATTTAAACATGCCTGTGTTTTTCTATTGAAAAAAGACTAAACATTGAAACCATGTAAGGAAGAAGATACAAGGGGGGAGCTGCATAACCAAATTAGATAGCGGGAAGGCATCACATTAAAGAATCCCATACAAGAGGGCTACGGTATAGAATTGGGTAGTCTTCTATGCTAGTGAAAGGAGTATATATCATGGTGCTATTCTATAGTTTATTATGGGCTCTGTCACTGTCAACGGTTGCTTATGGACAGCCTAGATTCACCAACCTTGTGGATACCATCGACCATGAGTGAAAGAATGTTATGGCTCTAAAATATTGTAGAGGCAGTGATCTGTGTTTGTGCATTGAGCTTTAGTCACATAATTTCTTTTTAAGAAAACCAGTCACGCAACACAAGGATATGAGGGAACCACTGTAGGAAGGAAAATTAAGGTTTCCATTTTGTAAGTCTTTGTAATATTTTTTTTTTATGTTAAATATGGCAGTCTGTATGTAATATTAGTCTGTGAGAAGGCTTGGAATGCCATTTGTCATGTTTAATCTTGTTTTTATCCATTCATACCTTTGCTAATCGTGACCAAATTGGGGTCACTGGAGTTTTTACCAAACTATCTTAGTGGCAAAGGGCTGTTTTCAACAAACTACACTGTTACCGCAAGCTTTTGTATTATAGATCATATTTTTAATCTTTACTATTTTAAATTTATAACTCAGTGTTTTTAGTCTTTTGAATGCCTCATTTAGTCAAACGAAATGAACAAGGTCTAGGCATTAGAGTGGTTGTCTGGAGTGGCTCTCTACGGGCCCGGGGCCCGCAAGTGGCTGCCAGGGGAACTAGTAGCAGAGTTACATTAATAAGTGATAACTAAAACTGAAACATTTGGGTAAAAACACTAATAAGATAATTAAACCTCGTGCATAGCCTTGAGTGCTTGTAAAGGCTAAGGATGCAACGAGAAAGCCTATCTGTCTACGGGGCATTGAGTCATCCGTCTGCGAGACGTGGATTCAGGCACGATTGAGTCTCCTCATTTATATGAGAGGTACCTGGTCCCGTGTGTGCCATCCCTTCGAGCACATATGATGACACTCCATATGATTACACCCTAGTATCTAGCACCTTAGCGGTCGTGAGTAGTACCTGACTTATGACTTAGATGAGTACACCTATATTATGACTTGGCTGTATGCACTGTTCTCCGTGTCTGCTCTATGTCTTATGTGAGTGTTGGCCATCTTGTATCCCCTTGTTGTTGTTCATCCAATTGGGCCTTGTGACTATCTCCGAGCACGGTGGGGTGGTCTCTTAGGAGTCCATATGGTTGGGAGGCATTGCCACCACCATTGGGGATCGGCGAATAGGTTTTGGAGCGCCAGTTTGAGATGATCTCTTTCTCCATCACTTCATTTGGTTATTGTACCTATTCAGTCTTTGTATCATTCTCAGGATTATGTTATGTACTTGTATCATATTTCAGAATATATCATTGTAATTGTATATGCAGTTATGTAATTGAACTCTCTTAGAAGAGAAGTTGTAATCATTGTATTTAATGAGAAGAAATGTGATGTTCCTTTATTGCCTTACGGATTCCGGTGTGGGTATCGGATCCGACTGTATTTAATGCTTATGGATTTGTGTTTTTATCAGATGGGATTAGGAACATTTGCTTTGGTGTTTAAAATGAATGGTATCAATCTATTATATTGGTAACCGAATATGATGTGTTGTTTACTTATGTCAAAAAAAAAATATCTTGCCCCCTTTTGGCTCTTACCCTTCGGGGTTACGTAGCGGGATGTTACACCACCAACTGATTATGAACAATAAATGAATGGTATGTTAAGAAAAAATGAAAATAAAAACCTTCTTTTCATCTTATGCCAAGCAGGCCAAGATATTTAAAACCATTTACAAATAAAAATAATGAATTCCTTCTATCTGGAGAACCCAACATTATTTTACTCTTCATAAATTTATCAAACATAAGATCTTCAAGCTCCCACAAACATTAATTGCTTAGCAGTTAATTTGGTGTGCTAGGCAAGCCAAGATTGTTACATTACCTGTAGATAAACTTTACAGAATAAAATGCTTTCACTTAGAATATCCTAGCACCATGCTGTGTAAAATTCAAACATACAGGATCTCCAAGCTCCCTTTAAAAGAAAGTTAGATGGACAAGACTTCAAAGTACTTTTCCATGCCAAGAGGACAAATTCATTATGTAACAATTTTAGTATTCCTGGGTTCAAAATTGAAGTGATACCACACATCAAGAATATGAACTATATTCCTCAAGCATTGCCTCAAACAAATCTCATTCTTGTAAAGGCCATACTGCCAATGGTTGTCCATTTTGAACATTTTTTAATTATAGGCAAAAAACAATAGGACACCACATAGAGGTTGACTTAGCCCCCATACCCTTGAAAATGCCACCACAGAAGCATGGACAATAATTCAACTCTTACATGTTTCAATGGAAGTAAGCACTTTAACCAAACCTGCAATGTAGGAATCAAATTGTAGGAGGTCAAAATAGTATATATAACATTTTGACCGGATGTCGAATATCAAAAGTTTTGATTAACGAAGGCAGCCAAAATGGCCAGCTTATGGAACTGACCCTAATTGGACATGAATCGTACTACTAAACACTCAAATCAAGACCCTAAAAGAATCTTCTTATTGTATATTAGAATAATCTGCTTTCCAAGGAGTCCAAATGAATATATAAGCTAACTGAATGTACAACACCAGAAATACACACAAGAGTGGTGTGTAGTATTGGATGTTGAACTCAATCATCACACAATAACCAAGTATATACATTTCTCACACCACCATGTTGCTCAAGGGCCCAAGCAGGATACTGCAAATAAATTCAATTGATGCAAGTCGTGGAACAACATCTCTTCAACTGATAATTGAGATCTAGAGTGTGCTTCCAATCAAAAGTCAAAATAAATAAGAGATGTTGATATTGCTCTCGAAAAGCTCCTCTGAATTGAATTTGTTCCATGCCTCCTGTGTTTCAACGGAAGGGTGATTTTTGCAATCAAAATAATTTTAAACAACATTCAAACCAGATGAAATGGCAAAACAAATTTGTTTAACCTTCTAAAATATCCAAGACTAAAATAAACCCTACAATACCTTCAACAGGTCAAGCACCTTCTCAGCAACATACTTATGTTGGATCTAGTTGCACCCTTCTGCTACACTTTATCTGGATGTACACATAGTGTGGCTTTCCTATAAACTTTTTTAACAGCAGTAGCAGTGATTATATATATTAGTGATAGGGGTTGCCAACCAATCTCTGGCTAAAGGATCTAAACATGCAGCAAATAATTAATACAGAGTTAGATCACTAATGGTTGATGCAACTGAATAAAATAATGAATGATAATGTGTATATTGAAATAATACAATTAATCAGAAGATGATTATCTGCATTTCAAACAACAATACATCATCTAAGAGAAACACACAAATCACAGAGGCAAATTGAAACAATGTATAACTGGTCTTGTTTAATAGGCTATATCAAAATTGAATGTCAGGAATTTCTGATCTAACCATGCACTATCCAGAGAAACCTCTTTGGAATTTTTTTGGCAAGCTCAAACATGAATATATTCCAACTTTGATCTCTCTAATCCAAATTTTCTGTCAGAAAACAAATTTGAAATATGAAAACGAACTATTTGTCATCTAAGCATTTACAATCATTTCAGTATCTTAATAGTTAAATTAAATTAAAAAACTTGTTCATGGATTTTATTTGTGAATCCATGGTATTTTCTTCCAAAATAACTTACTTGAATGTGAAGATTAAGTCCTTTTAGTAAGCCTAACCATGCACCTGGATTTAGACTGTTGGTTGAAACTAGTATAACTTCAATGAACACCTTGGTCATTATCACCATAACCAAGAAGAAAACATATATGTATATGCTTACCAACTCATACTTATCTGCCTCAATAATTAGTCGTGCTACCTCTGTCTAACATGGCGTTTCCATCTGATCACCAGATTAAAACCCAAACACCATAATAAATTGTGAATTTCTATGGGGTCACTCCAACTGCTTAAATTTAAGCAAAAAACAACTTAAGCAGCCACATGGGGAGATGGGGTAAGACCTCAAATTTTGAACCAATCATTATGTTAAAAAGATAGAAGTCAATTAAATTAATGATAAATATTTTTTGCAAACATTTTTACTTCAAAAAATTACATGTCTAGTTTATAAAAAAAAAATGTAACTTATGTCTATTATAAAATATAAAAATTATATTATAAAAAGAAAATAAAGATATTATGGATTTCATCCTCCACATTTTCTCCAATAAGACCTCAAATTTTAAACCAATCAAAATTACCCAAAAACATAAGAACCATGATATTTCAAAAAATAGGTACAATAGTTAAGTGATTTTGATTGCAATAGTACTGCAAGGTACTAATTTGATGGTCAACCCTACCCATCAAGCAAATCTTTTATGACAATTATCCATTGGAGGGTGCCTTTAAAATACTACAACATATCTTAGTATAAGTAAAATTATATATAAACCAAATATATATATCATCATGGTCTTATAGTCCAAAATCTTTTTTCTATGTGATATTTTTTAAAAATTTTAATTATATTTTAGACAAAAATGCCTAAATATGGCTATACGGCCATCAAATTTAGGCCGTGAGAAAGGTAATAAGAGGTAACATACAAGAAAACAATGCATGTGCGAATTTTTAAGCTATTTTTACTTTGTTTTATGATTCCAAAAATAATGTAGCTTTTAAATACGCCTTAATCTTCCAAATTTATTGTATTCGTATTTGGTATGGGAGAGAGGGTGAAACCCCACGAAAAGGTGATGGCACCAACAGACGCAGTTGGAAGCATTCATAAAAGGGGCCAAAGATGCAGCTTACCATATCCTCATAAGGACATAATCTATCAAATTTTATCGTGGTTGCCTCTTCTCCAACTTTTGCGAGCTCAGATTGTTTGCCATTCATGGCGGAAAACAATTAGCTCTTCACACAACTTTCACAATATGTGGGAAAAGCAAAACAGTGAGAAATGGATATTTATAAATCAATCTGACGGGGTAGCCTTGTTGAACACAAGCCAATTTGTAGTCTCGAAAAAGAAGATATTAGATGATTCATGGTGTTTAAGAGCTGCAAGTGGGGGTCTCTTGTTTTATACAAATAACAAGGATGGAATGTTGAAACTCATAAATCCCTTAACTCTACAATCTACTCATCTTCCGGATGCAAATTTAGGGTTTGTTGGGAACTTGGGCACCGCATCTTTAAGACGAAAAGGAAGACCACCTCTCCCCTTATCAATTCATATGAAAAAAGTCGATGACCAAATTGCAGTAGAGATTAAGGTGGATTCGTCCGCCAAAACTTACCAAGTAATTGTTGTTGGGAATTTTACAAACAGGAAATTGCATGTTTTGATATATAGATCTGCTCAGCAATCTTGGGAGATTAACATACAACCTATTAGATACACAAAGGAACATAAGCCTCCACAAGTTTACAGAGTCAGCAATTTGTAATGAAACAATCTACTGCTTTTCTAGAGATGTAGAGTTCATGGCTTACCATCTTGGCAAAGAGAATTTGCTGAGGTTTCTTCGTGGGTCTGTGTTGTGGTATGGAGCTGGTGAAATGCTAAATTATGGAGTTGTTGTGTACAAGGGAAGAGTTATAATGCTTGCTGGCTCCACTTGGTCATTTGATCTTCATGTAGTGAGCGTTTATGAGTTGGACAAGGATACCTGGGTATGGAAGGCCATTGGTACTATAGAAAACGAAGAGATGTGTGGACTGCTGCTTCAAAGACAGATGTTTATGGTGAGTTGTGGTGGTGGAATTGGCGATTATATTTGGATAATATCTAAGAATTGGGATAAGATGGTGTCCATAGATCCAGATGGGTATGAGTTTAGATTTTGGAAAGGAATTCCACAACATTTTCTCAATTTCAATCTTCAAAATGGTGGTGACAAAGCCTTCTGTATGCCCTTAACATTTTTGCCCTTGTGGTAGAATTTTCACTTGTGGACACAAAAGATTGTATTTAAAGATTTCTAAAATAAATTTCATGAAGATAGGATCGGATCTTTTGCCCATCTTTTCCAATCTCAGCACATTGGTGCTTAACAACTGTGGTGTAACTTGGGAGCAGGTTATTTCAGACTTTTCTATTGCTTGTGTTCGGTTTAATAATTTACATATGACTATTGCAGTATTGGTAGGGTTGTAAGTGACTGTGCTATAGCCCTCTTGCTTTTAAACAAAATATATTCTATAATTGGTGACAGGTTTGAAGGAGTGTGCATGCTCAATTTGCATGGTGGCAGATGCAGTTCTATTTTTGATGCATAGGTTAATTATATGTGCACTCTCTCAAAGGGCATGCTCTTTCAGTCCCCAAGGAAGTCAGACAGAGGTGTAAAGACCTTTTCATCGCCATAAGATTTCTAAGGTTTCATGCAGCCGACCTTGCCCCTCATCACCGAAGGCTCTCTGTGGAGCTGGAGGACGCCTCAGAGGCAGAGGCGGAGGATCCCCAGGACCAGATGGAAGATGATGAGATGGCTGCCCTGAAGAGCGGTGTTCATGGAGCTGTGGATGGTGTCGTTGACTAAGTGATTCTTGTTTTGGGTGGCAGTGGCATTTTTTGGTGAAGTCTGTTTTTTCCTGTTTCGATGGTGTTTGTTTTTTGTCTGTCTTTTCGTTTTCTGTTATGTCGTTGGGATGTGGCTTTCTGCAGCGAGGGGCGAGGAAATACTGATCCCCCCTCTTTTTCCTCTGTAAATATCTACTTTTATTATAATATAATCTCTGGTCTGGGGTTCTATTCTCCTTTTTTTCAAAAAAAAAAATAAAAATTATATGTGCACTCGTTTGGTGTTAGAAAATAAGCAGTGCAAAATTGAAATAACAGTGAAATAGCAATAACACAGAGGAAAAAACCACTGGCAAAGATCTCTCAATTTTATTTTCAGAAGAAAATTTGTATTTAAAAACTTTTTTCTCATGTCTTGCAATTCAAGTTGGACTAATTTAAATAATCACATGCAAAAAAGTGCTAGTGGCACTTCGCATGCAATTTTACATAGTGTACACATGACACATGGCCATTCAAGATAAATTTTCATGCATAAAAGTACGAGTGACACTTCCGCATGCAATTTTACATGATGTACGTGACACATGACCAAAAATATTTTGTGGACTGCTTAAAACTGAGTTCACATTTCTAACAGAATTTAGAATAAAAATTTTTAAAAATAATTTAGATGTGTATAGATCTTATTGAATCAGCGAGAAAAGTTAAATCCCTGGGCATTCCAATCCATAAATTCTTAAACTGTCTCAATAAAACTCATTTCATCTTCATCATAAAAAATTCAATACTTTTTTTCTATTTTAAACTTTCTGTGCGTCGTTTTTCTTTAAATGGGTTGACTGCCCATCAATTATATGTCATCCACATGTTACAAAACTGCATTAAATTCCTGGAGGCTGGATTATTCTTCCTCAAATCTAGTGGAACGGCTGACAAATATAGATTATATTTCTGGGTACTTATTTAAAACCATAACTGTCCGCACGACATGCATATTTTACTCTTATAATCTTATTAATTGTATCTAAGACTAATTACAGGTATAGCTTTCTATATGTACAGATTGGAACTTGTTAGCGCCTATTTTTGCTAGTTACTATTTTTGCTAGTTACAATAATATACCTCATGAAAAAAGTCAAATACATATGTTTTAAGCTATTTTTAGTTTTTGGTAAAATAAACTATAAAAATCTATGTAAACTATTTTTAGTTTTTGAATGTTACCTTTTATGATTCCAAAAATAGCCTATAGTGCCACTTGATTGTGCCTCGAGCTCCCTACGAGACTATAAGGGCGGTTCGCTATCGCCAGAACTATTGATCGATAGTTAGATAAGGGTGATCCGATTCTCTCTGCTAGCATTTGGTAGGCACAGGACGGTAATCCTTCAAATTTATTGCCAGGGTATTCGGTATGGGAGAGATGGTGAAGTCCAATGAAAAGGTAATGGCACCAACAGACGCAGTTGGAAGCATTCATAAAAGGGGCCAAAGATGCAGCTTACCATATCTTTATGAAGACATAATCTACCAAATTTTATCGAGGTTCCCTCTTCTCCAACTTTTGCAAGCTCAGCGTGTTTGCCATTCATGGCGAAAAACAATTAGCTCTTCACGCGACTTTCACAATATGTGGGAAATGCAAAACAATGATAAATGGATATTTATAAATCAGTCTGACGGGGTGGCCTTGTTCAACACAAGGCAATGTGTATTCTTGAAAAAGAAGATATTAGATGATTCATGGCGCCTAAAAGCTGCAGGTGGGGGTCTGTTGCTTTATACAAATAATAAGGATGGAATGTTGAAACTCATAAATCCCTTAACACTGCAATCTACTCATCTTCCGGATGCAGTTTTAGGGTTGATTGGGAACGTGGACACCACATCTTCAGGACGAAGAGGAAGACCACCTTTCCCCTTATCAAGTTATATGAAAAAAGTCGATGACCAAATTGCAGTAGAGATTATGGTGGATTCAACCACCAAAACTTACCAGGTAATTGTTGTTGGGAATTTTACTAAGGGAAAATTGCATGTTTTGATATATAGATCTGCTCAGCAATCTTGGGAGATTAACATACCCAACATATTAGGTACACAAAGCAACATAAGCCTCGACAAGTTTCCACAGTCATCTATTTGCAATGAAACAATCTACTGTTTTTCTACAGATGTACAGTTCGTGGCTTACCATCTTGGCAAAGAGAATTTACTGAGGTTTTTTCGTGGGTCTGTGTTGTGGTATGGATGTGGTGAAATGCTAAATTATGGAGTTGTTGTGTACAAGGGAAGAGTTATAATGCTTGCTGGCTCCATTTGGCCGTTCGGTCTTCATGTAGTGGTCATTTATGAGTTGGACAAGGATACCTGTGTATGGAAGGCCATTGGTACTATAGAAAACGAAGAGATGTGTGGACTGCTTCGTCAAAGACAGATATTTATGGTGAGTTATGGTGATGGGATTGGCGATTATATTTGGGTAATATCCAAGAATTCGGATAAGATGGTGTCCATAGATCCAGATAGCGCTGAGTTTAGATTTTGGAAAGGAATTCCACGAGATTTTCTCAATTCCAATCTTCAAAATGGTGGTGACAAAGCCTTCTGTATGCCCTTAACATTTTTGCCCTTCTGGTAGCTTTTGGTTGATAAATTTTTAGTTAGAATTAAAAAATATTGGTGAGGCAGCGTGGCCATAACTTACAAAGTCCCATGTTTGATACTCACATTATGCCAAGGAAAGAGCCAACCAAGGAATAAATTTTCTCAACATTGGCACTATCAATAATCCCTTCTCTAGTGTGCACCATAGGTTGGGGAGAAGATACCTCATCGAAGTCGGAGGAGATTACTCTGGAAGTAGCCATGGTCATTATCACTATCTTTCAGCGTGTGGAGTGCGTGATCAACAATAGAAAACATGCTTAATTTGCATGTTTAATATCTATTTTTTCTTTTTCCTTGCATGAAGATTATATTCTAGTTTTAGTTAGGACTGTTTTATTTTTAGTTTTAGACTACTGTAAGCTCTATTAATATTGTATTCTGTTCGCTGTTTTTTTCTTCCAGTGGACAAACAGCCAATTCAAGAATTTTCTCAGTAGAATAAAACAGTGTGCTTTTCTTTTTTCTGCTATGCTAATTGTTCATTCTTTGAGCAGTATATGGATGTGATAGATTTAATTTTTCAGTTTGGTTAAAAATCTCTTCAGTATAGAGTTAGAGCTTTTTTAATTTTTTTCAGTTGGTATCGGAGTAGGTTGGTATCGGAGTAGGTTGAAAAAAAACTATTGTGCAGGTGATAGGTACAAGTTTGTAATGTCCTCTTAAAGAAGATCCTTATTTTCCACCTTGCACATGAGAATTATTTTTTAAAGGAAACATTAACAATAGATAAGATCAATAAATCATATTAAAATAATCAAATCAGGGTTGGTAACCACATAAATAGTATCAACATAAATCAATAATTCAATTATTCAATCCTTAAGTGGATTCATACTTAGGGTTGTCTATTATATGTTAATTTTATTTATTTTCAAACCCTAGTGGAGATGGGGTACTATCTCTTGTTAGGTTGCATGAATCATCCTCTACGAGTAGTGCCTTTGTATGATGTAACACATGCCCATTCCACCTTAGGTCTTACTAAGTGCCCTTATATGATGTAACGCATGCCCATTCCACCGCAGGTCTTACTTATTGCCCTTGTATGATGTAGCATGGTCCATTCCACCGCAGGTCTTAACCATTGCCTAAGTATGATGTAACATGGTCCATTCCACCGCCGGTCTTATCTAACTTTGAGGTATTAATGCTACTTCTTCCTAACAAGTCTACCTCCAACCTCTCAATGTGTGCTATGCTCTTATATAAATCAAATACTATTACTCTTTATTATATTTATTTATTTTCATTGTATTTAACTCAAAAATGTTCTCTTAAAAAATATCTTTTTTTCTTGTTGTTTTTACTTTCTATCTTATAACCTTTATTTATTTCCCTTTCAAGGGATATGTTCGAAGAGACACGTTTCTTATTACGCTTGGCATAAAATACATACGCACCTTCTTGTAATTTTTATTACTTTAGTAAATTACATACTTACCCTCTTATAATTTTTATTACTTTAGTAAATTACATACTTACCCTCTTATAATTTTTATTACGTTATATTAATTCCCTTTTATGAGCTTTGGTAAAACTAGTTCTAATACTTACCCTCTTATAATTTTTATTATTTTATATTAATTCCCTTTTATGAGCTATGGTAAAACTAGTTCTAACCATACGTAACTCCGTTATCATAAGAGGATAGGTTAAAAGATGTTTATTTATATTATTTGTATTTATATTATAATAAATGATATATTATTAATTTTATATTATTTATATTATATCATTTATATCATAATAAATGATACATAATTTATATTATATTATTTATATTTACATTATAATATAAGATAAATATAAGAATATTTGTATTTATATTATTAGATATATGTATAATATATTATTATTATTTATGTGTTATTTATAAATATAATAATAATATATCTTGTTAATTGTTTTAAATAAATATTATTTAAATATATTAAATATATTCAATTTATAATATCATTCATATCTTTGATTTGAATGAATAATACATAATGGATTCAATTATAAATACTAGTATAGGGACATGACAAAGTTAGTAGTTATCTCTAAATTATTAGAATGGTTAATGACAATAGCTTATCATTCCAACTTCAGCTATTTACAAGAGAAAACTATGAATATTGGAGCATCAAAATGAAGACCTTACTTTTGTCCAAAGATCTCTGAGAATTAGTAGTAGAAGTAGGTTACATTGACCTTCAGATCAGACTGTCTTAGCAAATCAATGAAATCAATTGGAAGATAACAAGAAGGACAATGAAGCTCTATTTACTATTTAATTAACATTGGATATTTCAATTTTCTCTTGTATTACTAGCATGATAAAATCAAAGGATGCATGGGAGGATTTAGAAGTTGCATATCAAGGATCTAACAAAATTAGATTGGTAAGACTTCAAACTTTTAGAAGAGATTTTGAGAATTTAAGGATGAAAGAATCTAAGTCGATGCAAGATTTTATGACAATGACTCAATGTATTGTGAACTAGCTTAGGACTCAAGGGGAAGCTGTAACAGAGCAAAAGATTGTAGAGAAGATTATAAGATCTCTTCTTCTAAGATTTGACCTAGTGGTGATAGCCATTGAAGAAAGAAAAGATCTAACCACATTCTAAGTGGTAGAGTTGGTAGGTTCGTTGCAGTCTCATGAGGAGTGTATGCAACGTTCTAGAGAGAGTTTGGTGCAAGTTTTCTAGTCTACAGTAAGAATTAAAGAAAGATTTAGAATTCCTCTTTCTCAAACAAATAAATCTCAAGGGGAGCCTTCTACTAGTAGAGGACATGGTAGAGGAAGGGGAATAAATTCTATGGATTGTAGAAGCATATAGTGCAGGTATTGTGAATGTTTGATAAATAACAAGCATACAATGTAGGTATTAGCTTATTTAGTATGGGCAGCTTGTAGCAAAAAGTTTTAAAGCTTTACTTGAAGATAACAGCTACAAAATATTTGATAAATAAGCTAATTATCATCTTGTATCAAAGGCTCCTATGACAGAGAATAAGTTATTTCCTCTCATGCTGCTTTCCACTAATGTGCATGCCCTCAAAGAAGCCATAGATGATTCATGGTTATGGCACAAACATTATGGACATTTGATTTTTCAAGGATAGAGTTTGTTTCACAAGAAGAATACAATGAGAGGACTTCCATCAATTTAGGCAAAAGAAGAAGTTTTTTCAGGGTGTGCACATGGCAAACAATACTGAGATAGTTTCTGGTGAACAAATCATGGAGAGCAAAAGCTCCTCTTGAGCTTACATGTATGCTGACATTTGTAGTGATATGCATGAGCCATCCTTGAGTGAGGATCTTTATTTTTTACTTTTATTCATTATTTGTCTTGCCACACATTGATCTATTTTCTTATAGAGAAATCCAAAACCTTTGAATGCTTCAAGAAGTTTTTAAGGTTATGGTTGAGAAGCAAAGTGGGTATTATCTCAAAATACTTAGAACAAATAGAGGGAGAGAATTCACTTCAAAAGATTTCTCTAATTTTTGTAACATTTATGACATCAAAATACAACTTACTACAGTTTAGACCCCCAAAAAATGGTATTACAGAATGAAAGAACTGTATCATTATGGAAATGGCACGAAGTATTTTGCAATCCAAAAACCTTCCAACATAAACCTTCCAAATTGTTATTGGGGAGTAGTGGCAACAACAATAGATATCTTGAATCAAAGCCTGACAAAATTAGTTCAGAACATCACTTCAAAAGAAGCTTGGAGGGTCATAAGCCTTCTATGGCTCATTTCCATGTATTTGGTTGTCTAGCATATGTTCATATTCTAGTTCAAAAATAGAAGTTGGAAGCAAAATCACCAAGTTCTCTTGATAGCACAACTTCAAGTGATAGTTCAAATCAAATATCAAGTCCAATCTCTTCAACAAAGGTATGAAGTTTAAATGAATTATCAAAGGAGTACCAATATGAACCCAATTGTAAATTTCTCTTGCTTAGTCAAATTCAAGTTGAACCCTCTATATATGACGAAGCAATAAATGAGAAAGTATGGATTGATGTTATGAATGAAGAGATGGAAGTAATTGATAAAAATAATACAAGGGAATTAGTGCAGCTTCCAAATGATAAATAGGTGATTGATGTCTAATGGATTTATAAGGTGAAATATCATGTTGATGGGTGAAACAAAACAAAGAAATACTTTTTCCCAAGGGATTTGTACAAACACTTGGAGTAGATTATTCAAAAACCTTCTCTCCAGTTACAAGACTTGATACCATTAATATTACAATGGTAATTGTTGCACAAAACAAGAGGCATGTCTATCAAATGGATGTGAAATTAGCCTTCCTTAATGGTTATATAGATGGGGATGTCTATATCAAAAAAACCCATGGGCTATTAAATTCTAACAAAAGAACAATCGGTTTACAAGTTGAAGAAAGCTCTATATGGGTTGAAGCAGGCCCCTCGTGCTTGGTATGGAAGGATTGATAGTTATTTCTTGAAGAAGGGATTAAGCAGAAGCCCCTCAAAGCCAACCATATATGTCAAATATGTTGGTAATGATATTCTCATTGTTTTCCTTTATGTTGATGATCTTATTTATATAGGTAACAACATGATGTAGGAACATCTAGGGTGTAAGAGCAATCTTGCATCAACCAAAAAAAATGTTGTTTCGTTTCAATAAGGGATAAATTTGGCATGGTTACTATTTTTAGTAAGTTTGCATTTGTGCACAGTTGGATACAAAATCTTACACAGACCTCTAGAATGGTGAATTAAAGCTAATGGTGAAGAAATCACTTCAATATCATTTGTTATTTGTGAGATATTAAAATTTCAAATTCCAAAAATCCTATTGAAATATTTAAAGTCATATTTGAGGTGAGGCTCCGGATGGGTCCGAAATTTGGTGGGAAACCCAAGCAGTCTACCTTTAGGTCCTACTTGTGCACCATCATCTTTTCGAGAGCTTTCCGAAAAGGTATTATAATTGAAAATCCAATAGTCGAATCAAAATTTATGGCCCCACGAAGTTGACCTATTTTTGGAGGGAGATGCAAATTTCAAAATTAAGCTGGTGGCCACCAAAAAGGGCTATATATGACCATTTTTTGGAACCCTTGGGGTAGTAGAGTTAAGGGGGAAGGTGTAGAGTCAGGAAAAGGTAGGAAAATAGAAACGCTAGTTGATTTGGGGTTATAGAAGGCTGAAGATTCTAGAGTCTTGAGAGAGGGAGGTGTAATGTGTTGCAGCCTATAGGGGATTCATCCTCTGATTGTATTTGAGATTCTGTAATGTAATGTTTTGCCCATATTAATAAAATATTATTCTATTTTCTGTGTGCAATTTCTGTTATTGTGTGTTTTATGAGTTACCCTTTTCATCAAGTAGTATCAAAGCAAGGGTTCCTAAGTGTGTAGATAGATCGCCGACCATGAGGCAGTTTGCACAAGGACCTAAGGTTGTGGGTTTCCTATGGAGATCAGGATGCCTCCATGAAGAAATCATATTGTGAGGAATGCTCTAACGGAAGAGGGTTTTAGAGCCCTGCAAAGACAAATCAATGCATTGCAAGAGGAGCTGCGAAGAGGGTTTGAGCCGACAACAAGAGAAGAAAGCGAAGATGAAACTGAAGAAGAGCTATCTGAGGAAGAACAAGAAGCTGCAGGAGATCCTGCATAAGTTAGGTCATTGAGGGCCATTTCTAAGATTGGAAAGAGGCCTAGGATCGAGGTTTCTACATATTGTGGAGATTTGAATCCGGAACAGCTTATTGATTGGATCAATGACATGGAGGAGTATTTCGAGTATGAAGACGTGGAGGACCCAGATTGGGTCAAGTTTAAAAAAACAAAGTTGAAGGGCCATGCAAATATTTGGTGGAAGGAGGTCTAGCTAGAGAGAAATAGAAGAGGAAAAACAAAGATTACCATATGGGATCAGATGGTGATAAATTGAAGAAGCAGTTCGTTCCTGTGGACTATGAGATGGAGTTGCTAAAGAAGTTGCAAGGATTGAAGCAAGGTAGCAAGTCTGTTAAGGAGTATACAAAAGATTTTTATAAGATCACCATCAAGACAAGCCATGGAGAGGCCAAAAAGGAGAAGGTAGCCCATTACATTAATGGGTTGAGGCCAAGTATTCAAGAAGAGTTGAGCCTGGTTAGAATGACCACCATAGAAGATGCGTACCAGTTTTCCCTAAAGGTGGAAGAGAAGCTGAATAAGAGATTTGAAAGCAAGCAAAGGGCAAGAGGCCAAGGTGGAAAGACTGGTGGAAGACCCTATTGAGGCCGAAATGAAAATCCAAAGAAGAGTGAAGAAGCTGGAACCAGTCGAAATCAAAGAGGAGATAATACCTACCGCCCTCGTGACCAGAATAATGGTGAGCAAAGAGGAAGAGGAAGAGGTAGACCTAGGCAAGGACCTGGAAGAGGAGGTTTCAGAGGAACCTATTTCCAATGTGGAGAAGAAGGACATCAAGTATATGAGTGTCCACAACATCAAGGAAGGACAAATAGAAGACCTGAAGGTAATGCACGAGTTGCACATGTCGATGAAGATGTGCAATCTGAGCGCTCTGAAGATGTAAAAAGGGGAGAAACCCTAGTTGTCAGAAGAACTTTGTTGAATGAGGAGAAAGAACCCAATCAGAGGAAGAGTTTATTCCGCACAAGGTGCAAATGTGAAGGTAAGTGTTGTGATATTATTATTGACAGTGGAAGCACTAATAATCTTGTTTTAGAGGAGATGGTTGACAAGTTGAAGTTGACAAGAAGAAAGCATCAGCATCCATACCAGATTGCATAGTTGCAGAAGGACCATAGAGCTTTGGTCAATGAGCAGTGTTTAGTGAAGTTCAAAATTGGTGACTACCATGATGAGGTGATGTGTGACATCATACCGATGGATGCATGTCATATGTTTTAGGGAGGTCATGGCAGTATGATAGGAGTGTTGTCCATGATGGTCGTGTAAACACATATTCCCTTACAAAGGATGGAGTTCATCATAAGTTGAAGCCTTTGAAGGAGGTGGGAGAAAAGGTATGTAGTACTGCCAGAATTTGCTTGGTAGATGGTAGGAAATTTTTGGAGGGTATGAAGCATGAGCGTCATTTCTTTGCATTGATTCCTAAGCTTAGTCAAAAGAAATGTGAAGATGTACCAGCAAAAGTCTCAGAAATGTTGGAAGAATTTCAGGACATTATCTCTGATAATGTACCAAAAGGTTTACCACTAGTAAAGAAGATAAGTCATCAAATAGATTTGATACTAAGAGCTAGTTTGCCAAACAAGGTAGCCCATAGAATGACTCCAGCAGAGAGTGAAGAGTTGAACAGATAAGTTCAGGAGTTGTTGAGGAAGGGATTGATAAGAGAAAGCCTAAGTCCATGTGTGGTACCTGCAGTACTAGCACCAAATAAAGATGGAGAGTGGAGGATGTGTACAGAATCCTGAGCCATCAACAAGATCACAATCAAGTATAGATTTCCATTGCCCAGAATGGATGACATAATGGATTGTTTGAGTGGAGCCAAGTACTTCACGAAGATTGATCTGAAGAGTGGGTATCACCAGATTCGAATTAGAGAAGGAGACGAGTGGAAGACAGGCTTCAAAACAAAGGAAGGTTTGTATGAGTGGTTAGTCATGCCATTTGGGCTAACCAATGCACCAAGCACATTCATGCGACTCATGAACGAGGTACTGAAAGAATTTTTGGGAAGTTTTGTTATTGTTTATTTAGATGACATTTTGATTTTCAGTAAGACTTGGGATGAGCATTTGATGCATATCAGAAGAGTTTTAGAGAAGATGAGGGAGGAGAAGTTGTTGATCAATCTGAAGAAATGTAGTTTTGCAAAGAAGGAGTTGGTATACCTGGGATTTGTTGTATCAGAGGAAGGTCTTAAGATGGACCCAGAGAAGGTGAGGGCTATCATTGAATGGCCTATGCCAAGGAGTGCTTTCGAGGTAAAATCTTTTCATGGTTTGGCAAGTTTTTATAGAAAGTTTATCAGGAATTTCAATAGCATTTGTGCACCCCTAACTGAGACAATGAGAGAGGATAGAAAAGAGTTTAGATGGACTAAAGGAGTAGACAAGAGATTTGATACATTGAAGTAGAAAGTCATAGAACTACCTATTTTGGCACTTCCAGATTTCAATAAGGTATTTCAGGTAGATTGTGATGCTAGTGGTAGTGGTATAGGAGCTGTTTTGAGTCAAGAAGGTAAGCACATTGCCTATTTTAGTGATAAGCTTAATGATGCCAAGAAAATTTATTATGTTTATGATCATTAGTTTTATGCAATAGTTCAGGCTTTGAAGAAATGGAGACATTATTTGTTGCCAAAAGAGTTTGTTTTATATACTGATCATCAGGCTTTGTAGTATCTTAATAGTCAAGGAAAGTTAAATCAAAGGCACTTAAAATGGGTTGAGTTTTTACAAATTTATACTTTTGTTTTGAAGCACAGGAGTGGGAATTCCAACAGAGTTGCAGATGCCTTGAGCATAAGGCAAAATTTGTTGATAGAAATGAAGATAGAGGTTGTTGGGTTTAATGAGCTCAAAAGTTTATATCATGAAGATCCAGATTTTGCAGAGGCCTAGAAATCTTGTTTGGAACCTGTTACTTTGGATAGGACAAAATGGTTGGATTTCATAATCCAAAATGGCATGTTGTTTAGAGGAAGCCAATTGTACATTCCGAGGAGTTCCATGAGAGAGAACTTGATTAAGGAGAAGCATAGTGGAGGATTAGTTGGACACTTTGGTTGAGATAAGACCATTGCTACTGTTGGTGAACATTATTACTGGCCGCAATTGTAGCAAGATGTGAGGAAATTTATGCAAAGTTGTAGAGTGTGTCAGATGGCAAAAGGAACAAGTCAGAATACAAGGCTATATTAGTCATTCCCTATACCAGAGAAGCCATGGGATGATATTAGTATGGATTTTGTTCTTGGTTTACCAAGGACACAGAGAGAACATAATTTCATTTTTGTGGTGGTGGACAGATTCTCAAAGATGGCCCATTTTATTCCTTGTAAGAAGATTAATGATGATGTTCATATTGCAAAATTATTTTTCAGGGAAGTGGTGAGACTACATGGTCTACCTAAGAGCATAGTTTCAGATCGAGATACCAAGTTTGTTGGTTATTTCTGGAGGACATTGTGGAAGAAGTTGAAAACAAATTTGAAGTTCAGTTCTGCACACCATCACAGACTGATGGATAGATAGAAGTAGTGAATAGGAATTTGGGTAACCTACTACGATGCTTAGTAGGAGATAAGCCCAAGGGATGGGATTTGATTTTGCCACAGGCAGAATTCGCTTACAACAATTCTGTCAATATGAGTACTGGTAAATCACCATTCCAGATTGTATATGGTAATAGTCCAAGAAATACTTCAGAGTTAAGGAAGATAGACAAAGGAGAAAAGACAAGTGTCGAGGCTGAAGACTTTGCAGAACACCTGAAGAATTTGCATGAAGAAGTGAGAAAGCACATTAATAAGATGAATATTCAGTACAAGGCTAAGGTAGATCAGAAGAGGAGATATAAGGAGTTCCAGGTAGGAGATGAAGTCATGGTTCACTTGAGAAAAGAAAGGTTCCCAATTGGAACATACAATAAGTTGAAAATGAAGAAATTTGGACCATGTAGAATTCTGAAGAAGCATGATTCAAGAAATGCATTTGAGGTAGAGTTGCCTGATGACATCAATATTTCACCAGTGTTCAACATTTTAGATTTGACAGAGTATCATGATGATGGACTTGATAAAAGAACACAGTGGGACATTCCAGCATCTACTTCAGAGAAGGAGGAGATAGAGGGCATTCTGGATAGCTGTGTGGGTAAGAGTACAAGAAACAAGCAATATACAGAATACTTGGTGAAATGGAAAGGAAAGCATGTTGAAGATTCATCATGGTTATCTGAGACTGAGGTTAACCATTTTGGTTTCCCTCTAACTCATGAGAAGTGACAGGGTCACTTTTCAAATTACCCCGGGTGTCTGATGTAGGAGCATCCAGGGTGTAAGAGCAATCTGACATCAACCAAAAAAAATGTCGTTTCTTTTCAATAAGGGCTAAATTTGGCAGGGTTACTATTTTTAGTAAATTTGCATTTGTGCACGGTTGGATACAAAACTTACACAGACCTCTAGAATGGTGAATTGAAGCTAATGATGAAGAAATCGCTTCAATATCATTTGTCATTTGTGAGATATTAAAATTTCAAATTTCAAAAATCCTATTGAAATATTTAAAGTCAAATTTGAGGCACTTAGAGGCTCCGGATGGGTCTAAAATTTGGTGGGAAACCCAAGCAGTCTACCTATAGATCCTGCTTGTGCACCATCATCTTTTTGAGAGATTTCCGAAAAGGTATTATAATTGAAATCCAACAGTTGGATTGAAAGTTATGGCCCCGCGAAGTTGACCTATTTTTGGAGGAGATGCAAATTTTGAAATTAAGCTGGTAGCCACCCAAAAGGGCTATATATGACCATTTTTGGGAACGCTTGGGGTAGTAGAGTTAAGGGGGAAGGTGTAGAGTCAGGAAAAGGCAGGAAAATAGAAACCCTAGTTGATTTGGGGTTATAGAAGGCTGAAAATTCCAGAGTCTTGAGAGAGGGAGTTGTAATGTGTTGCAGCCTGTAGGGGATTCATCCTCTGATTGTATTTGAGATTCTGTAATGTAATATTTTTCCCATATTAATAAAATATCATTCTATTTTCTATGTGCAATTTCTATTATTGTGTGTTTTATGAGTTACCCCCTTCATCACAACAAAACTCTTTTGGAGGGATTTCAAGCAAAATGAAACAAGAATTTGAAATGTCAAATTTCGGCCTAATGTATTATTTTATTGGTGTGGAAGTGTAACAATAACCAGAAGGTATACTCATTTCTCAAACCAAGTATGTAGCTGATTTATTGAAAAAGTTTAGAATGAATTCATGCTTGGAAGTTGCAACTCCTTTAGCCCTTGGTGAGAAATTAACCAAGGAAGATGCAAGTTCCAAAGTAGATGATACTTTGTATAGAATTTTATGTACCTCACTACAACTAGACAGATGTTATGAATGTTGTGAGCCTCATCTCTTAATTAATGTAGGATCCAAATGAATCTCGTTGGCATGCTTCAAAAAGAATATTATGGTATGTGAGTGGAACTCATAATTTTGGACTCCATCATTCTTCTACTAAAAAATGTGAGCTAGTTGGTTACATAGATTCTGATTGGGCTAATTTAGTAGATAATATAAATTCAACATCTAGTTATGTTTTCTCATTTGGTTGTTGAGTTGTATCTTGGAGCAGTAAGAAGCACACAACCATGGCTCAAGATCTACACTTCATACAAAAACATCCAATTACTGTTTTTTTGTAATAACAGTAATACCATTACAATGACCAAAGTTCTTCCTACTACTACTTTTGTCACTTTGAGAGACCAGTTAGGCCTCAACCCCATTATCCAAGGGAAGATTGAAGGAGTTCATGATCAACAATAGAATTGAAGAAAGAATGTTTTGTTTAATATCTATTTTTATTTTTTTTATGTTCTATGCAACTCAGTTCATGATCAACAATAGAATTGAAGAAAGCATGCTTAATTTGCATGTTTACTATCTATTTTTATTTTTTTCTTGTTCCATGCAACTCATTTTTTAGACTTATTTTCTCACTGCAGTGCATGAAGATTATATTTTAGTTTTAGTTAGGACTGTTTTATTTTTAGTTTTAGATTGTTTTAAGCTCTATTAATACTGTATTTTGTTTGCTATTTTTTTTCAGTGGATAAACAGCTAATTCAAGAATTTTCTTCGTAGAATAAAATAATGTACTTTTCTTTTTTCTACTATACTGATTATTCATTCTTTGAGCAGTATATGGATGTGATAGTTGATTGTTCATTCTTTGAGCAGTATATGGATGTGATAGATTTAATTATTTAGCTCAATAACTTTTTTGTTAAAAATCCCTTTAGTATAGTGCTAGAGCTTTTTTAATTTCTTTCAGTGTGAAAGTGGACAAATAATACAATAGTTGTTACTACGATGAAAGTTAAGGAAACAGTTATTGCTCGATTCAATCAGTGACCAATTGTCTATTATCTTAAAGCTTGTATCTTGGATATATGCTTTGGAAGTAGGCATAGATGGTTAGTTGTAATGATTTTGTTTGTGCATAACACTGATGGGCACATAACAAAGTGGGTGTTGATGATGTGTTAATTATTGGTATTTATGTTTTATTAGTTACAAATTGAAAGATTAGTGAACTATAGAATACATCTTTTCACCTGGAATCAAAGATTGTGATGCTCTAACAAGCACTAGTCTTATTTGCAAACAACTTCCAGCTCTCAAAGTTCTTGATATAACTGATAGTCATATGCTCTAAGAGGGAGTTACATGTATTGATGCATGTTTTGACACATCATAAGGCATCTTTGATTGGAGATAATGAAACCCTAAGAATTTGGGCGTCATTTTTTAGTAGTTTTTAGCTCATGATTTCGTTTGATGATTTCATGTATTGTATCTCCTATATATTAGGTGCTTGAGATGGAGGTTGTGTGTGAGAGTCTCATAGATGTTCAGTTGCCTCTAGATCTTTGGTTGGTGATACTCCTGTGAAAACTTGATCTACAAGCATATTGTAATCTTGTTGAGTTCTAAATAATATATTGGGTAGATTTTGGGAGTGTGGGATTTTTCTCTTGAAATGGTTTTCCCCACGTAAGTCATTGTGTTGTGGTATGATTGTTATTTATGTTTATTTTTGTATAATTTATATAATTGTTGTAAAAATTTGGAAGGTTTTGCATATCTTCATCTTGAACTGGACCCAACTCTTAATATAACTAAAACTTGACATTATCATATCCTTAAACCAAGGAAACTTTGTCAGAGATGCATTTTAAAGTCCAAGCAATATAGCACGATAGCAACAACATTTGCACACAAAGAAGGGTCTTATGCTAGCATGCAAGAATTTCTCCATGTGAATTTGCAATTCACTAGAAACCAAAAAAATATAATCAAAATATAGTATCCCTCTTCACCAATGATGATTGCTAAGAGAACAAACCAAGATAACTTACCTACTATGAATAATAGTGACTCTACTTGAAAATATCTATGCATCTAATCCTCTACTTCTAAAACTTTCATATATAGATAACTTCAACAACACCTAGAAACAAGGATGAGTGAAGCAATAATTGAGAATGTGACCAAACATAAAGCTATTAAACTTGCAAATATCAGACACCAAGTTTCATTTGCGCTGCATGCTGCTAGAGATGGCATTTGAGGTAGATGGCCTACTGTTCATTAAAATCTGGTGACTTAAAAACTCCCCCTCTGTTAGAACATATCATCAAATACTAATAAGTACACCATCAACTGATTCTAAGCAATAAATGAATGTTATGTTAAGAAAAAATGAAATAAAAACCTTCTTATCATCTTATGCCAAGCATATTTAAAACCAGTCACAAATAAAAATAATGAGTTGCTCCTATTTGGAGAACCCAACATTATTTTATTCTTCCTAAATTTCTCAAACATAAGATCTTCAAGCTCCTTAAACATTAATTGCTTAGCAGTTGACTTGGTGTGCTAGGCAAGCCAAGATTGTTCAGCATTGCATGTAGATAAATTTAACAGAATAAAATGCTTTCACTTCGAATATCCCGGCACCATGTTTTGTAAAATTCAAACATATAGGATCTCTGAGCTCCCTTTAAAAGAAAGTCAGATGGAAAATACTTAAAAGTACTTTGCCATGCCATGAGGACAAATTCATTTTGTAACAGTTCCAGTTTTGTTGGGTTCAAAATTGAAGTGACACCACATATCAATAATATGAACTATATTCCTCAGACATTGCCTCAAACCAATGTCATTCTTGTAAAGGCCATATTGCCAATGGTTGTCCAATTTGAACTTTTTTTAATAGGCAAATAACAAGACACCACATCTAGGTTGACTTATCCCCCATACCCTTAAAAATGCCACCACAGAAGCATGGCCAATAATTCAACTCTTACATGTTTCAATGGAAGTAAGTACTTTGTCCAAACCTACAATGTATGAATCAAATTGGAAGAGGTCAAAATTATAGCATATATAACATTTTGATCAGATGTTAAATATCAAAATTCTTTTATTAATGTAAGGAAGTTAAAGTAGCAGAAACAATTTCCTACGCTAATCTTGAGGAGAGATATTATGCAAAACTTTTAAAAACTGATCTAACAGTTACAGAAAATTTACAAGCACATTTAAAAACATGAAATAAACAATAAAACACAGAACACCAAATATACGTGGGGAAAACCCTTTCAGGTGAAAAACCCCACACTCCAAAAGCCTGCTCAATGTATTCCAAATCTAATAATAAGATTACATACACTTGCAGAGCAAGTTTATTATAGGAGTATCACCAGTAAACAACTCTGGAAGAATTCTGGTAGCATTCCAATAGCATAACAATACCTGCAAACTCACACCATGCAAACAACTCCTCAAGCCTCCAATTTGTAGACTTCTAGCTATACAAGAAACCACCTGTGGTTTTACAAAACCATGTGCGAGGCTTCTCAGCCAAGATTCCAATCCCAAAATAAGCTCTCACGTCCAAAATGAAATCCCCTATTTTTGACCCTTACAGATGTCATAGAATCTGTCATAATATGACTAAAAATAGGCCTTCCATAATATACTATCATGTGGGCATCTTTTAACACCTAGAAAACCAATTTTCAAAGCACCGACAATGCATAACAGCTATAGGAAAATATTAAATAAAAATAACTATAAGGGGAAATGTGCAACAAGGTTGAGACACCTCGTTTCCCAACATTCTCCCACATGTCGAATACCTTGCAAGGGCCAGGGGAATAACATCATCATGGATCAACTGCTAGGGGCCAAAAGGCCCATAGACTCAGAAAACCACCTAAATTTTGTTGTGCTCGCGGGCTTAGTTAATGCATCCGCAACATTTGCCATAGTCTCTACCTTTTCTAGCTTCACCCTACCATCCTCGACCATATCTCTCAAGAAGTGATACTGAACATCAATGTGTTTGGTCCTGGCATGAAAAGTCAGGTTCTTCGCAAGGTAGATTGCACTCTGACTGTCACAATAAACTGTAACTGCGCCCTGTTTCAATCTAATATCTGAACACAAACGCTTCAGCCAAATGGCTTCTTTACAAGCATGAGTAGCTACCATGTACTCTACCTCAGTAGTGGACAAAGCAACCACAACTTATCGCTTGCTCATCCAACTGATTGCACCACCATTAAGAGTAAACACATATGCACTAGTGGATCTTTTGCTATCGACATCACTAGCCCAATCTAAATCCACAAAACCATGAATACTCAAGGAATGTTGATCTCCTATACCATGAAAACAAATAGAGTACTCTATTTTACCCTGTAAATATCTGAAGACCCTTTAACTACATCCCAATGCACTCTTCCAAGATTAGACATATAACAAGAAAGAACTCCCACTGCTTAGGCAATGTCTGGTCTTGTACAGACCATAGCATACATTAAGCTTCCAACTGCACTTTGGTAAGGCACTCTGCTCATGTCTTCCATCTTTGATGGGGATGTAGGACATTGTGAAATAGAGAGCTTCATTCCCAATGTAACAGGAACATAAAGTGGTTTACAATCCTACATGTCAAACCTTTGTAAAACTGAACAAACATACTTACTCTAGCCAAGCCATAGCTTTTTGTTCTCACGATCTCTTCTGATCTCCATCCCAAGTATGTGTTTTGCTGCACCAAGATCTTTCATTTCAAATTTTGCAGAGAGATGAGATTTCAATTCTGCAATCAAACCTTTGCCTTTCCCAATAAACAACATGTCATCAACATATAAAGCAATTACCAGGAAAAGATCACCATCAGATTTAAAATATACACAGTGATCAGATTTAGACCGCACAAATCCCAAACTCAACACATAAGTATCAAATTTTTGGTACCACATCCTAGGACTTTGTTTAAGGCCATACAGAGATTTCTTTGACTTACAAACCAACTTGCTTTTACCTTTTACCACGCAGTGCTCTGGTTGTGTCATATAGATTTCTTCCTCCAAATCACCATGAAGGAAAGTCATTTTCATATCCATTTGTTCGACCTCTAGGTTATAAGCTGCTGCAATAGATAATAAAAATTGAATGGATGTCATTTTAGCAATAGGAGAAAAAATCTCACCATAATCAATACCCTCAACTTGAGAGTATCCCTTCGCAACCAACCGTGCCTTATACTTTTCAACATTTCTATCTAAACCAATCTTTTTCTTAAAGACCCATTTACATCCAATAGGTTTACGTCCTTCAGGCAAAGGTACAAGGTCCCTTGTATCATTTCTTTCAACGGCTTCCATCTCTTCATCCATGGCAACTTTCTAGGACTCTGCATCATTCATAGCCAAAGCCTCTTGCATAGATCTTGGTTCATCAATGTTAGTATTCAAAGCAAATATACACTTGCATTCATCAGGTGAATACCCATACCTTTCAGGTGGTTGCCTATGCCTTGTAGACATTCAAACAACCTGAGGTGGAGGTTCTTCCACTTCTTCCTCCTCTTCACCCTCTTCTGAAGATTCAGAGCTTGATGAGCTCTCCTCAACTTCTTGTCTATATTGGGGCCTCAATTCATCTTCCTCAAGTATAGAAGGAAGTTGAATCACATCTTTTTTATGTTCAATTTCTTTATACTATTCTGGCTGAAAAATAACATGAGAAGATTGAGTTTCTCTAAAAATAACACTTCTAGAATGAATTACCTTATGTGCAACAGGTTCCCAAAGCTTGTATCCTTTCACACCATAGCTGCAGTCGATGAAGATACATGTGACAGCCTTAGAATCCAACTTTGTTCTCTTCTCCTTAGGCACATGTGCATATGCCTCACAACCAAAAACTCTTAGATGTCTAAGTGAAGGCTTTTTCCCTGACCACGCCTCCATTGGCATTTTATCAACAAGCGTTGATGTAGGAGATCTATTTATCAAATAACAAGCAGTGGCAATAGCTTCAGCCCAAAACTTTTGTTCTAGACCAGCTCCACTCAACATGCTCCTAGCCTTCTCCATCAACATTTTGTTCATTCTTTCAGCAACTCCATTCTGCTAAGGAGAATACAGAGTTGTCTTCTGTCTTTTAATCCCGCAATCTATATAGAATCTATCAAAATCTGTAGAGCAGTACTCACCGCCATTGTCAGTCCTCAAACATTTAATTTTCTTTCTAGTCTAAGTTTCTACCATAGCCTTGAACTCCTTAAAATGACTGAAAACTTTAGATTTGCTCTTTAAAAAATATACCCATGTTCTCCTACTAAAATCATCAATGAAAGTAACATAATAAACTAATTTACCAATAGAAGCAACATCAACAGTACCAAATATGTCCGAATGGATTAGATCCAAAATACATCAAGACTTATGAGAAGATGAGTAAAACTAAACGAGGTTTTGTTTGCCATAAATACAGTGTTCACATAAATCAAACTCTAGATTGCAATCATTCAAACTTTCAGCAAGGTTCTTATTTTTCAAGGCTTTCAAACCCTTCTCTCCAATGTGGCCAAGTCTCTGGTTCCATAACATGGTCTTCTCTGCATGCAAATTTGATTCAGTAGACAGAGCACCCTTGGGTACCCAGAAGCCACGACCATCTGCAGAAGAGGAAACCATCTCTTTTTTTAGCGAAGTAGTTTCTGGCTTAATTTTATCAGAAGTGCTATTGCACTCAACCGTGCATGGATCACGTTGGTTCAATGTACCCAATCTGCTTCCTCTTGCTATCACCATAGCACCTCTCACCATTTTCACACCTGCTTCAGAAAACTGTAGATGCATAGCCACATCTATTAGCCTGCTAACAGATAATAAATTTCTTGCTAGTCCTAGGATATGCAAGACACCATCAAATATTCTAACTCTACCATCAAAAAATTTCACATGAATACTACCACAGCCAACAATGTCAAGGAAAGAATTATCACCCAAATACACCTTACCACCATTATAGTTTTCATACTTACTAAACCAGTTTCTGTTAGGAGTCATGTTGAAAGATGCACCTGAGTCTATCAACCATGCATTATCACCTACACCAGTGGCCAAGGCTGCAATAAAGGCATCTCCATCTTCTTTTTCAGACTCAGAGTCAGAATCTTGCTTCTTCTTCTTCTTTTTCTTCTCTTTTTTACATTCCTTTTGGAAGTGTCCATATTTGCCACAGTTCCAGCATATTGCCTTGGACTTAACAGGAGATTTTGATCTCCCCTTATTCTTGGACTTGGAATGGCCATGCTATATCTCATCTTTACCTCGTTCTTTTTGTCGTCCTTGAACACTCAAAGCCTCTTTAGCATTCAGAGAGACCTTCCTTCTCATCTCTTCAAAAAGTAGAGAACCAACAACATCCTCCATCGTCAAGATGACTGCAGTGCTCCCAATAGCCATAACTAGGCTATCCCATGAGTTTGGTAGCAAACACAGCAAAATTTGGCACCTTTCTTCCTCATCCATTTTAACCCCAACTGAGGTCAATTGAGTCACCAACATATTGAATGTTTCTAGATGCTTAGAAATTCATCCACCTTCCATTCTCAAGGAATACAACTTCTTCCTCAAGAAAATCTTATTCACTAGAGATTTAGCTTGATATATCTCGCCCAACTTCTTCCAAAGCTTCTTCAAAGTGGGTTCTTCATGGACATTTATCAAAATCAAATCTACAAGGCACAATCTTATGAGACCTTTAGCTTTTCTATCCATTACATCATACTTTGCAGCCAAATCTAGATCCACAAGCCTATGGACATTTTCATCCACTGCATCCCATAGATCCCGGTCAATCAACAGATCTTCCATCTTCAACTTCCACATTTCAAAGTTCATTCTAGAAAACTTCTCTACCTCAATCCTCCTAGATGTGCTCACCATCTGAAAAAACTTGCAACAAGATCACAAAGTATCCTCTACACAAGCTCCCACTCAAACCTTGATTAGCACAAAAAACCCAACAACCCACAACTAAAACCAAAGGTGATCAGGTTCTGATACAACTTGTAAGGAAGTTAAAGTAGCAGAAACAACTTCCTATGCCAATCTTGAGGAGAGATATTATGTAAAACTTTTAAAAACTGATCTAACAGTTATAGAAAATTTAGAAGCACATTTAAAAACATGAAATAAACAATAAAACACAGAACAGCAGATATACATGGGGAAAACCCTTTCAGGTGAAAAACCCCACACTCCAAAAGCCTGCTCAATGTATTCCAAATCCAATAACAAGATTACATACACTTGCAGAGCAAGTTTATTACAAGAGTATCACCAATAAACAACTCTGGAAGAATTCTGGTAGCATTCCAATAGCATAACAATACCTGCAAACTCACACTATGCAAACAACTCCTCAAGCTTCCAACTTATAGACTTCTGGCTATACAAGAAACCACCTGTGGTTTTACGAAACCATGTGCGAGGCTTCTCAGCCAAGATTCTAGTCCCAAAATAAGCTCTCACGTCCAAAATGAAATCCCCTATTTTTGACCCTTACAGATGTCATAGAATCTGTCATAATATGCCTAAAAATAAGCCTTCCATAATATACTATCATGTGGGCATCTTTTGACACCTAAAAAACCAATTTTCAAAGCACCGACGATGTGTAACAGCTGTAGGAAAATATTAAATAAAAATAACTATAACGGGAAATGTGCAGCAAGGTTGAGATACCTCGTTTCCCAACAATTAACAAAGGCATCCAAAATGGCCAGCTTATGGAACTGACCCTAATTGGACATGAATCATACAACTAAACACTCAATACAAGACCCTAAAAGAATCTTCTTATTGTATATTAGAGTAACCTACTTTCTACGCAGTCCAAAAGAATATATAAGCCAGCTAAATGTACAATAACAGCAATGCACATAAGAGTGGTGTGTATTGGATGTTGAACTCAATCATAAGGCAATAATTGATTATATACCTTTCTCATAGAACCATGTTGCTCAAGGGCCCAAGTAGGATATGTGCCAACAAATTCAATTGTTGTAATTCATCGAACAAAATCTCTTCAACTGACAGTTGAGAGAGGGTGTGTTTCTAGACAAAAGTCAAAATAAATAAGAGATGTTGATACTGCTCTAGAAAAGCTCCTCTGAATTGAATTTGTTCCATACCTCCTATGTTTCAACAATAGGATGAGATTTGCAATCAAAAATAATTTTAAAACAAATTTTAAAAGTGATCAAATGGAAATACAAAATTGTTTAACCTTCTAAAATATCCAAGACTAAAATAAACCCTACAATACCTTCAAATAGGTCAAAAACCTTCTCAGCAACATATTTTTGTTGGATAGATGCACCCTTCTATTGCAGTTTATCGAGACACACACATAGTGTGGTTTTCCTATAAAAAAATTTAACAATAGCAACAGTGATTATATCTATTAGTGATAGGGGTTGTCAACCACTCTCTGGCCAAAGGATCTGAACCTGTAAAAAATAATTAATCCAGAGTTAAATCACTAATGGATGATGCAGCTGAATAAAATAATGAATAATAATAGTGTATAATGAATTAATACAATTAATCAGAAGATAATTATCTGCATTTCAAACAACAATACATCATCTAAGAGAAACACACAAAGCACAGAGGCAAATTGAAATAGTGTATAACTGGACTTGTTTAATAGGCTATATCAAAATTGAATGCCAAGAATTTCTGATATAACCATACACTCTCTAGAGAAACCTCTTCAGAATTTTTTTTAGAAAGCTCAAACATGAAGATATTCCAACTTTGATCTCCCCAATCTAAATTTTCCATGAGAGAATAAATTTAAATAATGAAAAGGAATTGTTTTTCATCAAAGCATTTACAATCATTCTAGTAGCTTAATAGCTAAATTAAATTAAAAAATTAGTTCATGGGTTTTATTTGTGAATCCATGGCATTTTCTTCCAAAATAACTTACATGAATGTGAAGAATAAGTCCTTTTAGTAAGCCTAACCATGTAGGGATTCAGACTGTTGGTGGAGACTAGTATAACTTCAATGAACACCTTGGTCATTATCACCATAACCAAGAAGAAAACATATATGTATATTGTAACATCCCACTACGTAACCCCGAAGGGTAAGAGCCAAAAGGGGACAAGATAAAAAAAAAATTGACATAAGTAAACAACATACACAAGTTCAGCTGTCAAATCGATAGATTGATACCATTTATTTTAAACACCAAAGAAAATATTCCTAATCCCATCTGATAAAAACATGAATCCATAAGCATAAAATAAAGGTGGATCTGATACCCACACCGGAATCCATAAAGAAATAAAGGAACATCACATTTCTTCTCATTAAATACAATGATTACAACTTCTCTCCTAAGAGAGTTCAATTACATAACTGCATCTACAATTACAATGATATATTTCAGAATATGATACAAGTACAATAACATAGTCCTGAGTATGATACAAGGATTGAATGGTTACAATAACCAAATGAAGTAATGGAAAGAGAGATCATTTCCAATTGGTGCTCCAAAACCTGTTCAGCGGTCCCTAATGGTGGTGGCAACGCCTCCCAACCATGTGGACTCCTAAGAGACCACCCCACTGTCCTCGGAGCTAGTCACAAGGCCCAAATGGATGAACAACAATAAGGGGGTACAAGATGGCCAACACTCACATTAGACACAGAGCAAACACGGAGAATAGTGCTTACAATCAAAGTCATAATATAAGTGTACTCATCTAAGTCATAAGTTGGGTACTACTCATGACTCCTAAGGTGCTAGATACTAGAGTGTAATCATATGGAGTGTCATTATATGTGCTCAAAAGGATGGCACACACGGGACCAAGTACCTCTCATACAGATGAGGAGACTCAATTGTGCCCAAATCCACGCCCCACAGACGGATGACTCGACACCCTGCAGATGGATAGGCCTTCTTGTTGCATCCTTAGCCTTTACAAGCACTCAAGGCCATGCACGAGGTCTAATTATCTTATTAGTGTTTTTACCCCAATGTTTTAGTTTTAGTTATCACTTATTAATGTAACTCTGCTACTAGTTCCCTTGGCAGCCACTTGTGGGCCCCGGGACTGTAGAGAGCCACTCCAAATGACCACTCTAATGCCTAGACCTAGATCATCTCATGTAACCAATGAGGAATCCAAAATGACTAAAGACATTGAGTTAAAAATTAAAATAGTAAAGGTGAAAAATATGATCTATAATACAAAAGATTGCGGTAACAGTGTAGTTTGTTGAAAACAGCCCTTTGCCACTAAGATAGTTTCATAATAACTCCAGTGACCCCAATTAACTCAACATGCTCTCTAACATCGTCAACACATTGAACCGACTTACGCTGACAATCTATACTGGCTAGGTGGGTCTCTAACCAATCCATGCCTAAAACAATCCCGTAGGACCCTAAAGGCAACACACGGAGATCCACTATGGTAGTGAAGGTGCCCAAATCCAACACACAACCACGAACAAGGGAGTCTATAGCCACCTTGGATCCAGTAGCTAACTCAACCTACCAACCAACGTCTTGCCTTGCCACCACAAGTCCACAACGCTCCATGAGAGAAGGAGAAATGAAAGAATCTGAAGCTCCTGAATCAAACAAGATAGATGTGGTAATCCCACATAACACACTTGAATACTTGACTACAGTGCCCTGATGCTCAGCCTGATGGTTATCAACCACCGTAAAAACTCTATGTGATCTGCCAGCCTCACCTACTGTAGGTTCTGAAGTAGCCTATCTCTGACTACCTCTAGCCACTGATCTTTGAGGACACTGAGCAGCTATATGACCATGTTGCCCACAAGCATAACAACCACCCCTACCAAAACCTCAGCCTGAAAATGGTGCATATGACTGCTAGGATCCACCACCCCTAGAACTCCATTGAGCACTCTGACAACTCTGTGATGGACCATTCTGCTGCCTACTTCAAGAGTGATGACATGAATGATCTCTAGCAAACGGAGTACCAGGATTCTGCCCACTCTCCCAAGACTGACGGACAGACAGAGCGGGTTAATCAGGGCTTAAAGGATATGCTTCAGATGTACGTTATGGATCAACAACCTCGTTGGGAGGACTATTTGTACCTAGTTGAGTTTTCTTATAACAATGGGTATCATAGTTCTCTCAGTATGTCTCCTTTCCAGGCCTTGTATGGTAGGCCATGTCGCACTCTGTTGAGTTGGGATCCTGATGGTGAGTCCTCAGCATCTTGGGAAGATGCGGCGAGGATGAGAGACCTTTATCCATATCTTTTTGCAAACTTCTAGGGGATGTAATGACCCTTGTGTTTGTATTATGTTTTTCTTATCTTGATGGACTTGGATGACTGTATACTTTATTTTTGGATTACGCATCTTGTTATTATTTTGTATTGGCACTGGTGATGTGCAATCTCGATACTATTATGATGTGGACATTATTATTTCTTATGATGGATTTCATGCTTACATGATTGATGTTGCTTTGGCTATATGATGTATATATATGCACAGGCACCTTGACGTGTGCTTAGAGTGTTGCAGGTACTGAGTATCAACTCTGCCTGGAGTCACAGGCCTGAGCATACTCTTATTATCCCTGATGGTGGTTACTAGAGATAGTCACAAGCCCTATTCCCTATAACCTACCCTAGCCACTATACCCTTCTAGTGCAGTGTTCTATGTTGTTGCCTTATCATCCGGTTACCTAACAGTAATGTTTGGATTACCTTATGGTCATGTGTAGTTTTCCAGTGTCATGGTTGAGCCTTTTCTCCTTGGTTTCCATTGATTGTATCGAGTTTCTTGGACTAGTGTATGTGCTTTGGCTACATCTTAGCATTTGCAAGCTTCTAGGAGTAAGCCTAGGATGATGTAACAACCCCTTTTGCGATGCTGGCATTGAGAGTCAGTGGCTCTTAAATGCATAAAATATCTATTTTTTTGGTAGAGAATTAAATGTCTATGCAGAGTGCAACTACAGAGAAAATAAGGTGGGAAAATATCTCTTGGAAAGTTAGTCAATGCATTTTGGGAGGATAAGAGAGTACGGAGGCAGAAAGACTAGAGGGAATGAAAAGACAAAAAGAAGATTTAGAAGAGAGAAAACACATTGTTTTGGAAAGGAAGAAAAAAAGAATTATCTTGTCCCCTTTTGGCTCTTACCCTTCGGGGTTACGTAGCGGGATGTTACATATATGCTTACTAGCTCACAGTTATTTTCCTCAAGAATTATTCATGCTACCTTTATCTAACATGGTGTTCCATCTGATTACCAGATTAAAACCCAGACACCATAATAAAACTTTGCATGTCATATCCATGCTATTGTTAAATAGATTGTTGCTTATTTTACACACATGATTTGTCCTTCAGTTTACATTGTTTGCTTACATGAGCCACTTGCATATGCAAATTTCTTCTTGTGCTACAAACCATCTCTCACCATTGAGCAATTACACATCATGAACCAAGGCAAGATGTACTCGCAATCAAAAGGTCAAATGAGACAAATATGACAAGGTGGCTTGACTCAACAAAATTTTAAGTGTAGATTAGTTTTCTTTTGCTTACATGGTTAGCATTAACATTTATATAATAGATTGAATGATGTATTCACTATAATTTTAAGTAGGAACACTAACCATACCATAATGTGCATACTTTTCTATTTTGTAGCTCTATGCTATATCATTCTTCCAATTTTGGAATGGATTATGTTTAATCTACATGACATTAGTAATGTTTGAAGTAGTATGATTTGACAAGCCCTTCTAGACCAAATAATCACCCTGGACAAAAATATGTGCTTAAATACATCCATAGCTTTCTATCATCATGAGCTTCAAAGAAATATATTGTATATGAGAACATAAATGCTACAGCTATAATTAGAATATGTAGTATATCAATTAATTATTTATTCTAAATATAAGTAAATCAAGTATACTAAGCCTTGTCAATTCAACATCAGGTGTACTACATGGTGTAAGGAAGCTAAGGTAGCAGAATAACTTGCTACACTAATCTTGAGGAGAGGGATATGCAGAAATTTTTAGATCTTACAATAGTTATAGAAGTAAACACAAATAGAAATCATACCACAACATAATAATTACGTGGGGAAACCCTTTTGGGAGAAAAACCCCACACTCCAAAGCTGCCCAATATAATATTCAAACATCAAGAAGATTAAAATATACTTGCAAAGAAAAGTTTCACGTGAGTATAACCAACCATAGATCTAGAGGCAACTCAACATCTATAAGACTCTTACACACAACCTCCATCTCAAACTCTTGATATATATGAAATACAATATAGTAAACCATCAATGATAATTACAAAAGCATGAGTCAAAACCACCCAAAAGTGGTGCCCAAATTATCTCCAATAAAATATGCCTTGTGATGTGCCAAATCACACACCAACATGTGTAACTCTCCCCTTTACAACTCTTTTCAGTGTCCAACACATTTTCATATTTCCCAAAACAGGAGGTCAAACTTCTAGAGGCCATAACTTTTGATCTAGGTGTCTGATTGATGAAATGTTTGATGTTTTGGAAATCTTGTGAAGATGTCTATCAAGTTTTAACCCATTTTTTTGGTTATGACAACTTTAGGAGTATTTAGGGCCCTCTAAGTGCCTCAAATTTGAGTTCAAAATTTTTTCTAAGAGTTTCAAAAAATGGAAACTTTTTAATACCTTGCAATCCAAGTATGATCTTGAGTCGAAACTCACACAAGATGTTTACTTGGAAGTTCCACACCTTATCGAAAAATTCTAGGTCCATCCATGCTCAAATGTAGAGTTACTGAAAATAGTAAGCCCTACCATTTTGAGCCCCTTTTGAAAACTTTGAAAGTTCTAAACCATTCTACAAGATAAAGGGTATTTGAAAAGACCAAAATTGGGAAGAATAGAAATGTTCTATAGTTGCAAGGTTGAGGCACCTTTCTTAACATTCTCCCACTTGTCAAACACCTTGCAAGAGAAAAGGGAGTATCAACACCGTGATTTAATTACTAGGAGTGGAGAGGCCCATAGACTCCAAACACCATCTAAAATTTTTTGTGCTAACAGGCTTAGTTAATGAATATGCAACATTCATCAAAGTCTCTACCTTAACTAGCCTCACCATACCATCCTTGACCATATCTCTAACAAAATGATATTGTACATCAATGTGCTTGGTCCTAGCATGAAATGTTGCATTCTTAGCTAGGCATATCACACTCTAATTGTCACAATAAACTGTCACTACACCTTGTTTTATTATGATATTTGAACACAATCTCTTAAGCCAAATGGATTCTTTACAAGCATTAGTATCTGTCATATACTCAACTTCAGTAGTGGACAAAGCAACCACAACTTGTCACTTACTCATACAACTAATTGCACCACCAAATAAAGTAAATACATAAGCATTGGTGGATCCTCTTCTATAAACATCACTTGCCCAATTTGAATCCACATAACGATGAATATCAAGGAAATTCATATCTCTTATCAAATTATCATGATAACACAATCAATACTCTAAGGTACCCCACAAATATCTGAAGACTCTGTTAACTGTGTCTCAATGAATTCTACCAGGATTAGACATATATCTGGAAAGAACTCCCACTGCTTGGGCAATTTCTGGTCTATACAGACCATAGCATACATCAAACATTCAACTACACTCTGGTAAGGCACTCTACTCATGTCTTCCATCTCTGATGGGGATGTTGGAATTATGAAGCAGATAACTTCATTCCAGCTATAAAAGGAACACATAATGGTCTACAGTCCTACATGTTAAACCTTTGTAAAACTAAATTGATATACTCTAGCCAAGCCATAGTTTTCTATTCACTCAATCTCTTCTTATTTCCATCCCAAGAATGTGTTTAGCTGCACAAGATCTTTCATTTCAAATTTAGTTGCAAGCTAAGACTTTAGTTATGAAATCATTCATTTCCCTTCACCAATAAATAACATATCAACATATAATGTACTAAATAGGAAACAATCAACATCAAATTTATAATGAACACAGTACTCAGACTTAGAACGCTTGAATCCCAAGCTCAACACATATGTATTAAATTTTTGGTACCACATCCTAGTACTTTGTTTGAGGCCATACAAAGATTTCTTCAATTTACAAACCAAATTACTTTTACCTTTCACCATGTAGTTCTCTGGTTGTGTCATATAAATATCCTCCTCCAAATCACCATGCAGGAAAAATATTTTTACATCCATTTCTTCAACCTCTAGATCATAAGAAACAACAATAGAAAGCAAGAATCTAATGGACGTCATTTTTTCAATAGGAGAAAATATCTCACCATAATCAACACCCTCAACCTAAGAGTAACCTTTCACAACCAACCGTGATTTGAATTTCTCAATACCTCCATCTAAACCAATCTTTTTTCAACACCCATTTGTAACCAACAGGTTTTCGTCGTTTAGGCAATGACACTAGGTCTTATGTATAATTCTTTTTCAAAGATTTCATTTATTCACCCATAGCAATCTTCCAAGCCTCTGCATCATTCATCGCTAATGCCTCTTCTACAGATCTAGGTTCATCTATGTTAGTATTCAAAACAAAAATACATCTCATCAGGTGATTGTCTATTCCTTGTAGACCTTCAAACAAGTTGAGTTAGAGGTTCTTCCTCCTCTTCTAAAGATTCATAGCTAGATGAGCTCTCCTCAACTTCGTGTCTATCTAGGGGCCTCGATTCAACTTTCTCAGGTGTAGAAGGGAGTTATATCACATCTTTCTATTCACTTTGTTTTTTCTACAATGTAATATAAGTAGGCTTAGTTTCTCTAAGAATAACACTTCTACTATATATTACCTTATGTGCAACAAGGTCCCAAAGCTTGTATCCTTTCACACACTAACTATACCTGATGAAGATACATTTCATAGCCTTGTTCTCCAACGTCATTTGCTTGTCCTTTGGAACATGTGCATATGCCTCACAACCAAAAACTCTAAGATGTCTCAGTGAAGACTTGTGCCCCGACCACAACTCCATAGGTGTTTTATCAACAAGAGTTGATGTAGGAGACCTATTAATCAGGTAGCAAGCAATAGCAATAGCTTCAGCCCAAAACCTTTGTTTTATAATAACACTACTAAGCATACTCCTTGCCTTCTCCGTCAATGTCATGTCCATTCTTTCTACAACTCCATTATGCTATGGAGAATACGGAGTTATATTTTGTCTCTGAATGCTACAATCTTTACAGAATATATCAAAATCATTAGAGAAAAATTCACCACCATTTTCTATCCTCAAACATTTTATTTTCTTTCTAGTCTATAACTCAGTCGCTTTATATTCTTTAAATCAGCTGAAAACTTTAGATTTATTCTTGAGAAAATATACCCATGTCCTTCTACTATAATCATCAATAAATGAAACATTATATGTGGATTTCATAAAGGAAGGAACATCTACATAACCAAACACATCATAATGAATAATATCCAATACATCACAAGATTTATGAGAACTCAAGTAAAATTGAATGAGGTTTTGTTTGTCATAAATGTAGTGCTAACATAAATCAAAATTAAAATTACAAGCAATCAGCCCTTAAACAAGGGTTTTATTTTTCAAGGTCCTTAGACTCTTTTCTCCTATGTGGCATAATCTCTGGTAGCTTAACATAGTCTTCTCTGCAGACAATTTTGATTCAAAAGAAAGAGCACCCTTAGGTACCGAGAAACCATGACCATCCATTGAAAATGAAACCTTCTCTTTTTCCAATGAAGTAGTCATATATTTGAATTTGTAGAAGTACTATTGCACTCAACAGTGCATGCATCAAGCTTATACAATGTGTCAAATCTGAAACCTCTAACACTGACCTTAGCATTTCTTACCATCTTGCATCTTGAATAAAAAAAGACTACCTGCACACTCACATCTATTAGTTTGCACATATTTGATAAATTCCATGCTAATCTAGGGATATGCAACACATCATTAATCCTTTTTATTCTACCATCAAGAAATCTGATTTTAACTTTACCATGGCCTACAATATTTAAATGAGAATCATCATCGAAGTACAACTTACCTCCATCAAATTTTTCATATTCAAAAAACCAATCTCTATTAGGGATCATATGGAAAGATGCACCTAAATCAATTAACCATGCATCATCACCTGCATGAGTGGACAAAGCTATAATGAATGCATCACCATCTTCCTTCTTGAGCTCAGATCAGAATAAAATTTCTTCTTTTTCTTCTTTTCTTCTTTACACTCCTTATGAAAGTGTCCAGGCTTATTGCAATTCTAGCAAATAACTTTGAACTTTCTAGGAGATTTGGATCTCCCTTTGGACTTGGATTTGTCATGCTTCTCACTCTTCTTGTCTTTTTCTTTGGGTCTTGCACAAATGCTTAGGACTTCTTTGGCACTAATGGATACCTTCCTCCTCATTTCTTCAGAAAGTAAAGAACCCACAACATTTTCAACTTTTAAGACAACAGAAGTACTCCCAATCGTCATAACAAGAGAATCTCATGAATCAGGCAAAGAACAAAGTAGGATCTAACATCTCTTCTCCTCATCCATTTTTTACACCAACTAATACTAATTGATCTACCAACATATTGAATGCTTACATGTGGTTTGCAGTTCATCCACCCTCTTTGTTCTCAAGGAATACAATTTCTTCCTCAAGAAAATCTTGTTCACTAAAGATTTGGCTTGATATATCTCACTGAGTTTCTTCCATGGTTTATTTGCAAAGGGCTCTTCATGGACATTGATTAATATAGAGTTTGTCAAGCATAATCTGATTAGACCCTTGGATTTATAGTCCATAACATCATATGTAGCCACCAAAGTAGCATTTGTGGGCCTTGCGACATTCTCGTCAATAGCATCCCATAGATCGCGATCAATTAATAGATCCTCCATCTTCAGCTTCCACATCTCAAAATTGTTACCAAAAAAAATTTCTACCTCTATTCTCCCTGATATGCTCTCTATCCAAAAATCCCTTCAACAAGCTCATAAAGTATCTTCTACACAAGCTCCCACTCAAAACTAGATTAGTTCAAAAAACCTAACAACCCACAACTAAAACCAAAGGTGATGAAGCTCAGATACCACTTGTAAGGAAGTTAAGGTAGCAAAACAACTTCCTACACTAATCTTGAGGGGAGGGATATGCAAAAAAAATTAGATCTTTAGAACAGTTATAGAAGTGAACACAAATAGAAATCATACCACAACACAATAATTACATGGAGAAACCCTTTCAGGAGAAAAACCCCACACTCCAAAGCCACCAATATATTATTCAAGAATCAAGAAGATTACAATATACTTGCAGAGCAAGCTTTCACAAGACTATAAGCAACCAGAGATCTGGAGGCAACACAACATCTATAAGACTCTTACACACAACCTCCATCTCAAGCTCCTTATATATAGGATATACAATACAGTAAACCATCAATGGTAATTACAAAACCATGAGCTAAAACCACCCAAAAGTGACACCCAAATTATCTCCAAGCAAATATGTCTTGTGATGTGCCAAATCACACACCAACATATGTAACTCTCCCCTTTATAGTTATTTTAAGTGTCCAACACATTTTCACATTTCCTAAAACAAGAGTTCCAACTTCTGAAGGCCATAACTTTTGATCTAGGTGTTCGATTGACTATATGTTTTATGTGTTGGAGAGATTGTGAAAATATCTATCAAGATGTAACCTATTTTTCAGTTATGATAACTTTCTGGGCATTTATGGATTTTTAAGTGCCTCAAATCTGAGTTCAAAACTTTTTCTGAAAGTTTCTAAAAATGAAAACTTTAATATCTTGCAATCCAGGTATGATCTTGAGTCAAAACTCACCCAAGATGTTTACTTGGTAGTTCCGCACCTTTTGGGAAAATTTTGGGTCCATCTGTGCTCAAATGTAAAGTTACTAAAAATAGTAAGTCCTACCATTTTTAGCCCCTTTTGGAAACTTTGAAAGTTCTAAACCATTATTCAAGATAAAGGGTATTCGAAAAGACCAAAATTGGGAATAATAGAAACTTTTTGTAGTTGCAAGGTTGAGACATCTTTCCTAACACATGGGATAGATTAGAATTGATTATATCTCTAGGAAAGATGCATTCACATTGCAATGTTGAAAGCAAGGCCTGCAAAGTTCCTTCCTTTCCTATTGCCCACCACTTTGTACATCAGCATCCAATGTTTCCACTAGTCTCTGCATTTAAATTATAAAAACATGAGTATATCTTGTTTCCTTATGCAATAGTATACTCCACACTTATGCATGGAATATTAGTACATAAAACAAAACGTACATCAAGAAAAGTAAACAATAAATTGTGAAATTTCTAATGACCATATTAAATATAATACATTATAATTAGAATTATAATTGCAACTTTCTATTGTGAAGTTTCTAATGACAATATTTATTGATTGATAATAAAACTATGGGGCATTTTAGTGTTCATTGTTGCACTAAGCCAAAGAAAAAAACTAACAAGTTCTCCACTTAGTGGAATAGCCAAGTTGCATTCACAAATATCAAGAAGTGTAACATCCTGCTATGTAACCCCAAAGGGTAAGAGCCACAAGAGGACAAGATAAGTTTTTTTGACATAATTAGATAACATACACATGATGCAATTGTCGATTTGATAGATCGACAGCATTCATGGCCAAGTATGGCCAAATGCGCAACCCGAAGGAGAGGACTAATTCACCCTCTAGAGGAAACATTATAAAACTACATTCATTTTAAACACCAAATCAAATGTTCCTAATACCCATATCCAATATAAACATGAATCCATAAGGATCATAGTGTAAGCAACTCCGATACCCACATCGAAATCCATAAACCAAATAGGAAACATCTCATTTCTTCTCATTAACTTGCATGATTACATCTTCTCTCTTAAGATAGTACAATTACATAAATGTATATATAAATACAATGATATATTCCAAAATATGATACAAGTACAATAACATAGTCCTGAATATGATACAAGGACTAAATGAGTACAATAACTTAATGAAGTAACGGAGAGAGAGAACATGTCCAACTGGTGCTTCAAAACCTGTTCGCCAATCCCCAATGGCGGTGGAAACACCTCCCAACCATGTGGACTCATACGAGACCACCCCAACGTGCTCAGAGATAGTCACAAGGCCCAAACAGAAGAACAACAACAAGGGGATACAAAATGGCTAACACTCACATCAATCATGGAGCAGACATTGAGAACAATGCATATAACCAAAGTCATAACACAGGTGTACTCATCCAAGTCATAGGTCGGGTACTACTCACGACTGCTAAGGTGCTAGATACTAGAGTGTAATCAGATGGAGTGTCATCATGCATGTTCAAAGGGATGGCACCACATAGAACCAAGTACACCTCTCATACAGATGAGAAGACTCAATCGTGTCTGAATCCACGCCCCACAGATGGATGACTTGATGCCCTGCAGACGGATAGGCCTTCTCATTACATCATTAGCCTTTACAAGCACTCAAGGCCATGCACAAGGACTAATTATCTTACTAGTGTTTTTACCCCATTGTTTTTAATTTAGTTATCACTTATTACTATAATTCTACTACTAGTTCCCTTGGCAGCCACTTGTGGGCCCCGGGCCCATAGAGAGCCACTCCAAAAGACAACTCTAATTACCTAGACCAATCTCATCTCATTTAACCAAATGAGGTAATCTAAAATTGACTGAAACATTGAATTATAAATTTAAAATAGTAAAGATACAAAATGTGATCTACAAGACCCAAACTTTTGACAACAGAGTAATTTATTGAAATTAGCTCTTTGTCGGTAAGGTCAGTTGTGTAATAACTCCAATGACCCCAATATGATCACATGCCTTATGCCTTGAGTTGCAGGTATTGATCCTATGCAGATGTATCACTATGATGTAGAGGGATATGATAAAACCTGATACAAATTAAATTACATAAGGAGAAACAGATAGAAGCAGTGTAATCTAAAAGATGCCAAAATGAACATATTATATTCTAATTAAATGACAATCAACTGCCAAATAGACATTGAGAACCAAAAAACTATAATATCTTACAATAGACGGAACCTACAACATAACCAGTATTTTAAGATTTAAACTGGAAATATAGATTTTGGATTTGACTGATACAAAAACACACAATGTAGCTACTACTTTAGATAAATAACATGAAATCTCAAAAGGTTAGGGGCTTGGCAACCCCTCCACACAAGTTTAGTGTTCAAATGAAGTTGACAAGAGAAGGCTAAACCTGATATTATAACATTGTAATGAAAATCCCATAAGAGTAGTCATTGTATAACAAAGGGTTCCATGGGACTTAGATCTCTTCAATCTCTATCCTGTGTCCCAGTCTTTTGTATGGCTGCCTCATTAATTCTAAAAAAATTTGAACCCTTTTCTCCACTCCATGCAAGAAGTTTGCCATATGAGTGTATGATAAAACACCTCAAAGGCATATGAAACACATTTCTTGAGTTTTGACTGGGTTGATTTGGGGAGGCCGCGGCTGGGAGGATTTGACTAAGTCAAATTTAAATATTTCAACACTAAACTCTTTATTGCGTGGAGTCGCTTCAATTCACAAAAGTGAAATGTTTTGTGTCTTTTCAGTTCTAAACATTTTGTGCAGTATAAGAACATTCATGGCATGAGTTTGTGAAGGGTTCGGCCCCAAAAGAAAAATAGAGAACATATCAAATTGAATTCATTGCAAAGAAGAAGGAAAACACCTGAATCTACAGAATAAGGAAATCGTGGAGCAGGTTGAAAGAAATAAACTTAAGGAAAAGTGCGATGTAAATATCTTGCACTGGAAAATAATTTCTGCAGTAATAAAATTGATTTAGGGAAGAAGGTAATGTAAATACCTTGCATTGAAATTAACTTTGGCATATTATAGGAAACGGCAGTAATGGGTTTCAATTTTTTTGTGCTAGAAAGATAAAGAACTAAGGTAAATACTATTGGAATTAATCTGGACAACTGAGAGGGGGGGTGAATCAGTTGTCCCACAAATTTAACTTTTTCTTCTTTTCACTTTCTTTATCAACTTGCAATCAAATTAATGATGTAAACATTAAAGTATGAATCAACATGCATGAGCAAAAATAAATTAAACACACATAACACCAAGATTTTTACATGGAAATCTAGTTAAGGGAAAACCATGATGGGGGTTAACCCACAAGATTTGTACCCTATTAAAAGTACTTAAATAAAATAAGAAGGCACTTGTCTTAGGGCTCACTACTCAAAGAGGTTAACTACCTACAAAAGGCTCACTGCCTACAGGAATTTATGTTTAATACAAAAATAATGAACTAATAAATAGCATCTTGTTCATGCCTGGTTCAGTCCCATTAAAAGCTTTCTTATACTTTTGCTCTACCCCAAACACTTCTCTATTGTCTCTTCATCCTTTACTGCCCTTATTCTTTTGCTCCTCCTCTTCTCTACTCTGCTTCTAAACCTTTCTTAGGATTTGAACATTTTTGCACAAGGATGTTTTTTTGCAACTCATCTACACGCCTTTATATCCTTCATCAACCTTGGAATAAGTATCAAGGTCAGTATTACAAACATTTGACTTAATGTGAATCACTATGCTATTAGCCAAACATAACTGCGACTCAAATCTTCCTTGATCAACATGCCACGCTTCATAGAATTGCTCTTAGATCATCTGCAACATGCTTGAATCATCCAGTAGGCCAAGACTGGGAAGAACAACAACACCAAGGAAGAAATCTTCAACGACAAGTTCAATCTTCAATGTGGACCTCCAAGACAGCAGTCACACAATCCAAAGACCTCCACAAGCACATTGAATTCAACAAAAACATCTACACTCCTCCAAATCACCAAAATCACTTGTCTCTTCATCCAGAACCTCAAGAACACTATCTACCATGACTGTCACACTAGAAAGATTGCTTGCGGACCTCCAAACCACAAACCACTAGAGTTGATGATACACACTGACTTCCCAATGATGCCTCTAGATCTGTAGATCATAATATTTCAATGCGGAGCAATCTAGACCAATTTACTATCACTCTATCTCTTCTGAACACAACAAAACCTGATTCTTCTTAGATGGCCATAGCTTCTTCAAATCTTCATGTAGACCTCTTAAATCTTAACTAGAGCTATTTCAGATAGCCCTCTATACTACCATATGGTCCGTATCCATTGATCTTCATTAATTTTCTCAATATCCTCAACATTCCAGTCTTCTAGACAGGCAACAAAATAGGATACAGTTGACACCAATGGCAACAAGAATATGTTGACATCAATGACAACACCGATTAGACACATATTTACAACAAATACCTCTAGTCCCAACGCTACAAATTCCTGGTTTCTTTCCACTACAATGCACATCTAATCTTGCCTGAGAGAATTTTGTTTGCCTCCTGCGTAAATCTATCCCTTGTTTGCTTCTAAGTCGTTCTCTCTGTTTTCCTTGTTTTTTGTTTAACTTTTCTATAGTCGTTCACCACTCCCGACAGATATTTCTTTTTTCCTTAATGAACTCACCCACTTTTTAGATCATTCCTACGATTCTCTGCCAGCAATCACATTTTTCCACCCACTACCCAAGATATTTCTCTCCATAATAAACACTCTCTGACACCTCCACATGCCACAACCCCCTCACAAATGTGTTGACCCACCTGATTATCTTCTCTACGTTGCGTCATAGATATTTTGTTGCATTCAATGAACTCACCAACTCTCATCGCCAACATAGCAAGGGGGTTGTTACAAGAAGTGTTGGAAGATAAATTTAACCAATGAAAATAAGAAATATTGGGTATAATTTTTAAAATATTATATCAAATTTTAAAATTAAAATAATTTATTAATTTTATAAAACTAAAAATATATAATTATTAATGCTATAAAATAAAATCTTCTAAATAAATAAAATAAATTTTATGTATTTTTAAACACTTAAGATATTGAATATTAAAATGAAGTAAAAATCTTATAATCATATTTTATTAAATATAAAATTTAATATTTTAAAATTAATTGAAATTAGTTTGATGAAAAATAATTGAAGACAACTATATAATATAATATGTAACTCTTAAATATATTATAATATAATAGAAAGGCAAGATTTCATCCTCCACATTTTCCACCCATAAGACCTCAAATTTTGAAGGCTCAAAAAATTTACATGTAAATAAAAATAGGCATAAACTATAGGTGTAATAGTTAAATGATTTTGACTGCAATAATACTCCAAGGTACTAATTTAACGGTCAACCCTACCTTTCAAACAAATCTTTTATGACAGATATCCATTCAAAGGTGCCTTTAAAATACTATGACATATCTTAACTTAAAATTATATATAATCCACATATATTTCATCATAGTCTTATTCCAAAATCTTTTTTTCGTGTGATATTTTTTAAAAAATTTAATTGTAATTTACGATCAAATTTAGGCCTTGATAAGAGGTAACAAGAGGTAACATTACAAGAAAACAAGGCATGTGTGAATTTGTAAGCTATTTTTAGTTTCTTGCATGTTACCTTTTATGATTCCAAAAATAATGTAACTTTTAAATACGCCTTAATCTTCCAAATTTATCGTATTGGTATTTGGTATGGGAGAGAGGGTGATGGCACCAACAGACGCAGTTGGAAGCATTCATAAAAGGGGCCAAAGATGGAGCTTACCATATCTTCATGAAGACATAATCTATCAAATTTTATCGTGGTTGCCTCTTCTCCAACTTTTGCGAGCTCAGATTGTTTGCCATTCATGGCGGAAAACAATTAGCTCTTCACACAACTTTCACAATACGTGGGAAAAGCAAAACAGTGAGAAATGGATATTTATAAATCAATCTGACGGGGTAGCCTTGTTGAACACAAGCCAATTTGTAGTCTCGAAAAAGAAGATATTAGATGATTCATGGTGTTTAAGAGCTGCAGGTGGGGGTCTCTTGCTTTATACAAATAACAAGGATGGAATGTTGAAACTCGTAAATCCCTTAACATTGCAATCTACTGATCTTCCGGATGCAGATTTAGGGTTTGTTGGGAACTTGCGTACCGCATCTTTAAGACGAAGAGGAAGACCACCTCTCCCCTTATCAATTCATATGAAAAAACTCGATGACCAAATTGCAGTAGAGATTAAGGTGGATTCAACCGCCAAAACTTACCAGGTAATTATTGTTGGGAATTTTACTAACAGAAAATTGCATGTTTTGATATATAGATCTGCTCAGCAATCTTGGGAGATTAACATACCCAACATATTAGATACACAAAGGAACATAAGCCTCCACAAGTTTCCACAGTCAGCAATTTGTAATGAAACAATCTACTGCTTTTCTAGAGATGTAAAGTTTATGGCTTACCATCTTGGCAAAGAGAATTTGCTGAGGTTTTTTCGTGGGTCTGTGTTGTGGTATGGATGTGGTGAAATGCTAAATTATGGAGTTGTTGTGTACAAGGGAAGAGTTATAATGCTTGCTGGCTCCACTTGGCTATTGGGTCTTCATGTAGTGGGCGTTTATGAGTTGGACAAGGAGACCTGGGTATGGAAGGCCATTGGTACTATAGAAAACGAAGAGATGTGTGGACTGCTGCTTCAAAGACAGATATTTATGGTGAGTTGTGGTGGTGGAATTGGCGACTATATTTGGATAATATCCAAGAATTGGGATAAGATGGTGTCCATAGATCCAGATGGGTATGAGTTTAGATTTTGGAAAGGAATTCCACAACATTTTCTCAATTTCAATCTTCAAAATGGTGGTGACAAAGCCTTCTGTATGCCCTTAACATTTTTGCCCTTGTGGTAGAATTTTCACTTGTGGACACAAAAGATTGTATTTAAAGATTTCTAAAATAAATTTCATGAAGATAGGACCGGATATTTTGCCCATCTTTTCCAATCTCAGCACATTGGTGCTTAACAACTGTGGTATAACTTGGGAGCTGGTTATTTCAGACTTTTCTATTGCTTGTGTTCAGTTTAATAATTTGCGTATGACTATTGCAGCATTGGTAGGGTTGTAAGTGACTGTACTATAGCCCTCTTGCTTTTAAACAAAATATAGTCTATAATTGGTGACAGATTTGAAGGAGTGTGCATGCTCATGAAAAGAATGCATGCTCAATTTGCATGGTGGTAGATGCAGTTCTATTTTTGACGCATAGGTTAATTATATGTGCATTCATTTGGTGTTAGAAAATAAGCAGTGCAAAATTGAAATAATAGTTAAATAATAATAATACATAAGAAAAATTATGGCAAAGATCTTTCAATTTTATTCTCAAAAAAAATTCACATTTACAAAACTTTTTTCTCATGTCTTGGCATTCAAGGTGGACTAACTTAAATAATCACATGCAAAAAACAAATCAAATCTAAAGATAGATTTTCATGCATAAAAGTTCCAGTGACACTTCCCATGCAATTTTGATTTACGTGGCCAGAAAAATTTTGTGAACTAATTGTCACTACTGAAATAAGTAAAACTGACTTCACATTTCAACATTTGTTAGTGGTAGTAACTTTTTTTTGTTGTTCAAAATTTAAAAAAATAATTTAAATGTGTATAGATCTTATTGAATTAGCTTAAATTATTATTAGAGAAAAGTTAAGTCCCTGGATATTCCAATCCATAAATTCTTAAACTATCTCAATAAAACTCATTTCATCTTCATCATAAAAAATTCAATACCTTTTTTCTATTTTCTATTTTAAACTTTTTGTGTGAAGATTACGTTATTCTTTAAATGGGTTGCCTGCCCTTTAATTACGCGGAGAGGTGTTTCTACATTCACAACAACAAGCGCTGAAATTTTTCATAATTTCGGTGTAAACAAAATTTAAAATAGCAAATAAGATTTCATAATTTAAAAATATATGAATGGATGGATAGGAAGGCGGATGGACACTAATGACATATCCACTAACATCAAAGAAAGAAAGTTATATGAATGGCATATCAAAGTACACACATCTTTTTAAATAGAAACATCTAATTGCAATGTGCAATAGTTAAGTTAGAATTTTAAGGAGAATCTTGTATGATGTTTAAATAAATCAAGAGAAGATATCTCTCCACTTACTTTAAATATATTTTTTAAATATAATATACTAGTTGTATGTCATCCACGTATTAAAAAACTGCATTAAATTCCTGGAGGCTGAATTATTCTTCCTCTAATCTAGTGGGACAGCTGACAAATATAGATGATATTTCTGCTTTTACTTATTTAAAACCATAAACGTCCGGACGACATGCATATTTTACTCATATTAATTGTATAAAAAAAAGGCTTTCTCATACTTATTTAGCGGTAAGACTAATTACAGGTATAGTTTTCTATATATACAGATTGGAAGGCAGTGAAAAATGATATATATTCATATGCCTTCTTAATATTCTCCTCTATTTTAAATTTTATGCCATTCGTTCATATTATTCTAAACCTTAGAAGTTAATAGGAAAACAGTTACCTAATCGACTTCTAAATATACACTTTTAATCAAATTTCAAAGAGGTAAGTTTTGAGCTCTGTTTCATCGAATTTAGTAGACCATGCACTATAAAATGCATAGGCCAAATCAATTCACATTTTTACATTTACATTACTTTGTAATAAATAACATATGTTTCACTATTTATTTTTGCAGGTGGAAAATTCAAATATTGGTGGGGTTTGTATAGGACAAGAATCCTGTTCCCAGATATTGTTTTCAAAATAACTCATTTTTTAGTTTCAGGGCTATTTTATTTTGTGAAACTGGGCTAAAGGATCTGTCATTCTCATCATCGATTGTGCTGTTCTAAATATTTGAATTTTAAAGACTAGTTTGTGGCATTTTAAAATAAACATTTGAGATTAAATCTTTGAATTTTATCTACATTTGAAGTTTCTTTCTTTTTTCTTCTGATCTGTGGCTCCAAGTCTGTTTTTTCAGAGTTCTGTTTTTTCAGAGTTCTTGATAGTTTTGGTGCTCTTTATTTTTTTTGGTCTGTTTTCTAATTTGTTCTAACCTTTTAAAATTTAGATCATATTATGATTTTATATGTGTTTTTTTTGTAATTGTTTAAGTTAGTGAAATTTGAATGCTAAAATTTTTTATGTAAATTTGTATTGTTTATTTTGTACTTTTTATTACTAATTCACTGTGAATTCAATTTTGCACTTCTTATTTTTCTAACACTGTGAGGATAGTCTTTGGCTTAGTTTGCATTTAGGTATGTCAATCCTAGAATTGGATGCAATCTTTTATCTAACTTCAACATTAAAAATGTCCTTTGGAAATTGAAACCCGATTCGGTGGTGAGAGTCCCGATGATTTTAAGTCTACTTTCCCTCATCTGACCAAAATGTGACATATCATCGAGGAAGTTTTAGCTATCCTGTCTTTTTCGGTAACTTACACTTAGTTTTCAAAATGAAATTGATTAATAATTGAATTTTCAAAGACACTCTAGTGTAATTAGGGTTTTTAATACCTAAAAGGATTAGAAAATTCAAAATTAGGTCTCTATAGGTTTGAAGCCAGTTTTGAAGTTCATGAAAATGGAGAACGTGATAAGTAAAATGGCAACTTTAGTACCGTTCAAATGCTAGCTAGAAATTTTAGAGGCACTTTCCTAAAAGTCTGAAGATATCCATGTGTGTTGCCCAGGCTTACCACACACTTAAATTATTTTTGAAAGTTTAGGTAAAGTGGTCTCTAAGATTTTTTGAAAGAGTATTATATTTTCATTCTTTAATAATGATTTCCAAGAAACTGATTTTCTTAAATATAAAAATTCAAAAATGTGATTTCAATTTTTAGGAAGTTTCTTATGGAGGTGCATTAGAGTTACCAACCAAAAATATTTTATTTTAATTTTCAGTTTTGGTGTGCGTTTTGATTTGTTTTGGTGGTCTCAGGGTTCTCTCTTGGAAGGGCTAAAATCCTGTGACAAGAATATTCTTGAAAACATTTCTCTTAATATGAAAAAAGAATCAAAGTCACATCTTTCACTGTTGAGGAGATTTTAATGCCAGAAGTTTGTGCTGACGGTTTTATGAGAAAATTAAAATCTCAAGTTTTATGAAAGATGGAGAAAATGGCTTGGTGGAAAGGTTTGAAATGTCATTATACACATCTTGGAAAGTTTTCATACAAAAAGGAACTTCCATTAAAAAGTTATGGAAAAAGTCAATTTTCAGAGAGTGCATAGTGTTAAGTCAATTTCTTCTCTAAATTTATTTGAGAAAATTCTGAAGATATTATTTAAGGTATTTAAATCATTTTAATTGAAATTCAAATATTAATTTTAATAGTTGATTTTATATGTAACCGGATGATGCAAGACTATATAAAAATCAAATATAAAATAGTAATTACCTAGCATTAAGAGAAATATTCAGAATGGAAGAGGTAGATTCTAATTATAACAAGAGTCATTAAAGAAACTCCTTACTTTCTAAATGAAATGCCTATGTTGGAAGAAAGAAAGTTTCCAAAGTTGAACACCATGTCTTGTTCGATTTTGGATTATTATTGCAAGTTTGAAAAGGTAGATTTTAGATGTTTTAAAGGAAAGTTTCAATTGGAGAAAAAAAAAGTTTTGAGAGTAAGAAACATGTGGATGAGAGGGGCATAGAAAAATAAATGCAAAGTTGAGAGCATAAGGAAATAGAGAGATTCTTGTATGACAAGCCATGGAAGGCCAAATGTAATGCGTTTGTTTTTTGTAATGTTGCAGATTTATGTAAGTTTTTTACAAGTGAATTCAATAAAATGAGCATTTATGTTTGTTGCATATTTTGCATTTGAGGGTTTGAGTTGTGCTGCATCATTTGGTATCAGAGTGGGTTGATCTTGAGTGTGCAGAGTATGAACCAAGACCAAGAAGATATTGTAAAACAAGTTGTTTGCCTATGTGTTGAGGTATGAAGAATTTTTACAACTGCAAAGGAAATTAATTTTGTGAGAGATATGTTGGCTATCCTCCAATAGAGATAAAGTTGGGTAGAAGATGTACAAACTTCTTCCACTGAGAGAAAGTGGGTAGAAGAGGTCTTGAAGAGGTGCATCTTCCAGAGTCTTTGTTGAGTAGAGGAGAGTTAAATTTTTGTGAGATATGTTGGTTGTCCTCCAATAGAGATAAAGTTGGGTAGAAGGTGTAGAGACTTCTTCCACTAAGAGAAGTGGGTAGAAGAGGTCTTAGAGAGTTGCATCTTCCAAAGTCTTTGTTGGGTAGAGGATAGTTTTGGGTGAGTTTTGTTGTAGGGAGGACCTGTAACTACAAAGAGCATTGGCTCTAAAGTGTTTATGTGTGTAGGTTGCAAAAATTGCATATTGAGAGTGAGCAAAATGTCTTCGAAGAAGAGAATGAGATGGGTCATGAAGAGACCTATAAAGATTTCATATATAGAAAAGTGGGAAAGAAAGTTTATGGATAATCTTAGTGAAGAGTTGATAAGACTTCAAGATAGAGTGGATACATTAGAAGCTGAAATAAATAGAGGAAATGTTGATGAAAAGGTGTGAGAAAGAATGTCATGAAAGTGGCATGAAAGAGAAAAAGAATCTAATTAAAACTGAAACATGTCTTTGAAAAGGCATGGATATGTTGATGGATGAGATTGTAACAAAGAAGGGTGGTGATGAAAACCCTGTTTTAGCTAACATTATTTTGTTTGTAGATAAGGATGAAAGTAAAGATAAAGAAGTGGAAGTCCTCAACGATAATAAAAAAGAAGAAAAGATTGAGTTTGCAGCAGGAACATGTCTCTTGAAAGGTATGAAGAACAAAATGAAATAAGTTGTAGTAGAAGCTGAGATGATAAAATTTGAGGGTCCTATATTTGATGAGAAAATTGATGAAGATGAGAATGACCCCTTATTGAAATAAGAGATAAGAAAAATATATAGTATATTGGAAGGAAAATTGTTAGATGAACCTAAGGAGTTAATGGAGATGAATGTAGAGGATGAAGTAGAAGAAAAGGTTGCAGCAATGTATCTCATTGAAGGCATGGAAGATGTAGTGAAAGAAATTGCAGCAGTTGGTCATGATGAAGACATAAAAGTTGCAGATATTGAAGAGGAAGAAGATGTGAGCAGAGAAGAAGTTGCAAAGGTAAAGAAGAGTGAGATTGTAGCAGAAAATAATGAAGATGATATACTATTATGGACTGCAACAATCAAAAAAGAATGGCATGCATTGATTATAGATGAAAATGTGGTGCAATAGAGCATGACAAAATTTGTTGTCATACAAGATGAAGAAGAAAATAGAGAAGAGAAAGATAAAAAAATTTATCGTAGCTAAAGAAGAATTAAATGTAGAAGTGTTGATGGAAATATTTAATTTCCATGACATTATTAATACCGATTTGTATGCAGATGTTGCAGAGGAGGTTGAAGATTTAAGTTTTGGTGGAGGATAGAATATGGTGGGTTGAATTCCATGAGAAAAAAGGAAGAGAGGAAAATGCAATTGGAGAAGGAAGTTGGATTATGGTGGAATAAATTCCATGAAAGGAAAGAGAAGTGAAGAACAAAATTGTTGAAGGGTGGCAAATGTTCTAGATAAATGCTACAACAAGAGAAAGAAAAATAAACTGAGGTACTAGTTACAGTGATGTAGTTTGCTACAAATTGTTCACAATCTGGAAGGATGATTTTACCATTCAACTCCATTTTTTGTGAGCCCATGCTCACAAATTTCTTACCCAGCATGTATGATGCAATCCAGGTCCACAAGCGATCTTACATCAACCAAAAATATTTTATTTTGATTTTTAGTTTTGGTGTGTGTTTTGGTTTGTTTTGGTGGTCTCAGGCATCTTTCATTGTTTAGGAGATTTTAATGCCAGAAGTTTGTGTTGGCGGTCTTACAGGAAAATTAAAATCTCAAGTTTTATGAAAGATGGAGAAAAATGGCTTGGTGGAAAGGTTTGAAATGTCATTATACACATCTTGGCAAGTTTTCATACAAAAAGGAGCTTTCATTAAAAAGTTATGGAAAAAGTCAATTTTTAGACATGGTGCATAGTGTTGAAGTCATGAAGTAAAAATTTCTTCTCTAAATTTATTTGAGAAGATTTTGAAGATATTATTTAAGGTATTTAAATCATTTTAATTGAAATTAAAATATCAATGTGGGTGGAGGCAATCTTCGGTTTTAATATTTGATTTTATATGTAATGAATGAGGCAAGAATATAGAAAAATTAAATATAACATAGTAATTGGCTAGCATTAAGAGAAATATTTAGAATGGAAGCTTGGTGGATTCTAATTATAACAAGAGTCATTAAAGAAACTCCTCACTTTCTAAATGAAATGGCTATGTTGGAAGAAAGAAAGTTTCCAAAGTTGAACGCCATGTCTTGTTCAATTTTGAAATATTATTGCAAGTTGGTTTTAAATTTATTTGTAAGAATTAAAGTCGTATTATATTAAATGTATTAGATTTTAGATTTTTTTCTGAATTATTCTCATAGGGTCAAGTTTTATCAAATCTTTTGTTTTCCCTCTTGTTGAATGATAGTATTATTGTGAAAGGCTTTAGAGATTACTAAAATATATCCACTATGAAGAACCTCATGTATTCCCTCTTATGGAATGATAGTATTATTATGAAAGGTTTTGAAGATACTATAATCTATCCATGAATGATTTCACATTAAGGATGTTGTGCCTAACTAATAATTATAGGAAGAATTTTCTTTTCACATAGAGAACTTCTTTTGTGGTTAGCTTTGTAGTGAAATTGAGTGCATATTATTCTGCATATTGAGTATGTGGAGGAGAAACTATTGAGATTTTACCATTGGTAGGGTTAGGATGGTTGGCTTAAATTTAATTTTTAATTTAGATTTTATAAAGTTTTGAATTTGAATTTAAGTTATATTTAAATATGAATCATTGAAATGTTTTTAATTTAGCAGTTAGTTTTATTAAAATAAACTTATTATTTTAATATATGTCGTATTTTTTCTTTTATAACTTTGTTAAGTGTTATATTAAAAGTTAAAAATGGGTGCTTCCACAATAATGGGTTACACTTTCTAGGACATCCTGATTTTTGCTGAAATTACATATTTTTATAAAATATAATGATTTAAGCCTTGAAAGGTTCCATTTAAAGGATTGTAATTCAATAGGGTTTGATCAAACCCCCTTAGATCAAACCCCCTTGGATAGAACCCCGCTAGTTTTAAATCATACCTGTCATGGAGTCTCCTCTACACCTATCAAAATGCTGATAAAAAACCACTTTTGATTTACCTTTTGGGGGATCAAATGAATTCATTTAAAAATTTATGTTTTGTAAGTATGTAGTCCTTATTATAAGCTTTCCAAAAAGTATAATTTTAAATATATTTAATTTGATTATTATATTCATTTTTTATTTCTTGTGAATGTAGGTTTTTTAATGAACATTAAGGTCTATGTTTCATACATACAAAAAAAAGCAAAATATAGAAAAAAAAAATTCTAAAAAATACATGTCCTCTAGGTAATGATGTCCTTATTCCAACAAAAAAATTGAATTCTCATATATACAAAAAAGTTATGCTTTACACAACACACCTATCTCTAAATTGTAATTGGTTTGACTTCAAAAGTTAATTAAAAGAAAAATATTCAATAAAACATTATGAAACCAAGTGCATCCTCTAGATATCGTAGTTAAAAATCTAAATTCAAAAAAAAAAAGAATTTTATCCTTCATAGAAAAAAAGTTATGTTTTATATAGTACACATCACTCTTTAAAAATGTTGTTTACTATTAGAAACTAGTTATTGAAGGAGATGGAAAATGAAATATAATTTGATTCCAAAAAAATTTTAAAAAATAGATTTAGAATCTACAGATAAAATGTGACAAATCATTAGTTTACATCATCTTCAAATTTCTCATGGTTTAGCAACTATAGGTGTCCAAAAGTGAAGATTTTTTTCAAAATGTTCATTTCAATGTCAACTTTGGCCAAAAAGTGTAACCCACTATTGTGGGATCACCCAAATAGTATTCATTCTTTATCTTGGAGTTTTGGTGATAAAAGATTTAATAAAAACTAAATAAATAAATCTATTTTTTTTCAGTTATTAATAGATGACATTTCTATTTAATACTATTTATTTATAAAGAATTTCAATTAAATACCAAATTTGCATTCAATTTTAATTTTTTTTGGATTAAAAATAGTTCAATTGTATTACCAAAAACCTAGAAGTTTGAGTACAATCATTGTGGTCAAGGGAGCCACCATTACAAAGTCTCCATAGTTATACTATTCCATACAATATATAGCTATTTTGCAAAAAAGATATGAGGATTGAACATTAGGATGATCTTCCTCTGTATGTCACTATATCTATAGCTATACCAGCTTTGTCAAAAGATATTATTCTGTAAACTAATCAGAACTCTACACTTCATAGGAAGCCTCTGAATGAGCATACACCAGCATTTGACTTGATTCACAGCTTTCAAGGTCTGTACTTCCACAATCAACCCTGTCATTCAAGATATTAGACTCGCTAGGAGAGTCCTCATGTGAGCATTCCAACTGCATGTAATATTTTTAATTTTTAATATTTTTAACGAGATATTAGATTTTAATTTTTGTAAATAACATGTAATATTTTTATATCTTATGGAGGTAGATAGGCGCCTTGAGACTGATATCTATGCTAGTTTATATTTTAGTTTAATTTTTATTTAAATTTAATTACGATGTATTTTAGATAGATGTATTTAAGGGGTGAAAGTTGAGAGTTGTGTCCCACTTTCAGCCAATAAAATTGTTTCAAGCAGAAAGTTTTCAGGCGGTAGGAAGTCACCTAACTTGGTTCTACCTAGAACCACATGATGCCTACGTGGTCGTACCTTTCCGAGTGGAAAGGAATCGGGTGGTAAAGTTTCTCACGATAGAGTTCTAGGCGGAACTATTAAAAATAAAAAGAAAAAAGGGCAAAAATGTCATTTTTGCCCAGATTCATGTCGCAACAAAGATTTTCACCTAGATTCCTATCGCAACAAAGATTTTCGCTTGGAGCCCACAGAAGCCAACAACCCTAAAAGCCTGCCAACTTGACAACAGTGCTCCAGGTAGGTTTCTTCCTCTCCATGTTTTAAAATGATAAAGAATACAAATAAGGCACATAAACTATTTGACAAAATGCTTCGGTAGGCTTATCTATGACAAAGATTTTAAAATGATAAAGAATACAAATAAGGGCACAAGTTCTTGATAGAAAAACATAAAACCTTTGTAAAAACCTAAACAAAATGGGTGACCGACTATTTCATCATTCAATTGAATTAAGTAATTCATTACCTAGTTATATGTTATAATGAGATTAAGTGTTATGAGGATTTCATTGACAAATTATTTCCTTTTCTATTTCAAAAAAAATTGAAGTTGAGTTTTATCTTGATGAAGCATCTAATTTCTCTCTGTTTGGGAGGGAGGATTTTCTATCGACTTCATTGGACATTACATGTAAGTAAGGGCATTATTTTTTAAGACTAATACGTATGTAAATTAAGCTAATGGAAAACATATTTTGAAGTAAAAGATAGTGAAGAAAACATAAGTGACATTTGTACGCCACCAGCCTAGCCAAATTCAAGACAGATTTTGTTCTATGGTTTTAAGTGAAACACTATAGGCTTTCTCTTGCTCTCTAGTTTAGGTAATTTGGCATTGTTTGTAGGCTAGGTAATGAAGGAAAAGTATAAATTTGATGAGCTTGCAATTTCATTATGAATGTAATAGACATTGAAACCCATTTCATTGCGGATAGTGTCAACGAATTTTTATTTAATAAGACATATTTTAATTTGACATAATTATTGAGAACATTTTGTACCATGAAATCTCCTAGTGTTGAATCAAAATCACAAGCACCACATGAAATGAATGTCATGTAACATCCCATCCCACAACCCCGAAGGGTAAGGGCCAAAAGAGGGCAAAAAATTTTTTTTTGACATAAATAGGTAACATACACAAGATACGGTTGTCGATTCGATAGATCGATAGCATTCATGGCGAAGTATGGCCGAATATACAACCCAAAGGAGAGGACTAAATCACCCTCCTTGTAAACATCGTTAAAACTACATTCATTTTTAAACACCAAATTCAAATGTTCCTAATACCCATTTCCACTTTAAAACATAGAGCCATAATGATCATCAAAGAACAAGCAGGTCTGATACCAACACCAAAAAACCATAAGCCAAATATAACACAACATCTCATTTCTTCTCATTAATATAATTTACATCATCTCTCTCAAGAGAGTACAATTACATCAAAGAATATACATAAGTACAATGGCAAAGCCATGGATAAGATATAATAATTGTTAAAAATAAATACAACAGAGAACATCTCCCACTAGTGCTCCAATTACCTATACACCGGTCCCCAACGGTAGTGGCAATACCTCCCAACCATGTGGACTCAAAAGAGACCACCCCACTATGCTCAGAGGTAGTCACAAGGCCCAAACAGAAGAATAAAGGCAAGGAATACAATGGCCAACACTCATATCAATCACGGTGCAGACATGGCACATAATACATAAAGCCAATGTCGCAACATAGAGATGCTCATTCAATAACATGCCAGGTACTACTCACGACTACTAAGGTACAAGATACTAGAGTGCAGATGGGATGATGTGTCATTATGCATGCTCAAAGGGATAGCACCACACATAATCAAGTACACTTCTCATACAGACGAGGAGACTCAATCATGCCCAAATCCATGCCCCACAGACAGATAACTCAACTCCCCACAGATGGATAGGCCTTCTCATGTGCATCCTTAGCCTTTACAATCACTCAAGGCCATGCACGAGGACTCAATATCCTAGACCTAAGCAGTAGCACATTTTGAAAAAAAAAATGGATATAAAACAAATGATACCATTTCAATTTTCAAGCATTGGGTGTGCATGCAGAGGTTCTCTATATTGGAGAATTAACCATGGAAGCTCCAACTTCAGCAACGAAGTACTAAATAACTTTAAATTGAGTTAGACCAAATGAAATACTAATAAATATTGATTATTGAGTTCTTATTAATCTAGTAATACTCTTGAATCTGATATACATTGAAAAGGCATTGTCTAAGTATAAACAAGAATGCAATAGGTATTCCAGAATATAGAGAATCATCACAACCCTATATTGAAAATAGTGAGGAATGTGTCAGTTGATTTAGAATGGACCAAAAACAGAGATGGTGAGCTATTTAATATATCAACAAATACAGTATTAGTGGCAAGTGCTCTAAGTCACTAGTCCTCTCATAAATCTTTATGGACTTTATCTTTAATTTAGACATTTGTCACAAATAAAATACTTTAGAACAGGTGTCATGTGACGTTAATAGAATGAGAGATGCACAATACACATAAAGAAATTTTTCATCTAAAATAGAGACACTCGAGTTCTATTGAAAAGATATATTGAATAGTCATAAAACTATACATGTCTAGCTTTCAACTGAGCATAGACAGCTGCATCAAATCTAGTCAAAAGCACATTGCTAAACTAAACCCAAAAGCACATTGCAAAAATGGCAGCATAGAGAAGGCACATCAACTATTTTAACAAAAATCCAAAAAGAAAAACGGCCTCCTAGACTACAATAATTGCATGATATACACGGAATGGGTTTGTTGATATGGCTTAGAAACTTTTAAGCAAAAGTCGTTGGCAGGCGTATGGCCAAATACCACAGTCGCGGCCAGCATCCTCCTTGGTCACCCAAAATGGGAGCTTGGGAATAGGGTATGGGCATTCATCAAAGCATAATGGAAGGGGATTTTTGTCAAATGTTGTAGCTACAAGTGCTCGGTATACATGTATGCAAAAAGAGGAAGCATAGACAAGACACGGTCTATTTGATAGAATGCCTCAAAGAATGCAATCTCATAGACTATAGAAATTGTCAGATATGCACATAATGGATTTGTTGAAAAGTCTTTAGAACTTTTAAGCAATTGCAACTAGCGGCTGTAAAGCCAGACTCCACAACCTTTGCCACGTCCTCACTGCCTATGCCAAAACAGAAGCACAAAGAAGGCACACGAACTATTTTGCAAAATGCCTAAAATAAATGCGGCCTCATGAAAAATCATGATAGTAGGGTATGTTCAAAGTTCGGGTTTATTTAAAATGATTCCTAAAAAGCTTTCATGCTAATGCAATTAGCAGGCATAAATCCAGAGTCCAAAACCTTTACCAACGCCTAAGAAGGCAGATTTCTGTCAAATATTATATTTGGAAATGCTCTGGTAGATATCTATGTGAAAAGTGTAAGCACATACAAGGCATGAGACTATCTGAAAGAATTTCTCAAGAGATCTCATCTCATGGAATGCAATGATTGAAGGAATACACAAAAATGATTTTTGTTAAAGAAATATTTTTGAAACTTACAAGGAAAAGCAATGGGAAGTGTAGAACCGAATTCCACAGCCGCACCACTCCCCAGCACCCCTGCCTCCTCTACCCCCTCCTTTTGTCTTCCCTTTAGACCAGTGGCTAGGTTTTCTTTTCTTTTCTTTTCAGAGCCTTTTTCAAAAACATGAACAACAACCAGATATTTTGCTGCACTAAACCCACTCTCCCCCAAGAGCCATCGTATGGCCAAGTAAGAGTAAAAAAATAAAATATAGAAAACTAACTTCCCAAAAAAAAATCCATCGAATGGATGAGGGAAATAACCTTCTCAAAAATAATTAAATCTTCCAAACTAAACTTTAATTAAATTCAACATTAAAACATACAAGCTCCCCAAAACAGACTCAATTACCACCATAAGATCCCACACAATGAATTAATAAAATCATTTGAAATGACATATTAGAAACCACGTAAAGATGCCGATGAAACCACATCATAACACTGACAACCAAAATATAGCCACAATATAATACTAACAGAAACTATGATAGAATACCTCAACAAGACATACTGGTAAAACACATACGACCATAAGGTAATCCGGACGTTACCGTTAGGTAACTGGACAATAAGACAACAACACGGGAACACCGCACTAATAGGGTACAATGGCTAGGCTAGGGTATAGGGAACATGGCCTATGACTATCTCCAGTAACCACCATCGAGGATAATAAGAGTACACTTAGGCCTGTGAGTCCAGGTGGAGTCGATACCCAATACCTGCATCACTCTGATCACATGTCAAAGCACATGTACATATAACATTCATCATAGCCGAAGCAACAGTAAGCATGTAATCTAGCATGAGAACCAATCATGTCAACATCATAATAATATCATAATCCATCAAGGAAAAGCAACAACCAAAATGTGAACACGGCGGTCGTTACATGTCATTCAATGATTGTCCCAAATGAAAAACAACCAACCACTGTTTACTTTCAGCTATTCTATAGTAAGTCAACCTTGCCTGACAATCATTTTTTTAATGACGGTTATCTATGAAAAGTTGCCCTTAAAATATTATGATATACCTGTAAAATTATATATAAATCAAATATATATATCATCATAATTCTATATAAATTTTGACAATGTAGTCAAATTTTCTCCTTTCATGTGATACAAACTTTTTAAAATTTTGATTGTATTTTACAACAAAAATGTCTAATACAACCATACGACCATCAAATTTAGGCCCTAGAAAACAAATTTTTGTGAGATGTTGTCATTGCGACTACACTGGTACACATGGATGCAAAATGTGGCAACATATGGAAGGCACAAATAATCTTGTGACTCTTTATTTGCAAACACTTAATACATATTATAGTATCATATGAAAGGAGAGATTTTGGACTTGAACTGTCAAAATTTATATAGGATTATGCTGATATATATATATTTGATTTTTATATAATTTACTTATATTGAGGTATGTCATAGTATTTTATTTAAGGCACCATTGAATAGATAACTGGAACATAAAAATTTATAAGCTTGAAGTTGGTGGGCAAGTTTTTACTTGCGACAGTCGACCTTGCCTGTCAAGCAATTTTTTATGACAATTATCTATTCAATGGTGCCTTAACTAAAATATTATGACATACCTCAATATAAGTAAATTATATAAAAACCAAATTACTATTTTACTCCACTTTTCTATTGATTTTCATGACATATTACCATACAAAGAATTGATCAATAGTATATTTGCATCCTTTCTTGAAATTTTCAAAGCTTTATGACATATGATCTACTAGGCTATAAACCTAGAATGAGGCCACTAGATCTATTTGCACAATCACTTAACAATGCTCTAAGAAGACACCTTTAATTTATTATTTAAGGTTCTTTCATTTGGTGAACTCAACTATTTCTTACTAAGTACAATCCATTTTACTTACTTCAAATAGAGTATCTTTTTCATTAACTTTATTATCTTTTGCATTAACTTTAATATATTCTCCTTTTTTATTTGAATGGATTGCACTAATAAATTGGAAATTGATAGAAACACAAGATGAATTGGCTTGTTAAAACTCTATAGCATGATGTGTATCAACTAGAACGATTGTATAGACAGCAAAAGCAGCCAAAAGACAATATATATGAAGTAGCAGAGGAGCGACAGCAAGGAATGTTCAAAACTTGAGGAAGAAGTTGTCACTCTAAGAAAAGAACTGGAAAAAGAAAAAGAACAAATTGACAAGGGGATTGAGTTTCTTCTCGCGTTCTGCGTTCCATGGTTTTTTAGGGTTTTTAGGGTTTCTGATTGCTTTTTTGTGATAATGGAGGCTATTGCCTTGGGCAGTGCCTCTGGGAACCAGAATTTGGTGGGGGAAGATCATTTCAAAGGATGGAAAGGGGTGTTAATAGGGAAGAAGATTTGTTCCCCTAAAGGCGCGTCAGGGCTTCCAGTCCAAAAGGATTCAGCTGAAGGAATGGCTCTGGATATTCTGGATGATCTAGTTGAAGAGATAGTAGTGGCCATGGATCTTGCATTGGTCGGTAAGTTTTTTTCCTTTAGTCCTAATATTGAGATGGTAAGGAAGTGGGTGGCCACTCAGTGGAGGATCAAACGTAGTGTGTCGGTCATTGCTATGGCAAGAGGATTATTTTTATTCAAGTTTACGAATAGGGAGGATATGCTAGTTGTTCTCGCAGGAGGACCCTGGCTCTATGGCACCCATTCACTTGCATTGTGCTCTTGGAAACCTGGGTTTGATCCTAGTACGGATCTCAACAGGTTCGCCCCTGTTTGGGTAAGATTGCCGGGGTTCCCCTTGGAATTTTGGGATGAAAAGATATTTTCTACTATTGGCAATACCTTTGGGTAGTATGTTACTATGGATAATACCACTCGCACTAAGTCTCGGTGTGTGTATGCTCGATTTTGTGTTAATATGGAGATTCACCAAACCCTTCCCATGTCCATAGAGTTAAACTCTAAATATGGGATTTGGACTCAGGCAATTCTCTATGAGAATGCTACTACCTTCTGTCAGATTTGTAAGAAGAAGGGCCATTTAATGACCCACTGTAAGGTGAAGCAAATGGAAGGTAATCCTGACCTTCATAATGAGGCTGAGGAGATCTCATCTAAAGAAGTTACCCCTGTTCATCAGGGAATGGGGGGTAATGAGGAAAATGTTATCCTAGAAGATTATACTGAGAAGGATATGGATAAAGTTTGTCAAAAACTTGTTCCAAACAAAGATAACTATCAGGAACAACAGAACAATCTAATTGAGGAGGGTGAGATATGCTCCCAATCGGTGGATGCAGTTGTTGAGGGAGACATGGCCTTAGGTGATGACCAGCAGGCCCAACCCCTAGAAATGGTTGGCAATAATGGGGTGGTAACCTCCTGACCATCTTCAATGCAGGATCCACCCCTTTCCACGAAAGAGGGAGACCAGACAGCTACTCCATCTTTGATAGTTGATATAGGACCAAGTGGCAGTGCTAACGACCAGGAGGATTGGATTACCCCTAAGAAAAAGAATCGTAGGGCTAAAAAGTCTGCGGATGTAGGCACTAACTCAAAACAAGGGAGACCGACCCTCAGAGAAACAAGGCAAAGAGAGATTGCTAGGGAGATTGCCAGTGGTAAGCAAAAAACACTAGAGATCCAATCTCTTAAACCTTTTAAATGAGAATTATATCCTGGAATTTGAGGGGCTTCAATAGTCCCACCAAATAGTTTGAAGTAAAAAATTGTGTTATGGACAATAAGTTAGATATTTTGTTACTTCAGAAGGTTAAGATGAATGAAGAGAGCTTTAAGAAGATAGCTGATTATATATGGCCCAAGGCTACTTTCTGCATTAGCCCAGCTACCAGAGCCTCTAGCGAGATTGTCACAATGTGGAACGATGCTAAACTCCAGGGCTTGCTTGTTGTTTCTAGTAAGCATTTTCTAGTTGTTAACTTCTCTTTGCCTTCCTTAAATTGGTCCTTAATCAATATTTATGACCCTAATACTAGAGCTCTGAGGAAAACTCTGTGGACTAATTTGAGTACCACTCTTTCCAATTCCTTGCACTCCCATTGGATGTTGGCTGGTGATTTTAATACTCCCTTATATCCTTCGGAGAAATCTGGGGGGACTCTTGATTATTCTGATAGCATGTTTGACTTTGCAGAATTTATCAATGATTTTGGTTTACTGGATATGGAGCTACAGAATCAGAACTTCACCTGGTCTAATAGAAGAAGAGGAGATCAAATGATCTACGTTAAATTGGACAGATTTCTTATTTCTAGCAATTGGGATAACCATCATAATATGAGTCTGCAGGCTCTTCCTAGAACCATGTCTGACCATTGCCCTATTTTCTTCAATTGGAAGGATCAGTGAAAACGTGGTCCTTCCCCTTCCAATTTGAAGCTATGTGGATTAAACATAGAGATTTTAGAAACCTTGTGGCTCAATGGTGGCAAATTCCCATTCAGGGTACTCCTATGTTCAGGTTGGTCAAAAAGCTCCTTCACATTAAACAAGAAGTTCGTGGGTGGAATAGATATAGTTTTGGCAATATGTTTATTTAGAAGAAAAATATCTCTAGGAGATTAGCAGAACTTCAACAACTAATGGCCCAAGGAGATGCCCCAGAGGATATTATTCAGGAGGAGTGTGATCTAATTTCTGATTGGAAGAATCTTATGAGCAGAGAAGAGGTTTTCTGGAAATAGAAGTCCAGGGTTCAGTGGCTCAAAGAGGGAGATAGGAATACGGCATTTTTCCATCTCTCAGCCATGAAACATAGGAAGGCTAACTCCATATCAAAATTATGGTTGGAAAATGGCAATATTATCACAGAGGATACTGAGATTGGAGACCAAGCTGTGTTATTTTTTCAAAATTTGATGTCTGACCAAGCTAACAATGCTGGGAATGGAAGAGTTATGGACTAGTTCATTGATAAAATCCCCTGCTTGATAACTGAAGAAGACAATTTGGAAATGCTAAAACCTATTTCTGAGGAGGAGGTTCGCGCTGTCTTATTTTCTATGGGCCCTTTCAAATCTCCTGGCCCTGATGGCTTTCCTCCAATATTTTTTCAGGAATATTGGGATATTGTGGGGGCTGACCTCATTGCTGCTGTTAGAGACTTTTTCAGAACTGGTAAACTTCTAAAGCAGATTAATAATACCTTTTTTGTCCTTGTCCCTAAAAAGCTGAAGCCTACTCATCTCTCTGATTTCAAACCCATTAGCTTGTGCAATACCGTCTATAAGCTATGCACTAAAGTGATTGTCCTAAGATTTCAACCTTTTTTGGATAAAATTATTTCCCCTTCTCAGAAAGGCTTTGTCCCTGGTCATCAAATTCTTGATGCTGTGATATCCACTCATGAAACTATTCATTCCATGGACAAGAGTAGAATCCCTGACATGGCCCTTAAATTAGATATCTCTATAGCCTATGATAGAGTTTCATGGAAATTCCTATTTGAAGCCATTAAAAAGTTTGGTTTTAATGATAAAATTTCTCTTCTCATTTGTGAGACTATTTCTACTACTAAATTCTTGGTTCTGGTTAATGGGGTCCCTAGGGGTTTTTTCTCTTCTTCAAGGGGAATTAGACAGGGGGATCCCCTCTCACCTTACTTGTTTATCATGATGGCGGAGGCCCTTGGGAGATTTGTCCACTCTAAGATTTCCTCTAAAGAAATTATGGGCATTAAACCTACTTCCTCCCTTCCTCCTATGTCTGTGCAGTAGTTTGTGGATGATACCATCCTCTTTGGCATCTCTTCTGTGGTCGAAGCTCGTAGTTGGAAGAATATTTTAAATGACTATGCCAAAGCTTCTGGTCAAGGCATAAACTTTCAAAAGAGCAATGTGTATTTTTTTAATACTCCAAATGATCTCCGGTGAAAAATTATTAATATTTTCTGTGCTGAACCTGAATTTCCTGCTATTTATCTTGGCCTCCCCCTTACGGCCAAAGAGGTGTCTCAAGGATTTCAGAAGAAGCTGGTTGGCTGGAAGGGGAAATTACTCAGTAGTGTGGGAAAATTACAGCTTCTATGTGCTTCCTTGCAAGGTATTCCTACTTATTTCCTGTCCCTTTTTAAGATACCTAGTTTTTTTGCTTACAAATTGGAACAAATTCAAAGAAAATTCTTATGGATGGGGGTGGAAGACAAATAGTGAATGTCTTTGGTTTGTTGGGAGAAAGTTTGTCTTCCCAAATCTCATGGTGGTCTTAACATCATATCCATCAGGAATATGAATAAATCCCTCCTTTCCAAAATCAACTGGAATTTGATCCACAACCATAAAGAATGGGGGGACATTATGCAAGCTAAGTATCTTCATGGAACTGATCACTTCAGTTTTCTCCAACAGGAAGGGATCCCCCAGGGATCTATTATCTAGAACAAAATGCTGAAGTCAAGAAGTCTTCTCAAACAGGGGCTTAGATGGAAACTGGGGAATGGAAATTCTATTAATTTCTAGAAAGATATATGGACGAGTGATAAGGCTCTTGTTACTCAAGGGGATTATGGAGTTATAGCCGACATTGCTACTCAATTTTTTGGGGATAAAATCTACCATTATATGTATTATAATAATGGTATTAGAAGCTGAAAAAACTTATTGGATTGTTGTACTCATCGCCCTGATCTCACTCCTAGGATGCGGTCTGTTCAACATTTGATACAGGGGGTCAGAATTCCTCTTTTCCCTAGAGAAGATGAGCAGTATTGGTGGCCGGATAAACAGGGTCATTTTTCTGTCAAGTCTGCTTACCATTTGCTAGTTCCTGAGGTGCATAGAAATGAGATTTGGAGGAAAGTTTGGAACCACAAACTTATTCCTAAAATCAACATGTTTTGGTGGGCTATTGTTCATAACAAAATTCTAACCTAAGATAACTTACAGAGGAGGGGATTTACTCTAGTCAATAGGTGATGTTTGTGCCTAAAAGAGGAGGAAACAGTCTCTCATTTAATTATCCACTATGATTTTTTCAAGGAAGTCTGGAATATGATCTTAAAGAATTTTGGCATTCAGTGGGTTTGTAATTTTGATATTAAGGAAGTCATTACCAGTTGGTGTCCTACCTTCTCTCATCCCTGGCTTGTTGAGCTATGGAGCCAAACTCTGCCCTGTCTTGGTTGGACTTTATGGAAAGAACGCAATAATCAAATATTTAGGGATGCTGCTAGGGACACCTATCAAGTTCTTCATTCCTTTGCTAAGATCCTCATGGAAAGTGTGACTAATTCCCACATTAAAATTGTGGAGAAACCTCTTTCTCACGAAGAGGAGCAAATTGTGGCTAATTAGAAGATCCTAAACCAAATTCCAGCTCATAATAATTCCAAACAATTGTAGAGATTAAATACTAGATGGATTCCCTCGAGGCCAAATTGGCTCAAACTAAACTTTGATGGGGCATCTAAGGTGGATGGCAAGGCTAGTGGTGGTGAGATTATAAGGGATGATAAAGGATGGATGGTTGCTGCTTATGCTAGCGGGATAGGCTGTCAAAGTAACAATTATGCTGAAGCCACTGCTCTTCTATGGGGGTGAAGTTGGCTATTTCTCTTGGTATTAGGCAATTGTATGTTCAGGGGGATTCCAAACTGGTTATTGATGCAGTTAATAATGTGTCGACTTGTAGTTGGAGGCTAAAAGATCTTATAGTTGATATCTAGATCCTTCTGCAAAGGATTCCCAACGTGGATATATCTCATATATATAGAGAGGGTAATGGGGTTGCAGACGCCTTGTCTAACCTTGGCCAACAATTTTCAAATTGGCATTGTTGGCGCCAAGTTAATCAAATCCCTTTAATCATAAGGGACTTAATTCAAAAGGAGGTGACATGTTGATGAGTTAGTATTCTTGGAAAGACAGCTCTCTTCGTTGGCTTTGTTGGAAGATGCTGACGTGTATCTTGAAGTACATGATTTTTTGTACTTCTCTACTTAATGTCACTTCTACCTTATTACTCCCTGCTAGTAAGGCGAGTTGCTTACCTGTTAATTATAGCAAATGCCAAAAAATCATGATCGAGCATGGGAAGAGTAGGTGTCAAGCTCGTAAGGCGGCTCTCATTAATGATAATGCGTGTAGATTTATTACCACTATCATTATCCCCGATCAAGCAGTTAATGTTACCATGCACACTAACTCTGTGAAGTTTTGGGGTTTTTGTGCTTTTGTCTGGAAGGCTAATATGGGTGGTGATAGAATCCGAATGGAACCCATTTCATGTTGTGAGTTTAAAGACAATCCTGTGGTCTAGCACTACTATAAGGAAGGTGGTATCAGCCTTTATTTGGAACATCTTAATGGTTATGATGAAAATATGTCTAAGCAATTTGCTAGGTCTTGGCAAAACCAGTGCGTCACTGTGGGGGGAATCAGGTTTGAGATTTTTGAGAATGTTATTGCTATGGCGTTTGGCATGTCGACTTAGGGGACCAAACTACAGAGGAAAGCTAAAGTGGTGGACCATTCTAACCAGAAGTTATTCCTTGGGGATGGTGAAGAACTCATTCCTTATCAGGGAGGTTTTGAACGTGCTAAGCTGCCTAAGCCATGGGACGGGGTGTGTTTTCTCCTTATGAAGTACTTCACTCTGGAGGGGTGCTTCACCAGGTTCTACAATTATCATTTTCCCCTTCTGAATCACTTTAGGTGCAATGCTCATATTAGTTTTCCATTTTATTTGTTGTCTTCCCTTGAGCATTCGATTCTTAGGGTTAGAGCTAAATTGGCCAAGAAACCTTCCAAGAAACCCATTCCCCTACACCAGGGTCTCATCCTCTGCTTATACAATTTCCACCTAGCCTTGGAGCTATCTAAGCCTATTCAGTCTCATAGTGGGGAAATGTCTACTAACCTAGAGGATACTGTTGTTTCTGAAGAGTCGTGCCCTTCCTCTGTTTCTCCTAAGATGAAAGGGGTTTCATTTTCTACTACTGAGGAGATTCCCCTGGCAACCACTACTAACACCCCAGTTTCTAAAGTTAGTACAAAGAGCAAGAAGAGGAAGATAAGAGAAGTAGAAGAGGATACTGTGGGGGTTGTTGTGAGGACCCCTAAAACTCTTTGCAGTACCCATGTGGGGCAGGGCAGCAAATCTAATTTGTCTGCTAAGGATATTAAGGAGGGCTTTTCCTCAGGGGTTAGGCAGTCGAGGAGGATTGCTAGAAAACCTGCGCCCAAAGCTAAACTTATAGATTATTCTGAGAGTGCGTCTGATGAGTCCACTCAGGGTGATGAGGCTAAGGTTATGGAAGTGCAAGAGATTTCTAAGGATGTGGATGGTAAGAATGGGAACAAATTGTTGGAGGCTACTGATGGGGATGTTGGAGATTCTTGAGGGTAATGCTGACGAAGAAGGAAAGATGTTTGTGGAGGAAGCTACTGATGAAACAGAGACAAATGCTGGTTACAGGAATGACATTGCTGCCCTGAGGGGCCATGTTGAGAAGCTGGAGCAGTCCTTTGCCACTATGCTCAGGTGTACTATTTTACTTAATCTTTCTGTGCTGCAGGATCTTGGGGCTACTGTTGTTGTTGACACATATGAGAACTCTAAAAAGTTGGATGATTTTATTGATTCCATGGCTAAAAGAGGAGAGAATATTTCTCCTTAGTTCTAGTTTCTTTTATGCTGTCGCTCCTCTGCTACTTCATATATATTGTCTTTTGGCCGCTTTTGTTGTCTATGTTGTTTATGTTGGTTAAGCGGATTATGTTGTAACTGTTTCGAGGCCCTTTTGTGCTGATGCCTCTGGGGTTTCTTTTTGTTGTTTTGTAAAGGTTCAGCCCCTTGTTTTAGCCGCCTTATATTATCAAAAACTAGAACGATTGTTCTACATTTTTTTCTCTCTTTAAATCCATAACATGATACCTAGTAATGTATGTAGATCTTAATGTTTTTCTTTAAAGGACACAATATATTTCTCATTTCTAATTTATTGTATCTACATTAAACAAGATGATGTCATAATATATTTATAATTGATTGATTTTGAACAATAATTATAACAATTATATTTTTGGGTGTTAGATCTTTTCTTCTTTCTATAAATCTTTTCTACCTTGTGTTAGCATTTTTCCTTTATAAGAAATATAAAATTATAAGGATGGTAAATTGAAGGTAAATATGGGATCTAATTGTAGAGTCAAAAATTATGTATACTTCATAGTTTTCACTTTATGTGGTACACTCATTTTCGTGTCTATTCCATTAGACATGTTTTAGGGTCCATTTAGCCCATTTCTAAGCCTAAAGTGACCCTTCAACAAAGTGCTATATGCAAACTAAACTAAAATCCTTTATCCTCACATTCTTGAAACTTTTGTCCACATAGACACTAATGTGGGCATGCTAGTGACCTTGTACACTAGCACAACCATGGTAGTGTTTGCCTATGAAAATAAAATCTGAATTGCCATAAGTGTACTCCCTTGGCCTTCGTACATTTTTCAAAGTTATATCTACATTGAATGAGATGGTGTCAAGATGAGTCCTATCCCATAGTCTTGCATTTAATTTAAGTCATAAAAATAGCATTTTAATCATTTGAAATTAGAAAAATGATAAAAATATTGTTTGCATGAACATATTAATTGATTATCAATTAACTATTAGTCATTTTGAAAAGAAAAGAAAACAATTTAGTTGTGTTTGCAAATTAGTTTTAATCATTTGTTGATCACTAATTATTCATTTAATCATTTGGGAAAAACACAAAAAATACCTTTAATAAGATTTAGTTTATTGAATGTAATAACTCACTTTAGCATTACTAATAAATTGTAAACATGTACTTTATTAGCTTTAAAATAGCTCAAAATATAAAAACAAAACAAAACACAATCCCTAGGCCCTTGCATTTTCTTAGGTACGAGCTCCAAATTTAGTAATAAAACCATCAAACTACCAACCACAAATGAGTTGACACAAGAGATATATAAATCAATTTGCTCGATAAGGGAATGGTCACTCACATCCCCTCTCACTCACACTTGGCATATCAAGCTCATGCATATATGGAAATTAGAGAGGATTTGGTTAGAATCAATCTTGAGTGAGCTAAGGGTATATCAATCAATTTTTGAAGTCATTGACAAAGAACAAGTCTAAAAACTTCAAAACATTATCCAAGAAGAGAATTAAATACAATGGGATTTAGAGCTAGTACTCCTCAAGGAGAACTATTTGAGATAGATAACTTCATCTTGTCATTACTTTCCTTGTCAATTCCCAACAAGAACTCAATATAATATGAGTTATCATCCTAAAGAACAAACCTACACACCACCACCACTGCACAACAATTCAACACCCTCTCTGAACATCAAACTCTTCTTCCTGTATCCACCCACCACCTCTTCTTTTATCTTCTCCCTTGGATCTTTCCATGTCTTATGTCCTACATCGACTCCAACAAATTATGCAACAAAAATTAGATGCCCTTCCTATTATTTTTGTAGGGAAATCGCAATTGACTTACACTACAATCGTTGTATTAAATGATATTCTTCACATATGTATTTCCACCCAACTTCAAGGCACCCTACCTTCTTCTCTATGAAAAAAAGGGAGACCTGCAACACATGTAAGAACATTCTATTTCTTATACCTAGAGTATGTATATGACAATCACATCCTATGCAAATTGTTTGAACATGTTCATTCAAAGAACATGCAATTGAGTGGTTTTATTCAACGCCTTGTTGGTACATCTAGACACATTTGACATGATTACAAAAGTCTATCATCCATTTCAAAATATAGATTTTAGAGATCATGTTTTAGAAGCATGATTCTTTCTTAGACTTAAATGTGTGTAGAAAATTATAAATAACTAAAGACCATGTTTCAATAATTTATTGCCAATCAAATGTATAGATTTAAATGTATATCTAGATTGAATGTATTTAATTTTTTAATTTTAAATATTTTTAGTTTTGTTAATATAAATGTTTAGATTGAATGTATTTAATTTTTTAATTTAAATGTTTATAGTTTTGTAACTAATTTAAATGTGTAGATTTTTCATGTTTATTTAATTCTTACATTTTAAATGTTTTTAGTTTTGTTAATTTAAATGTAAAAATTGAATGTATTTTCATTTTATAAATTAAATGTATGTTCATTTTTTTTCAAATGCATATTTGCATACATGCACGTACATATTTTTTTCATAGATCACATGGATGATATGGCATCTCATCATAGTGCTACTCATACACATGATAGTGCTAATACTGGTGATGCACATAGTGCTAGGAGTGACTTATATGTTGGCACTCTCGACAGACTAAATAATGCTTTAACACATTTAGATCAGACGATCCATAGTACACCGAACTTGCCTAATAGAGACAGGTTGGTGGGAATTAGAGCATAGTTTGCCCATATGATTGACATTGTCAAATCCGGTGCCCCTTAGTTGTTGTCCTTGATGACAAATACATAAACTCTTAGGTTTGTGGCATGGTGACTATTGGCATTGGCATTGGTATTCATGATGTTTAGCATTTGATGCATGAACTCATATTCTTGATGATGTTCTTTTATGTTCTTGATGATGATCTTGTTAATGCTCATAATGTTGTTCACTTGAAGAGACATCAAACATGTTGGTGTTGGTTGTGGCATTTACTATTCTCTACAAGCAGTTGATATTTGGCTTGTAATGTTGACAAAGGTTATTGGTTCTAGCATCATGGTAATGGTAATGGTAATGGTATGGCACATGCTATATAGGACAGTTGATATAATACTATGATTACAGTTGACATTCATATTATATAACAGTTGATACATGGTTCATTTCACACATAGTTCATTCTCTCATACAATTAACACATGCTTGGCACATCAGTTAACACAGGCTTGAAATAGGTTCTCATGGTGGTTCTCATGATGCTTCTCATGATCTTCTAAATGCTCATTATGATAGCTATTGTTAATGGTCATCTCTATATAGTTGATTTATCTCCTGTGGTTGTTGATGGTATGCTCATAGTCATACATGTTCTATGATAGCTCTATGATATTTGATATGTATTTGATGCTCAGTATACATTTGATGCTCATCTCAGTTGTTATACATTTGACTATGCACTTGGCCTTTGATGTGCTCATGATATTTTGTGGCATATGGCATATGGTATCATGTTACATAGCTGTGGTATCTTGACACAATTGCATAGATATCTTGATTGCATAATAGTTCTCCTAATGGCTCATATGGTATCATGTTATAATATCATGATGAGAGGACATATTTAGGTTCAATGGTTAGATTATGACACTATCATGATAGTTGATATAAGGTTGGCATAAGTTTTGTTCACATTTGCATTAGAGTTAAACAATGAATTTATTTTGATATCCTCATATGAGCTACACAAGGTCATAAAGGCATTCTCTCTTTCTTCAAGTTTGTTCAATTCTAAAAAGAAACATTTGTTTACTTGTTTCAAATGTCACATGAGATCATTGCATTTCCTAGTGATTAATTCTTTTCACACTCAACAAAGTATGATGTTTTCAGGCTTCATTAGGGATTTTACCTGCTAGACAGGTTGTGGCTCATTGTAACATGTGAAAAGTTCACTTCTTACTTGGTTGTCACCGGCCCTTCATTAGGGTTCACCAAGCATACAGGTTACTTGATCTTATTGGGCAAAAAGGGATGTTTGTGTTTCATATTACAAAGTTTTTATCTTGATAATACTGCTCCGAATGAGGGTTTCATATTTCAGTTGCAATCATGAAATAATGTGGAAAGAATAACATGCATCTTTGAAAGTTTATGAATAATCTAAAGGATGAGACAAAGATGGACAGTTTAGCTTAGCTTGGTAAATGATTTTACTTCATGCTACAGCAATATGGTTTCTTGTGTCAGCCAACAGGTGATTTCATTCTTGATTTTTTTGTTCATTCTTTACAAAGTCTTAAATTACACATCTGGTAAGGGTTTCACATATGTTAAAGGCAGAAATATTAATGGTATGGCAAGGTATCTTATGAGTTTTTAATACTCTTCTATAACTATTAGAAGGACCTCTCGAGGGTTTACATTTCTTTGTGAATAACCAGTTAAGATTTGTTGGCAGTTATGAAACAACAAAGGCATACAAGTTTTCTTTTGTGGGTATATGATTCAATACTGTGGTACTCAGTTATAACTGTGATGAGCAAACCCATGGGGTAATTTTAGGTTAAAACTAGGGTTGCCTGCTTGAATCTTTGAACAGTTGTTTTACCCTTCATTAGGTTTCTTGCATGGTTGTCAAGGACAGTTTTTAAATATGTTTGACAAAGCTTTCTTTAACTCTATACACAGTCTTGAACTACATGCTTTGTAGTTTCTTACCATGGTTGAGGATGCAGTTCAAAGGTTTCATTTATCTCTTAATGGTTTGTTTGACCATATGCCAGTGAGGCAGAAATGATAACAAGCCAGTGAGGCAATGTTGAGAAGACAATGCTAGCAAGTGAGGCAAGTTTATTGAATAAGCTAGTGAGGCACTTTTATTGAGTGGTTTTCTACCCTAGAGGGTTTCCACTCCTAAAAATTTATGTGTTATGGCATCATCTATTTTTTTTATTTGCCATCTACCTTATGATGTTATTTGTCATCTATTTCATATGCTCATAGAATGTGTTTACTTGTCTCTTTAATGTTCTGGTACATGCACTAATAAGCAGTAAGTCAGCATTTATATCTGTTGTTTATACCTGCAATTAAAGTGTGAAAATTTGTCTTATTCTCTGTAACCCTAATTCACCCCCCCTCTCAGTGTTACCAAGTACTCCAACAAAATCATATAATCCATATGGCGATTTGAGTATTGAGGATTTCTATATGTCACTTGCTAATACTATTACTGGGATAGTGAAATGGCCAGCAGTTAATAGGGTCATTTCATTGAATATGGTGCATTCTATGTTTCCACATTATGTTGGATAGGATAGAGTTCAGGGATATCCCGTCACCAGGTGTACAGATGTTTTTATTGCACCATTTATATATCCTAAGTGGTTAGCAGCATGTCATAGATGGTCACACAATGTTGAGTTGCCCTTATATTTTTGCAAATAATTATATGTTGCAATTCATTTACAACTTGATGTTGATTTCACATTTATCCCTACTCATGTGGTGTTAGGAATAGCATACAAAAGATATCAATTAAATGCAGATAAAGATTAAACAAGGGAATGAAAAATACACAGAAATAAAACAGCAAGAGACAATTTTAACGTGGTTCACCCAAACTTGGGCTACATCAACCAACAGAGAGTCTAATATTATTGTCCAATATTATTATCCAATAAATAGAACCGATTACAACCAGCAATCTCATGCAACTCAATACCATTGCAATATGTTATAACACAATATCCATGGAAACCCTAACCCTTAGCCATTTTTATCAAGCCTTATGTTGGTTACAAAAATAAGGTTTTTTATATGTCCATGCCTTTATGAAATAATAGGCAATTTTTGCTTCGGGGGTGCTGCCCCTGAGCCCCTGGCTGGGGTGCTGCCCACAACAACTGCCATTGAAGGCGTTGCCCCCAAACCCCCACTGTGGGCTCCACCCCCGAGCCCCGCAGGAGGGGTTGTGCCACGTGCACTCCCCTATTAAATACTTTGGGAGAAACCGCATTGACAAAAATGGGGAAAATTTAACCTCTTAGTCTAATTAGGCTCCATATAACAACAATCTCCCACTTTGAGATTGATCAAACTCCACACCATATCATCTCTCATTTGGAGACTAATCATAACACCACTGCCCCTGTAGCTCCCACTGGAAATAAGCACCCTGGACCCTGTTGTTTTGATTTTATTATTTTCAATCTTGAAGTCCAACTGAAGCTAAAGAGGAGCTTAGCTTCTCCCTTGTCACTACCTTCATAAACATATATGTTGGATTGTCATCTGTATGTATCTTTTCCTGTCTTAACTATCCATCCTCCAACACCGACCAGATGAAGTGATACCTTAGTTGTATGTGTTTGGTCTTTGAATGCAAGGTAGAATTCTTTGCAAGATGTATGGCACTCTAGCTATCCATAAACAAATAATTGTTATCCTGTTATTTTCCCAATTCTTCCATGAAAGATTGCATCCATATCATCTCCTTGATTTCCTCTATTCTAGCTACATATTCTGCCTCTATGGTGGATAAAGAAACCACCTTTTGCAACCTTGAGATCTAACTCATCATTGTCCCACCTACAGTAAAGACATAACCTGTAGTACTCCACCTAGTATCAATATCCCCTACCAAATATAAGTCCACACAACCTATTAAATTAGTATTAGAGCCCCCAAAACATAAGTGTTTATTAGATGTACCTCTCAAATACCTGAGAATCCATTTTACTACATTCTAATGCTCCAATCCGAGATTACTCATATACATGCTTACAACTCCTACAGCATGTGCAATATTTGGTCTCATGCATACCATAGTATACATTAAACTTCCTGTGGCTGAAGCATATGGTACCTTGGACATTTTTTCTTCCTCCTCTTGTGTCTTTGGACACATCTATTTAGTCAATTTCAAATGACTAGGCAAAGGTGTGCTGACATCTTTTGCATTCTGTCTATGGAATCTCTGCAAGACCTTTTCAACATAATCAGCTTGGGATAGAGTCAATTTTCTATTCCACCTATCTCTACAAATTTTCATACCAAGGATTTATTTTCCTGGCCCCAAATCCTTCATAGCAAATAATTTTGCTAACTATTGTTTTAACTCACTTATGTGATCCATGTTAGAACCCTCTACAAGTATGTCATCAACATATAAACATAAAATAATGTAGATGTCATTATCCAACCTCTTAAAATAAACACAATGGTTAGAATTACACTGGTTGTAGCCTTTCTCAGCCATAAAACTATCAAATTTCAAATACCATTACTGATGTGCTTGTTTCAATCCATATAAACTCTTCTTCAATCTGCACACCAATTTCTCCTTACCTTTAACCTCAAATCCTTGTGGCTATTCCATATATATCTCCTCCTCCAAATCACCATGGAGAAAGGTGATTTTCACATCTAGTTATTCTAAATGCAAATCTTCAGCAGCCACAATACTTAAAATAGTGCAAATAGAAGTCATCTTAACAACCGGAGAAAAAATCTCATCAAAATCAATGCCCTTTTTCTGTACAAATCCTTTACAACTAACCTAGCTTTAAATATGTTCTTACCTCTAGTTTTTTATTTTAGCCTATAAATCCATTTGTTTGGTAAAGCCTTTTTACCTGCATGAAACTTGCATAATTCCCAAGTCTGATTTTTCAGCAAGGAGTCCATTTCTTCTTCCATTGCATGCTTCCACTAAACCTTTGTATCCACTTGCATAGCTTCATCATACCCTTCTAGTTCACCAGCATCTATTAATAAAATAGAATACAAAGAGGGAGAAAACCTATCGGGATGTCTACTTATCTTTGTTGACCATCTAACATTCACTAGAGTTTGTGGTATTTGTTGTTGCTATTGCGGAGCATGAGGAACCATTGAAACATCACTGTCTAGAGTATCATCCAACACCACAGAATCCTTTTCTTTCTTCTCATGCTACTGCAACTGATCTTTGTACAATACCTTCTCATTGAATACAACAGCCCTACTTCTCACAATTTTTAGATTTTCAAAATCCTAAAGCCTATAATCAAATTCATCAATGCCATACCCATTGAAGATAAACTTTTTTGATTTTGCATCCATCTTGGTTCTATTTTCAGAATATACATGTGCAAATGCTTCACATCCGAAGGTTTTGAGAAAAGAATAATTCACCTTCTTACCTATCCATGCTTCCTTTGGAATACCACAGTCCAAAGGAACTGAAGGACCTCTGTTAATTAAATATACAATGCTATTGACAGCCTCTACCCACATGTTTAAAGGCAGCCCAGCATGCAATCTCATGCTCCTTGCACACTACATTATTGTTCTATTCATGCGCTCAACCATTCCATTCTCCTATGGAGTCCCTAAAACTATTTTTTGCCTATGAATTCCATTAGAGGAACAATAATCCTCAAATTATTTGCTGCAATACTCACCACCATTATCAAATCTGAGACATTTTAATCTTTTACCTGTCTCATTCTCAACCAAGCTTCTCCATTTCTTAAATATTTCAAATACTTCAAATTTATGCCTAAGGAAATAAATCCAAACCTTCCTAGTTGCATCATCTATAAATGTAACATAATACTGAGAGCCACCGAGAGAAGATAGTTGAGCTAGTCTCCATACATCTGTATGCATAGGCTCCAACTTTTTATCTTTATTTTGCTTCCCATCCTTGAGAAAACTAACTCTCTTTTGTTTGCCATACACTCAACTTTCATAGAAATCCATATTAATACATTTAAGACCTAGTAAAACTTTCTTAGAATGAAGTACCTTCATACCTTTTTCACTCATATGCCCAAGTCTATTATGCCATAGTGTTGTCTCAGAACCCCCAACAACTATTTCAGTCTCTGCCTGTGAACCCGCAACAACTATGAACCTGAACCTATTTGATTTTTCCCTGCAACAATTAAAGTAGAAGGAACAATATGACCTGTACAAAGATATAAGGTGCCTACTTTCACAATTTTTTCTACTATTAAGGCACTTCTTGTAACCTTCCAATTTTTATCACTAAAAGTAACTATGTAACCTTCATCACCTACCTATCTTGCTAAAATTAAATTCCTACTTAGCCTTGGAATGTGCCTTACCTCTTGTAGTAGCTAATGATTCCCATTCTGCAACTTAATCTTGATTCTTCCCTTTCCAACAATCTGACAGGGTTCGTTATCTCCCAAATAAACTAGCCCAAAATTTCCTTGTACATAATCAAGAAAATAACTTCTATGGGGTGTAGCATGAAATGAGGCCCCTAAATCTAAAACCCATGAATCATTAGCATTATCTAGGAAAAGAATCAAAACATCATCTTCGGATTTATTACTTACCACATTTGCCTCCTTATTGTTTTCTTGTTTGTCTCCTTCTTTATTCTTTCGAGACTAGCAATCTTTTTTCAGATGACCCAATTTCCCATAATACCATCAATCCTTGTTTCCTCTAGATTGGGACCTCTTGTCCTTTAATTTTCCTCGTGACTTCCCATGACCTCCAGAACCTTTTCCTCTCTCCTTTGATCTACCCCTACTTTCTGCATTCAAAACACTACCTGATGTGGATCCACCTAAGCTTTTCCTACGAATTTCTTCACTCAGAATAACACCAACAACATCATCAAATTTTAGCATATTCAAACCAAAAATAGAGTTAATAACTGCCATTACCAAACTATTCCAGCTTTCAGACAAAGAACATAATATCAAGAGAGCTCTAACTTCTTCATCAAAATTTACATTTACAGAAGTTAATTGACTAGTAACTTTGTTAAACTCATTTAAATGATCAGTAACTGATCCACCTTCTACCATTTTCATATTAAATAAATGCTTCATAAGAAATACCTTATTCAAAGTGGAAGGCTTTTCATATAACTTTGCCAATGCCTCCATCAATTCAGTTGTTGTCTTCACTTTTGCAATATTAAATGCCATCGATGGTGCCAAGCACAAATGAATGCTTCCCAGTGCCTTTCTGTCTAAAAGTTCCCAATCCTCATCAGTCATTGCTGCCAGTTTCTTGGCTTTTCCTTGCAACGGCCTCCATAAATCCTTCTGATAAAGATAATCCTCCATCTGTATCTTCCATAACTGATAGTTCTACCCATTGAATTTATCTACCTTCAATTTACCCTTGTCTGTCATTACTCCCACTCAACTGTGAGACCTTCCTACAGAGGATAATCAAACATAACCCACTCTGATACCAGTTGTTAAGAATAGCATGTAGAAGATGTCAATTAAATGCAAATAAAGATTAAACATAGGAATGAAAAATTCACGAAAATAAAATAGTGAGAGACAATTTTAACGTGGTTCACCCAAACTCAAGCTACATCCACCAACAGAGAGTCCAATATTATTATCCAGTAAATAGAACCGATTACAACCAATAATCTCATGCAACTCAATACCGTTGCAATATGCTACAACTCAATATCCATGGAAACCCTAACCCTTAGCTATTTTTATCAAGCCTTATGTCAGTTACAAAAATAGGGTTTTTTATATGTCGACACCTTTATGAAATAATAGGTAATTTTTGCTTCAAGGGTGCTACCCCCGAGCCCCTGGCATAGGGTGTTACCCCCAACAACCCCCACCATGGGCTCCGCCCCAAGCCCCTGTCATGGGGATAAGCCCCCTGGGCCCCGTAGGAGGGGTTCTTCCCCCCTGCACTCGCCCGTTAAATACTTTGGGGGGAAATTGCACTAACAAAAGTGGGGAAATTTTAACCTCTGAAACTGATTAGGCTCCATATAACAACATGCAGGATAGGGTCTTGGGAGGTTTTTAGATAAACCTCAATATCAATGTCCTAATCAGGATCTACCCATTGATAAGAGGGTATTAGTGGGTCCCAACCTTTTGGTACTTCCCAAAAGGTTGAATCTAGGACGATCAGCTAAGCTGATAGTTGCATCATCAAGACAATGCATTTTTGAGAGTTTAGGTTCTATTGCCAGTGAGGTTTGACCACTTGGCATCTAATCATGTTTGTAGATATATCTTGCATCCACGCACCAGCATAGGATCAGTTGATTCAACTTCCACTAGTTAGGATCCTTACATATGTGCTAACATAGTTTCACCACGTGATGTGGCACAGACTTCTAGAGAGGGTGCACTACACAGATTGAGTACATGTCTGGCGCAGGATCTATTATCTATATATGAGTTTGTCAGTTCAAATTACAAGATCCCTCTCGAGTCTATGGTCGTATTTGTCAGGTAGTGTAGTGATCACTGAGCTACACATATGACTAACATAACACCTTCACAACATATTCCAACACAGCCTGATACTGGTACTATGCCACCTTACCCAGCAAGATCATTCCGTGGACTTTTGTTTGAGGATGTTGCGATGACCCTCAATTCACCTAACCTTAGTGGGATTGGGAGGGTCATTTATGGAGCTACACAGGTTGTTGATGATGAAGTATATATTAAATTTAATGTTTAATCTAGTGTAATTTATTTGTTATAAATAATATATTTATATTATAAAATTTAGTTTTGTGCATCATGTGCGTTGACTCTTATTTAATCAATCCTACATCAGGGATCGACTAGAGTGATGCTATGACATGACATTGTGTAGTAGATACCGGATGTGGTTGAGGTTGGATGCGAGGTAAAGTATTTAATTGTATAAAATTTAAACATGTACTTGAGATTCCATATTTTTTAATATATAAAGTTAATTGAATAGAGATAATTTTTATGTTCAGGGATCCACACATGACTCAGATATTCATAGATGGATGAGATTAGATACACAGGATTTAGGACGGGAATCAAGACAGGGTTCAGCTCATAATTCTAGTCCTGGGTTGAATGAGTCCCATTCCGCCCATAGGAGGCACAAGTCATGATGTCACAGTTAGACATGATGTTCTTTGTTATGTTTGCTCGTTCTCATGATGTTGCAGTTAGACTTGATGTTCTTGAGTTTACATGTTTTGTTTTATAGATACATGTTATGAACTTTATTTGTTATTTATCACATGTCATCTATACAGTATATGTAGCAGATCTATATTATTTCTTTATATATGATATCACATATGCACATTTAGATGTTTAGTTATAGATGTATGGATATTTTCCTTCATATACGACTCTTAATGCTTTCTTATTTCAACATTTAAGAGTTAATAAAATATAGTTTTAGGACCTTGTCTACTTTCAAAATGTCATTTAATACTTTCTTTCCAATTTGTTTCTTTACAAATTTTATATAATTTTATGCAACATGCAATTTACATACATTTAACTTAGTTCTTGGTACATGTAATCTTATCTAGTTTTAGATGTTTAGTTATATAGATGTATGGATGTTTTCCTTCATATATGACTCTTAATGCTTTCTAATAGTTAACAAGTAGTTAATAATAATAATTAAATGGTTATAAAAATATATTTTGTTTAAAAATTGATTACCATAAATGATGCTTGATAAGCACAAGAAATCAAATACCATACATTTAAAAAAATTTAACTATAAGAGATGTTAGATAAGGAGAAGGAATAACCTTTACTACTTATCACCACTATTTCAAGAGACCTTATTTCAACATTTAAGACTTAATAATTTATATAGTTTTAGGACCTTGTCTACTTTCAAAATGTCATTTAGTTCTTTATTTACCAATTTGTTTTGTTATAAATTTTATATAATTTTATGCAACCTGTAATTTACATACATTTAACTTAGTTCTTGGTACATCTAATCTTATCTAGTTTTAGATGTTTAGTTATATAGATGTAATGGATGTTTTCCTTCATATACGACTCTTAATGCTTTCTAAAAGTTAACAAGTAGTTAATAATAAAAATCAAATGATTAAAAAAATATATTTGTTTAAAAATTGATTACCATATAAATGATGCTTGATAAGAACAAGAAATCAAATACCATGTACATTTAAAAAAAATTAACTATAAGAGATGTTAGATAAGGAGAAGGAATAACCTTTACTTCTTATCATGTAACTATTTCAAGAGACCTTATTTCAACATTTAAGAGTTAATAAAATCTAGTTTTAGGACCTTGTCTACTTTCAAAATGTCATTTAATACTTTCTTTCCAATTTGTTTCTTTATAAAATTTATATATAACTTTTATGAACAAACTAATCACTACTATTAACTCAAAAATAAAAACTACTATTACCAAAGACTTCAATAAAAAAGAATTCAATAGATTTAGTAGTCAAAATCTAATTTTTTTATATAATAATAAACTTTAAAACTATTAAGTTAAAAACACTTTAAAAAAATATAGTGTGGTTTGAAGGGGGTGTCACATATATATGTTGTAACTAGGCACTCTTGATTAAAATATTATATTCAAATTTGGTTATGAGGTTAATATTTAAAATCATAAAATTAGACACAATTTTTAAAATAAATAGAAATTAAAAAAAAATTATTTTTCTATATTCAACATTAAACATATAAATAAAAATCTAAGGGTGAGATTTGAATAATTGAGATAGAGAAATGAGCATTAAACATAAACAATATTATGATGACCAAGAAACAATAGGATACCTTTAAGCTCAATATGTGTGATACTACAACCAAGTAGAAGAGATTTAAACTCAAAATGTGTGACACTTACAAACATGTTAATTTGTTTATAGGTTTTAAAATATAGTCTTCAAACCCATATTGACATAGAAATGATTAAGAGAAGATTTGGCCAACTTAGGAAAAAAATTTACTGCAACCAATATAGTAAATAATGAAACTAAATTGTATAGCATAGTCTCTCAAAGTACATGGTTCAAATTCAATTACATGCACTAATTAATACAACTATTACATACAATGATCAAAGAGCTTCAATGAACTTGTACATGTGTAGGAACCTCTAGAAATTGTAACATTTTATTGTGAACATATTTAATACAAATTCATGCATACATGTAATTTACATACATTTAACTTAGTTCTTGGTACATAAAATCTGGATCCTCTCTATCCTTTGTTATCTCTAAAATCTTTTCATGGTCTTCAATATTCAACTTCCATTTTTATTGGCTAAATCCTATTTTTTGCAAAGTTTCCAAATTTAACCATGTTGCTATAACTAAGTGACTGTAATGTAGAACCTTTTGTCCTAGTAAATAATCAACAAATAGAATACAAGTTTTATCTATCTTCATTTGTTGATAATAAGTACCTTCAACACTACAGATCCAATGGGATACTCTAGTTTATCACCATCTATCACAGATTCTGTCAACTTGCATTTTGGTTGTGTCCATTTGAGTAGATAGTAATCTACACCTTTGGTATTATCAGGATCTGCAATCACAACAAATACACAGATTCAAAATTCAATTCAAATACAAGTAGTTACTTAGACAATTTAGACAAAATTTCACTATTTAAATAATCAATATACATGTAAATTCACTATTTAAATAATCAATATACATGTAAATAGTTTATTTACCTGCGACAACTAGATCGGATACACATTCAAAATCAACTGAATATAAAGGATCATGGAGATCTATATTATCATCTTCATAAGGAGACATTGAAACTAATTGTTTCATCTCCCATTCTGAAACAGGTCCATCAATAATATGTTGACATTGTAGAACATTTGCATTGTTCTTAATGCAATCAACATAAAAACATGATTTTTCTTTAATTTGGATTGCAAGTGGTTTGCTATGTCCAGTCGTCATCACTTGATGAAGCCTTCTAATACTGACAATCTTTTGACAATTATAGGGATTTGATCGATCAATATCTACAATCATGGAAATTTAAATTTGTATGAACAAAAAATGTACATGTACTAAACATAAATAAATGTAGATCTGCAAGAATTACAAGAAATACCTTTGACTTCCCAAAAATAGTGTTTGGTACTTATTGAGCCACTTTTTCCTTCATGAGCCCCAAAATGAGTCTTACACCATTAAACAATTTCTTTTGCACTACGTATGGTGTTACCAGCAAGCTCATGTTGGGAAAGTGTACGTTTCACACATGCACCAGCTCCGTCATGCTCGTCTTTTCCATATCCACTTTCAAAAAAATTCTACATAAATTTTATGGAACGTCTTGCATGTTGTTGACTCAACCAATTAAATTCTTTAGAGGATTTGAATTATCCTATAAAGTAAACAAATGAACATTAAAATTTGTTTGAAAGTTGGAAATAATTAAAAAAAATTGAAAGATTTAATAAATTCAACACTTACCAGCACATCCATCTGACCAAATCCAGTTACTTGAAGCATGTATGCCATGTTGTCTCAGATCATCAAAAAATATTCCAAAACAATGGGCTACATAGCTTTTGTCATGACCAGTATCATCACTGATATAAAAATAAACCTCTTTGATAATATTTCGTTCATGTGGACTACTTTGTACACCATCCAGTTGCAACTCAGCATGTCTATAATAAACATGTACGAAGATTGCAACTTGCTCTAAATGATAATACTGACTCTAAATCTCTATTTGAGGACTAAATGTATACTTCTCAGCAAAATCCACAATCGAAAGAATACAACCTTGTGGAAAACAATTCTTTGACTCACGAAACTAATTTGTCTTCCATCTTGCACCATGACAATGTTGGATGTGTGGATATATGAGACTATAAAATTTGTTCAAAAACTCATTGCAAGGCAATTCACTTTCTTTCATAATAATTGTTTTTATTCCACTCCTGATCTGGTTGTGTATTTCTCATATTCAAATCTCTTCCACATAATTTCAATTGATTAAACAATATTTTCAATCAAAAGAAGGTTCTTCAAATCTCCACAATTTTCATAATTATTTTTGATACATTGCACACTGAATTCATCAAAACCTTCCATTTTTTCACATAAGAGGGACTTCATAAATTGCATTATACTTGCATGGATGACAACATTTGGATGAGTCATTGCCATAAATTTTTTATATGATTGAAGGTGTAGATGAAATTCAACATGATTCTGACAACAACAAGTTTCACATGCTTTATTTATGCGTACAAAATAGGGACGCAACTTTTCAAACACCCTTTGAGATATCTTTACTTGTGGAGATTCTTGTTTAAATGCTTCAAAACATTCACTTTGTGTTGTATCTATAAAATGTTTTGGATGAGGATACTTTTTGCCATCTTCACCTATTACTTGTATAATATCCCTTCTATTAGAGGAAACACGAGAGTGGTTGATTCAATATTCAATGACTTGTTTCTTCACATCTTCTGGGATTCTATCTTTTCTGGGAACCCTGAAAATATTTACCTAATTTTTTTCTATGTTTTCATCAATCTTATTTCTCTTTGAAATATATATGTGAACAGTTCTCCTCGATACATGCAGTAACTTTCCAATTGCTTTGACCTATCTCATCAGTGATAGTTTTTTACTTGAAATCATGGTCATCAATGCCCTTACTACATTTAAATCACTTGTTCTACTTGTACTTTGAATAGAGTTCAAAGCTTCTTGCAAGTTTTCAACTATTATTTTTTTTGCTAGATTTGTTTTTTTCTCCCTATTATCAACCCCTAGCAACTCAAAACAGGGGTCATTTCTTTTCACCTAAATAACTTAGCACATAATTGTGTTCTTCCAATTAGAGATTTGTCTTCAAAAAGTTCATCCCAAATTCTTTTGGAATGAAGTTTTATTGTACTATCAGGTAACATTTCTTGGGGTGAAATCTTACTGAAAAGCATACATCTTCATCTAAATCTGCTAGATTTTCCATATCCTTAAAATATGTTTTGTTCTTAATTTCCTCCTCAGTCACAATGTTTTTTGCACCTTGTTCAATTTCTTCTTCAATTTGATCAAACCCAAGATGTTCTTCCTCTTGTTCATTAGTAATTTGATCTTGTGCTTCTTGACTATGTTCAACCAATCCTTCTAAGGTTGGATTTCTCTCAATTCTTCTTATATTTTTATCTCCATCAAACCTTCTTCGATCAAAAATCCTTAACCTATTCCTTTTGTTCCCCATCACAAATTACCTTTTAATTCCAACCTACACAAATATGTATATGTGAGGTTAAGGTCAACTAAAAAAAACCTTAAAAAATAAAAAAATAAAAAATCCACACCATTTTTTATTTCCAAGATCATCTTACGATGCAAGGAAAGAGCATACGTGGATATGGACTGGGGAAGTTCACATAAACCACATCGTTTCTGATTTCCAAGATCATCTTACGACGCGAGGAAAGAGCATACGCGGATATGGATAGGAAAGGTCACGTAAATGACACTATTTCTGATTTCCAAGATCGTTCTACGATGCGAGGAAAGAGGATACGCGGATATGGACTAGGGAAGTTTACATAAACCACACCATTTCTGATTTCCAAGATCATCTTATGATGCAAGGAAAGAGCATATGTGGATATGCATAAGAAAGTTCACATAAATCATATTGTTTTTTATTTCCAAGATCATCTTACGACACGAGGAAAGAACATACATGGATATGGATGGGGAAGTTCACATAAACAAACATGGATTATATAGATCTAAGATTGTTAATATTATAAATTTAAGTTTATTTTTTGTTAATTTGTATTGCATTTTTTATTATTAATCTAGGAGCTTTTTTGTATAGTATTTATCAATTTTTAGAAACCCTAATTAAAAAAAAATTGATGAAACCCTACTTTAAATCAATTAAACCCTAATAAAAAAAATTAGTTAAACCCTAAAATAGTATATTAAAAAAATTAAACCCAAATAGAAATTCAATTAAACCCTAAAATATATTTTTTAAAAATTAAACCCTACTTAAATAAAAAAATTAAACCCTACTTAAATTAAAAAAATTAAACCTTAAATAAAAGATTAAACCCTAATAAAATTAAATCAATTATAAAATAATAAACTTTATTATTGTTTATTAAAAAAAATTTACCCTTGCTTGTAAATTTTTTGTCTTGTATTTGCCTTGTAAATTCTCTCTGCCTGATTTTGTGTCCTGATGTTGTTATTAGGTTGTACCGTACGGAATGTACATTAAAAAATAATTATTTAAAAAACTTAATTATAAAAATTAGTTCCAAGCGAAACTTTATCGATCGATAAGGTTCCATCCCCATTGAACTCGCCCCTCACAATTCCAGGCGTAACCTTACCAGGCAGAACTATCTATGCAGCATCCTATGTGGCACTCCACCACCCCCTTCCCCACAATTTTCAAAAAAAATTATCTTCTGCTATTAATTTCTACCATTAAAATATACTATTTTAAAAATTGATGAATAACCTTTTGTAGTACTCGGAATGTAGATTGTAGATATATGTTTTTTTTCATATTTCGATTTTTATTATTATTATTTTTATTTATTGTAAGTAGGTTTTTCCCATCGAACATGAAGCTGATTAGAAAAGAGATATCAATAGGCAAAACATATTCAAAAAATTTGAAAATTATATGGTTCACTAGAGAATGAAATCCTCTCCAAGAAGGTTTTTTTTTTTTTAAATTAATGTAAACAAGTTGACATCCCATGGAAACTACTATATTCTGATTAAAATTGACTTTAAAAATATTTTAAAAAAGATATTTATCAAAACTTAAATTTTTTTCCATGCACTAGATATTTGAGTTGACTAATTAGAAAAAAAAAATTAAGAAAAAAATTAATTTTGCTACATTTTTCTTTAGTCCCATCAATGTCACTTTTTCAAAAAATATGAGCATTTAAAATTCATCACTTAAATTTATAAAAAAAAATATCCAACTATTTTTAAAAAAATTTAAAAATTATAAGCATAAACTACATTAAAAATTCTACATTTCATTAGTTTATGTCATTTTAAAATTCATAACATACATATGACTTTTTTGACGTTTAAGTTAGAAAAATATATTTGTGTTGGTCGTTCTCTTATAAAAGTGTGACACAGTTCTGAACTTTCACCCTAAGATATCTATGTTAGTTTGTATTTTAGTTTAATTTTTATTTAAATTGTGTTAATAAAATCAAATTTAAAAAATAATTATATCATCGACATATTAAAATAATAATCATAAAATTAACAAAAATATAGCCCACAAATGGAAGTTAATAATATATATAATATAAATATTTGACAACTCTCAATAAAACAATCAAAATAAAATTAATTTTTGAAATGGCCTCTCCCGCTCCTCTTCTCACCCATGCACCTGGTTCTCAGGGTTTGTTTGTTGTTGAGTTAACTGCTAGGATTTCCTCTGTTGCTTGTGTGGCGGCGGCTGTTGGAGCATTGTTCGCGACAGAGGGCTTTGTTGCTGGAGAAATGCCTCTGGGTGTGGCTTCTGCGGTTGGGCATTTACAAGTTTTTCTTAAAACTACTACCGTTGGTGCATCGTTCGCATCTATGGCTGCTACTGGTGCTGGTGGGTCATCTGCGGGAGTGGCTTCCTTGGATAAGGGTAAATCTTTCTTAGTTGCTGCTCAAGGGAAGCATCAAGGATTGCCTTTGCCCTATGCTACTTCTCCTACTATTTCTTTTGGGTCTGACATTTTGGAGAATAATGAATTTTTCTCCTCTCATGTCTTGATATGCAGATTCATCCATTTTTTACCACACCTCCATGCCCTAAATAAATGAATCTTAGAATTTTGGGGACCAATTACTAATGGTAATAATGAAATCTACCCATATGCTAGAGGTTTCTTCATTGTCACATTCGATGATATTGAGGATCGTAATGTTGTGTTTGAGGGTTCTATTTGGCTGTGGGATCAGCATCCCCTGATGCTTCATCCCTGGTTTCCACTTTTCAATCCTGCAACTAATTCTTTGAATCTTTTACCCATCTGGGTTAGGTTTCCTAACCTCCCTCTATAGTTTTGGAGTAAGTCTTGCTATTGTATGATTGGGAATGCTTTGGGGCGGTTTATTATGGTTGATCCTGCTACCTTACAGTTTACGCATACAACTTTTTCTCAGATTCTTGTGGATCTAGATTTAACTAAGGCACTCCCTGCTGAGATTATCTTCAATGTTGCTGACCATTCTTGGTGCCAAAGTTTGGACTACGAGGGTATCCCCTTTCACTATCATTGTTGCTTTAGCACTGGTCATTGGGCTAAGCAGTGTTTGCACTCCAAACCCAAATCTCGGTTGGCTTCTTAGTGGCATGATGTTCAACCTGATGGAAACAAGGCAGATAACTGAGAGGGGGGTGAATCAGTTATCTCTAAATTTCTTTAACTTTCTTTTTTTTTGTTAACTTAAAATTTAGTGCAGCATCAGATTATATAAGCATATGTGATCATAAGAATAGAAATAAAATCAACACACATAACACAAGGATTTTTACGTGGAAAACCTTGTTAAGGGAAAAACCACAGGGTGACTAACCCAAGATTGTATTCTCTGTTAAAAGAATAAAGGAGTACAAAATGGCACTTGCCAATTAGGGCTCACTGCCCGAGCACACTGCTCACAAGAGGCACACTACCTACAAGAGACTCACTATCTCTAGAAGTTACAAAAGGTAATCAAATGTTTGAACTAATGAGAGGCATCTACAAATGCTAGAGTTCAGTTTTGGTTAGGCTCAATACACTGATCTGATGCACTTCATTCTTCCTCTATTTTAGTGTTGTTGCTTTGTCACATACCGGACTTGAATTGCTACTTTCACACTTATTCCTAGTTTTCTTCGCACTTTATTTCATCCCTGCTCCACCACACACACTTACATATTGGAATCCATCTGGTATAAATATCTGCATAAAGGATTTCTATCAACTTGCTAGTCGGCATCAAGAACACTACAAGTAATTTCTCTGTCAGCTGAATCCAAGCTTGATTTGTGATGTGTATCAAAACATAGATAGAGAAGTCATTAATCATGTCAGCCAACAATGTATGATCCCACAAATAATTTTATCAACATCATTTACTCATCTGGATTGAAGTTTGATACTCTGCCAGTCAGTTCTTTCTCTATCTGCTCTGCCTGACTGGAACCCAATACTCAGATGCTCATATATTTTCCATGCTTTACTACCAGAGGCTAAATCTTTGGAATACAGTAGTCATGATACCCTTCTTGACTTTCCCAAGTCCGCAACTTATTGAGTTAAACCATCTAAGAGATCCGGACCTGATTGTCAGACCTTGTTGCATACTCTGTTCTTGTTCACTAGACCAAAACAATCTTCAATCTGACTTCCGGTATAGGCATGCTATATACTGCGGATGTGTGGGATAGACTTTGTTTCCATCAATGACAACACTCATGAAGCCACACAGTGTCTCTTGCCAACAATCGCCCCCTTTGGCATTGATGGCAACACTTAGTGAAAAATGGCTAAGTGTCGCAGTAACTCCCCCTTGGCTGATGCTCTATCTTTTGTACTATTATACCGAAACTCCCCCTTAGCTGGATTCCACATTTTTCACTGATCTTCACTCCCCCTTTGACATCAATGGCAAAGGGCAGGATCCGCATACCAAAATTTGCAAAAATTATTCTATACATGGCCGCATAAGTAAATATGAACCATATGTTATACTTACATATACTTAAGTATATCCGCAAAGGTGGCCTTCAACTGTACAAACTCTGTGGCCTAGCTCGGCTTCATCCTATCCATAATGGAGATGTGACCACTCAACAAAAATGCATATGCTTCTACCCTTTTTAAATCTATCGGATCACTGGTCCGGGTTGTGGTTTGGGCATCTGTCAAGGTCTTATGCATTGCCTCTAACGTAGGGATTATTATCCCTCTGAGTTCACTCATCCTATTTATTATATCCTTCTTTTCTTTGTTCAGCCTTTTTATTTCATTTATGATGGCAATGGCCTAGCATTCTTGATTCATTAAGGATGTAGTGAGGGGATCAAAATTTTGAGATAAACTTGACAGTTTACCTTCTTGTTCTTTCACCTTCTTTTCAATATCCTCTGTCACTTTGGGCCAAGATAGGCAAAATTTGTACAAGTCCCCACCATCTTTAAGAGAATTTTCAAGGCTCTTTATCCCAATGTCTAAGGTCCTCCTGTCGTTAGTAATCAGTCCTTGCACCTCAGAGAATCTTTTTCCCAAAAACTCCTTCCAAACCTTTGCTTCTGCCGATTTCTCTAAAGATTCAAAATGAGTGCCAACAGAATTGACCAAAGATTTTAAGTTACCAGATGGAGAGGTCGAAGGATCCTTTTGGAAGGATGGCATGATCTTCTCTAGTATCTCGGATGCAATATCCAACAGTTCACAATCCTCCATGTGAGATTTCAAGAGTTTTTCTTTAGCCTTAGCTTGAGCAAAAGATGCTATTTTCATTGTTTGAACCGGAGAGAGAGAGTCAAAATTTAGTGGCCCTTGAAATAGCTTAGGTTCATCTATCTCCATCATTTCCTTATTTAAGAAGTTCTTCACTGCCTCTGCAGTGTCTCTTACCAGTGACTGAGTCTTCTTTTCTTTTGGAATCTCAGAACTGTCATCATAGGTCTTCTCTGCTTGTTCTTCTTCTTTTCCCTTAACCTCCTCTTCTTGACTCACTTTCTCCTCTTTTCTTCCTTCTCCTTCAGCTCCTGAGTCTGGAATGTCTACAGTGGGATCCAGAGGAGAGATATCACCTGAGATTACTATTTCATGAACTTCCTCTTCCGGAACAGAGGAATCCAAGTCCTTAGACTTCTCTTCATCTAGCTCTTTTAATCCTTCTACATCTTTTTCAGAGGATTCTTCATTAGTTACATTTAATCCTTCAACATCCATGGTGGAAGGTTCTTCATCTGTTTCCTCTATAATAGGAATATTGAATCTTTTGAAATCATTCTAGAGGATGTCTTTTGTTTCTTTTGCTATTTGGTCAGTTTCTCCAAGCATAAGTTTATTCATCCTTGCTTTACTCTAGAATTCATCCTTACAGTCCTTAAAGATCATGTTCATTTGTTTTGGGGTGATAGAAGGATAAAGCTGAATTGCTATCTGTTCCCAGATCTCTAAGTCTTTTGCCTTGGCATTCTCTTTTCTCAGTTCAAGTACTTCTTCTAGGCTCTTAGGAATTAAGGATACAATTTCAATGAAAGCTTTATTGTAAATATTCAAATACCTGACAGTAGCTTCTTCTAAATTCCTCTTGTCGGTGTCATTGTATTCATCATAGAACTCTATTACTGGCTGCAGGTTCCCATCCACAGTAACTGCCTTGATGATGTCATCAATGGAAAAAGTGGGCTTTTCAACAAATTCTTCTGCATTTTCTTCCTTATTTTTACTAGAAGAGAACTTCCCGAATGTTCTCTTCTTCTTAATTTCTCAGATTTCTTCATCTAATTTTGTTGCTTCATCATCTTTATGGCTTGTATATTTCCTTGAGGTTTTGGTCTTCATCCTCTTTTCTCCTTTTCCAGATATCTTGATTTCTGGTTTGGTAGACTTTGAGCTCTTGGAAGTGACAAGAGCAGAACTCTTGGAGGATCTAGTCCTAGAAGAGGTTTGTGCGGGGGCACTTTCTTCCTTTGCTTCTTCTTTTTCTTTTTCTGCCTTCTCCATTCTCTCTCTGTTAGCATCAAGGGCCTCCTTTGATATGCCAAATCTTTTGGCAAATTCCTCTACTTCCCTTCTTACTTTCCTTTTTATCTTCGGTTGCCTTAACTCAAAATGTATTTTTACACTTAGTTCTTGAAAGGTTCCAAACCTTTCTGCCTTAGGGTCCTTAGGCTAGCTCAACATATGTTGAATATGAAGCTCCAGGATTTTCTCATCGACCTCGTATCCCAATAGGCATTATCCACACTATTATGGGCTCAACTGCGTCCATTAGGCATTGATCAGTGTCAACCATGAAGCACATTGTATCCTTGTATTTCTCAACTATGGATTGAGGTATCCTCTCTCTGGCTTGCATCATGCTTTGGAAGTTCTTAAAGTAACCCCAGAGAGCTATGTTCTGAGCTTTAGCATCACCAAGTCCATACATATAATCTCTAATTTGGATTGCAACTGGCTTATCATTTTGCCATACCCAACCATGTGATCCGGGTAGCTCATTCATGTAATAAAAGAACAGACACACTATTAGACATCCATATTTAAAGGAATTCTTCTTGTCCTTTTTGATCTTCTGCAAGTTTTCTAATAGTTGATTTAGGAGAAGATCACATAGGTCATAATCTGCATTTTCCCTCAACATCTGATATGCCGCATATATTGCAGTCCCAGACATAGAATTCTCCCTGCTAGAATGATAGATCTTATACCCAATAATCATTGAGGCAAATTTGACATCTAGATCTGTGATGTCATCTATGGTCATTGCTCTCTTGTCAAACTTAGATCCGGTGGCTTCAGTTACTGTCTAGTTCTTGACAGATTTGAGTGCAGGTAACCCACAGGATGAGTGCAGTCCAGTTACTGCCCTGATGGCATTTTTTGTTATCTTGAAGGGCCTCATTAACCACATGAAATTATCATGCATCCTGCTTAGGACATACCAGACCCAATCATCTTCTGCAAATTCCTTAATGTTGGCATGGATATAGACCCTAATTTCTTCTACATGCAATACCCCATGCAGAATGCTAGAAAATGCGCCTAAAGGATCAACTTCTAGAGATTTATAGAGATGTTTCTTGAATTTAGGACACGGCCTATTAGTGATCTTTACAACCATTGGAGTAGCCATCTTGCAAAAGATTCAGAGAGAGATTTTCAGAATGGAAGAACCTTTTTACGCCTTAGGGTTTGAAATAGGAGCTAGAATAAATCGCTAGTTGAACTCGATTTCCTAGTTGATCTTTGAGTGGATTGTAGAAACTTCGTTGTAGAGCTTTTCTTATCTTCTTCATGATTGCAAGTGTGCAAATGATGAGTGAAAGAACCCTTTTATTCTTGCTCAAACCCTAATTTTCTTTTGCAATAAATGCACAACTTAAGTTATCTGGTTACACTATTTTTAGAGAGATCTTCTCAAATCATTGTGTTAATCTTAGAATCATTGTCAGTGAGGACTGACAATGTATCTTCTTTTCTTCAATCATGCCATGGGTCTGCAGATCAAAGTATTTTAATTCTGAATCATATTGGATCTGTTTGTGAAAATTGGTGCAGGAGCACCCCTTCAAAATAAAGAATAAGTCTAATTATAGTATGTTTTACATTATGATGTAATAAGGTCCATGTGACCAATTCTTATGTTTTAAGTCAATCTAGGTTTATGTGCAAGTCAGTTAAAAGTTTGTTATGCTAGCTGTCCTCTCCCAGCCGCTTGGAAGTCTCCCAGCTGCTAGGAATCGACTCTGTACTACTCGTGAGGAGTAGATATATATGACCTAGCTCAATTTGTTTTATATATATAGTTGCATAGGAGAAACAGAGAAATTGTGTGTGGAGATTTGACAGAGCAATGTTGTGTAGTGGGACTGTGAAGTCTGATATTTGTATGCATTCCTGAAATTGAAATAAAGAAGATCCCATTGGTGTTATTTGTCTGGGTTCAATTTATCTCTGTGACCATTTTTCTTGTTTTGCAGTTGAGATGGAACCATTCATCCATTCCACCGGTTAATTCTCTAAATTGGTGGAATAGCCATGTACAGTAGTTTAGTTTTTCCTTTCTATTTTTCTGTTTTTGCATTTCATGTTTTTGGGATCGAATTATTGCATGCAGTGATCTATCCTAGCATCCTCATGTGCTAGGGTTTGAAGGATAAAATCTAAGCTAAGATTGCCCAAGAAACAGATCGGCTCGACCTCAGCGTTTTCTGTGCGAAATTTGTGAAGTTTTGCGGGTTTTGGTTGAAATGTACATTTGATGTATATACAGTGTTTGTATGCAACATACAGTCTGTGTGTATATCACATTTGTATCTATGCATATATCGCTAAACAGATCAGGTGTTAAAACATGTTAAAAATGCATCTTTCGAAGGTACAAAGGTGAAACAGTTCGGATATACAATCTCTGTGTATATCGCTATTGTACATTGAGGATATACAAAGTTTGTGTATATCATTGAAGGGCATCGGATACAATCTGTGTGTATCCTGTAGTTGCATGGTCGAGGCAATTCCTACGTATCTGTCAAATACACTTTGTGGTTTGTATATAGCAAATGTATATTTCAAATATACATTCGGGTAACACAAGGGAAGGTCAACGGTCAGCGGATTGCGGAAGGGATATTCGATGAATGCATATTTAGTGTTGTACATTTTGATTGTATGTCTGAACATACATTCTGCAGATACAAGCGTTTGATACAAAGAAGTCAATGCCGGTCAAAGGAAAGAGTGTATGTTTTATCTGCATCAAGCGCTTGTATATTGGAAATATACATCGCACTTGTACATTGGGTTGAGATACATAAGGTTATCGGCCATGGCGATAAGGGGAACCAGCGATCACAGGTTAAGATTTGTAGGTATCGGTGTGACAATAGTCATCGGAGCAACGCAGTTTGGAGAACCCAATAGACGATGTCTTACCGATAGGCAACATAAACGAATACTCATCGGTGTGAAAAGGGGTATTGGGGTGAGATGTATTGGAGGTGCCAATAGTCATTGTCAGGCCGATAGGGTATGTCGATGAGACAATTTATTAGCTCTTGCCAATGAAATAAGGAATATCAAATTCCACCATTCCATTGAACATTTCTGGTTGTGGCTCTGCGTCATATATATCTACTCCTCATGAGTAGTACAGAGTCGATTCCCAGTGGCTGGGAGAGGACAGCTAGCATAACAAACTTCTAACTGACTTGCACATAAACCTAGATTGACTTAAAACATAAGAATTGGTCACATGGACCTTATTACATCATAATGTAAAACATACTATAATTAGACTTATTCTTTATTTCGAATATAACTCATCATAATATAACTCATCTCTTATGTATCAAAAAAATTATTTAATTAATTTTAGAAAATTGAAGGGATTAATTAAATAATTGTAAACTATTTAATTAATGCTAAGAAATGGAATATTAACTTAATTAAATAATTAATAATTATTTAATTAATGTGGTAGAATAATGAGGATGGATGAATTTAATTAAATAATTAAAATTATTTAATTAAATAATTAAAATTATTTAATTAATGTGAAAGTATAGAAGATGGTTAATTTTGCTAGGAAGAAAGATGAATTTTAGGTGTCTACAGACCTAACCCTAACCCTAACACTAACTTCAGTGTTAGAATTAGGGTTAAGGTTAGAATTAGTGGTATATTAGATATGAAAATGGAAACCTAATGGGATTGGCAAGGGTGGCTAGGGTGGGTAAAGGACTTCAGTGTTAGAATTAGGGTTAGGGTTAGAATTAGTGGTATATTAGATATGAAAATGGAAACCTAATGGGATTAGCAAGGGTGGCTAGGGTGGGTAAAGGATAGGTCTCAACATAGCACAAAACTCTAAAAGAAAAGATATAATAATGGAATAATGATAAGAATACAATCCCTCAAAAGAACTAAAAATAATAATGCCATCAAAAATCACATATCTAAGACCCTAAAAGTGATATATCATACAAAATGTGTACCAAGTCAGCTCATTGTGGGAAAGAAATGGGTAAGAGTCAATAAGATTATAAGTTTTAAATTTTGAAATCCAGGGGTCAATTACATGTGATGCAATCTTTTTAAATATTGATGTGGGATAATGGAACACTAATATTGAAGTGAGGTATGAATTTTATTACATGGGTTAGAGTTAGAGTTAAGGATAGAATTAAGCCCAGCGATAGAATGAGGGTTAGGGTGTCATGCCCACATTTCCCATGCGGTCACGACACGCATCACATGTGTCATCTCCACATTTGACATGTGATCATGACACGATATATCAAAAATTTTACCACGCTTCCATAGAAACTCCCTCGCACGCGTAAGATTGCTCGGTGGCGTTACGCATAAGACATAAACATGACAGTTGAAGGCAGGGTAATGCATTCACTTGCGCATTCCTTTTCGCGATGAAGGCCAACTAGGGGGTCAATGTGATGTGTCGAACGTCACTAATAGGGTTAGGATCAAAGATCTAAACCCTAGGTTTACCTAAGTGGATGATGGGATTTTGACCCAAGTCAAAACTAGAAGCTTAATTCTAAAACACAAGAGTATATTAAATGTCAAATCACAGAGTCATCAAGCTAGCAAAGTAAGGATCTAACACTATGCAAAGCTAAAACCACTAACTTAGCTAAACCCTAAATCCTAGAAAAATCTGGTAACATAACGCCTCACGGGTGTGACTAGGGTTTATTATAATAAAACTAATTTTGATCAAAAGTTTACTGGGTTGGTTTTAAATTAGCTACATTACACTAGTTAAATTGGTAGAAAAGTTAATTAGATTAATTAAAAACCCTAAAACTCATTAATGAAAACTCTACAAAGATGCCCAAAACATTTTTCAATAAAGCTCAATCAATTTGTTCTCCTTCACGTTCTCTATCAATCAGAGCTATCACTGCATCCTTTACATTATTCCTAATTTCTTGGTAGACCACATCACGGAAGCATGTTATACTAACTTCATTTAGATAGTTTACTGCATTTCCAAGTTGGATTAAAACGTCTTTATTAAACTAATAAAATCGCTCTAGATTAATTAAATTAATTACTAAACTAATAACAACTAAATTGCCACTAACCTTGTTTGATAAAGGTTTGCAAGCCATTGATTAATCACGTTGTTTTAAATTTAAAACATCTCAATAATTAATACGGAGTAAAAATTAAATAAAACAATAAAATCCCTTTTGCAATAATCAAATTAAAATCATTAATCCATAAATTCCCTCTAGCCATAAATATTCTATTTAAATTTTACCATACCTCTAAACAATAAAAAGAACATTTCCAAAAGAAATAAAAAAATTACCCCAATCTATTATTTACCTCTAAACCCACATTTAAAAAAATTAAGAACTTAAAACAAATGAAAGAAAATAAATAAAGAGTGGGAATTAAAATAAGGGCAATTTTTAAATGTTAAGCCCTAAAATCCTCTCAAACAAGAAAACAATTTCCTTATGGAGTGGAGACAAAACCCTAGCTTCCACTTCCAAATCTCATCTCCTCTCTTTTCTCTATTTTCTCCAATCTCTCCTCTCAAGTTTAATTTGTTTTGAGATTCATGTTGTAGGTTTTGGGTGGAGTTTCCATGTTTAACCATATATATATATATGGCAATGATCATACAAATCTCTTTAAGGTTCCAGGGGTCATGAGGCCAAATCCAACGATGCACACAGGGGTTGCGGTGGTCGTGGTGAGGGAGGTCGCTACCCATAGAGGGGGGGCCGAGGGAGGAATGGTAGATGGCAAGGAGGGTAGCGGTGTTTGGGGTTAGTGACAGTGGCGAGAGTGGAGTGACATCTGCGGGGGTAAGGCAGCGGCGGCGGCGAAGATGAGGGCGGTCTACGCGGGGGTTTGGGGAGTATGGGGAGGGGCCAAGCCCCACCCACACTCCACTACGGTGGAGTGTGGGCGGGGCTTGGCCCCTCCCCACACTCCAAATGAAAACGCCGATGGTGGGGGGGGGTTCGAACCCCCCCCCAAACCACTTTCTTTTATTTCTGCTAAAAATCTGTAACCCTAAACAAATGCAGTCTGCTCCACTGTTAATTGCTATTTTTTTGGCATTTTCTTTTTAATATTAAAATATGTGTGTGTGTGTGTACAATCAGTTTGCAATACAAAAATCAGTTATAATATATTTCATTAACACAATTTAAATATATGACAGTAGTAATATGTGTGTGTATACAATTAGTTTGCAATACAAAACTCAGTTATAATATATTTCATTAACACAGTTTAAATATATGACAGCAGTAATAAGGAAATATATATATATATATATAATTGTATACACAAATGCAGTCTTTTTTTTTGTTTGACAGTATATTAAAAAAAATTCTATATTTAAATATATATAAATATATACATTCAAATATATATATATATATGTTTATATATAACTGTATTTTCAAATATATTTGTCTTTCCAAATCTCACAGAAAAAAAAAAAAAAATTAAAAGCAATAAAGCAAAAGAAACATTTTTCTATAACAAATTTATATTGAGTAAATTAACCTTTTTTTTTGTGAATAAAAACATATTTTCTAATAAATGTGGAATGAGCATTTCCTTCACTAAGATACCGATTTTGACATAATACAGCCCACATAAAACAACTCTTCTTAAGATTTTTTTTTTTTTCTAAACAAAACATTTAGTTTATTCCTTCAAAATGACAACAACATTTAAATTTTCCTTCTCCTAAAAAAAATGTAAAATTTTATTTTGTCTCACAACAATAAAACAGCAACTATCCCATTTTGAAAATTAGCATACAAGTGAAACCAATATAAACATGTTTATCTTTTAGTGCTCTACTTTTCTTTAAATCATAAGGCATTTAAAATCTACAAACTAAATCTTCTATTTTCAAATATTAATAGTTTATTACAACACAAGTAACAATATAACTCATACAACTTGAGAGAGAGAACAAGGGTCTCCTCTTTGAAATCTAAGATGATACACAAGGCCTCTCATGGCCATGTTGTCTCAAGAGCACAAAAACAACTCATAAGGACAATAATAATTTCTTCAACACCACCTAGCTCCAAAGGAAAACCTACATAAAACACAAAGAAGGGAAAAGAAGCCACTCAAACTGCTCTCCTCCCTACCATTGACTCACTCGTGAGTCACCCCCGAGCTAGGAGGTCATCCTCACACAAGGTAAGCACACACCACTTAACAACAAATTCACTCAACACAAAACAAGAAAACTCCCATGGCTCTCACATAACAAAAACTCACTCAAGATGAGTTTAATGGGGTAGGGGAGTGGACATCACTCAACTCAAGAGTGCCACTCCAAAAACTTCCCAAAACATAAATCCCTCAAGGCCTCAAGCCCACACATATAAACATGATTTCACAACTTTCTCTTGGCTCTCAAGCCATATCACAATTTTCTCTTATACACATATTGCTCAAATTCACAATTTTACCCTCAAGGCTTAAACTCCATGAAACCAAGGATGTGACCTCGAGGAGGTTCACTCCTCCCCCACCCCACACATGTTGAGTATTTTCTCCCAAGTAGGAGAGGCTCTCACAACTCCCATACCCAATTTTCCCACAACAACAAAGTGAAACAACAAAATGAAACTCACACACACACCTCATGCAAGTAAAGAAAATGCATAAGGAAAGGCATTTTCCTTGGATCCTACCTTATAAAGTGCAAATGGAAGATAGTTGAGAAGAACTCCTCTAACTCCTTCTCCAAGTTGAGCCACCAATTTCACCTCTAACTTTTTCCCAAAAATAAATTAAAATTTAAAAATTGCCAAAAGATTCAACAACCCCCTCCCTCTCCTCAAGAAGGATTAAAAATAGGCTCTTCTCATGAGCCTTGAGGAATGGGGAGGTGACACGTGTCACCTCCTCACTCCTCCACCCATCTACTAGAAAGACTCTTGCAATGGGGTGGCGACACATGTCATTCACCCAATCCACCAAGTCTTTCTCCCATCCACTTGTCCTCTCTTAATTATGTGGGAGAGAAAGGTGGAGCCAAAGAGGGAGTGATTGCCACATGTGCCCCAATCCTTTCCTCCTAAGAAGGACCACTTAACCCCAAAGTAGCCTCACCAATTGTGGGAGAGGCTTGGAGTTGAGTCCTCCACAATTAAGGGGTCTTGAAGACTCCCCCAACCTAGGGAAGAGGAAAGGAAGAGCTTGAGTGTTTGACCCACTCATCCTCTCCCTCCCAAGCTTCTATTTTTGTCACTTTACTTCAAGAACCACTCAACCCTAAGGTACCCTCACCAATTGTGGGAGAGGCTTGGAGTTGAGTCCTCCACAATTAAGGGATCTTAAAGACTCCCCCAACCTAGGGAAGAGGAAACGAAGAGGTTGAGTGTTTGACCCACTCATCCTCTCCCTCCCAAGCTTCCATTTTCGTCACTTTACTTCAAAGTAAAGTTTAAATGACCAAATGGGAGTTTACCTAAGGTTATACAAGCCCAAATGACCCCTAGATCCTAGGGGTACAACCCAGGGTCAATTTTAACCCATTTTAAGCACCATGGGTTGAGTAAAAGCACATAAATAGGGGTCTCAAAAATTAAAAATTAAAAAATTAAATTCAAATGGCATTACAAATTACAACACCAATTAAAAATCAAATAAAAGAAGGGTAGACCTAACCCCACTAACACCATGCAACAACATTACAAAAATTCATCATGCAACATAGTTGATCTTGGTTCCTCTTGGAACTAGATCGGCTTCACAAGGGAAAACAACACAGTGTGTGGGATGATCTCCGAGTATCCGTGGCTTCATTAGAAACACCTACGCACTCAAATGAATTGTTAATCTCACAAGTATATAATAGCTAAAGCAAATTGAAACATACACTCACATCATCACAAGATCATATAAACATCAAGAAATCTCATCATAATTAAAACATATAAATTTTGGATTTCAAACATCCATCACAAGATAAGGTCTCATAATAAATTTTTAACTAAAATCACATGAATAGTATCCCAATAGCATCATAATGTAAATCATATGTCTAACATCATCAGTGAATCAATATCAAGGTGTAACCACATCATAAACATGCTAAACATAATAAATCCACATAAAGCATAAGGTCTAACAGTCCTGAAATTTAGGATCAACAGTCCCACAAATCTAGTAAGTATCACTAACAGTAAAATAAAGTAGTCAAATATAAGGGAATGAAAAGGTAGGCCTCACATCCTCCCCCCTAAGACTATACTTCCTCCTGGAAGTCGTCAAAGAGGTGAGGATAAAGGGCCCTAAATCTCGCTGCATCCTCCCATGTCGTCTTGACCTCATCGTAGATATCCCATTGGACCCTAACCTGGTCCATCTCTTGACCTCGAAGGCCCAGTGTCTGATGATCCAATATGTGAATTAGCTCCAAAGCCAACTGTCTGTCTGCCTCTACCTAAAGAGCACTCCAATCTAATACATGAGATAAATCAAATATGTAACACCGTAAAATAGAAACATGACAAACATCGTGGATACGCGACAGGCTAGGTGGCAAGGCTAGATGATAGGCTATGGGTCCTATCTGCTCTAAGATCTCAAAAGGTCCAACAAAATGAGGTGCGAGATTAGAGCCCTTTCCATAATGGATTGGACTCTTGTGTGGTCGCACTCTCAAGAACACTCTGTCCCCAACTGAGAAGCTTTGATCTACCCTCTTAGCATCAGCATACTTCTTCTGTCGATCCTGAGCCTCCTGAAGTCTCTACCTAATCAAAGTCACCTACTGCTCTATATCCCAAACCAACTCTGGCCCTATCGTAACCCTGTCCTCAATACAGTCCCAACTCAAAGATGTCCTACCAGGTTTGCCGTACAAGGCCTGAAAAGGAGGCATACCCAACAAGCTGTGATGCCCATTGTTGTAGACAAACTCAACTAGATACAGATACTCATCCCATCTACTCTGGTGATCCGTGACATACATATGAAGCATATCCTCAAGAACTTGATTAACTCTCTCTATTTTTCCATTGGTCTCAGGATGATAAGCAGAACTGAAGTTGAGTTGTGTGCCCAACGCTTGCTGCAAGGCTCTTCAAAAGGCTAAAGTGAACACTGAATCCCAGTCAGAAATGATATGGTGAGGTACCCCATGTAGCCTAACAATCTAATCCAAGAATACTCTTGCCACAGATGGTGCATTGTACGTCGTGCGTACATATGAGAAATACACCACCTTGGTCAATTTGTCAACCGTCACCATGATGGCATCATAGAGGCGTGATGACATAGGAAGACCAACAATGAAGTCCATGGAAATGGTGTCCCATTTCCACTCAGGTATCTCATGAGGGTATAAAAGACTTGTTGGATGTTGATGCTTGGCCTCGACCATCTGGCACTCAAGGCAATAAGCAACATATTCTACAATATCCTGTCTCATACCTGCCCAATGGTATAACTATCGTAAGTCAGCATGCATCTTCTTCACCCATGGGTGTGCTGCATAAGGTGCTCTATGAGCCTCTGAAAGAACTACTGCACAAAGGTCACCCACACGGGGTACATAGATGTGATGTCGATGTCTAAGTAATCCATCTGGCTCAAGGGAATATCCTGCAAATTTGCCCTTAAGGGCCCTCTGTGTCTGGATCTCCTGTTGCACCTCAAGAAACCACGCATCCTCAAGAAGATGTTGAATGATGCGCTCTCTCAAGTCCACACTCAAGGTCAAGGTCAGGATCTCATGGTGCCTTTGACTCAAAGCGTCAACGACCACGTTGTCCTTCCCTTTGATGTAGTGGACATCAAAATCATACTTGCATAGAAACTCCATCCAACGCTGCTGGCAAACATTCAAATTCGACTGTGTGAAAATATACTGCAAATTGTGGTGATCTGAATGAAGCTCAAAGCGATAACCTAAAAGAAAGTGTCTCCAACAAACAAGAGCATGAACCACTGCTATGAGCTCCAGATCATGAGTAGTGTAGTTCAGCTCATGTGTCTTGAGTTTATGCGACTCATATGCAATCGCTCTACCACCTTGCATAAGCACGGCTCCCAACCCCTCAAGTGATGCATCTGTGCAAACTACAAAATCATCTGTAGGATCTGGAACTGCTAAGTTGGGAGCGCTAATAATACGTTCTTTGAGGACCCCAAAGGCCCTCTCGCATTGCTCGGTCCAAGTGAAACTCTTCCATTTTCGCTGAAGGGAAGTAATGGGGTGCGTTATCCTGGAAAAACCCTCTACAAATCTGCAGTAGTAACCGGCTAATCGCATGAAACTCCTGACCTCTGTCACACTGGTGGGTGCTGGCCAATCTCTGATAGCTCTGATCTTCGATGGATCTATGAAGATTCCATCACCTGATAGGATGTGCCCCAAGTACTATACCTCTGTCCTAAAAAAGGCACACTTCGCCAAGTTGCCATAAAGCCGCTGCTCTCTCAAGCACTGCAAAACCTAATGTAGGTGCTCTTCATGTTCCTCCTCAGTCCACGAATAGATCAATATGTCATCAAAAAAAATAATCATGAACCAATCCAAGTAGGTATGGAACACCCCGTTCATGAGACTCATGAACACTGCAGGGGTCTTCGTCAAACCGAAGGGGACCACAGCGAACTCATAGTGGTCGTATCTAGTCCAAAAAGTGGTCTTATGAATATCCACCTCGGTGATACGCAACTGATGGTAACCGAACTTTAGGTCAATCTAAGAGAACACCTTGGCTCCCTGCATCTGGTTGAAGAGATCATCAATCCTAAGCAGAGGGTATCAGTTCTTCACCATCACCTTATTCAACTACCTATAATCCATGCACAAGTGAAGGGACCCATCCTTCTTCTTCATGAAGATAACCAGAGCACCCCAAGGTGAAACACTTGGTCGAATGTGCCCCTTCTCGAGCAAGTCCTCAAGCTGCATCTTGAGCTCTATCAGCTCATGAGTGGTCATCCTGTAGGGTGCACGCGACACTGGCTCAGCACCCAGCACTAAATCAATATGAAAGTCTACCTCGCGAAGGGGTGGCATCCCTGGTAACTCTGATGGAAACACGTCGGCAAACTCTCTCAAGATGGGGTGAACATTCAATGATGCCTCAGGCTCATCCTCTGATCTATCACTAACTGTGATAGTGAACATCTGACATCCCTTCTGCATGTAGTGCTTAAGCTGCTAATCGGATATCATATGAACTACCATGGGCTTCTGAATGCCTACTATCTCAACCAGTGCACCATGATCATCCAAGCAGCTAATCGCCTTTCGGCGACAATCTAGCTTGGCTCTATGAGCCACAAGCCAGTCCATACCCAAAACCACATCATAGGAACCTAATGGCATAACTCTAAGGTCACAAGATGTAGTGAAGGACCCCAAGGAGATCTCACAATCCCGAACTAAGGCATCTACTGTCATCCTGGCCCCAGAGGCTAACTCAACCTCCCACCTAATGTCATGCCTAGAAGCCACCAGCCTGCAATGCTCCACTAACGATGTAGATAGAAAAGAATCAGTAGCTCCAGAGTCAAAAAAGAATAGAAATGGGCGCACCCCTGATCGTACCTGATGTCTCAATCACTGATGCCTGAAAGTCAGCCTGGTGGTTATCAACCGCTGCAAACATGTGGTGGGACTTGCCCACATCTCCTACCATCTGCTCTGACCCTCTTGAACGGGGTTGTCCCCTTGCTGTAAAGCCCTGTGGGCACTCTCTGGCTAGATGTCCTACCCCACCACACACATAACATGGGCCCTGAGTCTATATCTATCTTGTCTGAGTCCTACCTGACTATTGTTGTCCAGATCTACCTGTGGAACCCTGTGAACCCCTGTATGACTATTGAGACCTTGCAGGCCCCGTAGGTGTCTCTGCTGCCTCTGGTCTCTACACGGGCCCTGTTGCTGTCATCCTCGATTCTACCCTCCCTGTGCCCTCTGCTAGGGTCTAGACCTCTGCTGATTCTTTTGTTGCTACTGTGGAGGTCTAGGAGGTAATGACGGAGAACTAAATCCTCCTCTCTATGGTGGTAGTGGTTGTTTGTGATAACTCTGCTGGTACTGCTGCTACCCATGATCCTAAAACTGGGGGTGTGATCCCTGCCCTTATCCCTGTATCTCCTCAGCTATGTATGCCTTCTCGGCAGCATCACTCAATGTCTGGGGGTCTGCCATGTGTACAGGCCCTGCTATGCTATGGTTCAATCATCTGATAAACTTATGAACTAGGAGTTTCTCATCGTGGAGATACTCTGCATATCAAGATAACTCAGTGAATCTACCCTCGTACTGAGTAACAGTAAGCCCTCTCTGCTGAAGGTCATGAAACTCATCTATACGACGCTGTCTGTAGTGATCTGATAAATACCACGCATTGAAGCGCTCAATGAAAGTCTCTGAAGTGAGTGTGTCGAATGAAAGATGGTGCTTGCACTCCTCAGTGCGCCACCAAGAAGTTGTGGCATCTTGCAATAGGTGGACTGCTACACGAGCCTTCATGTTGCCCTTATAAGGACGTAACGCGAAGCATCTATCTAGACTGATGAGCCAAGCCTCAGCTTCAACGCCCTCTGTAGTCCCAACAAAAGTAGGAGGATTCAACCTCAACAAATCCCTGATGGGGTCTCCTCGATCTCTATGCCCTCTAATGGGCTCTTCTACATAATAATCATACAGCCTGTGAATGACTTGCTCCACCCACACTATCTCCTCACGCCTATCATGACGTGGAGGGCTCCTACTCCGTCATCTGTAAGTTGACCCTACCTCCTCCACTGTAGTATCTGGTATCTCTACAAAGGGCTCCACACGTGGTACCTCTCGCAAGTCAACGCAGGGCTCTACATGTGGCTCAGCTTGCGACTCAGCACGAAGCTCCTCACATGGCTCCTCTCGTGGATCAATGTGGGGCTCGTCACATGGCGCTAGTACAACTGGTGGTAACCTCTCTAACATGGCCTGTAATGTCTGTAAAATCTGAGGTCCTATATCAAGTCCTAGTGGTGCCTGTAGTACCGGCTAATTTGATAAGGTTGCTGGTCCCTGACCCTCAGCCAAAGAATCAGTATGCACCTCGACGGACATAGTGTGGTGCTAACGCGCTCGCCAAACTCATCGGGGAGGCATCCCATAAAACAAGGTAATCAATATTAATTGAAATTGCAGAATAAGTAACATGCCCAAACAAGCCCAGTGTTTAAACTTAGGCTCTAATACCAAATGTCATGCCCACATTTCCCATGCGGTCATGACACACATCACACGTGTCATGTCCACATTTGACATGTGGTCATGAAACAAAATATCAAAAATTTTACCACGCTTCCCTAGAAACCCCCTCGCACACGTAAGTGTGCTCGGTGGTGTTATGCATAAGGCGTAAACATGACAGTTGAAGGTGAGGTAATGTGTTCACTTGCACATTCCTTTTCAGGATGAAGGCCAACTAGGGGGTCGATGCGACGTGTCAAACATCGCTAATAGGGTTAGAACAAAGATCTAAACCCTAGGTTTACCTAAGTGGATGATGGGATTTTGACCCAAGTCAAAATCAGAATCTTAATTCTAAAACACAAGAGTATGTTAGATGTCAAATCACAGAGTCGTCAAGCTGGCAAAGTAAGGATCTAACACTATGCAAAGCTAAAACCACTAACTTAGCTAAACCCTAAATCCTGGAAAAATCTGGCTACATAACGCCTCACAGGCGTGATTAGGGTTTATTATAATAAAACTAATTTTGATCAAAAGTTTACTGGGTTGGTTTTAAATTGGTAGAAAAGTTAATTAGATTAATTAAAAACCCTAAAACTCATTAATGAAAACTCTATAAAAATGCCCAGAACATTTTTCAACAAAACTTGATCAATTTGTTCTCCTTCACGTTCTCTATCAATCAAAGCTATCACTGCATCATTTACGTTATTCCTAATTTCTTGGTAGACCAGATCACGGAAGCATGTTATACTAACTTCATTTAGATAGTTTACTACATTTCCAAGTTGGATTAAAACGACGTCTTTATTAAACTAATAAAATCGCTCTAGATTAATTAAATTAATTACTAAACTAATAACAACTAAATTGCCACTAACCTTGTTTGATAAAGGTTTGCAAGTCATTGATTAATCACATTGTTTTAAATTAAAAACATCTCAATAATTAATACGGAGTAAAAATTAAATAAAACAATAAAATCCCTTTTGCAATAATCAAATTAAAATCATTAATCCATAAATTCCCTCTAGCCATAAATATTCTATTTAAATTTTACCATACCTTTAAACAATAAAAAGAACCTTTCCAAAAGAAATAAAAAAATTACCCCAATCTATTATTTACCTCTAAACCCCCATTTTTAAAAAAAGAACTTAAAACAAATGAAAGAAAATAAATAAATAGTGGGAATTAAAATAAGGGCAATTTTTAAATGCTAAGCCCTAAAATCCTCTCAAATAAAAAAACAATTTCCTTATGGAGTGGAGACAAAACCCTAGCCTCCACTTCCAAATCTCATCTCCTCTCTTTTCTCTATTTTCTCCAATCTCTCCTCTCAAGTTTAATTTGTTTTGAGATTCATGTTGCAGGTTTTGGGTGTTGTTTCCATGTTAAACTATATATATGGCAATGATCATACAAATGTCTTGCAGGTTCTAGGGGCCGTGACGCTGAATCCAACGATGCAGACAAGGGTTACGGTGGCCGTGGTGAGGGAGGTCGCTGCCCACAAAGGGGGGGCCAAGGGAGGAACGGTGGATGGCAAGGAGGGTAGAGGTGTTTGGGGTTAGTGACGGCAGCGGGAGTGGAGCGACATCTGCGGGGGTAAGGCAACGGTGGCAGCAACGATGAGACCGGTCTGCACAAAGGTTTGGGGATTGTGGGGAGGGGTCAAGCCCCACCCACACTCCACTATGGTGGATTGTGGGGAGGGGTCAGCCCCTCCCCACACTCCAAAGGAAAACATCGACGGTGGGGGGGTTCGAACCCCCCCCCCCAAACCACTTTCTTTTATTTCTGCTAAAAATTTGTAACCCTAAACAAATGCAGTCCGCTCCACTGTTAATTGCTATTTTTTTTAGCATTTTCTTTTTAATAAAATATGTGTGTGTGTACAATTAGTTTGCAATACAAAACTCAGTTATAATATATTTCATTAACACAGTTTAAATATATGACAGCAGTAATAAGGAAATATATATATATATACTGTTGTATACACAAATGTAGTCTTTTTTTTGTTTGATAGTATATTAAAAAAAATCTATATTTAAATATATACATTCATATATATATATATATATATAACTATATTTTCAAATATATTTGTCCTTCTAAATCTCACAGAAATTTTATTGGGGGGTTCTTTGATTGAGTAAAAAGGGGGGTGTCTTATGTGCTCTCTTTGAGTCATGTCTTTTATGGGGTTCTTGTAATCATTTTGGGGGTTCATCATGGATTTTGGTTATTTCCATCCTTTTGTTGTTAAGCTAACCTCGAAGAACTATTTGTCTTGGAAACAAGGGATAAAGAATCATTGCCTTGAGCAAGATCTATTGCCTCATCTCCTTGGACTCGTTCCTGAGCTAAGTGACTATGAACAGAAGAATGCATGGTTTAACAATAATGACATGGTCTATGGACTAATATGTATTACTATTTTTGAGGATACTCTACATCACATAGAGCACATTGAGTGCCCTTTCACTACTTGGACCATCATCCAGTAGTTGTATGGAGACTTTGGATCTTCATTTGATAGTGATGTTTCCTTGGATGACCAGGCTCTTGTGGATGATACTGAGATTTTTGTTGCCCCTTCTTTTGTGGACACATCCTCATGGGATGATCAGTCTATTTGGTTCACATACATTGATGCCCCATCTATAGTTAAGGACATTCCTATTGTACCTATTGCTACTTTAGATTCCAAAGATGCTTCTTTGAGAGCTTCCAGTGGTTCTTTGCAATAGGATCATTACAGTCTTCCTGATTGGGATTCCTATCTATCAGACATTGCATCTTTGTTTGTGGAGTCTCACATTTCAGATTTGAAGGACATATTTGAGGGGCTATCTCTCATCTTTCATGATAATTATTTTTTTCTTGCACCTGTTGCTACTTCAGAGTTTAGAGATGCTTCTTCGAGGGCTTCCGGTGATTCTTTGCAGCAGGATCATATACATCTTCTAGATTCACTTCATTTGGACCAATTTCTACCAGACATCTCTTGTTTGTTTGTAGAGTCTCACATTTTGGATCTAGATGACACTCTTGAGGACATTCAACTCCTCGTTGATGATAGTCATTTCATCATTATTATACCATCTTCCTTGTCTTTGGCTCTTGTACCTCCTAGTTCTACACATGGGATTGGATTGCTTCTACCTTCGTGCATTGAGGCATCTTCTAAAATTCACATGGAGACACTTGAATAGAGTTCTGAGATAAGATACAACATGATACTTCCTTCGTCACCTTGCTTCTTTGAGTGGGAGTTACTTCGGCATTCACCATTGGAGTTGTTTCTTCCTAAAGGGGGAAATGTCATTTGTCACAAATAGATCATCTTCAGCATTCATAGATGGGCATCCTCCTTCGACATCGGAGTCACTTCATTGTGGGGGGGTTTCATAGTCTCTTTCACACTCTCTACTTTGGGGGTTCTCTTCTCTCTCTATTTGGAGGGGTTTTCTCTCTCTTTGGGGGGAATTTTATGTACATGGGTACCTCATCAGGCTTGATTTGTCAAGACCCATTTCTACATCCACCTAAACTTTGCTTATGGGGGGTGTTAGTGTAGGTTTTTATTTCCTAGTTGGGTTATTTATTTTTCCCTATATTCCTAGGTTTTTCCTACACTTCTATTAATCTCGTTTAGGTTAATAAAGCATGTCTTATTAGGTGAGTGGTTGTGAGGTGTCACCTTCCTACATGTGAGCATCCATTAGCTATCTTGGAAAGATACTTTGCTATCTTTAGTCCTTCTGAAAGGCACTTGTCTTAGGTAGCTGATTCAGCATTTGCATGTCATTTTTTGTAGCTAAAGACATTTTGTTTACACTGGATCAACATCTTTTGTACATCAACAAGAAAAAACACCTTCTGGGTTTTGTTCGCAGCACAGAAAAACTATTTGGGTATCTTTCCATTTTTGCATGCAGTCTATATATTTTGTAGAAACGCGATCAGAAAGCTACAGCAGGACCCCTCTCCGTTTGCAATTGCAGTTTTGAAGGCAATTTTCAAATGCTCCGTTCTTGCTCATACGGACTCCTTTTCTCACAATTTTTTTTTATTTTGGCTATTTTTTTGTGCTCTATGCACCAGTACAGACATTTTTTTTATTTTGATGCAGAGATTTTTTAAAAATTACATATTCTCAGTTGTGACAGTGCATAGTTCTCATTTTTGGAAACTTCGGAGGATCATAACTTTCACATACGACCTCGTATTGAGGCGATTTTTTTTGAAAGTGCATGATTTTTTGAGTAGATCATAGTGGTGCTATTTATTTCTCTGTGTATTGTGTCAAAGTTGTATTTTCAGCATATGCTCTTCGTGAGGGTTTTGTAATGCATTGAAATCAAGACCACTTAGTATTTCTTGCTAGTGGTAGTTGTAAACGCACTAATATAAAGTGTCAAATCATATTTTCTTGGGGGGGTTCTTTGATTGAGTGAAAAGGAGGGGTTGTCTTGGTTGTGTTCTCTTCTTTTCGACATTTCTTCATCATGGATCAAACAAATCTGCCCATCCTAACTCCATACAATTACTTTGAGTGGAAATCATGCATGACAATTCACTTAAGGAAAGCTGGATTAAATAGGATAACTATGGGACTTGAAACTGAACTTGCTAAAGATGAAGATAAGACTAAGTGGTTTAACAAATATGATGAGGCATATGGAACATTATGTTTATCTGTTTCTCTTGATTTGCTCTTTCACATTGAGTCTTTGAATACACCAAATGAAATCTGGACAAAGCTAGAAACACTATTTGGCACACAAGATTCAATGAGGGGTCATATGTTAGAAAATGAACTAATTAGTTTAAGTCGAGGCAATTTCAACACAATCCAGGATTTTCTCACTAAATTGAAATCACTAAGGCTGCAGTTAAAACAATGTGGAATTGAAAAGAAAGATGAACAACTGATTCTTAGTATTCTCTCTAAGCTAAGTTCAGAATATTTTGTATTTGTTTCGACCTTCTATGCTACTAAGGGTGCACTTGGTACTCAATTCACCATGCCATCTTTAGATGATTTTGCTGTCAATCTCACTTAGGAATAGGACAAGCTAATCTAGATGGGCACTCTTAAGTCCTCTACGTCACATGCCTTGGCTGCCAACCAAGGCACAAAAAACAAAAAGGACAAAATAGTAACAACAATAGTAAGGATAAGAAACAAAAGAATAGCAAGAAGAAGAAGGATCAGATATCAATTGCTTCAAAAGCGGCTAATGAGACCCAATCTTCCAAGGGCAACAAGCCTAAGAAAAAGAGGGTCCAATGTGTCTATTGTAAAAGACCCGGTCACGGTCATGATGAACATAAATGTCTGAAGAAACAAATTGATCACTTGACACACATTCTTGAGAAGAATAATATCAGTGTTCCTGAGTCTATCAAACAGAGTTCTAATGAGGGGTCTAACAAGGCAAAAGAAAACAACAAGGGGAAAGGAAAGGGCAAGGCCCTTGTTGCAGTTGCTTCTTCACCATCCACTTGGGTTCTTGATTCAGGTGCTTCGCACCACATGGCTTCATCTAAGGAAGAACTTGCATCTTTGGAGCCATGTACTATGCCTTCTATTTTGATGGGTGATGACACTCTTGTTGAGGTGTGTGTGAGAGGGTTTGTTGATGCGGGGGATGGCACATTCCATGATGTTCTTTGTGTGCCCTCATTATCAACTAATCTCCTATCGGTATACCAGATCACTCACACAGATTCAGGCAAGCAGGTTGAGTTCACTCCTGATTCAATGGAGATTCGTGAGTTGCACAGTGGTTCTACAGTTGCAGTTGGGAGAGCAGATCATCAATCACGGCTCTATCTATTTTCTCACTTTGTTCTTGATCCTCCTTCGACTATTTTTCTCACTCATTCAAATGATGTGAGTAGATTACGGCATGAGCAGTTTGGCCATCTTAACTTCCGCTACTTGCAGCAACTCAACCAGCAGAGCATGGTCACAGGGTTGCCTTCAGTTCAATTTTTAGGTAGTGATTGCCAAGGTTGCATTCTTGGTAAGCATCCTAAGGAAAAGTTTGACAAAGGTAAGGCATGGAGAGCTTCACAGATACTAGAGTTAGTTCACAGTGATTTGGCTAGTTCATTTCAGCATCCTTCTTTCAGCAGGGCTAGATATGCCCTCACATTCATTAATGATTTTTCTCGATATACATGGGTGTACTTTCTCAAACAGAAGTCTGAGGTATTTGATCACTTTCAGGACTTCAAGACTTTTGCAGAGAAGCAATCTGGGAAAGCCATCAAAGTTTTGCGCACTGACAATGGTGGTGAGTATGTCAACCATCAGTTTGAGAGGTTTTACACTTCAGAGGGGATTGATTTACAGCATTCAGTTCCATACAATCCTCAATAGAACGGTGTTGCAGAATGAAAGAATAGGTCCTTGAAGGAAATGGTGAACTGCATGATTCACTCCAGATCTCTTGTACCACAGTATTGGGCAGGGGCCATTAACTATGCTTGTTATATCCAAAACCGTGTTCCTCACTGAGCCTTGAAGGGAGTCACTCCTTTTGAAGCTTGGAGCGGTTGGAAACCATCAGTTAAGCACTTTCAAGTTTTTGGTTCTCCTGCATGGGCCCACATTCCTGCAGAGAAATGCAAGGCCTTGGATCTGTAGAGCAGACCTTGCATATTTTTAGGTTATCCTGATGGTGTAAAGGGTTATTAGTTGCTCGACCCTACTACACATGACTTGTTCATTGAGAGGAGTGTTCAGTTTGAGGAGGGTTCTTCAAGCTCACTTTCTATCACTTCTCCAACTCCTACTTTGACATTGGAGTCACTTGGGATACATGACAGATCTTTTGATGAGTCAGATTCACCTGAGCAGTCTTCTACCTCCACTTCTGATGTAGAGAGTGATTCAGAGGACTCACCTCCTTCCTCTCCTAGTCATCATTCAGAGGTTGATGATTCTCCTCCAGATTCTCCATCTTCCGGTCCACTTTGGGCTAGACAGACCTTGTAGTCTATAGGTGATTGGGTTGGGGATCCATCAGACACCAGGCGGACTCGTTCACAGTTCTAGGATGCTCTACATGTCTTCATTTCTATTGCCTCATATCCACAGTCTTTTCATGAGGCTTCTGGTATTCCTGAGTGGGATACAGCTATGCAGGAGTATAGTTCCTTGATGAGGAACCACACTTGGGATCTTGTCCCTCTTCCTAAGGGAAGAAAACTTGTTCAATGTAAGTGGATCTATCAAACAAAATTTGTAGCAGATAAGTCGATTGACAAGCATAAGGCTCGCTTGGTCACCAAAGGATTCTCCCAGGTTCCTGGGATTGACTACTCTGAGTATTTTACACCAGTTGCCTGAATGAATTCCATCCGACTTGTTCTTGCCATTGCTGCAGCTAATCGTTGGGAAGTACACCAGATGGATGTGAAGAGTGCTTTTCTTCATGGTGACCTTTAGGAGGAGATCTACATGAAGCATCCACAGGGGTTCCTTCAGGATTCTTCACTTGTGTGTCGTCTTCGGAAGTCTATCTATGGCCTCAAATAGGCTCCTCAGGCCTAGTATGCCAAGATGGACTCCTTCCTTATATCAGTTGGGTTCACTCGGTGCCATTCTGATCCCAATGTCTACATTCTATAGCAAGATGAGTCACTTCTATTTTTGGTTCTACATGAAGCATCCACAGGGGTTCCTTCAGGATTCTTCACTTGTGTGTCGTCTTCGGAAGTCTGTCTATGGCCTCAAACAAGCTCCTTGGGCCTAGTATGCCAAGATGGACTCCTTCCTTATATCAATTGGGTTCACTCGGTGCCATTCTGATCCCAATGTCTACATTCTGCAGCAAGATGATTCACTTCTATTTTTGGTTCTGTATGTTGATGACTTGTTGATCACAGGGAGTTCTTCATTCACCATTGGGGCTGTCAAAACTACCCTTCATGACAGGTTTTTGATGACTGACTTGGGCTTGTTGCATTACTTTCTCAGGATTGAGATCTACCAGTTTGCTTTCAAGATCACCATCAACCAGTCCAAGTATGCTCTAGATTTGCTCTCAAGGTTTCATATGACTGACTGCAAGCCTGCTCCGACTCCCTTTCTTTTTGGAGTCAAACTTGAGGCCCAATGTTCTTCTCCACTTGTTGATGGCACTTTATACCGATAGCTTGTTGGGAGTCTCATTTATCTGACTCATACGAGACCTGACATTTCATATGTTGTAGGCATGGTCTCTCAATTCATGCAGGAGCCCCATGAGCTGCACTGGAAAGCAGCCAAGTGGATCCTTCACTACATTCAGGGTACTCACAGTTTTGGGATTCACTACATAGCGGGCATTAACCTTAACTTGGTGGGCTACTCAGATTCAGATTGGGTGGGCGATTCTTAGGATCGCAAGTCTACTTCAGGTTACAGCTTCTCACTTGGTTCAGGTCTTGTTTGTTAGTCAAGCAAGAAGCAATCTACTATTGCTCTATCTTCTATTGAGGCTGAGTATCGGGGGGTTGTGAATGCTGCCACTGAGGCCATTTGGCTTTAAAATCTTCTCACTGAGTTTGGTATCTAGATCAGATGGCCATCAGTCATATTTTGTGACAACCAGAGTGCCATTCAGATCTCACGGAATCTAGTCCATCATCAGCAGACCAAACACATTGAGGTCCACATGCACTACATCTGGGAGCTTATCCATGGCCACGCCATCGACCTTCGCTATTGTCTGACTTCTGAGCAGGTTGTTGATATCTTCACCAAACCCTTCACTGAGAGCAAGTTCCTTCATTTGTGATCTTTGCTGGGTGTGTGGGATGCTTCATCTTCTAGGGGGCTTCTTCCTCTCACTCGGAGTCCTGACTCTCTCTACTTTGGGGGGTCTCTTCTCTCTCTATTTCTTTTGGGGGGGGGCTTTTCTCACTCTATTTTGGGGGGGGAATTTTATGTACATGGGTACATCATTAGGCTTGATTTGTCGGGACCCATTTCTACATCCACCTAAGCTTCACTTATGGGGTGGTGTTAGTGTAGGTTTTTATTTCCTAGTGGGTTATTTATTTTTTCCCTATATTCCTAGGTTTTTCCTACACTTCTATTAATCTTGCTTAGGTTAATAAAGCATGTCTTATTAGGTGAGTGGTTGCAAGGTGTCACCTTCCTACATGTGAGCATCCATTAGCTATCTTGGGAAGATACTTTGCTATCTTTAATCTGATAGATGGTTGCTCCTCATTGGTCGATGTTGCCATCTCCTCCCTCTCCCTGGTCTATATAAGCATGCTACCTGGCTTGTATTTTGAATCTCTTTCTTTTGCATCCTCTTAATGCTATTTTGCTTCTAGCATTTGCATTACTCTCATGGAGACTAACTCTGTGTTGCTATTTTGATTTCGTATCATTTGCATTCATAATTTAAATATCTTTTTGTTTGCACTAGTTTTTTGGGTTAATAATCTTTTCAAATTCTAACAAAATAAAGCAAAAGAAACATTTTTTCTATAACAGATTTATATTGAGCAAATGAACCTTTTTTTTTGTGAGTAAAAACATATTTTCTAATAAATGTGGAATGAACATTTCCTTCACTAAGATACTGATTTTGACATAATATAACCCACATAAAACAACTCTTCTTAAGATTTATTTTTATTTTTTTTCTAAACAAAGCATTTAGTTTATTCCTTCAAAATAACAACATTTAAATTTTCCTTCTCCTAAGAAAAATGTAAAATTTCATTTTGTCTCACAACAATAAAACAACAACTATCCCATTTTGAAAATTAACATACAAGTGAAACTAATATAAACATGTTTATCTTTTAGTGCTCTACTTTTCTTTAAATCATAAGGCATTTAAAATCTGCAAACTAAATCTTCTATTTTCAAATATAAATAGTTTATTACAACACAAGTAACAATATAACTCATACAACTTGAGAGAGATAACAAGGGTCTCCTCTTTGAAATCTAAAATGATACACAAGGCCTCTCATGGCCATGCTCTCTCAAGAGCACAAAAACAACAACTCATAAGGACAATAATAATTTCTTCAACACCACCTAGCTCCAAAGGAAAACCTGCATAAAACACAAAGAAGGGAAAAGAAGCCACTCAAACTGCTCTCCTCCCTACCATTGACTCACTCATGAGTCACCCCCGAGCTAAGAGGTCATCCTCACACAAGGTAAGCACACACCACTTAACAACAAATTCACTCAACACAAAACAAGAAAACTCCCATGGCTCTCACATAACAAAGACTCACTCAAGATGAGTTTAATGGGGTAGGGGAGTGGACATCACTCAACTCAAGAGTGCTACTCCAAAAACTTCCCAAAACATAAATCCCTCAAGGCCTCAATCCCACACATATAAACATGATTTCACAACTTTCTCTTGGCTCTCAAGCCATATCACAGTTTTCTCTTATACACATATTGCTCAAATTTAGAATTTTGCCCTCAAAGCTTAAACTCCATGAAACCAAGGATGTGACCCCGAGGAGGTTCACTCCTCCCCCACCCCACACATGTTGAGAATTTTCTCCCAAGTAGGAGAGACTCTCACAACTCCCATACCTAATTTTCCCACAACAACAAAATGAAACTCACACACACACCACATGCAAGTAAAGAAAATGCATAAGGAAAGGAATTTGCCTTGGATCCTACCTTATAAAGTCCAAATGGAAGATAGTTGAGAAGAGCTCCTCTAACTCCTCCAAGTTGAGCCACCAATTTCACCTAACTTTTTCCCAAAAATAAATTAAAATTCAAAAATTGCCAAAAGATTCAACCCCCTCCCTCTCCTCAAGAGGGATTAAAAATAGGGTCTTCTCATGAGCCTTGAGGAATGGGGAGGTGACACATGTCACCTCCTCACTCTTCCACCCATCTACTAGCAAGACTCTTGGAATGGGGTGGTGACACATGTCATTCACCCAATCCACCAAGTCTTTCTCACATCCACTTGTCCTCTCTTAATTATGTGGGAGAGAAAGGTGGAGCCAAAGAGGGAGTGAGTGCCACATGTGCCCCAATCCTCTCCTCCTAAGAAGGACTACTCAACCCCAAGGTACCCTCACCAATTGTGGGAGAGGCTTGGAGTTGAGTCCTCCACAATTAAGGGGTCTTAAAGACTCCCCCAACCTAGGGAAGAGGAAAGGAAGAGGTTGAGTATTTGACCCACTCATCGTCTCCCTCCCAAGCTTCTATTTTCGTCACTTTACTTCAGGGTGAAGTTAAAGTGACCAAATGCAAGTTTACCTAAGGTTATACAAGCCCAAATGACCCCTAGACCCTAGGGGTACAACCCAGGGTCAATTTTAACCCATTTTGAGCACCATAGGTTGAGTAAAAGCACATAAATAGGGGTCTCAAAAATTAAAACTCAAAAAATGAAATTCAAATGACATTACAACTTACAACACCAATTTGAAATTAAATAAAAGAAGGGTAGACCTAACCCCACTAACACCATGCAATAACATGACAAAAATTCATCATGCAACATAGTTGATCTTGGTTCCTCTTGGAACTAGATCAGCTTCACAAGGGAAAACAACACAGTGTGTGGGATGATCTCCGAATATTCGTGGCTTCGTTAGAAACACCTGCGCACTCAAATGAATTGTTAATCCCACAAGTATATAATAGCTAAAGCAAATTGAAACATACACTCACATCATCACAAGATCATATAAACATCAAGAAATCTCGTCATAATTAAAACATATAAATTTTGTATTTCAAACATCCATCACAAGATAAGGTCTCATAATAAATTTCTAACTAAAATCACATGAATAGTATCCCAATAGCATCATAATGTAAATCATATGTCTAACATCATCAGTGAATCAATATTAAGGTGTAACCACATCATAAACATGCTAAACATAATAAATCCACATAAAGCATAAGGTCTAATAGTCCTAAAATTTGGGATCAACGGTCCCACAAGTCTAGTAAGTATCACCAACAGTAAAATAAAGTAGTCAAATATAAGGGAATGAAAAGGTAGGCCTCACATAGGGTTAGAATTAGGGTTAGGTTAGAATTTGTTATGATATTTCTTAATGTTATGATCCTTATATGATATATTCCTAATTATAATAAGTTAAGCACTTGTGGCATGCTTAACTTATTATAATTAGGAATATATCATATTAGGGTCATAACCGAATTAGGGTTAGGGATAGAATTGGGGTTACCATTAGGTTTAGAATTATGGTTAGAATTAGGGTCAATGTTAGAATTAGAGTTAGGGTTATTATTACTATCAAAATTAAGGTTAGGGTTAGGGTTATAATTATAATTTTGGTTTGAATTAAGGTTTGAATTAGTAATATAAGTAGTATTGGGGTAAGAATTAGGGTTAGGGATAAAATTAAGATTAGAATTATAATTGGATTTAGGGTTACGATTATAATTACGATTAGAATTAGGGTTAGGATTACAGTTAGAATTAGTGTTAGAATTAGGCTTAGGGTTAGGGTTTAGGTTAGAATTAGGGTTAAAACTATGATTAGAATCAGGATTAGAATTGGGGTTGGAATTAGGGTGAACGTTAGGGTTAGGGTTATAGTTGGAATAAAATAACAAAGGTCATTTACATTTATATCTATATATAGAACTATGGTTAGAATTAGGGTTGGAATTAGGAATAGAATTAGGGTTAAGTAGATCTAGGGGTGGAATTAGGGTTAGAATTATTGTCAAGACTAGCATTAAGGTTAGGGTTATAGTTACAATTTGGGTTCATATTAGAAGTTAGGCCTACAATTAAGGTTAGGGTTAAGGTTCAAGTTCAAGTTAGAATTAGGGTTAGAAATATGGTTACTGTTAGGGTTGGGGATAGAATTAGGCTTAGGGTTAGAATTACTATCAAGATTAACATTAGGGTTAGGGTTAGGGTTATCTTATATATAATTCTAGCATACCTATTATATTATATAGGGACAGATATAAGGGTAGAATTAGGGTTAGGGTTACAATTAAGGTTAGGGTTAGAATTAGAGTTAGGGTTAGCATTACTATCAAGATTAAGGTTAGGGTTAGGGTTATAGTTATAATTTGGGTTTGAATTAGTAATAGAATTAGTATTGGGGTAAGAATTAGGGTTAGGGATAAAATCAAGATTAGAATTATAATCAGATTTAGGGTTAGGATTAAAATTAGTGCTAGAATTAGGGTTAGGGTTAGGGTTTAGGTTAGAATTAGGATTAAAACTACGATTAGAATCAGGGTTAGGATTGGGGTTACAATTAGGGTTAGCGTTGGCTTGAACATTAGGGTTAGGGTTATAGTTACAATAAAATACCAAAATTCATTTACATTTATATCTATATATAGAACTATGGTTAGAATTAGGGTTAGGATAAGGGTTGGAATTAGGAATAGAATTAGGGTTAGGGTTAGAATTATTGTCAGGATTAATGTTAGGGTTAGGGTTATATTATATATAATTAATATATCTAACCTGGATTATAGTATTATATTATATAATTATAATAATTCTTAAGATATATAATATAGTTAGAGTTAAGCTTGTTGTTATGAATGCTACTAGCATACCTATATTTCAAAAATATATATAAAGTACGTCGAGAGATATCCTTCTCGAAGCACCTATTTTTTTAATCAATTTACCACACAGGTGGAATAGGTGCCTCTAAGAAGGATATCTCTCTGCATACTTTAGATATATTATTTAAATATAGGTATGCTAGTTGTAATTTAGTTTACAAGGTATTTTGTTGTTTTTAAACCTTTCTACCTTTCTAACTATTTAATTTGAATTTTGATTTGAAAATTTTTTAGAGTCTTTTAAAATTGAGAGTTCACAAATCAAAGGTAAATATTTTTAATCTACACTTTACTTATATTTATTTCTTGATTATAATTTTAAATTTATTATATTAATTTTTATAGTAAATTTTCTTTTATATTCAATTTAATTTATTGTTAAAATTATAATAATAATTTTAATTAAAAATATATAAAAGTCATTTTTTGGGGGGTTTAGTTAACATTTCATTTTATTTAGTTTTAAAAAATTAGTTTAATTAAGATTTAAATTTAATTAAAATTTTAATTTTAATTTAAAGTATGTTTACATTTACCTCAAATCTAAATTTAAATTTTATTCCAGTTTGTTTATATTAAAATTTTGTTCAATTGTATTTAAATATATATTTTATTTTATTAAAATTTAGTATATTGTTTTTTTTAATTTTAGTTTAGTTTTATAAAACTTGTATTTTAAAAAACATATCTTTAATACTCTAAAGTTACTTTTTTAAATTGTTATACTATGTCAGGTTAACTTATTGTATTTAGAAAGTTATTTTTTAGAGTAAAATTTTTTTTGGAAATTAATATAAGTTAATAATTTGTTACATTTTCATAACAAAGGATGCCTCTAATTCAAGTTGCAACAATGACGTCTTTGGCATCAAGCCTATAATCATTAGGGAGAAATAATGTATTTAAATTGTATAGAAAACAATTGCTCCTACTCATCTTTATTTTTAGACATAAATCTTGATAGTAAGAAATTCCAAGTATAAAGGGAACTTACACCTACGTGTAAGGATTTATTTCTAAGGAAGTGTCATTGATAGAGCAAATCCCTTTCAAGTACTATTCTCTTTTGCATATCTTAAGGTCTCTCTCACATACGGTCGTGTATATGGAGAGGACTAGATTCTTCCAGGTTTATTTGAAGGGTGGGTATATAGAAAGGTTCAGTCTATCAGACTGATAGTATAAAGAAAGGGAAACCTTTTTCGAGAGATAAGGAACCCTCATATTTAAAAATGACTTCAAATGATACAAAAATCATATGTGTACACTATCAATTGTTTGAGCCCCTTTAGTGAATACCTTACTTGTATCTTGGAACAAACTACCCTTATTGTTAGAGCTAAACTTTATCTTATATTACTTATTCTAAGTAATATAATTAGCACATGGCATTAAGCCACCTTAGGTGGCTAGGTGTCAACTTGGAGAGTTGTGTCAAAATCTCTAAGCTATGTGTCGACACTTATTCAACACTTGGTGAGTGGAGTGTTGAAGTTGACTCCTAATTTGACTCAACCTCCTCACCTTGCTCACCTATATGTACTTGCTCTTTTGCCTAATCAAATTACTCCAAATTTGTGATCAGCATTCATCTTATAGATTTTGTTGGTTCTCAAATTTGCAGTTTGCAATACTCTAAAAGGATGCCAAGTTTTATGATTAGGTTATGCAACTAAATTTGGCCAACTGGCAGAATCAACAAAGATGGTTGGCATTCCCTGCACTTTAGGCTCTGCTTCGCCTAGGTGGGTATTACCTTATGTTCACCAATGAATAGTTACTTCTCAAATTAGTTGGTGACTTATGAGTAGATTATAGATTTTATGAAATTTTATCAATTAAATCATCCAGTGTAACCTAATTCAGATAGGCATGTGATTTGAATAGGTTATTTTTTTTGTTCTACACACTACTCCTACTCCTACAAACAGAAAATTTAAATTAGATTTTTAATATAATACAAGGAAATGATTCTGGAAAAGAATTAATCGGTGTCTTTTTCTCAGCTGGGCAACGGAGTCTATTCACAAATGGATTTGTGCTTACTTTCTAGTCACAACTCAAATTACTTGGCATACTATTATCTATGACTGGCATAAACATGCAAGATTGTTTTGGCTTTACTTATTTATCCAAATTGGATCCTCCAAATTATAGTGACCTATTTAATGGAATTTAATTCCTACTTGAGGAAACCCTATCAGATAAATCACCCAAAACATTAAGTATTCTTTGAAAAATTAGACATATACCTGATATGCTAATTCAAATTTAACAAGGAGAGAGCAAAATGGAGACAACCAGATAAAATATAACAAGAACACTCAACAAGTAATTAAGAACTAGATTTCAGGCACTAGAGAAATGCAGTTTGCTTTTATTGATATGCTTTAGAGAATAGGCCTTACAATGTCTCTTTCCAAAATCAACTTACCCGAGAGAGCGCCCCTAAGGTCTTGGTTTCTTCTTATAGGGATGAAGGAAGCAACAAGCTTAAGATATTTCACATTCAAAAGTGACTTTTCATATTCCCACCCCTTGATATTACAATATTTACTTTTTGACAAGTCTTAAAAAGGCCGCCAAATATATTTTGAATATATTTTTAAAAGTATGAAAACAAGAAAGAGACAAAAAGGAAGACGTCCAAAATTTGTTGATGTAGATTTGGTGCCTGATGACACCAGCTTGATGCTCACTCAGCTCCACTATATATTTTTCCTATTCACTCTCCAGTCAAAAGATATTTTTTCTCCCATTGAAATATGGTGTAGTCATTGGGCCATTTGTATTCTTGAATCTGGAGCAGGTTGGCCTAGTGATCCTTCCATCTCTTGTTGAGGAGAGATCTACCATCTGAAATGAATTTGACATAACATGTGTCTAGTGTAATGATTATGTCCAAAATCAAATTAAAAGTGTGGACATTCAAGTCTTCATCCTTCTTCAAGTGCTCAACAATTTGAGAGACCATTTGATTGCATTCCTCCTTCCATTTCTCAAGGCTTTTGAGCTGATTATCTTCTTGAAGGATGCCTAGAATGAATTGATGTTTGAAAGAGCCAAAGGAATCCAACCTTGCACTTATCTTTTGACTTTCTCCTGAGGCATACTGGAGTTCTTCAATGATCAATTTGATCATTTTTTCTGTTTGTTTTAGGGCAAAAGGGGCATTTGTATTTCTTTGCAAAACTTTGCATAGATTTATCAAAGTGTGATGGACTGGTTGCCTTTTCTTTTGCAAGGGGTCCAATATAGGAACATTGGCATTCATCTCACCTAGTGCTTGAGATAAGGAAGAATAACAGTTGTGTACATCCTCAATTTTATCTAGCACTAGTTTGATCTTGTACTCCAAAATCTTCTTAATTATGCCAAAAATCTTGGACCTAGTTTCCTATTTGGTGGCCTCATTTATTTGTTTCAGCTCATCAATTTCTTTTTCAAAATTCTATTTCATAGCATTCAACTGCTCAATAGGAACAATATTGTCACCAGTTTCTTGTGGCACAGGGGCTTGATAAGGCACAATTGCCTAAATCTGAGAAGAACCAATGCCCTTCATTTGTTGCTTCAACTTTACGTTCTCCAAATATAACTTATTAGTTTCATCATTCATTTCAATTTGATTCTTTTCATACTCATTCATTTTGATTTGCATGTTTTTCATAGTAGCTTGTGTGAACATGGCAAAGTGCACAGTCAACATGGCTACTTCAAGAGCTGATGTATCTTTCAATGTCTTAACCATGGTTGTTCCTCTCAGCTCCTGGATCATATCAAGCAGTCTTGGATTGCTAGTGCTCTTTTGTGTGGCCCACAATGCTAGAGTCTCTATTTTTGGGTTGTACCCAACTCCACTCACACCATCTTCATAATCAAATTTAGAAATCATCGTGGGATCATCCTGGCTTCTTACTTGATCCAACAAAAACATTTTCTTTAGCTTCATGCCGGGAATGATCAACATATTGCTTTTCAAAACCAATCGTCGAGCCTCTTGAGGGCTGACATTTATTTCATCAATCTTGATTTCTCTGAATGTTTGGGTTACAATCTGATCATGTAGAGATTCATCTGCACCCATTTTATTTATTTCAACTTTTTCCTCAAACTCTTTCATCTTCATCTTGAGCCAAAAATCCTTGAATTCTGAAGTGTTAATGAAATCATCATCTTCTATAAACCTCATGGAAGCCACAATTATTTCATCTTCATGCATTTTAGGCTCACCTTGTGCCTATGCATCCATTCTTACTTTAGGTTTATGATCTTCTGTCTCTTGACCATCAAGGGGCTGATCAACTTCTTCACCACCTCCCATGTCCCTCAAGATACCTGCCACTTCATCAGTATCTCCTATTCCTTCTGTCACTTCATATGGCACTAGAGGAGTCACATCATCAACTCTTTGTTTCTTTGATGGTGGTTGATCAGGACATGTAGGATCTTGTACAGACATGACATCAGGGGCAGGTTCTTGAATCACAACTCCAACTGACCTTTTTACTAGGAGCTTAGCAGCCTTTGCAGGCTAGCTCTCTACCTTGCCATTTATCCTTTCAAAATTGTCAATTATCAAATTTATTCTTTTCAATGGGTCATTCTCTTCAATAAAGAATCCCAAAAAATTAGGGTTTTTCTTCTTGTCATCCTCAATCCTTTTCAAAATTTCCCATTTCCTTTTTCTATCATATACTTCCTCTGGGGTGAGGCAGTTTCTAATCACATCCTCATCAAAGTCAACTTGATGGGATATCCCAGCCCTAGTGAGAATGACCTGCCTGACAAAATTCATGTGACCCTCTGGATCACAAACCCTCTCTATTTTTTATTTCAAAGAATATTTGTTTTCATATGGGCCTACAACTCCTCCAATGTATCTAAACCCACTGTCAATTCACCAAACATTGTTGAATCAGGCAAAAAGCTTCCTTTCTTTTGTTTTTTTATTACATCCCTTTCCATCCAAAGCATTTGCCACATGAATTCAAGAAAGGCCAATCTGTCAGGCAAAAACTTAGGCAAAGCGTGAGGTGGTTGGGTACACCCATAGACTCTGATTACAGTATGGTCAAGAAGGAAAAATTAGTTAGAAAAATTATGCATGTGACCCTATTCTGGTTTGAAAACAAGAGGCCTCGGCATTTCCAAAATCCCTCTGGATAGCCTAGGTGAAATAAATCCTAGTGAAGCCATTATTCTCACTACAAAATCATCATGAAATACTATGTAATTATAGTTCTTGCAATTACTATCCCAGATGTAGTACCAGTGCTGCATAGGTAGCCTCTGTCTTCTTTGATCTATCATGCTCAAATCCATTCTGTTGGTCCACTTTCTCCTATTTTGATACAATATCAAATGGCACAACAAAGAATAATGCTTGAAATTCAAAGGGGTTTTGTTTTCCCTTATCTAAAGCAATCCATCATGTAACTTCTTTTCAATGAAAGATGCAAAGTCATATTCCTCATTGACTTTAGGGTTTTGAATTGTTATTGCCATCATCATCATGCCAATTGGTATTCTGCTTTGAGCATCAACACCCAACACCTGACATAGAGCAAAGTAGGTTTTCTTGAAATACACAGTGAAGTCATCCACTAAGAATGGCTCCACAGAAGTAGTTGGGATTGGAATCCTCTTGTTATCAGCCCCTTTCCTCATGTACATAGGGAGTTCATTACTCCTATATGTCTTTCTCAATCTGGTGTACTTTTCTTCACTCTTCTTCAAGTCAACTTTTGTGAGGGCTTATTTATTGAGCATGAAGCAATCAATGATTGCAGCTCTGTTCACAGTTACCAAAGGTGTCCCATCTGGTAATATGATTGTTCTGGTAGCTGCATGGTATTGTTGTGCCAACATTCTAATCAAATCCACCTCCACAAACATGTTTGGTACAACAAGTTTAGCCAAATCCAATATACATGGATTGGAAATAGGCCCTTAAGCATCTTTCTTTTCGTAGAAGTACCAAAACAAGTTCCATCCAGAGATAGGAACTAGGGCATCTTGGCACTCTTGCGCCAAGTCTTTGAATAACTTTTTGTATCACTTATCTACTGAGTTTGGTAAAACATCCAACAAAGACTGTTGGAGGGGCCATTTCTTTTCTTTAGGAGGAGATGGTTCAAATGTTTTACTTGCAGACTCATCCTTCTTGAGTGTCATTGTGTGTGAGTTCACTAAGCTAGGGTTTTATATGACTTCTTGATTCACTGAGCAACTTGAGAACTAATTTATATATACACTATACCAAATCTGACAGAGGAAGGCACATAATAAACTTACCTGATTATGAAGAACTGCAAATCTCACTCTAGAATTTGAATCTCCTGCTTTTGTGTGCCCTTGAATTCATCTAAATGAAGAAAATGAACTGAAAATCCCAAATTTATTCCATGTTGACGATGGTCACCTCTCCATTACTATGTATGTGCCATGAGATTGACAAATCTAAGTATTCATACCACTTCAAACACAGGTCGTTGATTCATGCAGATTGGAAGGATGAGAAAGCTCAACAAGATTTATCTGATTTCTTGATTACCGCATACCTGCCTCAATGAATACTAACATCTACGGGATAACAGGGGCATTTATTTCTCTATTTAGTGCTTACCGCTACACCGCAAACCTCCTTTACCCTTTATTTTATTTCATGTGGGCCCGTAGTGACCCCTTATGCTTAGGTTTGTTTTCACCGCAATACCGCGTCGTCACCAAATGTTACATTTTTTACAATGAGGTATAGCGGAGTAACATTGAATGTTTCATTACTTACCGTCCACCTGCGAGTCCCAAACTGTTTGAATCTTGACTTATGCGGGGCCGCAGTGGCCATTGATTGTTATGTTATCTTATCCCTGCCAACTCGCAAGGGTTGCACTAACTATCTCATTCATCTCACGGTATTGCGGTAGCAACTACCAGCAGGAATACACTTTACCGCAAGCCTGCACATACTCAGACATACCCATCATGGGGCTGTGGTGAAAATTAAGTTCACATTTTTTGTCCCCTGCCAACCCATTGGTCTAGTTCTCAGCTCCTTGCGGTAGCGCGGTAGATGTTTGAACCTGTTATTGACTCCCGCATCCCCGCAAGCAAAGTTAGGGCTTACTCCTTAGCTCTGTGGGAGTGCGGTAAAGGGTATATTACAAGATTTGCAAGGAAATTTCACATACATACTAGGAAACAGACTAAATGCAAGGATGACAAATGATTTCTTGGACATAAAAGATGGATTATACAAAGGGTAAGAATGTTCTAATGGATTATGGAACTTGTGGCTTGGAAAAAACTTGAATATGACCTAGGCAAAATTTGTCGACCCTAACAGATTCTGCAAATTCTCAATACTTATGTTGCTTGTCTTTCTCTCAAAAAATACAAACAAAACATTTTGAAAACCCTTATGATCTTATGGTTCACTTGATGAATTCTACTATTTCCTAAGTATTACCTTGATGTGATTTTCATGTAACTGCTAGTTGATAAGAGTCATCGTCATATGTGGAAGTTGTATAAGATAGCCTGCATCTACAAATTTTTAGCAATTTTTTGTGAAGCTCTTTCAAATATTTTTGAAAAAAAAGACATACAATCTTAACAAATTATAATAACTTGAAATTCATTTCTTTCTTATAAAAGCCTCTAAGATCTCTTGAACTATCACATGCTTATAAATATTTGATTAAACATAATTTATAGTTGTCTAATTGTTTGATTGTGCAGGTCATTTGTGTCTAATAACATTTGCAAACACTATAGGATAATATGGTGTCCACTATTTCCCAAGGAGTTATTTGTAGTTTAAAGAATGGGGTTCTTGGTCTCAAGCCTATACTTCAAATATTGGGTGTGAATCAAATAACAAGTAAAGAGCATTCAAAAGAAAGATTCCATGCATTACTATCAAATGGGGTTCAAACACACTTAAGTTTATTGCTAATTGATTGCAATGAAGTCATTTGAGGATACATTGATTGGTTCCCATGTGATGTCCATGTGAAGTCATTAATTATGTTTACTATTCTCAAAATATGCTCTCCAAGGTGAGCATGGGGTCTTTGCAAGATATCATGGTTTTGGTATCCATTATTTTGGTCAAACCATTTATGGTTTTGCCTCTCTCTTTGCCTATATACTGGAGGTATGAGATGGTAGTTTTATGAGTTATTTTATAGGTAAATAGGTGTTGCTAGAATGTTGTTAGATTAAAGGGAGTTAGAGTGTTGCATATGTATATTCTACTTGAAGATTAATACATTCTTGACCCCCTCTTTAAAGGTAGAGTTTTTCTCGAAAGTGTTTCTCCATGTACATCTGGTGTTATTTTCTAAATCTTTATGGTTTGTTGATTTTATTGCTTGTTGATTTTTTCTTCCACTTATAATCATTAATGGGTAATCCACTATGAGCAATTAAATTTTAGGTTTGCATAATCTTAGGAATGTTTTATATTGTAGTAGTTTCACCTTATATATCAACATTATGAGCCAATAGATAGCCAAAGGATGAGTCAAGTGAGCATCCCTCATAGATAGATATGAAGAGATGAAAAATTTTAGACACTTAACCATTAATTGAAAGATAGTTATAGGCTTTAGAGAAAAGGGTTTGGATTGGTCTTTGAAAAATTCATTGAGACCAAATATTTTGAGCATGGATAGGATAAAAGGCCACTCAATTCAATCATAGACCTTGGAATCTAGCTCAAGGAATGAGATGCTCTATCTAGAGGCCCTAGTCCACTCTATACCTTCCCAAACAACTATAATGTTGTCAAGAATGTATCAACTTTTAATGAAGTGTGTATGTTCAAGATGAATGATGGAGGGTAAAAGGTGGTGAATGTGGAGCATCAAGGCTTTGGAAGGTATTATAGGAGATGTTAAGCAAAGTGATGGCCACTAAATAGCACGATAAGCTTCAAATTCTTGACCTTGGGGATAATATTAATATTTATTTGGTTGATACCAAGGACTAGTTGTAGAGAGCTTCTTTCCAAACCTATAGAAGGTTTAGACTAGTAAAGTGCCACGTAGCTTTGAAAAACTAACAAGGAAATTCATCCAAGCAAGGTACCTTATCATTCACCATCTGTGTGATATTTGAATGTAGCTCCTCTAAGGAAAGCAACACATCACAAGAATTTTGAGAAAAATGACTAAGATCGGAAGGGACAATATCTAAGCATTGTTGCAAAGCTTGATCCCACTCCAAGATCTCCTCTTGAGCTTGAAAAAAAATTCTAATGGTATAGGAAGGCTTGAGAAATATTTAGGAGGGCTATAAGATGACTATGAGAAGATTTAATGTCCTTAATCTATGATCTAGCTTTCTTGGTGTGAAAGGCTTTGAAAAAAAATTTAGAGGCTCTCTCTGACTTGAAGCCAATGAAGGTAAGCATGTATAAATGAGTGTCTTTAACATGATGACGAGCTCTACAATCTTAATAATATGCTTGAGTTGAGAAACAAGGAATTGTTGATGAGAATCGAGAAGGTTATTTTTCATTTCACTATAAACCCATACAAACCCCTCCACAACATTGTCAATTTGCATCAAACATTGTAATAATACACTTTGGAATTAGATTGGACCATTTAATGATTTTAATAAGATTCCATTATTTATTGTTTGAGGTAGTTGCTTACTATTGAGTTTTTTTCTTGCCTTGTTTTTATGCCTCATATTTATATTGCATTTGTCTACTTTGGGCTTGGATTAAACCAACTCATCATTATTAGACCACTTCAAGATTAAACCAATACTCCATAAATTAATAATGTAATATTAATGTTTTAATAATTAATTTTAATATATATATATTGTAATATTAACTTCAAATAAATATAATAAATGAAAGGAAGTAGAGGTGCAAAATATGCTTCCTACACTGATCTATGAGAGGAGGTATGTGCAAAACTTAAATTCATTGTACTATAGTTATAATAAAATAAACATACGAGAAATTGATTTATGTAGTCCAAAACCCCATTAACAACCCCTTGATACTCAACCTTAGTCGAATAAAGAACAATAGCATGTTGCTTCTTGCTCTACCAACAAATGGGGCTAGAACTAAAGTGGAATTTGTAGCCAAATATGGACTTGCAATCATCAAGATCACCAACCAAATCAAAATTTGTATATCTAACCAAGTCTAAACCTATACCTATTCCACAATGAATCCCATAGTTGTGAGTGCCCTATAAATAGTTTAATATGCATTTGGAAACTTTCCAATGAAGCTCATGTGGTTCCTACATAAAGCATGAAACCATGCCAACCACAAATGAAATGTTAGGGTGAGTATGAGTCAGATAGATGAGGCTACCAACAAGCTAATGATATAAAGTGGCATCAACAAGTGGAGTGGAACACTTTTCCTCAATCTTGACTCTTGACAAAAAGGGAGTTGGTGTAGGCTTACAATCAGCCATGTGGAACCAATCTAGGAGATCAATAACATACTTAGGTTAAGCAAGAGTGATCCCAAAAGAAGATTGAGTGATCTCAATCTTGATAAAGTAGTGAAAGAGACCCAAGTATGTCATGCAAAGTAGATTTGATTATGATAATGATGGATGATGAACTCCCTCTAATGATCAAGTCATCAACATAGAGAATAATAAGTAAATCAGATTCATCCTTTCATAGAATGTAGATATTCATATCTGAGTGGTATCTTAAGCATTTGATCAAGAAAAGAAAGGAGTCCATCTTGGCATATCAAGCCTGAGGGGCCTATTTGAGCCCATAGATAGACTTACTTAACTTGCAAATCAATGAGGAATCATGTATGAACCTCTGTGGTTGCTCCATGTAGATCTCTTCCTATATATCCCCTTGAAGAAATGTACTCTTCACATCCATCTAATGTAAAACCCAACCATGAGCTGCAACTATGGTGAGAGTCAAGCGACTGGAGTTCATCTTCACTATGGGGGCAAAGGTCTTAGTGTAGTCAACACCGGCAACTTCTAAAAAACCTTTGGCCACAAGCCTGCTTTGAACTTGTTAATAGTTCCATCTACTACATGTTTGGTTTGATAGGTCCACTTACATTGAACTAATTTTCTTCCATTGGGAAGAGGGACTAGGTCCAATGTGTGGTTCCTCATCAAGGAACTATACTCTTCCTCCACTTTTGAATCACACTCGACAATACTTGATGCTTCGTGAAAAGACTATGGATTTGGAAAAGATAATGTAGACATGTGGAAGATGCTTGTGGTGTGATCGAGTCCTTCAAGTATCCAAAGGATCCCAAAAAAATTTGCCTAATGATTATAGAGTTTTTCAAGCCCATCGAGGCAATGAAGAAGATGGGGATGAAGGAGGAGAGTCTTCTTCCTTTAAATGTGAACCATGTAGAGGTGGATGTGAACCCTCACAATCAAACATGAGAGTTTGAGGTGGAGAAGAATCCTCAAAGTCATTGTCATCTGAGTCCACTGTGGAGGAAGGAGGAATGTGAGAGGAAAAGTTAGGAGAGCTTTTATTAAAGTGAACACTCCTCTCAAGGAAGAGTCATGTGTCTCAAGATCCATGAGTCAATACCCCTTAACACCATTAAGATATCCAACAGAGATGCAAGGTTATCTTTATGGTTCCAAAGTCTTGTGTTTCTTTGAAGGAACATGTGCACATATAAGGGACCCAAAAACTTAAAAAAAATTCACAACCAATTTCCTACTTGTTTCCCCTAAATTGAAATTTTGGTCCATTTTGGTTTTCTCCTTGTCCTTGTATTGTGTTACCAAATCCTAGTCTTAACTCTCTTCTTCTATCAACAAATTTATCTTTTCCCAAACTCAAGGTTCAGAGTTTTCTTTTCCAAAAATTCTTGTTGTCGGTAATTTTGAGTTTCTCAGAACTTGACTCATTTTCTTCATTGTCAGGAAAGTTCTCTATCGGTGAACCTTGTCGGGAAAATCTTAAGTCCGCGAACCATGTCAGCAAAACTTTGAGTTCATGAACTCCCAAGTTTCCTGACAACTTTTCATTAGAATGTGTCTTGTCGCTTGTCTACCTCCTTTCCATCCATCAACTCTTTTCATCTTTCACGAATTGAGTTTTGGTTCCTGAGTTGTGAATTTCTTGATTCCCCAATTCGTCAATTCCCTGATAACCTGATGGCGGTCCTTAGCTTTTTGTCAAGGTTTTCTTTATCAGCTTTTTCTATTTTCATGAACTTAACTCCATCGAGCTTTAGTTCTTGAGTTTTGTTTTTCACTGGTAAGTCGCCAACCCTCTTTTGTGTACGTCAAGTGTCTCCCACTGATAAAATAAGTGTCTTATGTTCACATCCTTGCTCAAAAGGTTTGTGAAAAGGATTTTTTGCCAATCATTGTTATTTCTAAAGCATCATGAAGTTTATCGAATTGTCACTTGGTTTGGAAGTCCCAAATTCTCTAATAAAGCAATAAACACATTATACTAGGAATTTATGAAGTTTGTGAAATCCACTTTTCGCCAACTAAATAAACACAACAATCAGAATCTTATTTCATCAAATGAGAAGTTCACTGATAACTAAGTTTTGTGACAGCCAAAATTGCCAATAAAAGGAAATGAAATTCTTGATAAAACATTTTGGTACATCAAGTCTATGTGGCATTTATTTTAAGGTAGAGAAGAAATGAAAATGTGAAAAAGTGTCTAAGGTAGAAGAGAAGAAAAGTTTCTAAGGCACGAGTTCTACCTTTAGTCGACAAAGTCTTCGATTCACGAACTAGTTCATTAGTTTCATAGTTTGTTGATTCAATTTACCAAAAAAGATGGAAAAAGAGAAGTTTGAAAGAATGTTGATGTCTTCTTGGACAAAATTGTTCAATTTAAAGTGTTTTGTCAATGACTCGGCAAAGTTGCAAACTGTCAATTCCGCCGACTAAGTTCATGTGTTTACAGTTTTGCCGATTTGCCGATAAGGTGGCAAAAGTGGCAAAGGCAGAGGAAAAAGTTTCTAAGTAAAGAAAGAAGAGCCAAGTTCTTTTTGGTAAAACTTTGATTTCATGAAGCCCCAAGTTTGCTGATGAATTTTCGCGATTGAGGGAGGCTCTAACGAAGAAGTAGGAAGATAAGTTAAGGCAATTGGAAAAGTTTCTAAGGGAAATTTTTAAGGGGATATGAAGGCTTTGTCAGCAAATCGGCAAGTTCACGAAATGTCAAAATCGCCGACTGAGTTCATGGGTTCATAGTTTCACCGATTCGTTGATAAAGTGACCAAAGGGCGAAGAAAGGGCTTCTACAGAAAAAGAAGAAAATGGCAAAGGAAGAAAAGGGAGTGGCTTCATCAATAAAAGTGGAGGTTTGCAAACATGTAGGTTTGCCAATAAGAAAGTTAGATAATAGGGTGAAACACCGACAAAGGAAAGGATAAATCAAGAAGAGAAGAAACAAGAGTGAAGCAGCGAAATGGATGGTTCACCAAGAAGACAATTTATTGATAAGGCAAAAAGGGGGCCCAAGATGAAGACTAAGTGCCAAAAGGAAAAGGAGGTGTTTCCTCAGTTTGCAAAATGGGATAATTTAATGATAAAGTGAATAAATGAGGAGAAAGTTGAAAAGGAGCCTTTGTCGGGGAAATGGTGAGTTCATGAACTTGATAGTTCGTTGACTAAGCTTTTTGCTGACCAGTTTTGCCGACAAAGAGAAATAAGAAGATACTCAACATAGAGAGAGGTAAAATCTAATTTCTAATGGCCTGATAGAGATGAAAAGGAAGATCAATCAGGCAGATTTTAAAAAAAGGAACTGTCAGTGAAAACAACACTTTAAAAGTGTTGTAAAAGCTTTGGGAGGCAATTTCCTGAATTTGTATAGCCATTTTAAGACCTAAACCACAGTCAGTCTAGCCATTTTTCTTCCCATAAGGTGTCGCCTCCAAGGTTCTCCTTCTCACAAGGGGCAAGTCATGGAACAACAACAAATGTCTACAGGTACTTCTAGCCCTAGTGCCCCTGCCACTATTTAGGCCATCATTTTACAACCTCCAGTTACAGGGAAAGTTGAGGTAGATGGGCCTCAACAGAAAACACATTCAAAGAATTCTACTGAAGAGAATGTTCATACTCCCAAGATGAAGCAGGGAAAACTAGTGTAGATGAACCCGTCAGATCCGAGACATTGGATGAGGAAGACAAAGAAGTGTCTCCATGACTGTTCCTTTAATTGTCATACTTTGTTATGTTGAGACTCTTTTTATTATTTGATACTATGTCTCATTTGATATTTCAAGAACTTCATTTTACTGTTTTCTGCTAGTTGTATAAGATAATTATATGGAGAAAGTTGGTTCCTCTATTTTACTATATAATGTATGGGTAAAAGAGAGTGGGGGATCTTTTTGGTAAAATTTATTTTCATGACTAGATCATTGGACATTGCATTTTAGAGATGGAGTAAGGAAAAACATTTTATGCAGTATATGTGTTATCATTTTTGAAGAGAAACAAAGTATTTTGTTCAATTTTATTTCATCAATACAAGAGGAAAGTTGACAGTGGGTCCATTATTTCTCTGTGTATAAGCTATTCATTCTTCATATGTTGGATGCATGGTGTGATGAAAATATGGTATCTATGTTGCTCTGTGTAAAATGTCAATAATTTGCTTCTTTGATTACTGAATTATCATTATAAGTATCTTCTTTCTTATGTAAGAGTCTGATATTGTATATGGTGATTTAGTCATTATCTCCTGATCATTATTGATTCTTCTATTCGTACAATTGGAAGGAGAAATATTTGTTCCAATACTTCTGAGTTATTTCCTTGCCTGTAATACATTAAGTGTTGTGGTTTAGTTTTATTTTACCTATAGAAAAAAAAATTTCCTCACTTTTAAGTTAAAAGTGTGTCAGCAAACATAAAATTTTCATCTTACGAAGGGAGTTGTACCTTCTAAAACATTCAAAGGGAAATTTATGAAACATTATCCAACTGTTGGTGGAGTTTGTTACTGCTAAATTGGGCAAGTCTTTATGAAATAAGTGGTGACAAAAATCTATTCACTAATAGATTTTTGGTGACTCTACTGGGGAAATCAGATAATAAGATCTTTGTAGCTAAAGGTTATTGGTTTCCCCTTATCTTATATAAATATATATTGTTTAAATTCAAAGTTATAATATTATTACAACCATGAAAAGAGATTCAAGATATATATTGCAAAATTATAAGGTTTAATTAAATTTCTCGAGTCGCAACATGCATGAAAGTTTCCTTCCTTAATCTCTAAAAAAAAATTTGTTGGAATGTAAAAGACATTTAATACTTATGGTACTCGAGAGGGGGTTTGGACTAATACTCCAACCCAATATATAAATTGGCTTAACATTGAACAAGAAGACATCATCATTGATTTACGAAACTTGGCCTAGGAGAACAAAAAGATGAACAAACAGTTTCATCAGGGTAATCAAACCCTTGACGTTGAAGAAGAGCTTGGCCAAGAGCTAAGGAGACAGCCAGGGAATTTGGTGTAGCACACGAAAATTATCTCGTGGAAAGGATTATCATAGTACCAAGGAGAGAAAGACCATTCCTGATCCATGAAGTCCCAAACAATAGGAGAAATAACCATTGAAATGATCGTCAAAACAACCATCAGAATAATCGTCAGAACGATCAGCAAAATAATCCTCAAAACAATAAGTGATTGTCAAGAGGTGGCAACTCTACTGGTTTGTAAAGTGCAATTGTATTATTAAAACTGGATCCTAAAAGGTACACAAGAGGAGATAGGAATAAAGGTATCGTTGATTCTGACTTTGATTTATTAGAATTTGTTAATTTTACCACCTTTCCTTTAAATCGTAAAGTTAGGTCTTCTAGTAGAGCTTCATATCATGTTCGCCCTATTTCATTTCATATGTGTCAAGCACTAGTCTTTCATAGTATCGCCTTGCCCATGGTAATCAATCTACAACCTCACATGGCTCATCAGCAACAATAGTAACCACTCATCCCATGGGGTGCTGCTATTGGTCCATTAGCACTTGGTGTTCGATTACATGAATTACCCCAAGGTTTTAGGAAGATCTTGTTGAAATTCGTAGGAGAAGGCAAAGTCACACCAGATGAACACATTAATGCCTTCTTTGTTGCATGCTCCATCATGGGTGTCTAGCATGAAGATGTCTATGTCAGGATTTTTGTTAAAACTTTGTCCGAAGCTGTTGCAGAGTGGTTTTTCCACCTGGCTCCTAGGTCCATTGATAGTTGGGCCACTATGAGAACAAAATATGAAAATAGATTTAAAATTGTTGAGAATGAGCATACTCTATTGGCTTAGTTAAATTCTCTGAAGAAAGAAATACATAAGCCCATGAGGGAGTTCGTGGCTAAGTTTAACCGAATTGTAAACAGAATAACTCCCAATATGAGACCCAGTGACAACATCTTAATGTGTTTCTTCATTAACTCACTACCTCTAGATGTTAGTTACACTTTGAAAAAGGAAGGCATGATAGATTGAAAGGGAGCTCAAGAAAGAGCTATTTCTATTGAAGATGATCTCATAACAGCTGGGAAATGGAGAAAAGAGTTATAGGAAAATAAAGGTTAGGCAAGTACCTCCATTGATCTTGTAGTACAATGCCTGGCTAATTATATACTTGCTCTCAAGAGGCAAATGCCTAGAGGACAGCAATAGCCTTATCACCATGATATTCCCAAGAGAGATTATAGAATGTCAAATAACAACAATAAAACTCCAATGTTGATTGGTCTAATGCAAAGGGTATCCCTAGAGGGCCCTTCAACCAGTGTTAAAGCCAATCATATGGTATGTAATTTCCACCTCACTACTAATCATGATGGAAGTACTTGTCCTAAAATGACTAGGTTTATGCAAATGTTGTCTATGAATGAACATGTTGCTGAACCCATTGTGGAGGAAGATGACGCAGTGTAGACTTGCGATGCTAGCATAAATTTCTTGGTATGAGTCTGATTCATATGGAAGTTAGGACTTATATAATGAATTGGAAAATCCAAACTGTACCATCTTTTCCAAAGGACAACAAAGTCAGAAAAAATTATGAACACAAGAACTAGTCCAGCAATGAACTCTTCCCCAAGAGTCATATTGTCTAGAAATACTACAAGAGGACTAAAGAAAACAAATGGGGGCACCCCTAAGACATCATCTTCTACGGTACTCTCTTCTCCATCTTCTAAAGAATCTATTCCACCTGCTTTTGATATAGTGGAGTCGTATAAAAATACCAAGATTCAAATCTCACAGGAAAAATATCTTAGGCTAAATCATGTCGAACTAGATAGGCTAGTCAAGTATGTAAAATAATAACCTTCTTCCTCAGCCCATGTAAATGCTCATTTCTTAAAGAATGCAGAGAAAGAAAAAGTGGTTCCTATAGAAAAGACCCCTGGTCCTAAAAAGTTTGAGCCACGAAACCCCTTTTAGAAACCAAATCCTTTCTATGTTTCTCTTTTCATAGCTGGATATAAACTGAGCAATTATGTCACAAATTCTGGGGCCTCTGAAAATGTCATGTCCGCTTAGGTAGCCAAATCCCTCAGTTTATCCCTTACCTCATCTCATGGGAAATGTTACTCAATGGATTCCACACAAGTTCACATCATTGGATAGATCAAAGATGCCTAGGTAGTTAGCAACTTACCCCAAAAAGAGAATTAAGTTGACTTTTCTAGTGGCTGACATTCCTGCCAGTTATGGTATGCTGCTAAGCATGAGCTTCTACAGAGACCTTGGCGGTGAAATTCAAATGGATTGGTAAGATTCCTTGATACCTATAGAAGGGAAGAAAGTTTGTTTAGATCCTAAACCCAAAGTTAAATTTACTGTCCTGAAGTCTGCAGATCCTAGGTCAGAGATCTTATATGTAGAAATTTGTCCAAGAACTTATATGATCTCCTCTACTTCAGAGGGAGAGGATCTTGAACTGATTAAACCAAACTTGTCAAATGAATTGTGGACCTTGGAGTTTGATGGCAGTTGCTCATCATTTGGGTCAGGTATAGGCATAGTGTTCATATCTCATAATGATTATAGATTCCCCTTTTCCTTTAAATTGGAAATCAAAAATACTAACAATATTGTTGAATGTCAAGCATTACTTTTGGGGCTAGAAATGGCAAAGGAGAAATGGATTAAGTAGTTGAGAGCTCTAGGTGATGCGAAGCTTGTTGTTAAACAAGTAAGGAACACTTTCTCTATGAAGAATGGAAGGTTGAAACACTATAGAAACAGAGTTTGGGATAGTTTAGATTATTTTGATGCTTTTTCTACTGAATATGTCCCTAGAGAGCAAAATACTAGGGCAGATTCCCTGGCAGTTTCAGCATCGATACTTCTTCCCCATCCTAATTTCAAGGATAATCCTTATCGGGTGGAAGTTTTCTATAGACCTAGTGTACCCGACAATGTGAATCATTGGCAAGTATTTGATAATGACAAATAGATAATTTTTTTCTTGGAAAAAGATGATGCCTTTGTAAATTTGTTCTTTGAAGGAAGTAATTCAGAAAGTAATGAGGTCACTGAATGTACTACTAACTAGTCTAATGGAATAAATGAGGAAGTGATTTAGCTGAAAGGGAATAAACTTCCCAAAGGTTTGGTAAGCTTAGAAGACCTTTTTGACAAGCACAGTAGATATGCCAAGCAGAAGATCCAATTGGTCATTCACTCTTCTGCTGAATATGATCATGTAAATATTGGTACAAATGAAGAACCCAAATTAGTATGTGTTGGTAAATGTTGTACAACTCAAGAAAGGGAACGTTTGATCTCCTTATTGATTAGGTATAGAGATGTTTTTTTCCTGGTGTTATGCAGATCTCAAGAAGTTCATGGATGGGAGATTGCAACACCACATTCCCCTGTAGCTAGGTACCAATCCTTTTAGGCAAAAGCAACAATCTTATAATCCTAAAATTGTAGATACTATTTTCAATAAGATTGATAAAATGTTAAAGGCAAAAATTATATGCCCCATACATCATTCCACTTGGGTAGCCAACATAGTTCCTATCAAAAATAAGAGTGGGGAAATAAGGATTTTTGTAGACTTTAGGAACTTGAACCAAGCTTCATTGAAAGACAATTATCCCTTGCCAGTAATGGATCATATGCTGCAGACCGTCTCAGGCTCAAATATGATGTTTATGCTGGATGGTTTCTCTGGGTATACTCAAATAGGTGTGGCTCTAGAAGATCAGCATAAAATGACTTTCACTACTCCCAGAGGGACTTTTGCATACAATAGAATGACTTTTGGCCTTATAAACATTGGTGCAACATTCCAGAGAGCTATGGATTTGTCCTTTGGAAACCTAAATGATTATTTACCTTGATGATCTGACTATTTTCTCTAAGAAGAGAGTTGATCATATCGATCATCTGGAAGTTGTTTTGCAGAGATGTAGAGATTGTGGCATATCTCTCAATCCTAAAAAGTCTAATCTTCTTTGTTATTGAAGGTAAACTCTTGGGACATATTATCACAAAGGAAGGGATTAAGATAGATCCTGAAAGGGTTAGGGCTATTCAATAGTTAAGCCTCCCTACCAATAAAAGTCACACCAGATCTTTCTTTGGACAGGTAAATTTTTTGAGAAGGTTTGTTCCTGATTTTGCAAAGCTAACCAAGCACATAGCGGAGATGATGAAAGATAAGCATGTTTTTAAATGGAATAATTAAGGCAAAGAAGCATTCAAAGCCATCAAGGAAGTTATTGCTAATGCCCCAACCTTTATACATCCAAATTTTGGCAAAGATTTTTATCATTTACTATTATACATCAGAACATACCTTATCAGCTATACTACTCTAGAAAAATGAACAAGGTATAGAATCTCCTATTGACTTCATGAGCACACCATTAAAGAAGCATGAGCTAAACTACTCTATGGATAAACATGCCTATGCAATGGTGAAAGCAGTCAAACAATCTAGGTTCTATATCCTCCACTCTCATGCTATTATTTTTGTCCCAGATTTTGCAATCAAATCCATCTTAACACAACAATAAATAAGTTGTAATAAAATGGGAGCTTGGGTGACTAAAGTCCAAGAGTATGATGTTACTATCAAAACTGGTTAGAGGTAAAGGGCTTTGTAAGATAATAGCAAAAAATCTACCTGAGGAAAATGATGATATTCCTTTCACTCTATTCGTGGACACCACTAATGAATGGTTCTCTAATATCACTTTCTTTTTAAATTATGGAGAATGTCCATCTCATCTCTCAACCAAAGAGAAGAGAAATTTGAAGCTTAAAGCTACGAAATATGTGATATGGGAAAATACCCTGTACAAGAAAGGAATTGATGGCACATTTTTGAGATGTATAGGAAAGGAGAAACAAAAGAAACTCATAGAGTTTTTCCATAATGGGGCATGTGGAGGGCACCTTTCGGCATCAGTAATAGCTTTCAAGATCCTAAGGTATTGCTTTTACTGGCTAGGCATGTTCAAATATGCCTATAACTGGGTCTCCAAATGTGAGAAATGTATAAGGTTTGCTAGTAGACCTTGGTTAGTTACCCTCCCTTTAAGACCAGTTGTTATTGAAGAACCTTTTCAACAATGGGGCCTAGACTTCATAGGACCAATCAACCCAAATTCTAGTGCAGGTCACACACATATCCTAACTTCCATAGACTATTTCACTAAATGGGTAGAGGTTGTTCCTATCAAACATACTACCTCTGAGGTAGTGTGTAAATTCTTGAAAGAAAATATCATAGTAAGATTTGGTGTACCCAAGAAGATTGTGACAAATAATGCATTGAGTTTTTCTTCCTCAAAAATGTCACTTTTCTATTATAATCATGGGATTAGTCTTTCACATGCTTCTAATTACTACCCCTAGGGAAATGGACAAGCAGAATCCAGCAACAAAATTTTGATTACCATCATTTGTAAACTAGTAGATGATAATCAAAATAATTGGCATAAAAGACTTTATGATGCATTATGGGCATACAAGATTACTTCGAAAAGAGCAATTGGTATGTCCCCTTTCAAACTTGTATATGGTGTTGGTAGTGCTTTACCCATCCCACTAGAACTCCCAGCTTTAAATTTACAGAAATCCATTGATGATGAATATTTTAGAAATGATTTAGAAAAGAGAATAACTTATCTCTCTAAAATTGAAGAATAAAGAGAAGAAGTGGTGGACCGAATAGTAGAACATTAGAGGAAGGTGAAAAGGATTTTTGACAGGAAAGCTAGATAGAGGGAATTTGTTATTGGAGACTTGGTATTACTATGGGATAAAAGAAAGGAACCTAGAGGGGCACATGGAAAATTTGACTCACTTTGGAGGGGTCCTTTCAGAATTAGAGAAATTGTTGGTGATAATGCCTTTTTCTTGGCATATATGGATGGTACAAAACTACCTCTTACCTATAATGGGCAAGATTTGAAGCTTTATAATTGGTGATCTTGTCCTACCTTGTATAATATTTTCTTTTAGTTTGTCTTGTTTTGTCTTGTTTTTCCTTCATTTTTGGTGTGTTTGGGTCTAACTCTATGGCACAATAAATAAGGCACTAGCTAGTCTGAGTTTCTGGGCTCCCTGCATCCTTTTAGTCTTTGTCCCCAATTAAAGCCAATCATTTCCCCTAAATTAAAATTTTGGTCCATTTTGGTTTTCTCCTTGTCCTTGTATTATGTTTCCAAATCCTATTTTCAACTCTCTTCTTCTATCGACAAATTTGTCTTTTCCCAAACTCAAGGTTCAGAGTTTTCTTTTCCAAAAATTCTTAGTGTCGGCAAATTTGAGTTTCTCATAACTTGACTCATTTTATTCATTGTCGAGAAAGTTCTCTATCGGTGAACCTTGTCGAGAAAATCTTAAGTCCACGAACCATGTCGGCAAAACTTTGAGTTCATGACCTCCAAACTTTCCTAATAGCTTTTCATAATTAGAATGTGTCTTGTCGCTTGTCTACCACCTTTTCGTCCATCAACTTTCTTTATCTTTCACGACTTGAGTTTTGATTCCTGATTTGTGAATTTCCCTGATTCCTCGATTCATCGATTCCCTAATAACCCAATGGCGGTCCTTATCTTTTGTCAAGGTCTTCTATATCGGCCTTTTCTAGTTTTCACAAACTTAACTCCATTAGTCTTTAGTTCTTGTGTTATATTTTTCACTGATAAGCCGACAACCATCTTTTGTGTATGTCAAGTGTTTGTCACCGAGAAAAGAAATGTCTTATCTTCACATCCTTGTTCAAAAGGTTTGTGAAAAGGATTTTTTGCCAATCATTGTTATTTCCAAAGCATCATGAAGTTTATCAGATTGTCGCTTGGTTCGTGAAGTCCCAAATTCATCGATAAAGCGATAACAGTATACCAGGAATTTATGAAGTTCATGAAATCCACTTTTTGCTAACTAAATAAACACAACAGTCAGAAGCTCAGTTTGTCAAATGAGAAGTTCATCGATAACCAAGTTTTGCAGTGACCAAAATTGTCGATAAAAAGAAATGAATTCTTGATAAAACGTTTTGGTACATCAAGTCTATGTGGTATTTATTTTAAGGTAGAGAATAAATGAAAAGGAGAAAAAGTGTCTAAGGTAGAAGAGAAGAAAAGTTACTAAGGCACAAGTTTTGCCTTTAGTCGGCAAAGTTTTCGATTCGTGAATTGGTTCGTCAGTTTCACAGTTTGTTGATTTGTCAATTTACCAAAAAAAATGGAAAAAGAGAAGTTTGAAAGAATGTTGATGTCTTCTTCTAGTAAAATTGTTTAAGTTAAAGTGTTTTATCAGTGAATTGGTAAAGTTGTGAACTATAGATTTTGTTGATTGAGTTCATGTGTTTATAGTTTTACTGATTTGTCGATAAGGCAGCAAAAGTGGCGAAGGCGGAGGAAAAAATTTCTAAGTTTAAAGAAAGAAAATCCAAGTGCTTGTCGGTAAAACTTTGAGTTCGTGAACCCCCAAGTTTATCGACAGGTTTCACTGATAACTTTTGGCTGACTGAGGGAGGCTCCGATGGAGAAGTAAGAAGACAAGATAAGGCAATTGGAAAATTTTCTAAGGGAAAGTTTTAAGGGGACTTGAAGGCTTTGTTAGCAAATTGGCAAGTTCATGAAATGCCAAACTTACTGACTGAGTTTGCAAGTTCATAGTTTTGTCAATTTGTCGATAAAGTGACCAAAGGGCAAAGAAAGGGCTTCTACAGAAAAAGAAGAAAATGGAAAAGGAAGAAAAAGGAGTGGCTTCATCAGCAAAAGTGGAGGTTTGCAAACCTTTAGGTTCACCAATAAGAAATTTTTTCAACAGGGCGAAACACCGACAAAGGAAAGGATAAAGCAAGAAGAGAAGAAACAAGAGTGAAGTGATGAAATGGATGGTTCGCCAAGAAGACAATTTACCAATAAGGCAAAAAGGGGGCCCAAGATGAAGACTAAGTGCCAAAAGGAAAAAGGAGGTTTTTTCCTCAGTTTGCAAAAGGGGAGAATTCACGATGAAGTGAATAAATGAGGAGAAAGTTCAAAAGGAGCCTTTGCTAGGGAAATGGTGAGTTCGTGAACTTGATAGTTCATTGACTAAGCTTTTTGTCGACTAGTTTTGCCGATAAAGAGAATAAGAAGATGCTCAACACAGAGAGAGGTAAAATCTGATTTCTGATGGCCCAATAGAGATGAAAAGGAAGATCAATTAGGCAATTTTTTTAAAAAGGGGATTGTAAGTGAAAATTGGACAACACTTTAAAAGTGTTGTAAAAGCTTTGGGAGGCAATTTCTTGAATTTGTGCTTCTTCACAATTGCTATCAAGAACACAATTTTAAGAGCTAAAACACAGTCATCTAGTCATTTTTCTTCCCATAAGGCGTCACATCCAAGGTTCTCCTTCTCAGAAGGGGAAAGTCATGGAACAACAACATATGTCTATAGGTACTTCTAGCCCTAGTACTCTTGCCACTATTCAGGCCACCATTTTCCAACCTCTAGTTACAGGACAAGTTGAGGTAAATAGGCCTCAACAGAAAACACATTCAAAGGATTCTGTTGAAGAGAATGTTTAGACTCCCAAGATGAAGTGGGGAAAACTAGTGTAGATGAACCCATTGGATCTGAGACATTCAACGAGGAAGACAAAGAAGTGTCTTCATAACTATTCCTTTAATTGTCATACTTTATTATGTTGAGACTCTTTTTATTATTCGAGACTATGTCTTGTTTGATATTTCAAGAACTTTATTTTACCATTTTCTGTTAGTTGTATAAGATAGTTATACTGGGGAATTTGGTTCCTCTCTTTTACTATATAATGTATGGGTAAAGGAGAGTGATGGATCTTTTTGGTGAAATTTATTTTCATGACTAGATCATTGGACATTGCACTCTAGAGTTGAAGGAGTAAGGAAAAACATTTTATGTAGTATATGTGTTATCATTTTTGAAGAGAACAAAAGTATTTTGTTCAATTCGATTTCATCAATATAAGAGGAAAGTTGACAGTGGGTCCATTGTTTCTTTGTGTATAAGCTATTCATTCTTCGTATGTTGGATGCATTGTGTGATGAAAATATGGTATCTATGTTGTTCTATGTAAAATGTCAATAATCTACTTCTTTGATTACTAAATTATCATTATAAGTATCTCCTTTCTTATGTTAGACCCTGATACTATATCTGGTGATTCAATCATTATCTCTTGATCATTATTGATTCTTCTATTTGTACAATTGGAAGGATAAATATTTCTTCCAATACTTCTGAGTTATTTCCTTGCCTGCAATACGTTAAGTGTTGCACAGTTTAGTTTTATTTTATAACTATAGAAAAATCCATTTCCTCACTTTCAAGTTAAAAGTGTGCCAAACAAACATAAAATTTTCATCTTACGTTTGAGGGAGTTGTACCTTCTAAAACATTTAGAGGGTAATTTATGAAAAATTGTCGAACTGTTGGTGGAGTTTGTTACTACTAAATTGGGCGAGTCTTTATTAAATAAGTGGTGACAAAAATCTATTTACTAACACTACCACACCAAGCTTCAAAAGGAGTCATACCTAGTAGGCATGAGTTTTCCAAAGTCCATGAAATAAGAGAGAGTGCTTCTGGATTAAACTATGTATGTTTTTGCTTTGACATTTTGGATCATACTTAATGATCCATCATCAGGAAGAAGAAAGTGTGTAGTTTGGATAGCAGACTTGAGCTTTTAAAGGAAATAGAGAGGAAGATATGACAAGGAACACGACACGAAGGGCACGAGGGGATGAGAGAAAATGAAAATAAAAATAAGACATAAAACCTAAGAGAGAATAAGTGAAATAAAATAAAAGAGATAGATACCATAAGAGAACTGTGAAAAAAAAAATCAAGCAAGTGACCAAACAACATATGAACAAACAAGTCCTAACAAATTATAAAATAAAAATAAATTCATACTAGAAATATGTATACCCACACAAGTGCATGTATATGCATACAAAAATATAATACAAAAAAGCATATATATACCCACATACTAAACCCAAAATATAATATTATAAATAGATAAATAAATATATAAAACACACATATAAATCTAAATAGAAACAAACCTTTCTAAAACATAGAAAGTACAATCCTAAATATATATATATATATATATATATAAAATAAAATAAGAGACAATGAAAAAATGTCTACATATATGTCAAGTCCTGACTATACATAATAAAATAAGAGAAAATGAAATCAAGTAAATCCAACTCCGAGAGAATGGCGAGGGGGAGCAGATTGGAGGCGAGCGAGGAGGATGGTGAAGAGGGAGATGGCGATGATGATTTGGATGGCTGGGATCCCTTTTGACCAAGTAAGAAGGCACTGGGGGGCTTTAGATAGTTTTGGCACAAGACGTGGAAGTGAGCTTGGTGGTGGCTCTAGTTTAGGGGAGGACGAAGTTGTTGTTGAGGAGGTCATGGTGGTGCTTGGGAGTGACACTGGTGGAAGTGCTGGTGTTGGGGGAGGTGTTAGACTTTCATGAAGGAGGTGTTGCAGTCGGCAGAGGCTCTAGACCATACTGGGCAGCCCTCTTGTGGGATTTTGAGTTATAGAGGTGCTAAAGGCCCTAGATCTACTCTGACTTAGTGCCATGGGTGGCATTATTTTCCTCATTGGGCCTGTAATGTGTTTGTAGGCTCCTAAGTTTGGGGCTCTGAATCTATTCTACCTTAGCGTCATGAAGGGCGTTACTATCTTCATTGGTCCTGTAACGTGAGGATGACTTGCATCTTGCAGAAAACACGCTCTTTTTTTGGGTCAGATGCATTGTCTTTTTTAGGGTAAAGATTTCCCTTCATGAGAGGTTCTGAAGGAGGTTCTAATGGAGCTTGCGGTGGTTGTCATGAAGCTTGGGCTCTGTAGGATGTGTTCGTGGGATGGTAGTGGGTGTGGTCGTTGGAGGCCTTAATAGTGTTGCCTTTTTGAAGGCGCCAGTTTGTGAGAGGCTTTTGAAGGAGGCTTTGATGGAGCTGGGAGGGTTGTCGTTGGAGCTTGAAACCTAGAGGAGGGGCTAGTGCAGTATTGGTGATGGTGGTACAGTGGATCAGTGTTCGATGTGGCTGTTGGAGGCCTTAACTATTGAATAAGACACTATGGAGACTTCTTTGCTTCTGGTTGTGTTGGTTTGGATGCGCAGTTTTGGGAGCAGAGTGGGAATGGGTGAAGAGATTGACATCAATGGAGATGTTGGTTTTAGAGAGGATCCATATGCTTGTAACTACTAGGTGCTCGAGAGGTATAGTGTAGGATGTTGTTGCTCGAAGGGGAGCTGGTAGAGGTCCCATCCCAGGAGACGGGGATGATGGTGTTGGAGGCTTGGGAGAAGCTATCAGACCTAGTGTAGGTCCCATCCCAAGTGGCGGGGATGATGGGAGAAGTTTTTGGACTTGGTGGAGGTCTTGTCGTTGTAGGAGAGATGGCGAGGGCGGAATTATGGATGTTGGCTAACTTTCACAATGGAAGGTATGGTGTTGGCCATGTAGATGTAGAAGATTGGGGACATGGTTATGTCCTCTGGTTTTGCCTAGTTTGATGGTAGCTTCTTAGGTGGTGGTGCAGGAGATGGCAGCAGCACTGGTGGTGTTGTTGGTGTTGATAGCGGCGTAGATGGAGTTGTTGGTGTTGATGGCGTTGAGCAAGACCTCAGGTAGTGGAAGCGCCTTTGGTGGAGGGGTTGTGTGGTGTTGGTGTCCTTATTGGTGGATCTAGTGGCAGTTCTTGGCTGGGAGGTGGTGTTGGAGGCAATTGTGGTTACGTTTCTAGCGTGGGGTTTTTTCAAATTTCAGCATTCATAAGTACAAACTTAACTCTTCCCTAGACAGTCACTTAGGTGATGATTTCGTGTCCTTTCTAACCCCAACAAACAAATCCTTTGTTGATCCTGTCAGTAATTCCTGCTACGGTGATTGACAGAGGTGTTTGGGGACAACTTGTTAATGTACCTCCCATTAAAAGCTTATATGGCTACTCAGGCCAATTGGTAGCCTTTTTGGGATTAACGTTTGGTTGTCTTAGTGGTTGGTAATCATGTTTTCTCGCCCACCATGTGAATTCTCCCTCCTAATCGTTCGCCTTTTTTCAAGTTTTTGGACACCTCCTGTTGTCCTCATTGTAGCTCTGTGGGCCACTGTGCTCTTTTGCCCTTTCTGGGCCCCCCTTTTGTACTTCTGATTTGGGCTTTTAATATATTTAGTCTAGGTGCTCTGCACCTTTCTTTTAAAAAAAAAAAGAGACAATGAAAATATGTCTATGTATGTAAACCAACCAACCATGCATAAGGGTTAAGAACAAAACAACAAATAATATATAATAGATTATAGGACACATAAGTATTAAGAGAACATAAAACAAAAATGTGTGTGTATATATATATACATACATACATGCCCACACACTCAAACGTAAAATATTATATTATAAATAGACAAAAATAGAAAATTATAAATCTAAAAAGAACCAAACCTAAGCAAACAAAACACATAGAGTCCAATCCTAAATAAACAATAAAATAAGAGACAAAGAAGATATGTCTAAATATATAAATCTGTAGACAAGCAAAACCAAAGGAATAAGAACATCATTCAAAAATGAACCCAACCAACCTAGTGTAAAGATTATAAAACATAACAACCAATAATATATAATAAAATAGAAGGACGTACGAGAATTAAAAAGAAAATAGAACATTTGGGGCAATTTTGAAGAAGATTCGTTGTGCAACAAATAATGAGGTAAAGCTCAAAGATTTGATAATGGGGCTTGAACTCTATAGAAAACTCGAGCTTAAAAATGTAGACATCGAAGGTGACTCTCAGTTGTGCATCCAAGCAGCTATCAGGAAAGACACCCCGAACTAGAAGCTCAAGGATTGGGTGAACAAAGTTTGCTCTCTGCTGAGAGAAATAGGGGATTTATTGATAACCCACATCTTCAGGGAGGCCAACTTGGCTATGGACAACCTTGCAAATCACAGGGTTTTCCAGCCAATTTATACTTTGGTGGGCTTGGATGTTAGTAGATGGACAGGACTCAAAGATATCATTGACAAAGAAGCAAGGGGCGGACGTTTCTAAGATTGGAGCTGGAAAGAAGGGATAGTCCATGGTAGACACATCGAGGATCATTAGTGATTGCTTACCTACCAGGAGATTGAGCACCAGAGCTAGCTACGCTCATGGTTATCTATAATTTTTTTGTCCTTTTTCCAAGAGTTGGAGAGAGTTGGTGTTTTGGCAGATGGGACTATTCCCTCTCCAACTGTGTTGTAATTGATTTTTATTGTCAATATAGGGAGCTATCCCCTAAGACTACACTTACCTTTAAAAAATAGAACAAAAAATTAAATACACATACACATAAATATATATTTATTAAATATATATAAACATATGCTTATACATAATATACTAACAAATAAGTATACCAATATATATATATATATATATAATTAATTTGCATTTGTGGGCTATATTTTTATAATGTTTATGATTATTATTTTAATATGTCGGTAAAATAATTATTTTTTAAATTTGTTTTTGTTAACATCACCAATACACTCCACCCCACGAAGTTACGCCTCTCGGCGTAATTAAATTTACACATATATATTTACAGATAAATATACATATAAGCATATATGTACTTACATACCAGGATATACATATGTATATGTATGTATGTATGTATGTGTAAGGAAACAAGGAGTAGAAATCTCTAAGGAGAAAACAATCCACAACAAAAAAATGCAAGAAACACAAAGAGGGAGAATGAGACCTGAGACAAGACAGGAGAAGGAGAGGAAGGGGGAGTGAGAAGTGAAACTGAGGCAACCAAGGGGGAACAGAAAACAAAAAAAAATGGGGATGCGGAAGGGTAAAGGTGAAGAGAGTGGGAGGACAACAGTTAATGGGGATGGTGCAATGGGGTTGGGTGAATCAAGAAGGATTAGGGTGTGATTGGAGGGAGCTCAACAAAGGTTGTCAGGTTGGGCTAAGCTGCCACCCTTCATCACAATTGAGATTGGAGGGGTGACTTTTAATGAAGATCGCTTCTTGGAGTTTCCTACTATAAAAATAATCTTGCTTCACCAAGACTTGGGTAAGATCAAGACAAATGTGGTGTTTGGTATTGTAGGAGTGCTCGGCTAAGGCATAATTGTAGATATGATCATGCCTGATGTCTGCACTATGCTCGTTGATCCTAGTGCTAATGGATTGACCTGTTTCACCAATGTATGGAGTCCCACAGGAGCAGACAATCTTATAGAACACAGAGTTGATTAGATTATTTCTAGGGTCTTTGACAGAAGGGATAAGACTTCTAAAGGTGGAGATGCATTTGAAAGTACAACGGAGGCCTTTCTTACATAGGATTTTAGAGATTTTATTTGAGAGGCCCTCTATGTATGGGAGGGTAGCAACCCAAGTATCACTTGTGACATCAATCTTAGGATTGGGGTAAACTCTACTTTTAGCAAGGTTAAAGGCACAAGAGATACACTTATGGTGATACCCATTCACTTTGAACACTTGAGATAGGTGGGAGAGCTCTTGGTCAATGTGTTCATTATCACAAATGCGATAAGCACGAGTGGCTAGTGTCTTTAGAACACCAACTTTTTGGGAAGGATGGTGGTGAGAAGACGCATGGAGGTATAGGTCAGTGTAGGTGGATTTTCTATAGACAGTACGAGCAAGGGAACCATCCTTCTCCATGGTGAGGCCTATTTATTTCACTCCCTTATTTTGCTTATTTCGTATTTACAGTTGATGACATTTAGACATTTGGGACTGTTGATCCCGATATGCAAATTCTCTGGACTCTATTCCCTTATTTTGATTGACTATATTTAGTATGTTGTGATGTGACTATATCCTGATTTTGATTTCACTGATGATTACTATACATGTAACATGCATTTTGATGCTATTAGAGATACTAGATGTAAAATTATTAAATGGAATTGTTATGCAATTTTGATCTTGAGATAGTGTTTAGAAATGTAGTTAATTTATAAATCTTAATTATGATGATTTGTGATTTTAATAATATTTTAAATGATTATGCGATATCGTGAGTGTATGCATTTCCTTGCTTAGGCTATGATATATATATATGTTGGATTAATCTATTTGTTCAAGTGCGCAAGTGATTTTCCAGGCCACGAAAAATTGAAGATCGATCTCACACCTAATGTGATTCCCGTGTTAGATCAATCTAGTCCCAAGAGGGACCAAGATCATGTGTGAATTGTATGATGCTTTCGTAAATGTCTGCATTTTAATTATTTGGCTTAGATTCTATTTTTTTATATTATTTATTTGAAGTGTTGTAAAATAATGTGATTTAATATACACCACTTGGTGTCTTTTATTTTGGTGGCCATTTTATGTGATTTTCTACTTCCTAAAGTGTTTATTATGGGCTAAGATTAATCCTAGGTGGTACCCATAGGGTCTAACACCCATTTGAGCATGCCAAACCCTAGGGTAACCTCTGTCTAGCCACCTTAACTTCAACCTGAAGTAAAGTGACGAAAATTCAAATTTGAAATGGAGTGGTGAGTGAGTCATGCCTTAAAACTTGACCCACTCCTCTTTCCAAGGCATGGATTCCCATCACCTTAAAGACTAGGGGAGTCTTCAAGACCCCCAAGTGTGTGGAACCATTCTCCAATGCTCTCACACATGTGTGAGAGCATTTTGGAGTGAATGAGCCTCCCTTAGAGAATAAGGTAATGACATGTGTCATTCCTTATCCTCTTAGAGCCCATCTTGAGAGATGTCACCTATCCACCTTTGTTCTCACACATGTGTGAGAGTACATGTGGAGAGGGAGAGGTTTGGATGGATGGGAGAGTGACACAAGTCATCTCCACATTCCATAATCTTTGCAAGTGGCTTGGGAAGATGAAGGAGAAGGTGACATGTGTCACCTTCTCATTCCTTGAGGCTTTGGAATGAAGCTTATTTTACTTCCTCTTTGTGAGAGGAAGGGGGTTCTTTCATTTTTACTTGTTTTGCTATTTTTGGAGGTGTTTTTGGAGAGTGAGGGAGTTTGGATATCTTGGAAGAAGGCTTGGAGGAGGAGGTTGGAAAGCTCTTCTACAACTATGCTTCCATTATTGGGCTATCATAGGTAAGCCTCAAGGCATGAAGCCTTTCCCATGTTTTTTTAAATTCTATGTGTATTTGTGAGTATTTTGTGTGTTTGCATTGTTGGTGTTGTTTGGGTTTTACTTTATGGTGTTTGAATGAGACTACCATTCTTGGTGTGTCCATTCATGTAAGGGGTGGGGGAGGAGTGAACCTCCTTGAGGTCACCCTTTTTGTATTGGCATATTGTGGCCTTGAGGACAATTTGGAGAAGTTTTGGTGATTATTTTTATGGCATAAGTGACTTGGAGTGATATATATTGTTCATTGAGGTATTTTAGGCTTGAGGCCTTGTTTTGGAGTATCATGAGACTATGGTTTTGTAGGAGTGAACCTCTTGAGTAGAGAGAGTCCACTGCCCTACCCCCTCAAATCCATTTTTATGGATTTTGTGTTGTTAAGCCTTGGTGGGTGTTGTTCTTCTTGTTTGAGTGTTTGCATTTGTTATATTTGTGTTGTGCACCTGTGTGTAGATCAACCTCCAAATTCAGGGGTGACCTTCTTGCAGGTCTATAGTAGGGTGGAGAGCATTTTGGTGGCTTGGAGTTTCCCTTAGTTGTTTATTGCAGGTTGTTGGAGACATTTGGAGCTTGGTGGGAGTTCATATAATTTCTATTTTATGGCTTGCTTGGCTGTTTGAAGCCTTAGTCATTTTGAGCTTGTTGTAAAAATTGTTATGTATGAGAGAATGAGCTCTCATCTTGTTGTGTATGTAAACTGAAAAATTGTCCTCATGTAACAATTTATTTCCATTTTATAGTGTTGTCCTAGCTATTGAAATGTGGTTGCAAAGAAAGAAATATGTCTTTGTTGTTTGGCATTGCATTAGTTGTTGTCAGAAAGAAATTATTTCTGTGAATTTGAAAAAGAAGAATATGCATCTATGTTGTTGTTTGAACTCATTTTAGAAATCAAAGGAAATATAGTTTACATTAATTCTTAGGTTTATTTGACTAGACAAAAATATATAACTACAAAAGAAAATAGTGGTTTAGATGTATTCTTTATTTAAAAAAAAAAATGGTTGCTGGTTGCTTTCAGTTATTTCAAAAAAAAAAAAACATGGTTTCTGTTTACTGCCATTTATTTAAAGGAAATATGGCTACTGCTCACTTTCCATTTAATTCAAAAATATATATATATAGTAGAGAAATAGTCACGGCATTTTCATCAAAAAGTTCTATGTATTTAAGTTGTATATATATATTTTCTTTCATTTAGATCTGAGTGTTATAATTATTTTTACAAAAGTTATGTGTTCAGTTGAGTGTAAATATATATACTTGCATATATATATTAGTGTAAATATAATTATTTTAGTATTGGCTCTCGGGGTTTAGTTAGGCATTGGAATTTATTTTATTATTTTTAATGCCTTGTTTGTGTAGCTAAACCTTATTAATTTATTTAACCTAGGCTTTTATTCCAAGATGTTACTAGGAAAATGCTTAAAATTATTTGAGCGTAATGTCAACCTTATTTATTTTTGAATGACATGGTAGGAAGGATTTTTAATTAAATATTTGGCATGTAGATCAGTGAGGCGTTATGCTGCCGAAATTTACCTAGATTAAAAGGGGTAATTTGATACTTTAAATTTCTTATTCGCATTAGTCGCATTTTAACTGTCAGTAGTGTGATCATGTTATTAATGCATTTTATTAGATTATTTAACTCAAGTTCCTAGGTTTTGATTTTGACACATGTCGAAATCACGTCTCCTCAGTTAGGAAGCGTAGGGTTAGACTCAAATCGAATCTAACCCTAGTGGCAATGTTGTTCGTGTCGCATAAACCCCCTTAGTAGGCTACCATCTCGTAGGGGTTGCGAAAGGTATTCGCATAGCCCGAAGTTTGATTGACATGTTTACGTCTTATACATATTGCCACTGAGCATGTTGATGCGTGTGAGGGGGTTTCTAGGGATACGTGGAAAAGTTTTTGATATTTCATGTCATGACCACATGACAAATGTGGACATGACACATGTGTTGCGTGTCGTGACCGCATGGAAAATGTGGGCATGACAAGAGTGGGAGGACAACAATTAATGGGGATGGTGCAATGGGGTTGGGTGAATCAAGAAGGATTAGGATGTGATTGGAGGGAGCTCAACAAAGGTTGCCAGGTTGGGCTAAGCTGCCACCCTTCATCACAATTGAGATTGGAGGGGTGACTTTTAATGAAGATCGCTTCTTGGAGTTTCCTCCTGTAAAAATAATCTTGCTTCACCAAGACTTGGGTATGCTCAAGACAAATGTGGTGTTTGGTATTGTAGGAGTGCTCGGCTAAGGCATAATTAGAGATATGATCATGCCTGATGTCTGCACTATGCTCTTTGATCTTAGTGCTAATGGATTGACCCATTTAACCAATGTATGGAATCCCATAGGAGCAGACAATCTTATAGACCCCAGAGTTGATTAGATTATTTCTAGGGTCTTTGATAGAAGGGATAAGACTTCTAAGGGTGGAGATGCATTTAAAAGTATAACGGAGGCCTTTCTTGCATAGGATTTTAGAGATTTTATTTGAGAGGCCCTCTATGTATGGGAGGGTAGCAACCCAAGTATCACTTGTGATATCAGGCTTAGGATTGGGGCAAACTCTACTTTTAGCAAGGTTAAAGGCACAAGAGATACACTTATGGTGATACCCATTCAGTTTGAACACTTGGGATAGGTGGGAGAGCTCTTGATCAATGTGTTCATTATCACAAATGCGATAAGCACGAGTGGCTAGTGTCTTTAGAACACCAGCTTTTTGGGAAGGATGGTGGTGAGAAGACACATGGAGGTATAGGTCAGTGTGGGTGGATTTTCTATAGACAGTACGAGCAAGGGAACCATCCTTCTTCCTCATGATTAGGACGTCCAAGAAAGGAAGCTTGTTGTCATTTTTGAGCTCTTTAGTGAATTGAATGCAATCCACCAAATTGTTTAGGTGAGAGTGGAAAAGATCTAAATTATCAAGGCCATGAGGCCAACATATTCTGGTTTCATCAGCTTAACGTTTCCACCATCTGGGCTTAAGGGGGAAGGAGTTAAGGGCTAACTCCTCAAAGTGCTCCATATAAAGGTTGGCAACAATAGGGGATAAAGGAGAACCTATGGCAACTCCATCGGATTGTTCATAGACTACATCTTGGAAAATGAAGAAAGTGGATCGAAGGCATAAATTAACTAGAGAAGCTATCTCATCATTAGTTTTACGTCTAATTACCTCCACAAAGTCAACCATAGGGACTATGGTGAACAAGGACACCATATCAAAGCTAACCAAGATCTCATGATCTTCAACCTTTTTGTCATGAATGAATTCAACAAAGTGGGTAGAGTCTTTTATGAATGTATTTGATTTACCCACTATGCCAAGAGAGATCAATTTGGCAAGGAAGGTGGCTAACTTGTAGGTGGGGGAATGTGTGGTGTCAACAATAGGTCGAAGAGGTATGCCAGCCTTGTGAATTTTAGGAGCACCATAGATATGTAGGGTGAATTCTTTATTAGGAAGAAGGTGTTTCTTAGTAAGGTCATCGAATGAAGAAAGGGCAACAACCTGCTTAACTTTTTTGATGGCCTTAGATATGGGGTTGTGGGGGAGGACTTTGTAACTCCCATTGTTGGCCAGGTGGTCAAGCATCTTGGTAATGTAGACATGTCTATCAAGGATGATGGTTACATACCTTTCAAGGCCTCTTGGGGAACTTAGTTTTGAATGCAAGCAACACAATTAATAGATTTGGCCCAAAACTTTGGAGTGAGAGAACAAGCATGAATTATGCATCTAGCCATCTCTTTCAAGGACCTATTCTTCCATTATGTAACACCACTCTGTTGTGGTGTGTATGCAACTTTATACTGGAGATCAATCCCTTCAAGAGTGTAGAAATTCTCAAAGTAATGGTTCACATATTCTTGTCCATTGTTGGTGCAAAGAACCTTGACATACCTTCTAGATTGTTTCTTAACAAGAGCCTTGAAATCCTAAAACCTGTCAAATATATTTCACCTTTTTGTCAAAGGCAGTAGACCCAAGTATATCTAGAATAGTTATTAATGAAGGTGATTACATAGCAATCCTTGTTGAAAGACATAGATAGTTCAAGGGTCTTGTTAGATCATTGTGAACCAATTTGAGGACTTGTGAAGCTCTCTAAGACTTCCCTTAGTCAAACTTTTACTCTGGATGCTTGCTCGTGGCACAACTTAAACATACACCATCTAAAAAATTGATATGAGGAAGTCCTATGACCATATCCTATGAGTTGAGTTGTTGAAGATAGTGGTAGTTGAGATGGCTAAACTACTCATGGCATATTTTACTCACTGAGTTTGAATGAGTAAAGTTGTAGGAGTACTTGGCATAGAGTGGGAGAATGCATATACCTTAGAATGATGATCCACCTTCCCCACTGCAATCAAGGCATTATCCTCAAAATCATGAATCACTACTTCATCCAATGCGAACTCAACCTTCTTGCCATTCCCTATGTGAGTGATCTAGTAGACTTAAAAAAGGTTGGCATACAAGTCAAGAACACAAAGAACATTCTCACAATGTTGACTGAACTTTTCCCATCAACATCCATTGGTGTATCATCACCTATGAGAATATGTGACATAGAACAAGGCTGCTAGGAAGAGTATTATTCTTGATCAAAACCCCATGTGGTGCAAAGCACCTGAGTCAAGTATCTATTGTTGTGAAGGATTTGTCAATGCAACAAGTGCATGTCCTTTCTCTTTCCCTAATTTGGAAGAAGTGGAAGAAGATGATCCCCATGTATGGGAGGATGAAAAATTGATATGGTTCTCTTGAAGAAGATGTGTCAACCATTACTTCTCTTAGCATGAAAATGATGCTCATCATGACCAACTTTCTTGCAATAGGAAAAATAGTCTCTCCTTCTAAAATTCCCCTTTCTTGGAAGAGGATTAAGACTTTTCTTGTGAAGTAGAAGATGATTGTGCTCTACCTTACCATATCTTGTACTTATATTACTTTTTCTTCTTGTTAGGATTACTAGATCCCTTCTAACTCTATGGTTAACTAGTCACCAAATATTGGGACTTGGATGGATTGAGAAGACCCATAGTGATTAACTTTGCTTGTTCATGCATTAACATTTCTAAAAATGACTCAAATGTAGGCATAGTGTATGCATGCCCCATAGTTATCCAATGAGTTTGAAAACTAGAAATAAAATCTACATATTCAAAAGGAAGTTTACCTAGCACATTGAAAATCAATTGTACATCCTTCCTATCAATACCACAATCTTTGAATTATGCTCTTATATAATTGACCTTAGTTACATAATCTTGTATATTGTCAACACTTTTAGGATCAAGGTTCATGAGATCATTAGCTATTTGATATCCACTAATCTCATCAATTTGACCATATAATTTTGCAAGTTTCTTCAATGCCTCCTTAGTTGTATTACACTCATCAATATGAAAAAGAAGATCAAGAAAACATGTATGTAAATATCCAAGTGCCTTAGTGTTTTCAATGAGCCATGTAATCTTTTCTTTAGGATAATTAGTTGGCTTTGGAAAAGTTTGCAAGATATAAGGTGTATACCCCACACTCATTAAAGTATTCCATGCCTATTATTTCGAAGTTGCATTGTTGTACCATGTGGAGTTAATTGAGGGAACTTAGGTTGACCCATGGATAGATTGGAGAGCACGAATGAAAACTCAAAGTAGAGGAAATAAGCACAATCACACAACACCCCCTTTCTTGACCACCCTCACCCTCTCCACCCCCCAAATTACGTAATCAAATAACCCCTAAAAAATATGATTTGACACTTTCTACTTAGTGGGGTTACAATCGCCACTTGTAGGGAAATGCAAGGTGGTCTTGATATCAATGTTTTATAATGGTCAAAAAAAGTTGTAATGCTAAAAGTACAATTTTTTTATTACAATGAGTATAAATCACTAGCACCACTATGAAGTAACATTAAAAAACACACTCTTTCAAAAAATTGTACCTGAAAAGCAGTCCATAGAGACCAAATGAATCCTTTAAAGGTCCCAAAATGAGAACCATGCAACATCCCTTGTGACAAATTACAATTCTAGAAAATTCATGCATCAAAACAAAAACTATCTACACCACCATGAAGAGCATGGAAAAATTTAACCCAAATAAAAAAAATCTTAGAAAATGAAGTTCGTACAACTAAGAATGGGGCATTTAAAGTTCACCCATAAAAACCAAATTACAAACTAGAGGGGGGCAAATTTTTAAAAAATGTTGACATTAGCACAACATTTGTAGTGGTAGATGAGTAGTGAACTAGGTGGCAGTGGTGCTCTAGTTGCATGAGTAGAGCAACAATGGTGGGTTGCTTGATTAGTAATGTGGTGGTGGGCCAATAGAGATCTGCCACAAGTGGCAATGGATTGGTGGGTAGGTAGTGATGTGGTTGATGCTATGAAAGTGTTGTATGGTAGCCATAGGAGGCACTGTGTGGTAGCTTATGAGTGGTCACAAGCACTGTTAACTCTAGTACCCTGTTGCGTAGGATACTATTTACATACATTTTATTAATTTAAAAAAACTATAATTTTTCTAATTTAAAAAACTATAATTTTTTTAATTTAAAAAACTACAATTTTTATAGAAAATAATACCTACGTCAACATTGCACAAAAGGAATATTTTGTGAAATTGTATGGTACAAATTGTACAATGGGAGAGGGATCAAATTTTTCTTTGAGGGCCTAGGGAAAAGTGCTCCAATTTTAACAATTCGACAATTGATCTATGGGTTTTGGGCCTTTTGGATGTAATGACAGGGTCAGATTTGACCTAAAATGAACCAAAATGATGGCTATCCTCCAAAGCTAACAACCACCTTCCAAATGTAAACCCTTGCAAATTTGGCATTCCATGTCCAACTAAGATGAAACAAAAGGCAAAATTAACTTTTTCAAGTGCTTTAGACATAATGATGAGGTTAGATTTACTCCACTAATCTCCCAAAGTACACCTGTAACAGAAATCCACAAAGAGGAACCCCTAATAATTTAGTATTTCTATGACACTTTTCTAATTCTCTAGAAGAGTGTACTCAATGTTTCAAGAAAATACAAGATCTGCAATCCTATATCTCTTCAAAAACTAACCAAAGGCTCTCAACCTCTCTAATACCATGCAAGATTTGGCTATGGAGATAGTCACCCAAGATCTAGAAAGCCTAATGGAAAGCATAAAGAAGACCAATATGAGAGAATAAATCATATTTTATCAAAGGAAGCAATAGAATGAAAATAGCTACAAGAGTACATGAGGTGAATATATATGGATACACCACCAAGAGATGTGATTGTATGACCAATGTGAGATAAATGAGATATGGTCACATGTGTGCACAACATCTCCCCCAAGTAAGGGAGTACAAGTCACATGATGCAAAAGTATAACCTACCTAAGTAAGCTTATCCTATCTTAGGTGCATATAATGTAATAAAGTAAATACACTAAATGTAAGAAAATAAAGTAATAAACCAACAAAAGATAATGGGTTACTCATACCAAGCAATACAACATCAAATATGTCATATGGAACTTTAGGTGTTAAACAAAAACAAGCATTTGATATATTCATGACACATTATCATTAATGTCAAAATGTATTGCCATTGTCCATGATAATCCAAGGAACAATATGAAGAAGAAAAGCATATCTAATTGGCACCGTTCGTCAAGCTATTTAAGATGAATAATTAACACAATATTGTCTTTTGCTATTACTTGCACAAACTGAAGTTACAACATTCAATATTGTTGTGTCAATGATCTATTCAAAAATTTAAATCCTACTCACAGATTTTGTTGAGTTAGAAGGAATAAGACTCACAAGTTTCTAAGAAGAGATCCAACATATAAACTACATATTGATTGATGAAATGAGCTCCATTGGAAAAAATACTACAAAACATAAACTCATGACTTTGTCAAACATTTCCTAAAAATGCAAACATAATTTTGGAGAAAGAGCAATCATATTGGCAAGAGATTTGAGATAGTTGCCTCATTAGTGATAAATGGTTGTGCAATAGTAACAAACATACAAAACTATTACGGGAAAAAGTCAAAACATTTGTCACTTTGGGTAAGGTATTTAGACAAGAAGGAGAAATCAAGTATTAACAAAGATTTCATCTTCTCATAAATCTCAGAGATGCACATCTAACAATTGATGATTGAGAGTTATTGATGAGATTTTTTTTTGCATTAGATCCAACCATAGGGGAGAAATTTGACAATAGTGTTCATCTATTCACAACATATGACAATACACATAACCATAACAAAAGGAGATTGCAAGTTCATTGAAAAGATTGATTACATGTAGCATTACAAGCAAAGAAGGGAGTACCAATCTATTAGGAGGTTAGAATGATGAACTTTGATGTGGAGATACTAATTGCCAAGGATCCAATGGCGATGTTAACCTGCGATCTATGGATAGAAGCAAGACTTGTAAATGGAACTCTAGAATATATTTGAAGTATAATATACAAACTCATGTGCGCTATAAGAAAACCACATACATATGTTATAGCCAAGTTTGATAGTTACTCCAGAATGTCATGTGAAGATGCATATTCACATACATTTCCAATTGCACCAATACAAAGGGGATGCACATGTCAATTACCCTTATGATTAGCTTGGGCATTAGCAAGAAACAAATCACAAGGCTTGACTCTTTCCAAATCAACTATTGAGATACGACAAAGAGAAAGGACACGATTAACATTTGGGGCTATGTTTATTGTAAAGTCCTTGGATGAAGTTAGAATTTTGTTTCCATTTTACATGCGACTTTACACGCAACTACTATGAAAAGAATATAGGAAAGCAATTTTCCAAATGGAAATCTTGGGAAGAGAGACTCAAGTCCTTGGAACTATAATAGTATGAAATGTATTTCACGTATATTGACATATAATTCTTCCTTCAAATACCTTATATTCCTTTAATGTGATTCATATTATGGTTTTAGATGAATATGAAATGCTTTACTAATTGTCATTTAATGTGATGCATATTACACATTTTGATGAATATGAAATGCTTTATTAATTGTTATTTAATGTGATATATACTATACATTTAAATAAATATGATATGCTTCATTATTTGTCAAAGAAAAATGTTTGCACAATATAAACCAACAAAATTTAGATGCAAATTAACATTTTACATACTGTGCACAGGTACAAATATCACTTGCATAGATATCCTTAATACATCTATCTAAAAGACGTTGAGATGTATCACTCTCCAAACCCGCATTTAATGACTAGACAAATCTAATAAATATCTCAAAAATAATATCTCTAGACATCTTTTAAATAAATCTATTCAAAATATTTATACTAGTTTGTATATAATTTTAATTTTAATTTTTTTCAAATTATATGGTAGTTTATTAGAATTCAATTATGTAATTTTCAGTCAACTCTTTGAAACAAATATCTCTTCCAATATATATATAAATTGACACCCATAGATGGAGGGCGAGGGTGGCCGTCAACGCCCTGTTATTGACCTTACTCAAGAATGCATTGAGGACACGGACATGCTCAAAAAGACGACGGTAATATGCCACTCCATCAGACCTAAGCTAAGCCATGAACGCATCAAGAGCTTGGTTGAAAGCTCCTGGAAGGCTCCCTGCGTGCTAAAGTTCTTATCGAAGGGCTTTTTTAATGCCATATTCCTCTCTATCGAAGAGGACTGAGACATGGTCATGAAGGGCAACACTTGGAAAATGGGCGAGACTTTACTTTACATTCAACAATGGTCACCCCTATTTACCCGACGCCTACGAGCCCTATGACAAACCAAAATGGCTATGACTATACAATCTACCTATTGAGTTTTGGTCGGAGAATTGCCTTAGGAAGATCGGTCGGTCACTTGGTACTTTGATCGACATGGACCTAGAGCAATTGGAGCAAGATTCTTACCTCTATGCTCGCATCCAAGTCGCGGCCATACAAAGGTTCCCCTTGGAAATCACTCTTTTCCATGGCCAAAAAACTTGGACTCAATCACTGGAGATTGAAGAACATAAAGTGTTTTGTCTCTCCTGTGGTAGCCAAAGACACTCTTGAGACAATTGTCCCCACAACGAAACAAGAACAGAGTCTAATGGATTGTTGGAACAGGAAGTGTCCAATCCAGTTCAAGGTGGCTCAACCCAACCCACATCTACTCCAGATAGGCATACTTTTCCCCTGCCACCTCCTAAAATGGGCCACTCAACAATTTCTTTGGCTTTAATTGGGACCGAAGTTACTACTCGCCTAATGGCTGTTCACCTACAACCAAAAGTTCCTTGTTCCCAAACTCCTAATGGCTCAATGCGGACTCAAGAATTGCATCCATCACTTGACAATGCTAGACAAATAGATTCAATCATCCCCAAGGCCCTGGCTACAACTGTCGTAGGAAATCCGAGTTTGGTTTCACCGCCTTAGAAATTGACCACACGGGACATCCTTGCTAGGGTACGCGGAGGCACGACCTCCATTAACACATAGTCCAACTGGCAGGACTGTAGCCAATCTGACCCTGTCGTGTTGTCACCCCTGCTAGTGCCAACTTGGATCTGACATGTACTTTTGTTCTTCACTTGTGTTTCTCCCCGGTTTCTTTGGAAGACGGCGCATGCTTTCCTCATTCACCTCCTCCGCACTTCGTACCTTTCAAGATTACCATTTATGAACCTGTCCTCTCTTACACACACGGCTTTATCACCCAATCGAGCTTGCTTTCGATCAGGTACTTTTGACACCTCTAAAATCTTGAACTGGAGGCATATTCTTACCATTCGACTCAGATTACACACTCAGATGAGACTAGGCATTCAATGCAGACTTCAATCCACCCACTCTCCATGCTTATTTATTCCGCAAAAGTCTTATTTTTCCACAATGGTTTTCGAATTCCGTCGTTATGGCCTTCGCACCAGTCCATGGATACACCTGCCTATGCGAATCCAATGATGCTTGGGAACAAATCCAGAGGGTGTTCACTATTCAGAACGACGACACGCTGCGGGCTTTGATGTTGGTCATCAACCCCAATTTTGTAATCTTTCCAATTCTGTCTATACACGTGCACCCTTGTGACTACAAGGCATGCCTTTCGTAGTGGAGCTGTTCCCTTAACCGCATTTATATATCAAAAAAATAAAATAAATAAATATATTGACACCCATAAAATTATATAAAGGATTAAACAAGTTACGAATAATTAATTGTACTATTAACTACCAAGGCAGGGACTGTTGATCCAACCTGTAAATGTTGATATACGTTGCTTATTTCCAGAGATGGGAGGACTCTCAATTTTTGCTGGGATTATCTCAAATTTAAAAACAAAACGAAACAGCCTCTGAGGGGATCACAATGGCTCAATCCTGAAACCAGAACAGGGGACCACAAATTCTACACATCGATCTGATGATTTCTGTAAACTCTAGAGCCTCGCCAATTTAAACCTTTGTGGCTGGAGGAGGCAAAACGAACAGTAAATAAAATGACAGAAACTAATTTTGAAGTAGGGCAAAGGGTACAGAGCATGGAGAAGGGCGCTAAAAAGATCGGGACTGTAAAATATATTGGTCCCGTTCAAGGCTACGAAGGCATTTGGGGGGGCGTGGACTGGGATGACGGTGAAGGGCGCCATAATGGGACCGTCAATGGCGTTCGTTATTTTGACGCTGCGGGGGATAAGTCTGCTTCTTTTGTTCGCTTGCATTCTCTGAGCAAGGGCGTCACTTTTTTGGAAGCCCTGCTTCGTCGCTACAAAGGAGATTCCACTTCTCAGGAAGAACAAGGTATGGCAGCTTTTAAAATGTAATCTATGTGTAATTAGAATTAATTGTATGGTAGAATGTGGTTTGTTGTCTACAAGAGCTCTGGCAAATGTCTGCCCGGGAAAATTTTTGTTCTAAAGTTATGATGAATTCAAACAAAGTTTACAAAATGCTTGCTCGAATTAGCAGTTCTGTTAGAAAATATCATGGATCATTCTGGCGAGGACTGCTTCTCGTAGGCGGGAAATTCACTTTTAAATTCTAAATTTTAACTTAAGCTTTTGTTGAGTCGAAAGGGTTTTTGGTGCAGGGTATTTTTTATCCGTTTTTTCCACCATTTGGCCATTCTTTCTCAAAATTTTCAAATAATAGATTCGCCATTTTTAAATTAATAAATTATAACATGTTTGCCGGGTCAGAAATTTTACTGGCAATAGCGAAGAATGCCGCAATCAGGTAGTATCTCGATTATAAGGGAGAGCAATCTCTACCATGAAAGGGCATTTAAGTTCTTGACCGTTATTATGTTGAGGTCTTTCATAGAGTAGGGCAATATCAAACTATTGATTGGGAGAGGGATGTAGTGTCCTGTCCTCACCTTTCAGCCTGAAACTACCTGCAAGGATTCTTGTTTTAGCGCATGCCATTAGGTCGTTAGACATGCCTTCATATATGTGAAGTTTTTTTTGGTTAAGTTTTAGAATTGCCAACATTGTATACTTGTAAGTTATCTACCATTCCTTAAGATTTTTCCTGTTGTGTTGTGATGGTAATATGACCACTTGCAAGAGCTTGGACCGAGATTCAGATACTCCTCACCAAAATAATGGAGTCCATAATCCCAGCAGATATGCAGTAAAGTTTTTGTGTAACAAACATGGGGTATGTTTGGGCGGTCGAGTTTAGTGGGGTATGTTGGGGGCTGAGCCAGGTTGAAATCTTCAGGATAAGCCAAGCTTGTGCTACACTGCATTAATAGGTGGCCCTTTGTCTCATCCAAATTTTATGAATGGAAAGCAAAATAAAGAAAAGTGTTTAGGTTGGTGTAACCCAGCAATATTTGAACCAGGTCATTATTAAGGCAATAACTCCCACATTACCTCTAGGGGTGACCAGCTCTAATTTGGATAAATAAATTAAGAGAAACCTGTTTCTTTAAGAAGGAAAAACACTAAAACCTAAAGGAAATGGTCAATTGTAGTTTTTTTGGTAACATACCGCTATGTAACCTCGAAGGGTAAGAGCCAAAAGGGAACAAGATAATTTTTTTTTGATATAAGTAGACAACATACATAGATTCGGTTGCCAATATGATAGATCGATAGCATTCATTTTAAACACCAAAGAAAATGTTCCTAATCCCATCTGACATAAAAATGAATCCATAAGCATAAAGTACAAGCGGATCTGATACCCACACTGGAATCTGTAAAGCAATAAAGGAACATCACATTTTTTCTCATTAAATACAATGATTACAACTTCTCTCCTAAGAGAGTTCAATTACATAACTACATATACAATTACAATGATATATTCCAGAATATGATACAAGTACATAACATAGTCCTGAATATGATACAAGGACTGAATGGGTACAATAACTGAATGAAGGGATGGAGAGAGAGATCATCTCCAACTGGTTTTCCAAAACTTGTTCGCCGGCCCCCAATGGTGGTGGCAACGCCTCCCAACTATGTGGACTCCTAAGAGACCACCCCACCATGCTCGAAGATAGTCACAAGGCCCAAACGGATGAACAACAAGGGGATACAAGATGACCAACACTCACATCAGACACGGAGAACAGTGCATACAATCAAAGTCATAATATAGGTGTACTCATCCAAGTCATAGGTTGGGTACTACTCACGACTGCTAAGGTGCTAGATACTAGAGTGTAATCATATGGAGTGTCATCATGCATGCTCGAAGGGATGGCACCACACGGAACCAAGTACTCCTCTCATGCAGACGAGGAGACTCAATCATGCCCGAATCCACACCCCGCAGATGGATGACTCAACGCCCCACAGACGGATAGGCCTTCTCGTTGCATCCTTAGCCTTTACAAGCGCTCAAGGCCATGTATGAGGACTAATTAATGTTTTTACTCCAATATTTTCATTTAGTTATCACTTATTAATGTAACTCTGCTACTAGTTCCCCTGGCAGCCACTTGCTGGCCCTGGGCCCGTAGAGAGCCAGTCTAGAAGACCACTCTAATGCCTAGACCCTGTTCATCTCGTTTGACTAAACGAGGCATTCAAAAAGACTAAAAAACACTGAGTTATAAATTTAAAATAGTAAATGTGAAAAATATGATCTACAATACAAAAGCTTGCGGTAACAGTGTAGTTTATTGAAAACGACCCTTTGCCAGTAAGATCAGTTTCGTAATAACTCTAGTGACCCCAAATTTGATCACTCTTCACACAGAAATGCATAGCTAATAAAAGAAAAGCACGGCAATTGGTATTGCATGTCTACTCACAGCCTGAATTTCACTTATTGTCTACCATATTTAACATAACAAAGTAAACTGTTAAAAGACTTACAAAAAGGAAATCACAACTTTCCCTCCTACAGTAGTTCCCTTAGATCCTTGTGTTGCAGATTTTCCTTATTAGAATTTATGTGACCAAATTTCAATGCACAAACACAGGTCGATGCATCTGAGGTATTTTAGTGCCAAGACATTCTTTAACTCAAGGCCAATGGTTTTAAGAGACAGAAAACAGGAAAATAGGTGTACCCTGTAACATCCCTAAGTATCGAACCCCTGTTTTCCTTTTTTCTGAAAATTATAAATAAAAAACAAATGATCTTTAATTGAAAACCCATTTTCAGTGTTCTGTCTGTTGTAGCATTCATTGAAGGTAGTTGGAATTACACTCCAACAGATAGAGGATTCAGATAGTTCTAAATTCTAGTCTCATATTACCATTTTCAAAATTGCTAACTGATATTATTCTATATATATATATATATATATATTGAGCAGTGATATCCACTATTCAAGGAATTCAGGCAGAGAGCTCTAAAATCACCAACGGTAAGAGAAGTTAGTTCTTAATATAATATAATATAGAACCCAGGATATTAACATAATATAGTAATCCCAATATCATAGCTTGTATATGGTGAAGTAACATACAATACTGAAAACTATACTTGATGCAGCTGCTTTAGTAGGTGTATCAGCTGCGATCCTAGTACTACTATTTCTTCTTCAAAGATTTGGTACTGGCAAGTGAGTTTTCTGTTCTCCCCTGTAGCAATTGTCTGGTTCGTTACCAATGCCATTATTGGAATATACAATATTGTTAAGTATTACCCAGGAGTATTCAAGGCAGTCAGCCCTTACTACATAGTCTGTTTCTTTAAAAAAAAAAAGCAAACATGGATGGGTGTCTCTTGGAGTCACAGTCTTAGCTCTAACAGGTTTGTAAAAGATTTTCATTTACTAATACATACTATTGAACATTTTGGCTCAAGCAATTTTAGATTCTCTTATCTAGTTTCAAATTGCACTAAACAGTTTTTGTGCTGGAAAAACAAAAGACAGATATAAAAACCTTCAAACAATTCGCACCCCTCTGTAGAATCAGGTCGCACTCTCCCTCAGCGCACCTCCCAATTTGACATGCTTGCCGGAGCATTTTCTTTTTCCCTATGTGCTTCCCTCTTTTTTTCTGTATTCTGTCCTCTGTTTACCGTATCCCAAAACTCTCCCCAGATCGTGGTATTTTTTCTTCCTTCACAAACAGAGACCCTTTCTGTTTTTCTTCCCTCGATCTCCATTTTTTATGTGCTCATCCAACCAGGACTAAAACCCCCATTTGCTCACCCAACACACAAGATATTTTCCACTGCATTTATTCTTTTCCAACCTTATCTTTTCTGCCAAAAAAATAGCCCGTCCTCTTCTCTGCGAAGACTGACATCCTTGACTTCCTACCTACGCTGCCTTAGATATTTTCTGCCATCCCATTTTCACCTACTTCCCAGACTTAACTTCTACACCAACTTCTCTTATCCTTATCCTGTCACTGACGCTCACCAACTCGGTAGATATTTCCTCCTCTCACATTAACTGTCTTCTCTCTTCCCCAAAATGTTGACTCTCGATACGCTGCCTCATGAGATATTTTCTCTGTTTAAAATCTACCAACCTCACTGCCAACACAGCAAGGAGGTTGTTAAAAAATGATGGGAGGGTTTTCCAACAAAACGCTGTGTGGAGGTGAATAAGATGATATGACAAGCTCGTGCTAATTTATCTTTTTAACATAATGGCAATCTATCTTTTGGAAACTATTCTATATCTATTTGATTGATTAGACAAAAGTCACAAAACATTAACAGGAGCTTATGATGGTGGCTAATAAATGCTGTAATGGATCACAATGACATGAGGGTAACATGTTATTCTATAACCTTGCCAAGACTGTTGCAAAGTAGAACTCCGCAGAAAGAATAGAACTAGGCATGATAAATTCCTAAACTGAACAGAGATTTCAGTTCCATAGTACACAAACTCGCTGAATACTCATGGAAATTTTCCCTGGGCGAGTACTTTCCATGTTAACTTGCAGTCTGTGGAGGCCAAGTTTTCGGTGAGTTGCATGAGAAAAAAACGGTGAGTACTCGCAGAATCTCCGGGAGTCTGTGCTGACTACTTGGCCACGCGCAACAGATGCAGAAAAACACTTCAGATGCAGAAAAAATACTCATAAAACATGTTTTTTTTGGCCTATTTAACCCTAGATACTCACAGCTGACGCTCACACAGCAGTTGAGCATCCTTGAGAGCAATTTGAAAGGATTTTATAGTGGATTTGAAGAGCAGATTTGAGGAATTTTTGGTTTCTAGGTTATTTTTTTTTTTTTCCTTTTTTTTCTAATCATAGAAATTAGTTTTAGCATGTTAATAATAGATTTGTAAACATTATTTACAATTTTACTTGCAATGAATTCGATTTATGAAAATTTTATTGCTGATTTATACTAATTTTTGTGAATGAAATTGCTGTTTTTTTTTCTTCTTAATAAAGGGTTTTACACATTAGAGCATAGATTTTTTAGTGGCAAATATTTTCCAAATGACGAATGGTTGAATTTGGTGCTCCATTTTTGCTGAATAGGATAAAGGGGACTAAATCGCCACATTTTAATGGAAATTTAGTTTGGTGCTGGTTAAATTGCCCAAGCATCATTTTCGCCACAGTAAATGATGCGTGATTGGGGCTTAATTGCTAGAAGCTTAAAAGAGTATTACAAATCATAATTATATTTGCCTTTAATATTATATTCCCACTTACTTTTGGGGCACTATCGCCATTACTATCAATTCCCTCTTGCTCTTGGGGCCATATTCACTTTGAAATTAACTTTTGGTCAGATTTGCCACTTAGAAATTGTCTATGATTAGGTTTTCAAGTGTTGTCTCTTTCTCTCCTTTATTATCATGGCCTCTTAAACCTAGGGCATATAGGGCCTCAAATTTGATGATTATGAAGAATCTAGGTAGCGTAGAGTTCATGTATTGATATTATTTTTTAAAGTTTGCATGGATAAGAAATTGAGATCTTGTTTGCAATATGTGACATGTATTTGCTTTATATAATGCTTGCAATGACACTTCTGTTTGGTAAAGTCTAGCCAAGAGGTCGGTGATCTTAAGCATTTTGCTCTTGTTCTATGCAAATAGTAAGTAGGACCATCTAAATCTCTTGTAACGAATGCAACCTAGATTCTATTGACAAATGCAACTTAGACTTTCTATTGATCCCCGTGGGCCTGTAGGTATCATGAATCAGTGAGGGTTGAGGGCCCTATAGTAGGGCATTTCTGCAGTTTGAATGTGCGAAGGAATAGGGCATTCATTTCCCACCATTGATTTCAGCTATAATCTGATGGTTTTGCTTTGATTCCATGGGTTTATAAGTATATGTTGAAAAAATGTTTACTTAGGTCTGATTTCTTTTGGGCTGTGCGATTAGATATTGATCAACGACCCAAAAGAAATTTTGGGTTGAGTAAACATTTTTCCCAACACGTGCTTATAAACTCGTGGAATCAAATAAGAACCATTAGATAATAGTGGAAATTGGTGGAGGGAATAATATTTTAGAGTCTTTTCTTTATAGTGCGAGGTTTTTAAAATGTTCAGTCCATGTGTGCTCCAACATCTTCTTGATAGTGGATTTGTGCTTGCCGGTGAGGGGCTATACCCCTCAACTGCGCCTGTATTGTGACAGGAGCATGATGGGGCCATTGTCCCTAGACCTTGTGAGGGGGCGCTGCCCCCCCTTGACCTTGTTGGTGGCTGTTGCCTTTGGGCCCCCACCTCAACATTACAAAAAAAAGAATATATGGGGGGACTACGTTGATGAAGACATTTTTTCCAAAGGAAGGATTGCCATGGTAATTAATTCCTTTAGCTAGTATTTGTCAGGGTTCACTAGGATTTTATACAAATTTCTAGTAATGTGTATAATTTCGCTAGGAAAATTAATATTTTTTTCAAAAAATGAAAGATTTGCTATGAAAATCAATGCCCTTAGCAATAATTCGCCAAGATTTTATAGCAATTTTTAGGGGCCTTTTCTTAATGTTTTCACTACATTAGAGTAAAAAAATGGTTTTTGGCTAAATTAATTAATGGCATTACCATTCAATTACTATATTACATTTGTTAAGCATCTTATATATGAATTTTATTTGATTTTTTGTATTCAAATTGCTTTTTTTTAAACATTGTTTTTCTTGGTATTTGAACATGTTGTAGGCTAGATATGATGACATCCAACTTTGGATTAGGCTTAACGTTAGTTAATGAAGCCATCTTGTTGGAAGCAAAGATCCTTCTTGGAAATATGTTGTAATGGGACTGGTATCGAGGAGTGTGATTTGCCTCTTATGAATGAAGAAGTTTAGTGGAGGCATTAATCACTTTAAATACCATATTGCAGGCATTCCTAACGGCAATGCCAAGTCGTGCAAAAAAGTCAAAGAAGAGGAAAAACGAGAGATGCAAGCACCCCTTGCATTGTTGGATGAGGAGAAACTAGAGAGGATGAGGATACAAGCTGCCATAAATCTTGACATGCAAGCGGAAACAGATGTAGATGTGGTAGACATTGTGGGCTTTAGTTGTGATCCACATATATGAAGCACATCGACCTCATCTAGTTCGAGTAGATCCTAGTTACAAGGCTTTTATGTACTTAGAAACATACCTAGAGCACAAACTTCATTGCAAGGTATAGGGTGGAACAAGGTGGTGCACCAAGAAGAAGATAAGGCATGTGTGAGTTTCTGGTTTTACAACCACCTTCCCCTCAACGTGGCGAAGAGCTTGTATTGGGAGAATTTGGTGACGACAATGACAGTTGCAAGGAAAGGGTACAAGGTGCCCTCTCCAAGAGACTTAAGTGGAAGTTGTTTCAGAATGTTGTTGGAGAAGCAAAGCTAATTTTGCAAGAACAAAAGAGATAGTGGTGAAAGTTGGGATGTTGTATTCTTTTAGATGAGTGGATGGATGGAAAGAACCACACCCTCATCAATTTTTTGGCAATTTCAAATGGTGAGATGGTTTTCTTGACGTCAATTAATGCCTCTAACAAAGTAAAAAATGTAGAAACTTTGAGCCTAATGTTGGAGCAAGTTGTCTTAGAGAATGTGGTGCAAATTATCATTGACATGCAATTGTGTATGTGGCAACTGGGAAATTGCTTTAGGAGAGGCATCTGTCACTCTTTCGGACCATTTGCGTGACACTTTGCCTTGACCTTCTTTTGGAGGACATAGGAAAATTGATTGGGCGAGATTGGTTGTAGATGTAAGGAACATCACAAAATACATTTATAATCACCCTTGGGTTCTCAGCTTGATGACAGATCATGCCCAGGGGAAAGAACTTGTGCGATTGAGTGTCACAAGGTTTGTAATGAACTTCCTAACATTGCAAAACATTACTAGTTTGTTGATATTGTTGAAGTAGATGTTTGTGAGTTAAGTATGGCTATATTCAACATATTCAAAGAAGATTGATGGAGAGAGGATCACAAAGATATTTTTTGATAGTGTCTTTGCGAAGAGAGTTGTAGGGATTGTCAAGGTAACTTCAAACTTCAATTTAAATTTCAAATTGAATCCTTTATTTTTAAACTTTAGAAGATTTACTTCCATTGTAAATTTGTAACTTTAATTTGTTTGTACTTGTAGGTGTCGAAGCCTTTGATGAGAGTTTTATACATCGTGGATGGGGATCAAAACCTAATAGGAAACATTTATGAGGCCATGGATAGGGCCAAAGAGGCCATTTGCAACTATTATAGGGGGATAGAGATAGATTTGATCCCATTTGGGAGATCATTGATTGGAGGTGGAACAATCAACTCTATCAACCCATTCATGCAACGGGGTACTACCTCAACCCCAAGTATTTCTTCTCTGATAGTGTTGATATGTTTTTTATGCACATGCAAACTTACAATAAAATACCGAGGTATTCTATCCTCTCTTGAACAAAGTCTCTCAAAGGCTAAATAATGTGATCCAATGAGACAACTCCAAGGTTCCAGATGTCAGGTCTTGACTTGCAATGGATAGACTCAATAGTTGATGTGATTTACTGAAAACTCACAAAGGGACTTACGCTGAATTGGCTCCTTTCTCCACTCAAATATGTTATTCTCCTTGTGAAATGGAATTTTAAAACCAACTACGAAAAGAAAATGCAAAAGAGAAAGGGGTTTAGGAAACTATTCTAAGGACAATGATATAATGAAATATGCCAAGATAGACAAACTCCTCATGAAACCAAACTCCGCTTTGCCATGAGAATCAACAACTACACAAAGTCGGTGCAATTGTCTAAGGAAACTCAAGGATTTTCATGTTGCGAATCTCCATCCAAACACCCACTGCTGGCGCAGCTTGAACAAGCATCCACAACCAAACTAAAGCAAACGTGGTTCAGGCTAACTTTGCAAAATGACTTATCATCGACAAATAGTAAAAAGTATGAACCATTAAGGAATTCATCAAGTATCTCCACATATAAACAATACATCAATGAACTTCTAATCTAATTCTACTTCTACTTGGAAACATCTTTCATCATATTCAAGAATTTGAAACCATGCTAACATTCCATCACCACACAAATCACCATGAGAACCAACAGTGAGCTTGTATTGATTTTGGAAATGTGTTTTTTACAACAATTTCATATGTCTCTTCAATGACTTCGAGGAGTCTCCTCTAATCTAGCATCTACTCCTACTCTTCTATCTTGATCTCCCTCTCTGATACAAATGAGAGAAATGGGCCTTTTATAGGCTCCAAAATTACATGAATGGCCATGATTGATTTGAGAATCAATGGCCAAGATTGAGACAACAAGGCAGTTTGTTACAAAAATTACTATTTTTAGAACATTGAATGCGAATGGATGATGTGGCAGACTATGATTGGCTTGATGGTGTGCACATGCCACCTCAGCATTGAGCTTACTGGTTTGATCTTCAATGTGTTCACACTGCTTGGAGCAGATTCCCAAATTTTATTATCTTTTGGAGTAGTCTTCAAATCTTTGAATTTTCACCTTTGGAACTTAGCTTCTTTTTGAACTTGCAACTTGGGAAATTTTGTCGAATTTCTTCTTGTCGTCTTAATGTAATTCATGGAATCGTGATGAACTTGCTCATTTCTCTTCTTATGATGTTCTTGTGCAGAAGATTTTCATTCCGGCTCTAGATGACGCATGAAGTAGAAGATGTTTCATACATGAGCTCTTGGAGTGGATTTATGCATGATGGATGTTCTCTTTGATGCTAGACATGAGATTTCCACATCAAGATCATCATTCATCCAGAGATGCATGATGGAATATCTTTGATGCTAGACATGATGTTCTCTTTGTATGATGAACTTATACATGATGAAATGAAGCTTCTCCTCGGACGTATGAAGTTATCTACTTCATGCGAATGATGATCTTGATGTGGAAATTCCTTCGTTTGGCAATGATATCTTCCTCTTTGACTATTCTTGAACAATATTCCTCTTGCTTTGAACTTCTCCTATGCAACTTCTTGCCATCTTCTTTCCATTACCTACACAGGAGAAACAACTATCAATGCAAAGACACTTGATCATCAATCATATTCTATTACTGATCTCCTTACTAGAAAACTTGCATGATTTTGGGCGCATATTTCATATGAGTTTGAATAAAAACTTTAAATGCAAACACCTAGCTAAAGTGCGCCTAGATGAAAGGAGGCGCTCATTTTCAATGAGCTTGAATTGATTGTTGAAATGCAAAGTGCTCCCAGTGGTGTGCTCAAGATGAGGGAGGCGCCAATTTTGGATGTCTATGAATTAAGCGTTTTGGCGAGCACATACCAAAAGTGCGCCTATAAGAGAGCCAATTTTGATGAGAAAATGGAATTCTTGAAAATGACAAATTAACTTCCTCACTTGAATTTTTGCTTAGAATCTGCCTTTTTTCTGCACTTGAATTGGTTTTGGAAATGAATACTTGAAATGAGGAAATGATTTGACATATATATGCATTCAACCTTAACGTACTAGGTTGGCCTCCTTGTAGTTTTTAATGCTTTTTTCAATGTTAAAAACTCATTTTTTATCTCTCCCTGGCCGACCTCTCCACAAGCTAGGTGCCAATTTCATAATCATGTGTATTGGCGCTGATTGCATGTAATCTTGTATAAAGCGCTGATTGCAAGTAGGCTTGTATGGAGCGCTAATTTCATATGAGGTTAAGGAGTGAGCCAAGATGTTAGGCGCTGATTTGGTGTGCATTTGCATTGAGTGCTTTCTGCAAGGGTATACCACAAGTGCGCTCAAGCAAGAGCGCTGATTTCCATGCAACATGTATGAGGCGCATATTTTGATCATGCATGTATGAAATATGTTTTACAAACCCCCTTAGAATGTGCGCTTTAGAGGAGAGTGATAGCTGTTTCACATAAGTTTGAATTTTAGATCTAGACTTGTAAATTACAAACTTCTTCCAAGTACCTTGGCGCAGATTTTGTGGGCTCTTGCATTAGGAAAGCACATTCTTCTAGCAAGTTTGCATGACAGTGCATAATGCAAAGGTGGATTCAAAGTGCGCCTTAGGCGCTGATTTCGGGTGTTTTTGTATAATGTTAATTTTTTATGTAATGTAGAGACCCTCAAGATGTGCGCTTAAGAAACAAATTAGCCAATTTTGGTGAAAAGAATGAAATTTATGGAACATTGACACTATCTCTGACCAATTCGCCTCCTCTGTGGTAAAGGCTGCTCCAAACTGCTTATGTTCTGCTATCTCTACATTTTAAATTGGTTTAGAAACGTATGATTTGAGATGAAGAAATGATTTTGCATATATAGCATTCACTTAAGTCATCTAGGTCGGCCTCCTTGTGGTGGTTTCCTGATTTTTACAAAGTTAAAAAAATGTCTGATTTTTCTCCCAAGGCCGACTTCATGATAGATTTGGCGCTGATTTTGTGTATGGGCGTATAGCTTGCAAGCCTTGAAGACTTTTTCCCAGCACGCCTAGGGCAGACAATTCCTATGGCGGCGTATGGTATTAAAAAATGCAAATTATAAACTCCTTATATAAGTGCGCCTAGGGCGGACTTTTTGAGCTTCAATGTATGAGACCAAGTTCAGAAAATGCGAAACTCTCTCGGATGTGCACCTTGAGCAGAGTTTTTTGAGTGCCTTCGTATATCGTGAAGAACTTGAAAATGCAAGCCTTTCCCAAATATGCGCCTAAGCGGCCTTTCTTAACGGCCATGTATAGTGTTCACAATGCAAATAATGAGCGGACTTTTTGGACTCTCATGTATAAGTTGAAAAAACATGAATTGCAATGTTATGCTGGAAGTGCGCCTAGGCGGCCTTTTTGGATGTGTTCACATAATGCTAAAATATGAATTGCAAAGTCACCTTAAAAGTGCGCTTTGGGCGGACCTTTTATTTGTCTATGTATGGTGTTCGTTTTTCGTAATGCAAATACCTTCTGGAAGTGCGCTTTTCCATACTTAGCCATTTTTAGTACCTTGAAATCCACGTATATTTCAAAATATATTTAAACTTTAAATATTTTGAAATATACTTTCAGGATGTTTGAGATAGGTCTTGGATCCATGAGAATGCAGATTCTAGATTTCTGAGGATCCACCAGATTTCAGACTCAGTCAATTTTTAGGATTCCAGGATAGCAGGATTTCAGGACACCAGACTTAGTCAATTTCATGGCTTCAAGACATGCATCAGGATTGATCTCAGTGTTCAGTTTGTAGAGAACTGATTGAATGACACTTCCTAGAGGCTCTACAAGCTCAAAATTACAAAAAGGTGGGTCCCCATTTGCAATGGGGCGATGTGTGATTAGGTCACAACAGATAGCTTCACAAATCTTAATGGGGGGGTTTTGGAGGGCCTCTCAATATACATTGAGAGGATGACACTTGAGGTTAAGGTGAGGGACCTCATTGTTTTAGAGTTATACAAGCAAGCTAGGGGAAAGCTCTTTTCTTTGACACTAGCTATTCGAGGGAGATCCATCTAGACATTAGGTATATCTTACAAGTTACAAATTACAATTATTAATAAAATATTTATTTTTTACAAATTTTTGAGTATCTTTTTTCAGGTTCTTGGCGGGAAGATTGGCGTGGAAATACCCCAAATTTTTAAAAGCTAGCCCTTTGAATTTTGTTTCAACCTGGTAGCTCTTTTGGTTGTGAGTGCAACTGGAGTTTGTTTGACACCATCACATGAAGAAGCACAACAAGTTGACTCAAGAACACCTCATTATATTAGTAGAGTATAACCTAGTTTTTGTGCAATACAACCTTTGGCTTTGCAAAAAGAAAGGTGGAGGACAAATTATAGGAGCTTATTGATTTAGATGAAATTGATCCCTATAGTGACTGGATTGTGCAGGATAAGGAGTCCTTGTTTATAGAAGACAAGATTGCTGATTTCGAGAGGTAGGCTATTTGGAGGGTGTAGATGTAGAAGTAGGAGAGATTGGATTGGATGACATCAATGTAGATGATGTCGAACATGAGGCAGAGGAAGAGTCACCGCCTTCTAGTAGTTGGGTGGAGCCATAGGCGCAACCTTCTAGGTCGAGTGAGGAGGCGTAGTCGAGTGTGAGGACTAGATCCTCTCTACAATTTTTCACTAGAACAATGAAGAGTAAATTGTAAAATCTTGTAATTTGTAACTTGCCTAGATATGCAATTTGTTATGATGGTTGAATCTAGTAGCTGGGTGGAGTCACAGACACAACTTTTTAGGTCGAGCAAGGAGCTGCAGTCGAGTGTGAGGACTAGACCCTCTCTACAATTTTCCACTAGAACAAGGAAGAGGAAGTTGTAAAATCTTGTAATTTGTAACTTGCTTGGATATGCAATTTGTGATGATGGTTTTCAAAGACAATCATCATAAATTCATGATAGTGTCAACTAGCTGTTGTATTCGCATGATGATGGGATTTTGTACTCTATTTTTATTCAAATCTAATAGAAAACACTTCCCCAACATTTTATATACTCATTTGATACCTTTTATAACTGTATTTTGCATAAAGTTTGTGATATTTTAAGAAATTTAAATATTTTTTTAAGCTGCAGAGTTTTGCTAAGTTTTTGTTGAGTTGGAAATTTTTGGTTTGCTGAGTCTGAGTATGTGAGCTATGTTCAATTCTATCCGTCATGGTTTTTGAATACTAGAAAAGCAGAATATTTATGAAAGAACTAACTTATGCTAAATAGTATTCATTTCTGAAACTAGAAAGAAAACTGAACTATAGTATTGTTGGAAAATAGATTTGGCAGTACATAAAAGAGGAGAACTTTTCAGGGATGGTGTGCATGACAATTCAGGCCAAAAAATCTCCAAGAACAGTAATAATAGTGCACTTGCCCAGACATAGTCTTAGACTTGTGTACATACTACTATCCTCCAAAACGTAAAAGCTATTCTTAGCCCAAAGGCCTATTTATGGCTACTTTTCTTTGAGGAATTTTTCTGTTTGTGCATATGGGATAATTACTTTTCCATGAAATTCTGTTAACTAACAAAAAGTATGATTAATTGACATAAACCTCTGTTACTAACTGAAAAGTAAAGTCCACTGGACTAGCACTCCATTGACTAACAATAAAGATAAAAAGACTATAAAATATTTCAACTGGCACACATAAATACCACAACTGATTGAAGCGGATTGTCTTTTGACATTGTAACATGACATCTTTAATGCGTTCCTCAACATCTGTAATGGACACCCTTAATTTGACATAAGGAATTCAATGCTATTTAATGAAAACCAATGCAAAACTTATTAGTCTAATTTTTTTAGATTGAATATCACTGCTGCAACCATGCAATCATGGCATAGGTTGATAGTAAGACAAATTTGTTACCTTTTATGCCCAGTGAAACAAGCTGATTGCTACTGCAGAGGATTGAACTGCCTCCTATTACAACAATGATCCGTTTTAGACTGAGAGCAATTTGTATTGAAGTCTACTATGAAATTTGCTTGCTGATAACTCCCAGAAATCGACCAAATCTACCCAGATTGCTCCATACTTACAAATTCCCAGCAACAACAACTAGGAGGATGGTCTGTTATATAAGGCATCCCAGATGCAATGAATTTGCAGACTATTTTTGAGGCGTTTTCCAGTGAACAGGCCAAACTGTACTTGCTGGTACGGCGGCCAGGATCACACAAATCTGATCAACTGCTGTTAAAACACATCTGAACCCTCTTCAAGCCAGCGGCAATGCTATTCTACAGGGTAGGCGCTCACAATGAGTATGATAGAAGACCCTAACAAGCTCTGTATAATATTTTCACCTCACATGTGCCTCATGGAAGTGTACGGCACTCTGCTTAGGCCTCCAATCTGCAAGAGGGACTCTCAACTCCATACTATTCAGTCACAAAGTTTTATTCTCAATCAGTTAAAACGACTAAAACTATTAAGATAAGATAATGGTCATTTGTTTGCTTTTATGCTTTAGTTTTATTATGCTTTGTTAGTTGTTTAGTTTTTTGCTTTTCATCTATTTTTAGATGATGTAACTCTATATATTGAGCTCTTGCTTTGTTGTAAAATTATGTTAATTCAATAGATTATTACCATTACGTTTCTGTAATATCATAATATGGTATCAGAGCTATAATCGAACCAGAGTCCTGTGTCTCGTTTTTTCTTTCTTTCTTTTGGCACCTCTGCAACTTCCGTATGATGTACGGACGGCGCCATTCTGGTCCTGGATCAATTCCAGTTTGTGTCTGGTATTATTTCTCTTTTGGCAGTATTCTGGACGCTGTTCCTCTTCCGTTGTGCCCTAGTATTGGGGTTTTGAAAGACGCGTTATGGTCGCGATTTCTCTGATTATAATCGCGATTTTTCTCTGATCACAATTTGGGATTCGTCTGTCTTCTATTTGCTAGAGATCGGTCTCTACTGCTCGCATTATTTTCTTTTTTGCACCCCTCTTTCCTCTACGACCAGTTCGTGGGTGCAACTAAATATTGGGCATCGATTTTCTCTTTTACCTCTTGGCGATCGTGATTTTTTGTATTGCCGCGATTTTGTCCTGTGACGGCCGTTTCTCATCTATGTGATTCTGCTCTCATTTTGGAGATTTCTGCATCTCCTGTAGCAGTTTTCTGAGCTTCGAAGGTTTTCCTTCCTTTTTTTTGGCGTGTAGGTCCTGTATGGAGTGGTCGAGGATTTTTTCTTGGCGGGACTTAGCGAACAAATCTTTCTTTTTTTGGTCATGGCTGCCGTTTGATATGTCAGCAGTGTTTCTGTTTGACTTATTTCGTGTTTTCAAACTCTGTCCTTCGTCACCGGTGCTAGGGTTTGTCTGTATTTTCCAAGTTCTTGTTTTTCTGTTGTTGTCCATCTTCCACTGTTTTGCTTTTCGTGCCTTGAAAAGCATGAAGATGGTACCTGTTGCCAAACAGAAGAAGTCTACGTTTTATGCCTTTTATGGCTAAATGCCCTGCAGATCATATCAAAACCTCTGCCTGGTATGTTGATTCGGGTGCTTCTCAACATTTCACACACCAATGCGACTGGTTCACTGAGTACACGCCATTCAGAGACTCGGTTGTCTTTGGAGGAGGCGAAGAGTATACAGTTGTCGGAAAAGGCACCGTGCAGATTCAGTCTGGTAGGAGAAAGTTAATATTTCTTGATGTATACTTCGTTCTTGGCATGGAGTTGAACCTTATCTCAGTCAGTCAAATCATGCGACACTCACCCCATCTGGACGTTGTCTTCAGCATGCACTCATGCAGCATAGTGGATCGTGAGACATGCATCATTGTTGCTCAGGCTCTTGAGGATCATGGTCTATATAGACTCCTAGACTCTGGTGATCCTCCAGAGCAAGCTTTGCCAGCCAAGAGCACTTCCCTCAGTAAACTCTGGCATCAGCGTTATGGGCATCTCAACATGCACTATCTCTCTCAGTTAGCTCAGGAGAGTCTGGTCGGTGGTCTTCCAGATATTCAGACTCAACTTCTTGGCATCTGCGACGCTTGTCAAGCTGGTAAACAACATCGAATCCCATTTTCCGATGGTGACAAATGGAGAGCATCCAAGGTTTTGCAGCCGGTTCATGCAGATGTATGTGGACCAATGAACAATACAAGGAACTCCTGACTTTGGCATTTTGTATGGCCGGTGCACAGATCCTCAGCTGATCGGCTTTACAGACTCAGATTGGGCAGGTTCTGTTGATGACTGAAAGTCTACCTCAGGGTATGTTTTCAGTTTAGGCACAGGAGCAGTCACTTGGACCAGCAAGAAGCAGCAGGCAGTGCTCTCTCTTCAACAGAAGGTGAATACAGGGGCGCTGTTAAAGCCGCCTGTGAGGCAGTATGGCTTCGACAGATGCTTTCAGACATACACGTCTCCAGTCGGGCCTTCTCCCTTGTATTGTGACAATCAAGGGGTGCTCAAACTTGCTAAAAATCCTGTCTTTCATGAACGGACAAAACATGTTGATCTGCATTGTCACTTCATTCGCCAACTTGCCGAAGACGGATCTGTTGTTTTGCAGTATGTTCCTACAGAAATTCAAATTGCTGATATTCTCACCAAGTCTCTGAGCCCGGATAAGTTTGTCAAATTTAGGGGGCTTCTTGGTGGCGTTGACCGATTGACCATTATGGGAGGGTATTAAGATAAGATAATGGTCATTCGTCTGCTTTTATGCTTTAGTTTTATTCTACTTTGTTAGCTGTTTAGTTTTTTGCTTTTCATCTATTTTTAGATGATGTAACTCTATATATTGAGCTCTTGCTCTGTTGTAAAATTATGTTAATTCAATAGATTATTACCATTACGTTTCTGTAATATCATAATAAAAACATGAAAACCCAGAACTTTTGCCAAAACCATGGGCCGTATTTCAAAATAATTGGACAAAAAAATTAATAGGGCCTTTTGGAGTGTCCATATCTTGACTATTATGAACCTAGTTTAAGACTGACTACATAAACAGACAGATGCAAAACCAAAGATTAAAGATAAGAGAAGAGAGTTAGGAAGATTCTGAAGCCATAGCAAAACCCTCTGCTTCTGTTTTGTGACGCCTGTGCAAACCGTCACCTATCTTTATGATCTCCACATGATTGGTGAAATCCTGGGCCATAGTTTCTTTGTCCACAATGAGCTAAGTGATTTCATGAACTCCGCATAAACATCCAGGTTTGTGAGGCCAGATTTATTAACCTCATTGTGGAGCTTCTTGCAACACAGGATGAAATTTTCCTTAGCCGAGAAGAGAAATATTCTTTATTAAACCATCCTTATTTGGAGAAAAATATTTTTATTAATTTCCCTAGGAAGAAAGAAATAGCTTTTTTCTTATAATAATAAAGGATCAGATATTGAATGAATCATTTTTTATTATATTTAAATCTCTTTAGACTGTAATTTGACCAAATAGCCTCCTTAAGTTCATTATTAAACCACACTTTTATTAGTTCATTTCTCCTTGCAAGTTGGTAGTTTGAAATTGCATGCTTACTAAAGCTGGCCAAACTATAATGAGTCTAGGCAAATAAATCTTTTAAGTCACGGTAACAATAATCATTATTCAAGCTTTTCCAAATTCAAAGATCAATAGATACTTTCCTTTCATCAATTATTTATAATTCATTACAATACTTTCCTATTACAACACCAGTAGGGCAATCAAACTTGAACGCTTAGAAATACATGATGAAAGGACTTGGATGAAATAACCTCATTGTTGGTACTAATCTCCACACAAGCATAGGTGAAGCACCTAGCTTCTCAACCTAGAATACAAAAGTTGAAGATCTATCTATAAAATGCACTTGAATACAAAATAACTCCATTTTTTTATGTTTCATCCTATATGGATATCTATCCATGATTCCACAACAACAAAATTCAAACAAAAGCCCTTTCTGATTTATCATCTCAAAGAAAGTTTTCTGTATAAGGTCAAGGTTTTGTATCCCAGTGAAGGGGTTTAAAAAACCTTGCATCATCTAGATTCTAAATATGTGTTTCTATTGGCCTTTAATGCAAATTTCAGCTGTCAATTTTGTTTGCCAATGTTTGCTTTAATGATAGCCTTGCAATTGGATTTTGGGTTCACACCAGCCACTAACAGTTCCTAGTAGACCGTTGGTTTCCATCATATGTACTTTACTAGGGAATGGTGTCTTGTAATGTCCCCTTTTAGGATATTCCTGATTTCTTTACCTGCATACAATAATAATCACTAGAAGGGAACATTAGAAATATTAAAGATCAATAAATTAGATAATAATTTGTTCATAGCATTATTCACATTAAACTTCGTCCATCATTCATATTAAGTTCATCTATCATAGCATAATTATTAGTGAGATTGATACTTCATAACATAAATAATGAGATCAATTCATCATAGCATAACTAATAATGAGTTCAATACATATATTAACAAGCACAAGGTATACACATCATACACGAAGCATACACGTAATTCACGGACTAGACATATAATCATTTCAAGGTTATTTCCAATGGTCAACCACAGAATGAAACTCTATGAGAAAGCATATAGGGCATCGGGAACCTGGCACACCTTAACCAAGCCCAAGGGTGGTACGTCCATCCCGGATTTCACCCCCTTGGCCCACAAGTGACAAAAACACCCGTCCATCCAACTTGGGGTGGGCTACTTGATGAAGGGACCAGTGCTACTGCTTGTCCCCTAATATGCATTTCACATTCATTCCAAATGTGATAGCCCATTGGGTTAAATGTACCTCTTGTTGGATTTCAAGTTCGGTTCAAGGATTGTAATATATTCTTTTTTGCTGTTAACTCTTGTTGTATATATATATACACACACTTGATATATTTCCTTTTGCTTGATTCTTATACGACTTCCTTCCAATGAAGATAGCCTCCTTGATTGGTAATTGATATCTCAGACATTTGCTGATTTGATTGATTCAATAATAGAATTATAGAACAATAGAATGATAGAATAATAGAATAATCGAATGATAGAATGATAGAAGAGTAGAAGGATATAGTGAAGAATAATGTAATAATAGATATGATGGAATAATAGAATGATAGAGGAATAGATTGATATAATGATTAAAAGAAAGAAAGATATAATAATCGAATATTAGAATGAGAGGCTGATAGAGTTATAGCATGATAGAATGACTGCAATACATAATTCTCTGCTGCTAACAATTATTGCATATAGATCACTGCTGATGTATGCCTGCAGATTTATCTCTGCTAAAATATATATTTCCTTCTCATTGCCTTTTTATTCCTTTTCTCATTCACTGCTCATACATCTGCTTTTAAATCTGATTATATTACCTTCTTCCGCTTACCTTTCTAAACACCAAGCTATCTCCTTTTATATCTCTTTCATGCCTCTTCACAAAGGAGGCGATTATTCACAAGAGGTCGGCCTCATGAAAGGAGGCGACATTTCCAATGGTGGCGCTCACTCGTCATAGTTTAAATTTAGTTTATTTTAAATCCCAAAGTTGGGTGGCCTTATAAGGTGGGGGGGTCGGCTCTATAAAATACATAATCACTTGCTTTTATTTATTACATAATCATCTTGATATTTAAATTTTTGAAATGGCCTCTCCCGCTCCTCTTGCCGCCCATTTGCCATGTTTGTAGGGTTTGGCCGTTGTTGAGACTGTTGCAGGGATTTCTGCTACTATTGGTGTGCTGTCTGATGCTGCTGTTGGTGTGCCGTCTGCGTCAAGGTGTTTTGCTGCTGCTGGGGCGTTGTCCGGGGATTTGTAGGGTTCTCTTGTTGTTGGGACGCTGCCTGTTGTTGGGGTTGCTGTCGTTGGTGCACCGCTTGTGTCTGGGGCTGCTGTTGCTGGTGCGTTGCTTGTGTCTGCTGCTGCTGAGACTATTGCAAGGATTTTTGTTGTTATTGGCGTGCTGTCTGGTGTTGTTGTTGGTGCGCCGTCTATGTCAAGGGGTTTTGCTGTTGTTGGGGCATCGTTTGGGGGATTGCAAGGTTCTTTTGCTGCTGGGAAGCTGCCTGTTGCTGGGGTTGCTGTCGCTGGTGCGCCCCCTGTGTCTAGGGCTATTGTTGTTGGTGCGCCACCTATGTCTGCTGCTGCTGTGGTGCATTCTACTATTTTGGATTCTTCCTTTGCTGATCCAGACTCTTTTGCTAGCGTGGTTCGTGCTGGAGCCTCATCACCTTAGAAGAAGATTGTCCATACTATTGCTCGTGCTGCTCCTGTGATTGGGGGTAAGGTGAAACCTTTTGCTCTACCCCCCTGTTGTGATTTTAGGGGATGAAGTGTTAAAAAATGAGGAGTTTTATTCTCAGAAGGGTTTGATATGCAAATTTGATAAACTCTGGCCACGGGGAGCCGTGGCCAAACACTTGGATCTTTGAGCAGTGGCACCCCCTTATAGAGGGGAAAATAGAAATTTACCCATGTGCTAAAGGATTCTTTGTAGTTGCATTTGATTCAATCTCTAATCGAAATGCTATTTTTGATGGTTGCTCTTGGTTTTGGGGACAACATGCACTGCTGCTAAAGCCTTGGGTTTCTACCTTTAACCCTCTCACTAAATCTTTCAATCGGCTTCCTGTTTGGATCTTCTACCAAATATGCCTCTTCATTTTTGGTGTGAATCTTGTTATAAAGGCATTGGTAACTCGGTGGGTCATTTTATCATGGTGGATCAAGCCACTACTTTCTTCTCTCACACCACATATGCTCGTATTTTAGTGGAATTGGATTTGTCTATGCCTCTCCCGGTAGAGGTTGTTTTACAAGTTGCTGATCACTCTTGGTGTCAACCCTTGGATTATGAAGGTATACCGTTCTGTTGTCGGAGGTGCTTTAATACAGGTCATTTGGCATCCAAATGCCCTCGCTTGAAGGTCTCTCATTCTTCATCTTGGTGGAAGGATGCTCTACAAGAACACCTTATGGTAGATGTTGTTGATGATGATTCTATCTCAGAAGCTTCTGAGCCTCCTTCTAATGTTAGGAAGGATTCCCTCCCCCCATTGCATGGCTCTTTTGCTGCTGGGACTGCTGCAAGGACCTCCTCTGTTGTTGCTGTTGCTTCTGGGACTGCTGCAGGGACCTCCCCTGCTGTTGCTGGGATTGTTGCTAGGGTCTACCCTGCTATTACTGTTGTAGTGCCATCAGATTTGCATGGTTCTTCTGTCGCTGGGATTGTAGCAGGGACCTTCCCTGCTGTTGTTGCTGCTGGGACTGTTGCAGGGATCTTGCCTGCTGATGCTGTTGTGACTCGGACTACTGCTGTAGGTGCGTAGTTTGTTGCTGGGGTTGGTGCTGTTGTGTCCTCTCCCCAGGCTCTGCCCCCTTCTGAGGATTTGGTGAGAATTTCAAAGAGCTAATAATGAGGTCAGTGACAGCAATCTCAATCACTACGAACCACCAGACTTGAAAGAGCTAATTCCTGTCATACATTTAGCTGCCATTGTTCTAAATTATTGACTTTCACTTTCTGAAGATAAGCTGTTGGATACAAGGTCCCAAGTTCAAAGACGAGAGCAGATAACTACATATCTTTTGAGGCAGAAGGGCAGATTATATTTCCATGTTTAGCGATTCTCTTCCCTTAAAATTTGGCAGATATTTTCTATCTCCAGTATGAAATGGGTGCAGTATCAAAAAGTCACAGAAGTGGATAGTTGCCCTCAACCTTTGACTGCCTCTGTCTCCACCTCTAAAGGTAGGGGATAGAGGGTGAAGGAGTGATTAGTGTTTCTTTTATTTTGATAGTAAATAGCATAACTGTTATGTGCTTAACATTAGCATTATATGTAAGTTCTTTACAATTTATGATTAATTGACGAGTCAATGAAAATAACATAAAGGCATCATAAACATCTAACTGCCTCCAATTCAGAGAAAGCCTATGACATACGAAAGTCAAATGGTAACTTGCAATTTCTTATTATCTTCAGAGACTTTTAACATTATTAAATTTAATATGTTTCCCTTGCAAGTTTTATTGAGTTTTCTTTGGAAAACAGTCTAGAAGAATTGTCCTTGTCACTTTTCATGTTATACATGCTATCAATTCTGAACAAAAGCAGAGACCAGTATGTACAACAGACATGTACTTAGTTAATAGTTTAAATTTTGTTTTAAATCCTTCTTACTATTGTTGTTACACAATCAAACTTTATCACTTTAAGGCACATGATGATGGGATTTAAGAACCTCAATGTTTGGGAGTAGTCTCCAGCCAAACATAGGCTTAAGCCCTATATCTTGACTCAGTCACCCCCGTAGTGGGAATGGAATTTATAGTGAAGTTTTACTGACAAGACTTGCCAAAATAGAATAACAGTAGTTAGGATCAGCCAACAACACCCAACCAAGTAGCTACCCATCCCAGAGACAAGGTCAGATTTTGTGCTGATGCTGATGCAGTATACGGGATCTTGACTACTTTGATTATTCTATCCTCTTGATGCATGTAAGGTACGTACAGTGTGATTTCAACTATTGCGTCCTACCAGAGGCAAAAATCAATGTCTGCAGTCCATTTCCTCAAAGGGCATTTCATCCTTTTTCCTTTGTGTAAATCCTTCTTTGCTTCTGGCTTGAAATCATCTTTATTTTGCCTTGCCTGAATCTAGCAGATGATCAACTGCTATCACATATTCATCCATTCACAAGATTATGATTGCTGTCGATTTTTGTATTTATGTACTTTGTTGCACTCTTCTGGCTGTTCTCTTTTAGGCCAACATTTATTCTAAATTGGGTACTAGTTCTTTGTTTGAGATGTCTCACTTATCCAGGTCCAGTTGAAGATCTTTGCGTAGATAATGATTCACAGCTATTCAAGTTCTTGATTTGCTAAACCACATTCTCCTTCCTTCTCTGTGACACTGATGTTGGATCACAGATTATCTCCTCACTGGATACTGATTCGCTGTGTCTAGTGATCCTTTCCTTTGTTTTATGTCTTTTGGTGATTTTCTTTCTTGTTGAGACTACCTCGGTTAATGTACTTGACCTTTCAAAAACATTCACTATGCAAAGCATGTTTTAATTTTAGCTGCTAATTTCTCCTTTAGGCTCAGTTAGAGGCACTAATCAAATGCTGGTGGTTTTCAGCTGATTCTGGCTTCACACATGCTGTGACATCCTCCATAACTTGGTTCCTCCAGTGGTGTTTATGTGCAATGTCTAGTTCATTAACCCTTTTTGTGCCTCTGGACCTTGCATTTTTGTTAAAGTTGGTACCGTGTTACACTTTTCACGGTTGCTTTTGTTTGTTATGTGTGCAGGTTTGTGCTTACTCACTTGGTTATTGCTTCATATGCGTGCATCTTGCTTATTTGGTACCTTGTCAATTTAGCACATAATTTGACTTCTGTGGTGATTTACACTTATACAGTCTACACTGGATTACATTGCCATATAACTCTTTATTTTTATTAATGCACTTTGACTTAGCACCTAACTAGTCGAAATGCTTGATACAATTTTACTGCACTAGTATTTGTAGTGCATTGGTGCATTCTGTTTTGTAGATAACATGTCAGAATATGTGTCTCTTAGTTGTTGCACTCTTTTGTGAAATAGCTACATCCACTCTTTTCAGCTTGTAGACATTTCAACTTATACTGCCCAAACAACGCAACGTCCAGTTACTTTATCCTCTCTGCAGCCTTTAGTGAAATTCCTTCACAGATTTGCTAGCTTGAAGCCCTTGTTCTCATCTATATTTTCACTTTCTTTCAAGTGCCTGTCCATGCAAACTATCAAAGCTGAACCTCCTACAAGATTCAAGAAGTGTTCTTCATCTTGTGATTACAACCTTATCTTTTATTTGCACAGGATCCAATCCTAACGGTCTAGTGTTTGGTATAAAATACTTATCTTTGGGTCAATCAAATTTTTCTTAGTATGGCTTAGGCCCTGATCAATTACTCAAAATCCTTAAGTCTCATGATAAATTATCCATTGTTATGTATGATAAGAAAGGTATGTAATTTGAAAAATGTGATATCTTACAATATAAATTTACCTAGAATTCCTTGGTGAAAATGTGATTCCATTCCTAGAGTTCTCATCTTGAAGATTTGGTTTACTTGATTGACAAGATTTTTCTGTTTCAAGGAAAATGCATAAATATTTTGGGCCCCAGGTAAAGATGTGACATATTATTAGAAATCATTTCCATTTGGCATTTGATCTTGAGGAGCCCCTTCTTGTCTTTGAGTTCATTTTATTTCAAAGCTTGCTTCAGGTTCATGCTTTGGTTGTGACCTAATAAAATATGGAGAAAGTGCATGACATAAAACACGCTTCTTCAATTGTTTATAAACATTTTCAGAGTGCCAAGTTTTATTTGCGTGATTGTTAAATTTCCCCCTTGATATGGTTGAATTTTAATTGTATGCTTCCAAATGCATAGAACTTGATTATATATGTGGCAAACAATGTGAGATCTTTTTATATTAATTTCCTTCTTATTAATGCTTGATGTGGCAGATGAAATGTATGTTCTGTCAGCAAGTCAAAAACGCGTGTCAATCGAGCTTGTTGGAGTAAGTCAAATTCAAGAGAAGCAGATGCATCTAGAGAATTTGTTCCATGTATCTCTTGAGTATGCAGGAGTCAGTTCACCTGGATCTACGCAGGAGATTTCTGGTCTTTTGCCAAGTAATAAATTAAAATTCTACTTTTAAATCTCTTATAAACATTTTTTTCTTTGTCTTTGAATGGTTTCAATGATAGCCTTAAAAAGTCGTAGTTGCCAAAGAACGTTGCAGTAGTTTCTAAATTTGTGTATTTACCAGGGACATGATATTTCCACAGCCCATGATCGTGCTTAAGATTGCTTTGTGTATTTAGTTTTCTGATTCTTTGTTTTTAGCAGTGTTTGATTGTAATGTTAATCAGCGTTGCTTTCCTTTCTAGTGTCTTTGCTGCATTATTTTTTATATTTATCAAGCCAAAACATCCGCGAGTGTATAGTTTATAAGAAATTTTAGTATTCCTTTCTTGTTACATGTTTATCAAGGCTATTCGCAATAGAGCTGCACTTGCTATAGCTTATTCTTTGTGTTTTGAAAATAATAACATTAGACGGTGATCTACTATATTGTAAAATGAGTAACATATCTTATCTGATAAAGTTTCCATTTGAAATACATAAAAAACATAATATAGCTAGAATTCAACTCTTCATAAAGTAATCCGTTACAAGCTTTTATAATGAGGTTGTAGTCTGCCCCATTTCCCTAACTAGCTTTTGCAGTTTTATTTGTTCATTTTCAATTTGTATAGAGAGTTTTGATTCTAGTTGGCATGAGACATTCTCATTTCTACTATCAGTTTACTTTTGTTTGATCAAAAGAAAATTATAATAAAATGAAAAACTTTACATACAAAGGGGGCAGATTTGTAATCCTGACTGCATTTTGTATATTACAAAAAGCAACTGAGTATACCTATATATTCTATGTTTTTTCTGGCTGATTCATAGAAAAGTACTGTGGAAAGATGACAGTTAATTATTACAAAATTGCTGTTTAGTAGGCATGGATAACATTCTAGAGTCCAGTTTGTCAATATATATAGCAAATAGAGAGAATTGTTTGAAACTTAAGGAGAAACAGAGCAAGCTATGGCAGTGATAGTCATGTGGGAAATGAAATAGGCTGTTTTCCAGAACAGCTTGCCATGGGTTGATGGTCATAGAAGCTTTGAGTAGGTGCTGCTTGCCAGTTTGTTCCATGTTGGAGCTCTCACCCCAGTGATTCTGTTAGTGCTTTGGAGGGGGGCTGCAAATTCAGCCCGCTCTTAGATAATCTCCATTAGCAATAGATGATAGCAAGGAAATGATTGCCTGGAGAGTATGCTCATGGTTGTCGATGATCACATTAAGCTGGGCAATGCAGTTGTTCACTGAATCTATCCTTTCTTGTTGCTTGCCCACAACATGAAGGAGGTGAAGAAGTTTCATTTCCATAAAAGGATTATGCGTTCAGGCTTTGCACAGATATTTGCTCTGGTTGCAGATGGCCTCTGCAATTTCATTGAGGATGGCAAGAACACTTAGATCAAACTTTTGTGTAGGTTCGACTTTGTGTGCATTAGATTTTTTGAAACAATCATATTTATGTTAGGATCAAGCTAGTGACAGTGCACAGATTGGAAACCCAGGAGTGGGATTAGAGGTCGGAGAAGGTGTTATTTTGGGAGGGTGAGTCAATGGGTTTAGGGGAAGTCCCAAAGTAGGGGGGTGCATATTGTGGGTAACTGCAACCGAGCCCAAGGTGAAGGAAGATGGCATAGCAATGGACATGGCGAGGTGGCTTGGTGCACATGGCTTAAAAGTGGAGTTAGAAAAACGGGGACAGGTTTAAAAATTAGAAAGGCTAGCAACTTAACTATCTAGATTAATAACAACAATAGAAGGATAAGATTGACGTGTCACTTTTGAAGTAGGGGCTAATTCTTCATCTTTCAATGGAATGAGCCAAGGAGAGCTCATGGAAGGATTTTGTTCTCTCGTCCTGTTGGCTCTTTATTGGTTTTTGATATGCTTACGCTTGTAGACTTGCAGTTTTTTGCCTTTTTGCTTGCTTTTAGTTATACTTTGGGGCTGATTTATAGGAGTGGTTGATGTTCTAGCATTATGGGAGTGGTTAATGTTCTAGCACTTCTTCTAAGATTCATTGTAGCAGCAAAATCAAGATTTAGAGGATAAGATAGATGGGGAAATGAATGAAAGATTTTTAATAATCTGCCATGATTGGTGGAAATCGAGAGCTTAGAATAGATGGATATGGTTAAAATTCTGTTTGTGGAAGGGGAGTTTGGCTGTTTTGAATCTTAAAGGATGTGGAAAAGGGATAGAAATAGGTTGCAAGCTGACTTTTAAAGTGGAGTTAGTGTGATTTGCTCGTCTTTGGTTGCTGGCCAATAAATGTATCATCAGAGCCTTCATCAACGGGTTTCCTATCCAATGTGTGTTGGTTGTAAAGGATGCAATTAGAAAAAGAAAATATTTTATTTGACTAGCTGGTGTAATGGTAGGGGGGAATATCACTTGTAGTTGTAGTGTGCTAGTAAAAAATATTATGCTCCTGCAGAAAAAACCTGGGGAGAATATGGGAATAGAGAATGTTGGTTACTAGCCGATAAATGTGTCATCAGAGCCTTCCTCAATAGGTTTCCAATCCATTGTGAGTTGGTTGGAAAGTATGCAATTAAGAAAAACATTTCCTGTTTTCTTTTCCTCCGACTAGCCAGTGTAATGGCAGGTGGAATACCAATTATAGTCCACTGGTATTAAAGTTATACTACTGCACAAAAAACCTGAAGACAGGATAATGGAGTAGAGAATGTTGAAAAACATCCTGAAATATTAATGCTTTTGTTGAACTTCTTCTTGAAATTGTGTAAGAGGAATTTGTTTGAAGAGGGGTGGTGCTTGTTGAGTGAAGAGGGGCGGGAATGGGCAGTAGGGGGGGTGATTCATGGCAAATGCATTGCTTTTGAACTTTTTTTCAAAAATGATAAAACTTGTGGCCATTAATCATCTGAAAAAAGAGTACCAGGCTCCAGCATTATTCATCAAATGGATAAAAGTAGATACATCAATGCCAGCCAAAATTTGAATGTGTCATTTTATAATATTAGTCAGGAGCTTCAGCTTGTTCCCAATTAAGGGTTTCACTATAGAGTAGAATTTGACGAAGAGGTCCACAACAAGTTGCAGTGCCAATGTACATGTGTGAAAGCCAAGTATCATTGCTGAGACCATAATATTTACTTTCTACATCATTTGACTGTAACCATAGTGGCTTTACTCAGAATCGAGATTGACTTGGCAAACCTAAAGTATAAATGGATTTCAATTGCTCAGGATTTAATTCGGCACAAGCAAAACAGTTCTTAGTTTTTGCTTTCTAAAACCAGACATGCATGCACCTTTTTTGTTTTTTCAAAATTTTTAATGTTAAATGACTGTTTTTCTGCACTCTATAGGGGACTTCCTCTTCCTCTCTTCCTCTTCTGGTGATTGCAGTATAGAATGGGCTAGCGTATTTATTGGCCTTTTAGGATGGGTAGCCTTGGTGGGCCCCCCTTTTAGGTTTAGGGTTAGAGTTTTAGGTTTAGCTTTTTTAATTTTAATTTTTCAAGTTACTGATTGCTTTCTGCAGGATGTGAGGAAGCCCTGCCATCCATGAGAGAACCGAGGGATGTCTACACGTCCTCGACCACCTCAGGGACAATAGGGCGTCCCTCAGCATCCCTTACATAGGGGAAGATCCTCAGAGTCATCCCTTGCTCTACAGGGCCGGCTTGGGGATGGGTCCCTATGGGGTTTCTGTCCATGGGGATGATGGGGACATTTCATACCCATCCCATTGCCCCCAAGACATCATTAAATACAAATTACATTTTTTTAATGGCCTTGGTCCATAAATAAAATATTTTTGAACACTTCTATAATTTATTAACTCTATAAAGAATTAAATATATTTAATTATGTGCAAAGATAAATATAATTTAAAGTAGACCCTTTTTATGTCATCAAGTACATATGAGATTTACCTAGACAAATTTGACCAACTTAATATGACTATAAGATCCCTAAGTTATTTGATGATGCATGAAGATCAACCAGTGAAGCAAAACTCTAGTCTAGTACCTTATCCATTGGGCAATAGAGTCAATGAACACTGTATTCCATGAAGTCCAACCATTGCAAGATCATGTGTGAATCACAACTAATGTCACATGCCACGAATACCTTAGAAATATTTGGAAATGACCATGTTTGAATGGAACCTTTTCCTAATCTTATCAAACCCTGGTAGTATTTGTATGCCTTGAACACTGTGAAACAACATAAGTATCCTTCAAGATAAAAAATCTGTCTTTTATACTCTAGAGCAAGACCAATTTCATGTCATTGTGCAGCCTGTGAAGGGAGCTTTCTGATGCTTCATGCAGGGTGAAAACAGATTCTGCGTGTGAAAATTATGGCAAAAAGAGTATGAAAATGCCTCATGAGTTGGCCTTTTGATCTCTCTGTCATTTTTGCAATTTTTCCATTGTGCATCACTCTTTTGGAGAGAAAATGCCATTTTTTGCATTTCCGGATGAAATGAACAAACATTAGAAGCATGATTTTGTGATGGGAAAGGTGGGAGGGGGGGATCTCGAAATGATGCAAATTGAAAACATAGGGGCGTGGGCTACAAGGTGGAAGCCCAGCAAGCGCATGGCTACATGGTGATGTCTTACGACTAAGACACTTAAGTTGTGATTTTCATTTTCTTGACATATAAACTGGACATATTTACTTTCCCTGCCCAATGTGGAATAAACCAACAGTAATTTTTAAACTTTTACCTTATAAAAGTTAATTTGGGCATGCACATGCATAATGAGGGGTAGAGGAGTGCATAAGGGTGCATGGCATACATCTTGGCGTACGCATCTCCACCGCGGGCACTTTTGTACACATCTACCATGAATGCACTGCTCTAAAAACAATAAAAACTACAAAATCACCTTGAAATGTGTGAAAATGCACTTTTCAATGTTGTTTTGATTAAAATCTGTGATTTTGTCCATTTTGTGGGTGATTAAATTTACCTGTCTATCTCTGAAGCCATGCTTGCAATATTAGATATAGCAAATAATGAGGCAAACCATTTATAATGGAAAGAGAAAATATGTCTTAAGCCAATATGAATGCCAATGATGATGCCTATATATACTTGTCAATCACCAAATTTGAAAAATCACTGCCATAAGTTGGCCTACTCATTTAATAAGTTAATAACATCAAATAAGTTTTATGTTTTAAGCTGTAACAATCTCCATCACTGTTTCATAATGTTTCTCATCTTTTTCTAATATCTTGAAAACATTTTTACTTTGACGGTTTGACGTTGAAGCTGAACTGGTTCTTTCAGTATCTTATCCATTATCTTTTATTTTTCTATAATTTTCAATTTAAAGTTTGAGTTTCATTGTTGTTTGAACTTCTCTCATGTCTCATTCAAATATTCACACTTCTCTGTTTTTAGGCAACACCATGCAAAGTGTTTGTATTCATAACAATTCTGACACATGAATGGTAAGCTAGCCAATTATTTGTTCTTTCCAGCTGCAATCGAAACAGGAAAGAGGTGGTCCATTTATGGTTCATGATGCCTTGTGTCCTCTGCACCTATCCATGCTTAGACTACAGGGAAGCTTACAGCATTTGAGACCACCCTGTGCACCTGATTGTGCTTAGACTACGGAATGCACATACTCTACCCTCACCAGAAAAGCCTGAAGCCATTTCTTGAGATCAAGATTTATTCAATTTCATGCATATTGTGGTGTTTATGTATGCCCGGTCGCTTAGGTAGTTAGTAACATTTTCATAGATTGTTGCTAGTAGTTTCCTGAATAGATAGTTTCCAAAATTCCGAAGGTTAGGGTCAGGTGCCTTACACAAAGTGAGAGTTGATGATGATTCTTCAAAGGGTTTAAAGCCTACTGTCAAAAACGTCAGAAGCAGACAGGCGTGTCCCATTAAGTAGGAACATCCCTCATAGACACTGTCTTTATGTTTCTACATTGAAAATACAAAAAATAGCCTCTATGAATAATCGTGATCTCTCTATTGGCTTGTATAAGGGAATTCTGGAATATCCTGTCAACAACATTATATTAGGATGGCAAGAAGCCTGTAAATGCATGACCTGTCCAATGAAGAATATAGTGTACCGTATGATGATAGTCTAATTTAATTAATCACCAAGGGTATTCTACTTGCTTAAAAATGCCATTCAACTTTAGTGGAGTGATATAGCTTTTCTGTATTTGGCATTTGCTTAAAAAAGAAAATAGGTCTTCAATAGCAAGGGATCTATCTAGGAAGGGGATATCTTGAACCTCCACTAGTAACCAGTTTATTTCGGGCCTGTCAGACTTGCTTGCATGTATATCCAGAGAAAGCCCAGGCTGCTTTTGGAATGATGCCTTCCCCACATGAAGAAAGTGTAGCAAGTTGTGCAGAACCATAATGGACTCTGTAGAGGGTAAACATACACTTATGTGCAGACACACATTCACCTCTCAACAGAATCAGAAAGCATGCAGCATAGACTTCAAGTCCTCATTGTTTGCCTTAGTTGATACGACTTCCTAGTTGAGAAAATAAACATTTTAATTTTTCTGTCTTCTCTATATTTGTTTTGAATTTTCATTCTTATTCCATTAAAAGGGAATCCACCTTTTTATATTTGATTGGTATTCGTGGCATGTGACAGAACTTGAGGAGCTGGACCTGAGAGGGAATTTACTTCCTGACTTGCATGTAAGCATGATAATTGGATAGTCACTATTTGGACATTTTTTATAAGGTCAACAAGAAACATGGTAAAAATCAAAAGTTAGTTTTCATTTTTCACTCGTAAATCTTTATTTTTGTGTATCCATTTCATATTTATTTACAAGATTTACATACATCGTTATTGTTGGTAAAGGATTGTTGTGTCTGTTTTGAGTTGCTCCTTGTTTATTCATTTTTGCAACTTTGTGAAATAGGAATATGAAAAAGAAATTACCTGATTTTGAACTTCATGGTATCTGCAAATTTTTTATAGTTAGTGAGCATATCAAATATATAGCAACACAAATTGGTCATGTCACAGTTGAATTTTGAATTGTTATAGGAAAATCATAATCGCCATTAGTTTAACAGTTCAATTGCCTATATAATTGCCCCGCTCCTTTGTATGGATTTTTCTAACATGATGGTATAGCAAAGGTGTTGTTTTTAATTTCATGCATAATTATAAATAAATTGTTATTCAATATGCTAAATGTTTTCTGTCAAAGTCTTATATGATTATAAAATTGATTAGAAAGTAGAACAGTTGTATGATTGATCTCCTTGCATGCCATTCTTCATGCATCCATTGAGTTCAATTTTATTCCATGCTCTGCCACTGGTGCACGCAAACCTTGTATTGACAGAGATCTCCAAAGTGGCATTGGAAAATTGGGTTACCCAACTTGCAATGTAGAGAGGAACAACTTCACTAATTTATCATGAAGATGCTGCAGTACTAGATTAACACCTTTAAATTCCAACAGCTCCTTGATAGCTTTTGGTTGATAAAGGTTGTGTTGAAGTGTCAAGTTGAATAAAAAATATTGGTGAGGGAGTGTGGCCATAACTTACTAAGTCCATTGTTTGATATCCACAATCAATTTACCTTTGAGATAAAGTTCTGTGAAAGAAAGAGCGAACAAAGGAATAAATTGTATTAACATTGCCACTATCATAATCGTTTCTCTAGTGTGCACTATAGGTTAGGGAGAAGATACCTCATTGAAGTCATGGGGGATTACTCTGTAAGTAGCAATGCCCATTATCACTATCTTCAGTGTAAAAGTGAAGAAATAAAACAATAGCTGTAGCTACAATGAAAGTAAGGGAAATAATTATTGCTTGATTGAGTCAGTGACCGATTGTCTATTATCTTGCAGATTGTATCTTGGAGATTTGCTTTTAAAGTAGGCATGGATGGTTAGTTGTACTTGTAATGATTTTATTCATGCATAACACTGATGGGTACCTAACAAAGTGGGTGTTGATGATGTGTTGATTATTGGTATTTATGTTTTGTTAGTTACAAAATGAAAGATTAGTGAAATATAGAATACATCTTTTCACCTGGAATCAAAGATTGCCATGCTCCAACAGGCACTAGGTCTTATTTGCGAACAACTTCCAGCTCTCAGAGTTCTTGATATAAGTGACAGTCATATGAAGATTGGATCAGATCTTTTGCCCATGTTTTCCAATCTCCGCACATTGGTGCTTAACAACTGTGGTATAACTTGGGAGCAGGTTATTTCAGACCTTCCTATTGCTTGTGTTCAGTTTACTAATTTTATGTATGACTATTGCAGCATGGTTAGGGTTGTAAGTGATTGTACTTTAGCCCGCTTGATTTTAAACAAAATATATTCTGTAATTGGTGACAGGTTGAGAAGCTAAAGAGATCACTTCCTACTATTGAAGAGCTGCATCTTGGTGGGAATAAATTAAGAACTATTGAGGTATGCAATTCAACGTACTTGCTTGCTTTGATGATTGATCTTTTTTGCACCTGAAAGAGGTATGGAAAGGTTAAGGACAGAGATGGAAGTGGTAGACATTGAATCTAGGAGTTAAAACTTCCTTTTGTGTTGGTGAGATATTGTATGGGTCATAGCAATAAATTCAAATTGGGTTTTCTATGTTTAGCAAAGTTGAAGATTGTTGACACACAATATGAAGAGGGTTGAAATGCATTTAGAGATACTAGATAAGGTTTCCTTGATCAGACAATTTTGCTAAGAATCATTCCTAGATTGATCTTCACCGTCAATTCTCCTTTTGTGTAGACTAGTTTGCCTGTCTTAAATAATTTAGCTCATGGGAAAGTCTACTTCTTTGGGAGGGCTATGCTAATATCTGTTTCTGATTGTATCAATACACTTTTTGCTTTTGTCAAATAAATAAATTAGCATTAGGAGCCATTAGACCATGTAATGACTCGCAGTTCCTGGATTTTTATTAACACTGAATTTTATTTACCTATTTGGTGTAAGCATAAAAAACAAGACTATGATCTGTCCAGCAGGCAATCACTAGGAATACTGAACATGACCACCATCAGAACTAAAGCAATGCATTTGTAATTTAAAACCAATCTAGCAGTAGGATTTAGAGATTGGAAACTAACAACATGTTTGCTTGATTGGTTATAGAGTAGTGCAGTAGATATTCATGCTGATGTACAGGACTTAGGCAACCCTCAGCCTCGATAGATTTCCAATGGCAGTAAGCTTCATTCAAATCAGTTTTGTCCCACAGGCTTTCCCAGCATTTTGTTTGGGAAAATGCTATTCCTCTACCAAATAGGAGAATGAGGGGAAGTCTTCCCTTGAACTCACTTTCGTGCAAAGAAGTTTTTTCAAATATTTCAAATGTTGCTGAAATCCTCTCTTCAGGAAGAAACACCCTACTTCCAATTTCCCCTGCCAGGTTTGCTTCCATCACTCACCTCAGACAGTCAGTGTATTCCTACACTGTCACTAAACAGACTTTCATCATTCACTGGTCTCAAGAAACTATCTCTATACCTCTCCCAAGCACATACAAATGCTCTACACCTTCCACAACAGGATTACGTACTTATTGGCCACAGGCTGTTCATCGATCAGGGGTTATAGTCCATCTAATTTGCCTCTGCCAAATCTTTCTCTACTTGCTAATGGTCATAACTCCCAAATGCAGAGCATATGGCTCCCTAGGGACCAAATACCTAATTATAACAGAAATTCTGCTTCCATGCATTCCGTCCATACCATTTACAGCAGCCTTTAAACACTTAATGAAGTTTTTTTATGCAGACACCTAATCACAGTGTGGGCCAATACTTCAAGAACCTCATTGACAGACAAGATTGTAGAAATCATTCTCAAGTCAGATAATAGAATGAGGGGGAGCTCATCCACGTTAGTTGCTCCTATACTTGACCCAAACATACAAAATACTCTACAGCTTCCATAACAAGCTGATGTATTTCATCAGCCCAGGCTATCCATTAACCAGGGGTTTACAATTCATCTAATTTGCCTGGCATACCTTTCTCTCATTTCTCAATCTCTACTTAGTAATGGTCATAGCCCACAAATGCAGAGCATACACCTAATGATAATAGAATATTTTGTTTACAATCACTCCCACAACATCATCAACAGAAGGCTGTGGACCATTTTTTAAGCTTTTATGTAGTAACTTAATCACAAGATTGTATTTACTTAAAGAATCTCCGTGACAGACAACACCTTCCCAATGCAACTGCTCGCATTTTGGAAATCATTGAGTCAAATGGAGGAAGATCAGGCAAAACAAATGATTCCTAGGATAAAGTCAAATGCCCAAGATCAGAAATAGAAGAAAATATGCACTCTTCTTCTTGGATTTTCCAAAAGTCAAGACTACCCATCAGCTTTTTCCATACTTCTTAAAGCACAGTTGACATTTTGTAAAATCCAGCCATACAAGAACAGGTTAAAGCTCCCATCCAAGGGGAAAACATGGAAGCACAGGACTATCAGGAAGTACATTGATAAATTTCTTGTCAGCTTGTCAAATATAGGCATGCTAATTGCATAGATTGATATGAATGACCAAAATAACTGGTAGTCAAAATCTTAATATCTTCATCTAAGTTACTGATCTTGATACTGATTCGGATTTGGATTCGCGGGTTCGATTCATGGATTCGGTCAAATTTTGTTTGGTGTGGATACGTTTTGGATTTGTTAATACAAAAACATATAAAAATCAGAAATATATATATATATATGTGCAGCAGTAATTAAGTTCAGAATACCACATAGCATCATGATCATTTAATTATAATAACAAAACCTCCATAAAACAATAAAAATTAAAAATACTACAATGTCAATTAGTCAAACTCGAATGTTTTGATATATATTAAAATTAAAAATAATAATGTCAAGTGTCAACAATCAGGCATCTTTTTTCTCTGGGCAAGCTTTGATGCCCTGCCTGGCGATGTTACACAAATGGGCTTTCACCCGGTTGTATGAGCTTGAGTACTGGACATCACATCCATTGCAAATCCAAATATAACACCCACCACCTTTTACTTGCTTCACCATATTAACATGTCTCCAAAGGGGTGAATTTGGGGTTTTTTTGAAACGGGATTTGCCCACGGAGGATGACCTGGTTGCCATTGTAATCCCTATGGCAACAAATTCAATAAACAAAAATTGAAACAAATAAAAACAAACAAAATTATATAGAACCGAATTGAGTTTAAAGAATTTAAGCATATGCCATTTGAATTGTTGTACCCACTGAAATTTGACTTAGTCTACAAAATTATAAGATCCTCCAAAACCTAGAATTTGCATTATAACTCCTGGAGATCTGAAACCATTCTCAAACATCTTTAAACTATATACATGAAATATAACTTTAAGTATAAGGAACCTTATAATTAAATGTTTATTTCATCTATGGAAGGAATTCGGCCAGGATTCGCCCGGGTTCGTCTGGGACGAATTTGCAGGCTAAAAAACATTTCTTGGACACTCCCACTGGTGAATCAAATCCGGATCCTACTCCAAAACGAATCGGACCGGGATCCGGGCGCCCAAGACAAGGATCCGGTAACACAGATCTTCATTTAATCTTGTATAACTATGTTCCATGTCTGCCTTGGTCAAAATTTCAGTTTACATATTTTGGGTCTAGTGAAATATTAGTGATCGATCTGAGATTACCATAGTCTAATTAACCTTTGATTTAAACTGCTGTGATCATACTATTGAAACCATGTACTAGTGGGTTCTACTTTGCCTATTCTTGTATGTTTACTATTTTAATATGTTTTCTCATATTCTGATATAAAAAAAAATAGAATGGAGCAGTATTAGATAGGTAGTTGGAAGTTGTGTAAAACGGATTATTATGAAGCCATTCTTGGAGACTGTTTGGGTGTCATAATACATTTGTACCGGGCAAGTTTTCCATCATTAGTTGGATGTTGGAGGATGCTCAAGTGTTTCATTAATCAGTGTAGATGATTGGCATACCAAATTTACATATTTAAGATGATGTGTGCTGTGTTCTTGTTATGAAGAATATTGTAATCCTTCCCCTTTTGCCCTGATAAGCTGATAAGCATGTTGCTTACAAGCATTGGTTGACTCATCTTTTTCAATGTGGTAGATAGATTTTGTTGTGGCAGGTTTAGGTGTTACGAGAAGGTTGTAATTATAAATGAAAGAGAGATACATCTGCTAATATACAGTAAGAGAATACTATGAAGGTTAGTAGGATTGGTTTGTACATTCAATAAATAAGTATAGTAGTGATGGTATCCTCGAAGAAGGACAAATAGAGAGAGTTAAGAGTGATGAAGAGAGAGCTCCCTCGGTTGGGCGGGAATTCTAGTTGTTTGAAGAGAGGGGGCGGGGTGGAAGGGAATTCTAGTTGAGCCAGCTTCCAATAACTACAGAGCACGAGTCTTATTCTCCTTCTTGATGAGCCCTTCGCCCGGCCACCTCACATGCACTCGACCAACTATACCTCTCCTCCTCCCACCTGTTGTGATGTCTTCACACATCGCCTCATTGCAAATGGGGACCCCCTCTTTTTCTTGCTTTCTGTCTTTGTTTTGCTTTAGGTTTAGTTTTTCTCTGAGCTTGTAGGGTTTGGTAGTGTTGTTTTGCCCAAGTCTCTATATATTCTGGCTAAAGAGTCTGTATCTTCTCATCTTGATGCATGTCCTGAAGCCTTGAAATTGACTAAGTCTGAAATCTGGTGGATCCTCAAAAATCTAGAATCTACATGTGAAATCTCATGGATTCGGGACCTATCTCAAACATCCTGGAAGTATATTTCAAAATATTTTAAGTATAGGAAATTATATTTTTAAATATACTTCCACCCAGGATATTGAAAATGGCTAAGTCAAAAGTTGAAGTCTTGGACCTTGAGCGGAAATTTCTCATTAGCAGGAAATATGCGCCCTAGTAAATGAAGGAAATTTCTCATAGGTAAGAAATATGCGCTCAAGGTCTTGGATGTGTTTTTTTCAATTCTTTGGAGTTAGAAATGCAATGTATTTGAGTTGGAGTTCGCCTAGGATGAAAATTGAAATAAAAAAACTAAGTGTCCAAATGCAAATTGAGGAAATTTCTCATCAATGAGAAATTTGCGCCTTGGGAAAAAGGTAACTGGATTCATGAAACAATGCAAAAAGTCATCAATTTGAAGAGAAATTTCGCCTAAGGCCAAAGGAAGAATTGAGAGTGAGATAAAAAAAAATCTGAGTATGAGAAATGCAAATTGAGGAAATTTCTCATTAATGAGAAATTTGCGCTCCAGGAGGAAGGAGGATTTGATTCATAAAAAACTGCAAAATCATTCAAACAATGAGATGAAATTTGCCAGAGAGAAAGATGTTGAAGATTGTTTGGAAAACTTAGAAAAAAATTGCAAAGTTTCAAAAATTGAAAATGGAGGAAATTTCTCATCAATGAGAAATTCGCGCCCAAGCAAAGTAGGGAAATTTCTCATCAATGAGAAATATGCGCCCATCTAGAGGAGAATTCTTGCACATGAGGAAAGCATCCACTCAAACATTTTTGCACATTGATGCCATTTTATGAGGATTTAATGCAAAGGAATTGGAAGAAACTCACTACGGATGTTGGAAAGTATGAATTGAAGATCAACAATAAGGTTTGATTGCAAAATTGCTCATCAAGGTGGATTATGTGCTCACATAAGGATAAGTCTTCACGATCAACTTTCATCAAAATGCAATGAAATCACTTGGAATTCGTAAGTGTTCATGTTGAAGAAGTAAAAGGAGTTGAAAAGTGACAATAAAAAACCTAAGTATAGAAGTCGCATAATGCTCATCAAGGAGCACTATGTGATGCAGAGCTCACTACACAAAGACCACAAAGGATAACAACAACAACACAGGAGGAAGAGGATACAGGGGAAGGTAGGGAAAAACAACTCTTCTAGGCCTCAGTGGACCAAACTACAACACTTGACATCAAACAGGACAAGACTGTCCACTCGCTCTCCATTACTTCACACAGCACAATGACACCATTTATAGGCTCATACACATGGGAACCTTTCCAAACTTTCTAGGGACCCTAGACCTTCTAGGTTTGAATGACCCAAGCTCACAAAACCATAAAAATGCACTGAGGGTACTGTTGTGATGTAATCACACATCGCCCCATTGCAAATGGGGACCCCCCCCAATTTTTGCTTTCTCGCTTCGTTTCGCTTTAAAGTTTAGTTTTGGTCTGAGCTTCTAGGGTTTTGGTAGTGTTGTTTTGCCCATGTCTTCACAGTTTCTTGTCAAGAGGTCTGTATGCCTTCATCCTGATGCATGTCACTGAGACCCTGAAAATGACTAAGTCTGATATCTTGAAAATCCTGAAAAAATGACTAAGTCTGAAATCTGGTGGATCCTCAGAAATCTAGAATCTGCATGCTAAATCCTATGGATCCAGGACCTATCTCAAACATCCTGGAAGTATATTGATAAATATTTAAAGTATAAGAAATTCAATATCTGACTTATACTTAAACATATTTTCAATATACTTCCATTCAAGACATTTCCGGTATGGCGATGAGACTTGCATTCCAAGCACCACCTTCAAACCCGCCCTACCTGGGCGGCCTCAAGGGGTGCTCATGGACTATGTCGTGTCCCACATGAAATTCTCCATACACTGTCCTCAAGGCCGCCCAGGATGAGGGATAACATAAATTGCTAAGTTTGTTTGATCAAGATGGTACAAAGGAGAGGAGATAGTCAAGTTCAAAGGTAAGAAGTTCCTAAATGTTGAAAATCCACTCACCACCTTCTAGCCCGCCCTTCCTGGGCGGCCTTGACCTCTATGCTTGGACAACTTCACCTCTTGCACAACACACTCTCCAGACATCAACCTTAAACCCGCTCAAGTAGAAGACCTATCAAGTTTGCAATGTTTTGAGTTGGAGTACAAAGAAATCATGAAGATTTGATGAAAGTTTATAAGTTGGAAGGTATTTTAAGGTAAAGTCCAAAGGTCACCTCTAATCCCGCCCTTCCTAGGCGGTTTTCACCATGACAAGTGGACATCATCACCCAACATCCAAGTTGTGTCTTTCAACTTCATGAGCATCTCAAGATTTCACTAAGTGTTGGAGTTGATAGAAAAGCCTTATCAAATGAAGGGAATGAATCTCAAATGAGGTGAAAATCCTTACTAGCCTCCCAATCCCGCCCATGCTGGGCGGCCTTGAGCCCTTCATCTGGATGATGTCGCCTCTTCCACAACATACTCTCCATACACACCCTCCAAACCCGCCTTGTCAAGTGACTCCCACCATCATGCATGTCTTCCACACCATTCACTCCATGCACTCACTCTAAATCCGCCCATGCTTCAAGAATTACATAGCATTCAAAGGAGGATAAACTCTCGATGAAACAAGTGAAGAGCTCTTAAGTTGTCGAAACCAAGCTAAAAATGCTTAAGTGATGAAAATTCCTTACACCTCTTCCAATCCCGCCCATGCTAGGCGGTCTTGAGCACTTTGCCTGGACAATGTCATGTCATTCACAAGACACTCTCCGGATGACACCCCTAAACCCGCTCAGCCTGGGCGGATTTCACACCTTGACATGGAATTCACATCAAATAATCCATACTGTCCCTCTAAACCCGCCTAGGCACTTAGGCATGGATTTCATGCGAAAGGATATGTTTTGAAATGTCATTTTTTTAATCCCACATGCATAAGTTGAATGTAATTTGTTATTGAAAATCCTTCATATCAAGTCTTAATTTGATGTGTTTCTTCTTGTAGGTGATGGAGGATCCAAGGAGGTGAATAGCGAGAGCTCATACATGAGAAGTTTGGAAGGTGGAGGAAAGTTGCTCAAGTTTGTCATCATCACCACATGGAGGAGAGCTCCTGCATCAAGTTCATCTTACTTTGAAGACTTCGTAGACATCAACGCCACGCATGAGGAGTCATCATCCAGAGTTGTCTACTTCATGTACACCCATCATATGCAAGTCTACTACAAGAAGAACTCTCATCAGGCACTAGTCTACTCCATGAGCCCATGCAACTGTCCAGAGGCATGATCCTGCACAAGCACAACAACATCACAAGATGAGAGATGAGCATGATCATCAAAGCGATCCATCAGTTACATCAAGACAACAAGAAGAAAATATTCTAAGTGAAGTGAACATGAAGTGAATCACACTAGTTCGTTTGAAGATGCTGAGGTGGCACGTACACATCATCAGGCCAATCGAATTCTGCCATGTCATTTATTCAAGAGTGCCCACTCCAAAGATGCTTATCACATTGCAAAACGTGCCTTCATTGCCTCTTTCATGTTCTAAAAATAGCAAATTTTGTAACAAACTGCCTTGTTGTCTCAATCTTGGCTGTTGATTGCTAAATCAATCTGAGCCGTTCATTGTAATTCTTGAGTTCTATATAAGGCTCACTTCTCTCATTTGTGAAGGGGATATGGACAATACATAGGAGATTAGAGATTAGAAGTAGAGATCCAGTAGGAGTAGAGTAGAGAGGGAGCTCTTCAAAGTCATGAAGAGAGACATGAGATTGTTGTAATGACACACTTCAAACGTAATACAAGCTCATTGTTGTTCTTTTGCATGGTGATCTTGTGGCTTTGAAATGTTAGCAAGGTTTCAAGTTCTTGAATATGACGGAGATGTGTTTCCAAGTAGTTTAGATGATAAAGTAGATAGAGTTCATTGATGTAATGGATATATGCAATGATATTTGATGAATTCTCGTTGGTTCATACTTTTGATGGCTTGTCGATGGTAAGTCATCATGTCAAGTTAGCCTGAACCGCATCTTGCAAATAGTTCGATTGTTGATACTCTTTCGAGTCGCGCCAGCTGTGGGTACTTTGGAGTGTGTCAACAATATGAAAATCCTTGGTTTATCCCTTGGAGATTGCACCTATTTCATGTAGTTGTTGCTCGTCATGGCGAAGTGAAATTTGGTTTTTTACGGGAAATTTGTCTATCATAGCATCGTTCATCATGTCATTGTCTTTAGATTAGCCTTCTTAACTCTTGCCTTTTGCCTTTTCTTTTCATAGTTGATCAGAAGAAGTTCCATTTCACAAGGAAAGAGTAACTTATTTGAATGGAGAGATGACAATTCTACGTAAGTCCCTTTGTGACACAGCAAATCACATCACAACACCAAGGCTATTCGTTGCAAATCACGTACAAGGAACCTTGGAGCGTTCTTGTTTGATCACTTAGTTTAGCATTCGAGACGCTTTGTTCAAGAGAGGATACAACACTTGGTGTTTTATGGCAACCGGTAGAGTGCTAGCCCTCCTGCTAGCGCCAGTTCTGTTGAGCATGCATAAAATGAATGATGACTGGAGCAATGTGTTCTTTCCCCGTTCATGCCCTCCTTCTAGCGCCAGTTCTGTTGATGTGTTTTCCTTGCACAGACAACGCAGCATAAAATACTCGCGTATTTTATCCTCTCTTGAACAAAATCACCCAGATGCTAAACTTTGTGATCAACTGAGTAGACTCCAAGGTTCCTTATCTTCAACTCTCGACTTAGGATAGCTGGTTTGGCAAAGATGTGATTTGCTGTTTCGTACAAAGGGACTTACACTTTGGTGTTCAACGGCAGAAAAATACCGTTTACACTCGCACAGGTTGTAACAATCGCTTCAAGGCTACACGCTATGATAAACTTATGATATGGCAATTCAGCTCTTAGTCCTACTCTTAACAATGTTTTTTCAAAAAAAAAGCAAAAGACTGGGTTTAGAAAGAATATCTAATCTAAGTGCAAGCTATTATCATCAATTCCTGGAAATCTCAACCACGCTTTGCTTCGCCATGAGGCAACAACTCCACAAAGGTGATGCAATCTTCTAAGGATAAGCTAAAGGTTTTCAAATTGTTCACTAAACAATCGAAGTGAAGCTTGTGATGTGTTCAGACTAACCTTACACTACAACTTGCCAGCGACAAATCATAAAAGGTATGAACATATGGAGATTTCACTAAGTAATCGAAAGACAATAACTTCTACAAACTAAGTTAAAACATTGAATGCGAGTGAGTACTTAGCAACCATGCAACTTGCAAAGAGAACACAATATCACCATGAATAGCTCAACAATGAACTTGTATTAATCTCAGCAATGTCTTAGCAACAGCTCTAATTTGCTCAAAACTCATTATACAAAATGAAGAGGAATGAGGCTTATATAGCCTTCAAAATACAATGAATGGCCAGGATCAATTTGGATTCGATGGCCCAGATCATGCCACATCAAAGGTGGTTATAACAACTTTCTATTATTAGAGATTAGAAGTAGAGATCAAGTAGGAGTAGAGTAGAGAGGGAGCTCTTCAAAGTCATGAAGAGAGACATGAGATTGTTGTAATGACACACTTCAAAAGTAATACAAGCTCATTGTTGTTCTTTTGCATGGTGATCTTGTGGCTTTGAAATGTTAGCAAGGTTTCAAGTTCTTGAATATGACGGAGATGTGTTTCCAAGTAGTTTAGATGATAAAGTAGATAGAGTTCATTGATGTAATGGATATATGCAATGATATTTGATGAATTCTCGTTGGTTCATACTTTTGATGGCTTGTCGATGGTAAGTCATCATGTAAAGTTAGCCTGAACCGCATCTTGCAAATAGTTCGATTGTTGATACTCTTTCGAGTCGCGCCAGCTGTGGGTACTTTGGAGTGTGTCAACAATATGAAAATCCTTGGTTTATCCCTTGGAGATTGCACCTATTTCATGTAGTTGTTGCTTGTCATGGCGAAGTGAAATTTGGTTTTTTAAGGGAAATTTGTCTATCATAGCATCGTTCATCATGTCATTGTCTTTAGATTAGCCTTCTTAACTCTTGCCTTTTGCCTTTTCTTTTCATAGTTGATCAGAAGAAGTTCCATTTCACAAGGAAAGAGTAACTTATTTGAATGGAGAGATGACAATTCTACGTAAGTCCCTTTGTGACACAGCAAATCACATCACAACACCAAGGCTATTCGTTGCAAATCACGTACAAGGAACCTTGGAGCGTTCTTGTTTGATCACTTAGTTTAGCATTCGAGACGCTTTGTTCAAGAGAGGATACAACACTTGGTGTTTTATTCTAATGTTGTTGTTGTCAAGAAAACATCATCAACAGGTACCTCCTTGTATCACTTCCTTCACAAACTGACTTATCTCCTTGTAGCCCTGTCAGAGAGGTTTTTGAAGCATAACTTTCAAAATACATGACAAACCCACAAACAAAATACCTTTTCAAGTACCCATTATGGAGTTACATAACATACTGAACATGCAAGGTGGTTTGTTTTGGAACACAAGCCTCTAATTTTGGCTGTCCCTGCTGTCCTAGAGGGCAATTAGTCCACTTTTACAAAGGAAGTACACAAAATCTCTAGCCCACAATCAAAATTCCACTTTGGTGAGCCTAGACACATCTCAAATAGACCAATTTCAGAGGTTTTATGGGTCTAAGGTCGTTTTAACTCATTTGATGATCAAAACTTCACTCCAACTAGGCTAGTTGGCCAAATTCATGTCACAAAGAGACTAAATGGATCAAATCTTCACCTTTTGTTTGTACCCTGCTCCTGCATGCAAAACCCATTAGAGAACACACCATTTTAAACAAATTCCACGCATTTTGGGGTTCTAATACAACATCATGAAGTGGGAAAACTCAAAACCTCTCTAAAATCGCCAAATCAAGGGTTTGCTGATATGACACAAGTAGTCTTAGAAAAAATGCAATATCTCCTTCTAGAAATTGAATCAAGACCCCAGACTAGAACTATTTGAAAGGTGTCTCAACCCTCTTTCCAGAAATATATGGCTTGCCCCTATATCTGTATGTACAGAGGCGTGTAATAGCCGGGAACAGGACTGTTGCAGTCAAAGAACAGGGTTTTGGACAGCTTTTAGCAAAAATGTGATAACTTTCACAAAAATGAACGAAATGACCTCAAACCAACAGCATTGGATAGTTAGCTCACCCTTCTATCACATCCAATAGGTTTCATGGCATAAATATGCCATACAAATTCGTGGTACGGTCTGCAACAACAGCAAAGTATAGAAAAAACAGAATTTGGGACAGCAATACAGTATTTTCTCATTTCCTTTTCTTAAACTTCATCAAAAATCATCCTCATTCGACCACACCTCCTTTTCAATGCATTTTCACCATATCTGTATTCTTCTACATAGATTCCCATCGTGGGAAAAGGCTAAGAATAGCCTAAACTGACTGCTTTTTACCAAAAAACTGTTTTTACTAAATATAGACTATCACAGTCTTAAGAGGACTGCAGACTACTAAAGATAAATAACTATTTTTGATCTCCACTATATGCTTTTGCCTTTCAAGGCTTTATTACATTTCTTTCAAACTTCATTTTGCCTTAACAACTAAAAATTTCAAAAATTTAACTAAACGACTATTCTCGGTGCACTGCACCATACAGCCTAACTTGAAACTTTTCCAAGTCCCTTGGAAATATTCTTGCAAATTGTCCTCCATTGCTTGCCTTTGTCTTCTTTGCTTGTCTTCATCAGGTTCATCTTCACTGTCTATGGCATGCTTGCCAACATTTCTTGTTGTTTGTTTCACTTTGTCATAGACTGCTTTGTCAACTTCACTCTTCTTCACCTCTGTCAACACTTTCTTCTCAACTCCTTGCTCACACCACTGTCTCATACTTTGCTCTCTACTGTCCATTGTCACCTTACCTTTACCAACTTCTGTCAGACCTGCAACTAGGGTGTTCACTGTCCTTGGTATCTTGTCAACTGCTGCACCAGCTTCACTTGGCTGTCTCTTATCTCTTTTCTTGACTACAGGGCACATGATTGTCCCTACTAAGACTCTACACTCACTTCTTGCCTTACCACAGGCTCTACACTCTTGCACTTCACATTTTCAGTCACTTCCTTCTTCCACATAAAGATATTTCTCTTCTCAACAGGCTGCAAATCAGCTCCACACTTCCTATTTGTTGTTTCAACCACTTCATGCCTTGAAAATGTTGCACACTCCTTGTTTTCATACTCCTCAACCATCACTGACTCCTTGCCAAACATAATCATACTTGTTGTTCTTGACTGCTCCTCTAATGGCAGTAACACAAAAGTCTTCTCATCCTTCTTGATAGTGAAGGTATTAGCTCTTCCATCATAGATTGCAAACCTATCAAATTGCCAGGGTCTTCCAAGTATCACATGACAACAATCCGTAGGTAGGATGTCACAAAGTACCCTATCCTCATATGCTCCAATCTTAAACTCAACAAATGCTTGCTTAGTCACTAAAATGGACTGATGATCACTTACCCAAGAAATTTTGTAGGGAACTTCCCTAGGAACTCTCTCCAACTTCAGCTTGTCTACCATCTCACTAGACACCATATTATCAGTACAACCAGAATCCACTATAACTTTACATACCTTGCCCTTGCTCTTGCAAGTTGTCTTGAACAATGCTCTCCTCTGAATCAGCTCCTTCTCCCTGGAGATCTTCAGTAGTGCTCTTTCTCTCAGCATCAATGCTTCTCCTGACTCGGCATCACACCTTGTGGGACTAGAACCACATTCTTCTTCTTGGACTAATTGAGTCCTTTCACTTTTTCTTTCACCATCAATAGAAAATTTTTGCTTCTCAAGACACTTATATGCTGGGTGCCCAAACTCTTGACAGTTATAACACTTACCTACAAAGGTATTTGCACTTCTTCCACCACCAAATCTTCCTCTACCTCTACCTTTGAAATCTGCACTTTGTCCTTGTTTGAAATCAGCACCTTGTCCTTGTGCCTTGCCCATGTCTTCTTGACTTTCACTGACTTGTTTTGTATTGAAAGAACCTCTGCCTCTAGAGGTATTGCCTATGCCTCTGGCTGACTTATCTTGTCTTCTTTTCAGCTTCTCTTCCACTCTAACTGCCATCTGGTAATAGTCTTCAACACTCCTTGGATTTGCCAACACCAACTCATCCTGCATGTTAAATCTCAAACCACCAATATACTTAGCAACCTTTTGCACTTCACTTTCACTTTGACCAGACCTTATACTCAGTTTATAAAACTCTTCAGTATATGACTTAACATCCATTTCCTTTTGCCTTAAACCTTGAAGCTTTTTAAACATTTGAACTTCATAATCTTTAGGCAAGAACTTACCTTTGATCTTGGCCACCATCTTGTCCCATGAGCCAATCTTTGCCTTCCCTTGCTTTCTCCTCTTTGTTTGCTGATAATCCCACCATAACAAAGCATGACCTGTCAGCTTGGTCTTTGCAATCTTCACTTTCTGATCCTCAGGAACTTCTTCACACTCAAAGTGATTGTCCAATGTTGCAATCCAATCTAGCAACTCTTATCACTAAGGCTTCCTCCATACTTTGGCACATCTATCTTCATCTTGTGCTTGTCTTCCTTTACTGCTTTCAGCAACTTTACCATCTTCTGATCCTCAGGGTCCAACTCTTCTTCCACATCTTCATACTCAGCTTCTTCTTCTTCTTCTTTAGACTCAATCTCTTCACCTAGAGCCACTCCTCTTCTCTGATTTTGTTCTAGGGCAGCCATTCCTTTTTTCAGCTCCCTCAACTCTCTAGCATGCTTCTCCTTCAGCTCATTCATCCCCTGAGCCATGTTTCTCGCTCTTGGAGGCATCTTGACAAACTGCCTCTTCAACTCAACACTTCATAGACCTACTAACTGTGCTCTGATACCAATTTGATGCAGATCTCACTACACAAAGACCACAAAGGATAACAACAACAACACAGGAGGAAGAGGATATAGGGGAAGGTAGGGAAAAACAACTCTTCTAGGCCTTAGTGGACCAAACTACAACACTTGACATCAAACAAGACTAGACTGTCCACTCACTCTCCATTACTTCACACAGCGCAATGACACCATTTATAGGTTCATACACATGGGAACCTTTCCAAACTCTCTAGGGACCCTAGACCTTCTAGGTTTGATTGACCCAAGCTCACAAAACCATAAAAATGCACTGAAGGTACCTCCTTGTATCACTTTCTTCACAAACTGAGTTATCTCCTTGTAGCCCTGTCAGAGAGGTTTTTGAAGCATAACTTTCAAAATACATGACAAGCCCACAAACAAAATACCTTTTCAAGTACCCATTATGGAGTTACACAACATACTGAACATGCAAGGTGGGTTGTTTTGGAACACAAGCCTCTAATTTTGACTGTCTCTGCTGTCCTAGAGGGCAATTAGCCCACTTTTACAAAGGAAGTACACAATCTCTAGCCCGTAATCAAAATTCCACTTTGGTGAGCTTAGACACATCTCAAATAGACCAATTTCAGAGGTTTTATGGGTCTAAGGTCATTTTAACTCATTTGATGATCAAAACTTCACTCCAACTAGGCTAGTTGGCCAAATTCATGTCACAAAGAGACTAAATGGATCAAATCTTCACCTTTTGTTTGTACCTTGTTCCTGTATGCAAAACCCATTAGAGAACACACCATTTTAAACTAATTCCACCCATTTTGGGGTTCTAATACAACATCATGAAGTGGGAAAACTCAAAACCTCTCTAAAACCCCCAAATCAAGGGTTTGCTGATATGACACAGGCAGTCTTAGAAAAAATGAAATATCTCTTAGAAATTGAATCAAGACCCCAGACTAGAAGCATTTGAAAGGTGTCTCAACCCTCTTTCCAAAAATATATGGCTTGCCCCTATATCTGTCTGTACAGAGGCGTGTAATGGCCGGGAACAGGATTGTTGTAGTAAAAAAACAGGGTTTTGGACAGCTTTTAGCAAAAACGTGATAACTTTCACAAAAATGAACGAAATGACCTCAAACGAATGACATTGGATAGTTAGCTCACCCCTCTATCACATCCAATAGGTTTCATGGCATAAATATGCCGTACAAATTCGTGGTACGGTCTACAACAACATCAAAATATAGAAAAAACAGAATTTGGGACAGCAAAACAGTATTTTCTCATTTCCTTTTCTTAAACTTCATAAAAAATCATCCTCATTCGACCAAACCTCTTTTTCAATGCATTTTCACCATATCTATATCCTTCTACATAGATTCCCATCGTGGGAAAAGGCTAAGAATAGCCTAAACTGACTGCTTTTTCCTAAAAAACTGTTTTTACTAAATATAGACTGTCACAGTCTTAAGAGGACTGCAGACTACTAAAGATAAATAACTATTTTTGATCTCCACTATATGCTTTTGCCTTTCAAGGCTTTATTACATTTCTTTCAAACTTCATTTTGCTTTAACAACTAAAAATTTAAAAAATTTAACTAAATGACTATTCTTAGTGCACTGCACCACTATGCGCTCCTCCTTGTAGCTCAACCTTGAAGATGATCCAAAGGACTTTGATAGTAATTCCAGCGAAAGTTTAAAGGAAAGATTTGATGAATTCAAAGAACAAGTAAGGTTCAAGAATTGATGAGAAATGTATGTCAAGAGGAGGTCACATAATGCTCATTAGCAAGGAAAATGCACCTTTCAATCATCAACAACAACTTTCAAAGAAATCTTAATTCCATTCGCCAAAGTGAAGAAGTGTGAAGTTTTAATGAAAAATGTCAAAGGGAGAGTGAAAATTTGAAGTTTGATCAAAGACAAAAAAGTGAAAAATGTTCACAAAGGAGGATAATGCGCTTTGGGAGGGCGCATAATGTTCACCAATGAGCAAAATCTGCTCTCACAAGGAAAATTTGCCTAATCCTAGTGAAGGTCGGCCTAGGAGGCAGAAATAAGATTTAATTAACAAGAAATTCCTTAATAAAGTGCAAGCCGACCTAGTATGAGGAAGAATGAGGAATGATATATAAGAAGGATCCAATCTTCATTTTTCACAATTATCTCAAAAACGAATAAGCAGGTCTGCTGCGAATAAGGGCAGAAATCCAAGAATCTAAGGGAAAAGGCAGAATTCCTTCAAAGTAGAGAGTAGATTTTATCAAAGAAGGCATAAAAATTAGAGATAAGAATGACAGTGCTGCGAGGAAGAGTTTATAATTGTCATTGTTCATCAAATCTGAACTAAAAAAAAAGCAGAAAAATCATAAAGTTCAGAGCAGAACAGCAGAATTAATAATAGGAAGTGCGATTTTTGTAAGATTTTGTTATAATGTTCCTCTTTGCATCAAGATTTGTTGGTAATTTTGATAGATATATGTTGAAAATTGCTTCAAAATGATGATTTATCCCACATTGGCGAGGAGAATAAAATTTATCATAATTTGTCCTTTATATCAATTGTCATGTCAACATACTAACTTGAAGTGGTTTTACTTGTAGGTTGATGATGTATGGAGTGTGTTGAAGAAGAACGACAAGTCTATGAGATCAAGAGGAAAAATCAAAGTATGCGGAGGCGAGTTATCCAGAGGAGCATCCAAAGGATCGAAGTATCATCCAGCTCATTCACCTTACATCCAAAGAAGGCGTCGTCACCAAAGCGGAGAAAGAATATTACACTTCATTGAGGCATCATCAAGTTCGCCATCATCTTGATTCCAGAGGATAATTTCATCACCGGAAAGATAAGAACTTCATCACCATCGTGCAAGCTCAATCATCCGGAAATGAAGATCACTCCACCATGCATGTTCAAGAATCCAGCATCACAAGAGGAACATCCATCCAGAGGTTCATTTCCAGGGATTCATCTTCATGTTCAAGTTCTAGAGTCATTCATTCATACGCCAGAAGGACAAAGCATCCATCATGAAATCTACTCCAAGAATGCACGTACATGACATCTTCCTACATCATCCAACGTTGAAGCCTGCATAGGAAACAAGAATTTCACAAAATGAGACTGAATGAATTACATCAAGACAACAAGAAGATTCAAAATTCCCAAGTTTCAAGTTCAAGCAGCTAAGTTCCAAAGGTGAAAATCTAAGATTGAAGACTATTCCAAGGAAAAATGATAAAATTTGGGAAAATATTCCGAGCAGTGGGAACACAAAAAAGATTAAAGTAGCTTGCTCAATATTGAGGTGGCATGTACACATCATCAGGCCAATCACAATTCGCCACATCATCCATTTACATTCAATGTATTTACAAACAAGCAAGAGGCTAAAGAAGGCTTCTATCTAGAAGATTCCAAAGATTCCACTTCAAGCCTATCACATTGGGAAACGTGCCTTCATTGCCTATGAGTTTTTATGGACACGGGTTGTGTCAAATTTTACTTTTGCTAAAAATAGCAAGTTGTTGTAACTACCTTGTGTTGTCCAAATCTTGGCCATTGATTCCAAAATCAATTTGGGCCCTTAATTGTAATTCTTGAGCTCTATATAAAGCTCATTCTTCTCATTTATAAAAGGGGGAGAGAGATAGAAGAGTAGGAGTAGATGCTATCAAAAAATAGGAGTAGATTAGAGGAGACTTCTTGAAATCATTGAAGAGACATTGTGAAATTGTTGTAATTATACACTTCCAAGATCAATACAAGCTCATTGTTGTTCTCATGGTGATTTGTGTGATTGTAGAATGTTAGCATGGTTTCTAATTCTCAAATATGATGGAGATGTGTTTCCAAGTAGCTTAGTTGATAGATTAGAAGTTCATTGGTGTAATGTTAATATGTTAAGATATTTGATGAATTCTTTCATGGTTCATACTTTTCGTGGATTGTCGAAGGCAACTCACCTTGTAAAGTTAGTCTGAACCTTCATGTGCTTTAGATCGATTGTGAGGATTGTTCAAGCTACGCAAGCTGTGGGATGAATGTTTCACAATATGAAAAGCCTTGAATTACCTTAGAAGATTGCACCAACTTCGTGTAATTGTTGGTTCTCATGGTGAAGCGGAGTTTGCTTTTGTGAGGAATTTGTCTATCAGAGCATGTCCATTATATCATTGTCCTTAGAATAGCTTTCTCAACCCTTATCCTTTTTTCATTTTCTTTCATAGTCGATTAGAGAAGTTCCATTTCATAAGGAAGAAGTAACACATTTGAGTGAAGTAAGGAGTCAATTCAGCGTTAGTCCCTTTATGATTACCAACATTATCACATCAACTACTAAGTCTATCCATTGCAAGTCAAGACCTGACATATCATGAACCTTGGAGTTGTCTCATCGGATCACATTGCTTAGCCTTTGAGAGACTTTGTTCAAGAGAGGATAGAATACTTGGTATTTTATTCTGAGTTTGCATGTGCACAAAAAACACATCAACACCACCCACAACTACCTGGCGTCTCCTCCCTCCCACCCACCCCTGTACATTTTTTGTACAACTATCGAGGCCCCCCTCTTTTATATAATTGTACACTTTTGTCTAAATTTTGTACAAATCTGTACACAACTATTGAGGTGGGGGTACACTTTTGTCTGAATTCTATACAAATCTGTACACAACTATTCGATTAGGGGAGGAATCAACACTAGTTTGAAGATATGTCAAGATTGCCATCCGATCGTCAATGATTGAACCCACCTATCAAGTTTAGCTATAGCCTAAGCCTAGTCTCCCCCCAGATAGATAGATAGGGCTCTAGGATTGGGGTCGAGGGACTCACTAGATATAGATGGGGCTATATGGACTAGACTCGGCACTCCCCCGATGCGTGGTACGACTGATGACAACCAACATTGATTCACATCATATCATGTAGAGTTATGTTCTTGGATGGTCATTCATATTATGTATGTAGATCAGCCGGAATGACGGTACGGTCATTCATGCATCATGCAAATCAGCCGGAATGATGGTAGGGTCATTCATGCATCATGCATATTTTGTTAAGAGGGAGCTCTACTCTATCTGGTATCTGGATTGGAGGTCGAGGCACTCCCCCACCCAACTAGATCTTATCTGATCTTATCTATCTGAGGCCAGACCAACATCCTCTCTATATATGGGACCCCTACCCTACTCTAGAATATAGAGCTGATAAATGGGGGAGACTATACCCCCCACCCATCCCCACACACGCGAATCCCTGACCCGGCTATATTGGCTAGGTAGGCCAAGGGTCTATTTCCTATTTTAGACGACCCACCCCCATATGAATGAGAGTTGGATAGTGGATGTGACGACTTGACTATCCATCCATCCATCTATTGTATACGTGATACAACCAATCATCAGTACTATAGATATCTCGCCCTCAATCAAGCCCTACTATCCTATGGCAATCAATCTTGAAAGCTTTGACTGGGTAGCTCACCCATAATCGAATCAACTCTGGGCCCGAGTCTCCAGTCCCAGATCGAATCCACATCATGAACTCCTTTGCGCGAGTCAGAATAGAGCCCCTTCGATTAAAGTTCGCCGTTCATGGATGCATGTCCGGCGACTACACTGGCAAGCGCTGCTTAACTCGTGGCCCCACTGGCTGGATCTCGACACGCATCTGGATCTGGGCAAGGTTATGCTTCCACTATTGCTACCCCATCCCCTGGGTCTGGAACCTATAGCTATGCTTGCGGCTGTCAAACCAATTTTGGGCTTTAGCTCAATCAACAAGGAAAACAATATACACTCAGGGTGGGGGGGGGAGGCCAAAGAAACTATAGGCCTTCCTAAAGTTGGGTGGGTAGTTGAACTAATTGATCTTACAGGTGGGGGAGCCGGGGTGGGTGGGTGGATGATCGTTGGGAGGTAGATTAGGTGTCCGGGCCCTCGAACCTAAAGAAAGAAATTGCCCTCGAACCTGAATCTCCCACCCAACCCCTTTATTGGGGGGAGATATAAGGTGGGGCCCCCCTGCCGCCCCCCAGATTATTGTTGTTGCAACGACATCTACAATAACCCCCCCTTCATGGAGGTAGATTAATTCTAGTTGTTGTAGCTGGCCCTAACTATCACCCCCCGAGGGTTTACCTAGAACCCTCGGAGATAGCAGGGCCTCTCCTTGGTTGGGGTGGGTGGGCCGGTCGGCCCAGCTTTCTCAGCCTCTTACAGATAGGATTCAGGATCCTCTGGGAGTAGGGAACCCTAGCCTATCCTGGGAGCTGGTCGAGCAAGCAATAAGGCAGGAGTCAGTCGAGACATTCAAGGTTATGCCTTTGGTACAATAATAGAAAAGAGGGCCCCACAATGTAGCCCGGGTGGGAGCCCCCCCAATTAATCTACCTCCATGAAGGAGGGGTATTGTAGATGCTGTTGCAACAACAATAATCTAGGGGGGGCCGGGGGGGGCATCCTATATCTCCCCCTAGTAAAGGGGTTGGGTGGGAGATTCAGGTTCGAGGGCAATTTCTTTCTTTAGGTTCGAGGGCCCTAACGCCTAATCTACCTCCCAACTATCATCCACCCCCCCACCCATAAGCTCGGTTAGTCGGCACAGGATCTATATCTACCATGGGGTGGTTACCCAGATCAATTGGTTCAACTACCCACCCAACTTTAGGTAGGCCTATAGTTTCTTTGGCTTCCTACCCACCCCAAGTGTGTATTGTTTTCCTTGTTGATTGAGCCAAAGCCCAGAATTGGTTTGATAGCCGCAAGCATAGCTATAGGTTCCAAACCCAGGGGATGGGGTAGCAATAGTGGAAGCATAACCTTGCCTAGATCCAGATGCGTGTCGATATCCAACCAATGGGACCACGAGTTAAGCAGTGCTTGCCAGTGTAGTTGCCGGACATGCATCCATGAACGGGTGGACTTTAACTGAAGGGGCTCTGTTCTGACCCATGCAAAGGAGTTCATGATGTGGATTTGATCTAGGATTGGAGACTTAGGGCCCGGAGTTGATTGGATTATGGGCCAGCTACCCGGTCAAAGCTTTCAAGATTGATTGCCACAGGATAGTAGGGCTTGATTGAGGAGGAGATATCTATAGTTATTGATGACTGGTTGTATCACGTATACAATAGATGGATGGATGGATAGTCGAGTCGTCACATCCACTATCCAACTCTCATTCATATGGGGGTGGGTCATCTAAAATAGGAAATAGACCCTTGGCCTCCCCAGCTGATATAGACGGGTCAGGGGTTCGCGTGTGTGGGGATGGGTGGGGGGTATAGTCTCCCCCATTTATCAGCTCTATATTCTAGAGTAGGGGTAGGGGTCCCATATATAGAGAGGGCGTTGTCCTGGCCCCAGATAGATAAGATCGGATAAGATCTAGTTGGGCGGGGGAGTGCCTTGACCTCCAGTCCAGATACCAAATAGAGTAGAGCTCCCTCTCAACATAATATGCATGACACATGAATGACCATACGGTCCTTCTGGCTGATTTGCATGATGCATGAATGACCATACCATCATTCTGGCTGATTTACATACGTCAATAACATAACTCTATGTGATATGATGTGAATCAATGTTGGTTGTCATTAATCGTATCACGTGTCGGGGGAGTGTCGAGTCTAGTCCATATAGCCCCATCTATATCTAGTGAATCCCTCGACCCCAATCCTAGAGCCCTATCTATCTATCTAGGGGGAGACTAGGCTTAGGCTATAGCTAAACTTGATAGGTGGGTTCGATCATTGACAACCGGATGGCAATCTTGACATATCTTCAGACTAGTGTTGATTCCTCCCCTAATCGTATAGTTGTGTACAGATTTGTACAGAATTCAGACAAAAGTGTACCCCCACCTCGATAGTTGTGTACAAATTTGTACTAAATTCAGACAAAAGTGTACAATTATATAAAAGAGGTGGGCCTCGATAGTTGTACAAAAATGTGTACAAAAAATGTACAGGGGTGGGTGGGAGGGAGGAGAGGTATAGTTGGTCGAGTGCATGTGAGGTGGCCGGGCGAAGAGCTCATCAAGAAGGAGAATAAGATTCATTCTCTGTAGTTATTGGAAGCTAGCTCAACTAGAATTCCCTCCCACCCCACCCCCTCTCTTCAAACAACTAGAATTCCTCCCCACCTGAGGCAACTCTCTCTTCATCGCTCTTAACTAGGGGGGGAATATAGTAGTTAGGGGCAACCCCTACTATCTAAAGGGGCCCTACCTCTATCTTTACGTGGGGCGTCGCCCTACCATATCTATTATAGAGGGATGGGGGGGAGGAGGAGAGGTCTAGTGGGGCATGTTACATATAGAATCTGGCCCCTACTATAACTACTAAGCTATTAAAGGGGTGGGGAGTCGGGGCTCGACACTATAGTGGGGTCCTTTCTATAGCCATTGGGGGTGGGGGGATATAGTTCCCCCACCCAACCCCACAGAATCAATCCATCAGTTCCTTCCGATGTGAGTATCAGACATGTTGATCCAAGCAGAGATCTATTCGACCAACCTATCCATATGGGAGTTCAATGGTTAAGTCCCTGAGTGTTGGGTTAGCTGATAGATTCTCAGATTCTCCCTCTGATACATCTGTTCCAAGTGCCGAACTATATCCACCCACCCACCCTGTGGGAGTTATAGTGGTCGACCCGCCGCTTGAAGGAAAAGAAGAAGAAAACCGCTGATAGTCCCTCGTTTGAATGGTCAGATGTGGTGGATGGGGAAGGGATTTAGTTATTTCTTTGCCCCATCTCCTGGATTCCAGGAAGCTTATGAAATGTTTCCCTCTCTTTCCATACCAGCATCCCACCTACATCTGCTTGTGATGCCCCCCTGGTCGACTCGCCCCCGAGAGATCCGAATCTGCTATGGGCGCCCTATAGTTTCTTATGGCCCAACAGTTTCACTACTGTTAAAGTTCCTCACCCTACCTTGTATTGTTCCTATCTCTTGCTGAGGATCGTGGGTGGACCAATCGGAATAAATGTTGAAAAAGCAGTTGATTCCGATCCCGGACGAGGAAGAAATGTGTTAATGAGGAGCGGAGCCGTAATCTCTGTTCAGATTACGGTCTCCCCTTTGAGAGCAACTCGCTTCGGGAATAAGTAGTTAGTAGTGGGTGGGGCCTGCCCGGGCACCGCACTATTCCCACCCAACCTCGACTATTGTGGCCTAGATGGCATTAACTACAACGAACTCCGATTCTTCGTGTGTGGGGATGGGCGGGGGGTATAGTTTCTCGGATCAATTGGGTCAAGTGTAACAGATGGAAGGCTTTCGGATAGAGCGAGAGGGGGAGGGAGCTCGGCAGATTGGCTTGAATCTGGAATTCAAAAAAAAAAAAACCCAAGATTCTAGGTGGTATCAAAATGCCCGTTCGAGTCGAGGGCCTAGTCGTTAATCCGCCAGTGGGTCGGTTGGAGCTAGGTTTTGGGCATTCGAATCCAGATACCCCAGCACCTCAATGCCTTCCATTAATCAATTTAGATGATTGGCATACCAAATTTACATATTTAAGATGATGTGTGCAGTGTTCTTGTTATGAAGAATATTGTAGTCCTTCCCTTTTTGCTCTAATAAGCTGATAAACATGTTGCTAACAAGCATTGGTTGACTCATCTTTTTCAATGTGGTAGATAGATTTTGTTGTGGCAGATTTAGGTATTACGAGAAGGTTGTAATTATAAATGAAAGAGAGATACATCTGCTAATATCCAGTAAGAGAATACTATGAAGGTTAGTAGGATTGGTTTGTACATTCAATAAATAAGTATAGTAGTGATGGTATCCTCGAAGAAGGACAAATAGAATAATATCTTGAAGGGGGCAATTCCTGGTTAGGCTCTCTTCAATGTCACAAATCTTCCATTGTCTGAGAGCATACAAGGATGTGGATGGGCCTGCGATTTGTAGAAGGGAAGTTGTTAACAGATCTTGGATTGAATTGCTACAGCTGAATCAAGAAGGTTAAATCAATCAATTGTAAGTGGAGCAACAGATATATTGGCATCATTCAAGGCTAGATGGGCTATATAGTATATCATCAAATTTCAGTCTATACTCATGGAATGGACATTTTATATAAGAATTCAGAACAAAGAAAAATAGATGATTGGAGGCTTAAGGTTAATATGGTTAACAAAGACACTATGATTGATGAGTAACTCGGAGATCAGTAGAGTTAGAAGTCTAGAGAATAATAAGAATAAGAATAATTTTATTAATGTCCACAAGTGACCAAAGGTAGGTCAATGGGACTCAAGAATACATCAGCTTACAATAGAAAGTCCTAGGAAGAGAGCATCGTAGGGAAGCAAAATAAAGGAACAAAAGCACTATAAATAAAATGAAGCAGCATATGCCAAGTAAAGCCACATTCACCAGCCAAACATTATATCTTGGTTTCATCCAAAATAGATTATTTGAGGCTGAAGGTTAATAGGGTTAACCAAGACACTAGGGTTGATGAGGATGTAACTTTACTAGTACTTGGAGATTGGTAGAGTCTAGAGGTCTGGAGAGAACTGAAAAAATGGGCTTCTACAACATATGCCAAGTAAAATTACATTCAACAGTCAAGCAGTGTATCTTGGTTTCATCCAAAATCCACTATAATATGCTCTATTTCTGTGTCCCGGACTTTGGATTTGATACAATAAAATGATTTTCTACACTAGATTCTATTGGGTCTGAGAACATCCAAAATGGTCCCAGATATTCACACATTGTACTTCAGTTGAAGTTCTCATTGGAAATATTATTGGATAAAGGAACTTGACAACCATGGCAAAACATGCCATACCAATGTTCAACAACTATTATTGAATAATGACTATTTAGGAAATACTTGCTTTGTATCAAGTAATAAACTGAGAAATAGATCTACAATTGTTATAATTAATAGTAGGCATTGGGATTAACCCCTAGACTTACAGGGCCAGGATGAACTAGTATGTCATTTGGCATTATTTAAATTGGATGCTTTGACAATGACAGATGAAAAGGAGCTAAAAGCAAAATTTCTTTTGGTGCTTCAGGAAGTAGCAATCTTCAAGGCACCATTGTGGTTTTAAAAGTTGTTATATATTACAGATAAAATGCAAAGAAGCCCTTATAACTACTGCTTCCATTTCCAACACAAGCAAGAATGCAAAGCATCCTAGACTGTGAAGTTTCAACCCATATCTAAAAGAATAAATAAACATCATTAGTAGATTGTGTTTACCACTAATCTTTACATGTTTGTTTACAAAGGCAAGAGATGGTGGTGAGCTGAAAGACATTGCTCAACCACCATACAGATTCTTCAATTATGGTGGTTTCCAAGGATTTGAATTTAGCGCTTTTCCATAAAAACCTCATTGATTTACCATGAGTAACTTAGTTTCTAGTTTTGATTACAGATTAGAAACTCTTTATTGCCTTCTTTACACAACTTTTCTTGGGACGAATAAATGGTAATCATTGGTAAATCTATTGCAAATTTGTCGTTTGAATCATCTTTAATCACTATTGTCTTTCATTGAGATATTTTTATCCAATCAGCTGTGACTTCTTCATAATGCTTAAATTGGAATGTTAAAAATTTTATGGTTTAAGATCAGGAGTACTGATGGAATTGTGTTTTCTGATTTTTCCAGCCTTTAGTTGAAGATTCATCCTTTGCCTCTGTTTCTTCTCCATCTACATTTGTTCAAGGTTTTGATTTCTTGCGGCTTTTGAGTTTGGAAGGGAATGAAATTGAAAGCTGGGAAGAAATTGTCAAGCTTTCTCAGCTTAGCAGGTACATCCAAGCAAGGGTAATGCTCTTTAGTATTGTTTTCAGACAATGTGCGCCATATCAAGACTTACACAGATTGCATGCATATTCATGTATATAATTGTAAACCTATTCACATATCTCAATTACCTTTTATCTGATATTCATTAATATTCTTCAGATTGGAACAACTTCATCTGAGCAAGAACATGCTCAAACACATATTTTATCCTCATTCTTGCTCATTAGACCATGGTTCATTGAATGGGATAGAGCCAATGAATGTTTGCAACAAGCCCTTCAAGAACTTGCGTTGCCTTCTTGTTGGTAAGTATCAAAATTCATTTTACCAATTTAATGAGGTGAGACTTGTGTCTCATTGCAAAGTTCTTCCATGATCTTTTTCTTATTTTATCCTGATAAAGTTCACATGTGTCAGGTGGAAATAAGATTCAGGACTGGGCTTCTGTAGATGCTCTCAATAACTTCCCCAGCCTAACAGTAAATATCTTGCATCCTTGAATAGTCTGATAATTGATAATTGATTTAAAATTTAAATCATAAATCTTTCTTGTTATATATCTTAAATCCATAAACTGAGGAAGCACACTTAATTGGAAACAATTAAAAAACTGGCAAGTAATCCATATTAAGTTGGCTTTTCCATGTGCTCATGAGCCTTGCAATGTCAAGTTTTACAGATTTCTTATTGTTTTCCATTTAAAAAGAACTGAAAATCATCCAATCAAACCAATTGGACATAATAAAAAAACTGGTGAGTAATCCATTTTAAAATGGCTTTATCATGTGCTCTTGAGCATTGCAATGTCCAGGTTTACAGATTTATTATTGTCTTTCCTGTTATTTACCTTAATCCATAAACTGAGGAAGCACAACTAATTGGAAATAATAAAAAAACTGGTGAATAATGCATATTAAATAGGCTTTTCCATTTGCTCATGAGTCTTGCAATGCCAAGATTTACAGATCTCTTATTGTTCTCGTTTCAAAAAACATTGGTAGAAATCATCTTGTTCCGTTTTATGGGTCAATCTTGGAACAGGAAGCAAGGAACAATCATCGACAAAGAACTTGGAAGGATGAATCCCAAGTCATCCCATGCATCTTTCACTAATTTTTCCTTAAGGCCTATATAATTTGTCATTGCTCAGTACACTCAACCTAACCTCTTAGCCTTTGTAAGTCTGACATACCAAGCATCCAAGTCTCTATGTCTCCTGATTTGACATTTAAAATCTCTAGATGATCCTTAATAAGCACGATGATAGATTTTGGGGATTTGGGGACCTACTTTTGGAAGTGGATAAATGATGCATTGATAGAAGTGTGGAAAATCACGAGATTATTTGTTGATTAGAAGACTTTGAAAATTAATTTTTGGGATTCTCAATTGGATACACAAGTTGCACATTTTAAACCGAAGTGTCATTATTTTGTCTCAGATAATTTTTTTTTTTTTTTTGCAAATAAACACTTTGTATTTATCAAAAACAGCAAAGAAGCAGATGATGCAAAAGCACTTTGACAGATGGAATGCCACTAATGCTAATAATCAAACATTTCCAGAAGGGAAATTCTGCACAATTCCTTCTTGTAGCTTCTGCCATATACTATCAGTCTCTTGCTTTCAGCATTTCCAATTATTTGTAATCCTTCTCTCCTCTGACTGACCACAATTATCTCCTTTTGAATCCTGATTGACCAACCTCATCCCATTACAAGCCACCAGACCAATCCAATAGGATCTGATTGTGTTGATAGTGCTTACAGATTTTCCCTAGACAATGTTGTAGGCTTCCTAGAAGCCTTACCTTGTTCTATTCACCCTACTTGCCCTCATGCCACTCATGGCCATTAGCTTCAAAATGCTTTGTGTGATTGTAGAATTCTTAACAAATTAACCAAAATCATCTTTCCTGTAGAATTGTTCAACCCAAATGTAGTGTACTAATGCCTACTGAGGAGGAAAATATATCAACACCTTAGCAAAAAACAGAGGGAGATCCTACAACTCATATCCAAGCAGTTCCTGTTGGAGACATTCTTGCTAATTTTTTATATTTGTGTGATGCAGGAGCATCCGGGCCCACATACAATCCCACACAGCCAAAATATTGCTTGATCAAATTTTGGTTTTTTTGTTATAACTTTTGTGTGTTTCAGCCTCTGTTTGTTGTTGAATTTTCTTGGCTTGTGTGGTCTCTTTACTGGGCACAGTCTTACCTAAATATGAGCACTTCATTTCATCCTAAACACACTTGTCTTTGGCTGGATAGAAATTCTCATTGCTGAGCAATTTACTAAAGTTTGTATGGCATTGAAGGGGGTCCACTTCACTAGTTTTCTGTTTGTATGCTCTTGCTAGCGCTTCAGTCCTGTGTTGGGACCCACATAGGCAGAAAATCCAAAACTTATTGGGATTGCTGGCTGTGCTGGGAACCGTGTTGTTTAAGTGGGCACTTTATTTCTACTGGGACCCACAAAACTCAGACTCCAGGCGTTTCGCTTGGTGGGACTGCCTTAGGCTTAACTTGGAGCACTGACTTCCTTTTTTATTTTTCCCTAGACGTAGGAGTTATAAACTACCTGGCGATTCCATTTGCTGTCACTACGGGCTGGCGGTTACTGGCTGCTGCAGTCCTGTTAGCAATTTATTCCTCCATCACCTATTTCTTTAACTGGGCAGTTACCTCTACTAGGCGATGATCTCCATTATAAATACAAAATAGATTCTAGAATTATGCTTAGGGGATAGAGGTAGGATGCAGGTACAGAGGATTTAAAGCTACTGAAGTTAATTTTTCTTGCTGGCTACATGGGACTGAGGCATCCTTGGGCAGCAGTGCTGGTGTTATTCTGAATAGAGTATTTTTGCCTTGTGACTAGGCGATATGCTTGTAGGAAGTGTAAGCCAAGTTATAGGTCATACTTTCTGAGGTTTCTGTAATGCTGTATGCCTGTATTAGAACAAGTTGACATTTGAAAAAGTTAAAATAAGGAACTGCTGTTATTCTATAAATTACTGTTATTCCTTGCTGTTGTTGTAGTCAAATTTTGTGTTGAGCTGCTTGGGTCTGTAGCCCTTCATTGGGTGCATGATCCGTGACTGCATTAAGTCCAAGGAGAATTTGTTGGATAGACATGCTGAATATCCTTTCAAGGAGTTGTCAAAAGGGTGTAGACCAAAGGAGGCAGCTAATGGACATATGCAAAGATCAGCCTAAGAGGTGAAAGAAGATTTGAAGAAGAATCTTGAAGGTCATGAAAGAAAGGAGAAGAAAATGTTGGGACTATGTAAGGTCTTGAAGAAGCTCACAATAGAAGACTATGAGGCAAAACCTGCCAAAGGAATAGATACCTCACTGATATTCAACAAGGCATATTTGTGTTTTTATTATAAAGGACAATCAAGTATGGCAGTAAATGAAGATTTAGAGTGGGATGAGATAGAAATTGATGGTAGATTCCCAATGGGGTAGGAAGACAAATGGTGAATGTCTAATAGAGAGGGGGAAGAAAGCAAATAAAGAAACACTTTGGATCCGAAATGAGCATGGAATCTCAATTCTGAGGTTCGCAAAATGTTCCTGAGCCTCAAGCGCATGGAATATTTTTCACCTACTCGGCATGTTTGATGCAGGAGCACTTGGGCTTGCACTTGGGCCCACATACAATCCCCCACACGCAAAAATATTGTTCGATCAAATTTTGGTTTTAACTTTTTTTGTATTAACTTTTGTGTGTTTCAGGCTTTGTTTCTTGTTCAATTTTCCTGGCTGTGTGTGGTCTCTTTATTGGATGCGGTCTTACCTATTTCTGGGCACTTCATTTCATCCTAAATTCAATCCTATGCTGGGCACTGCAAATTACTTGCTGGGGGGCCCACACACTTATCTTTGGCTGGATAAAAATTGTTATTGCTGAGTGGTTCACTAAAGTCTGTATGGCATGGGGGGCCTACTTCACTGGTTTGCTGTTTGTATCCTCTTGTTGGTGCTTCAGTCCTGTGCTGGGACCCACGCAGGCAGAAAATCCAAAACTTTTTGGGATTGCTGGCTGTGCTGGGAACCGCCTTGTTTTAAGTGGTGCTTTATTTCTGCTGGGACCCACGAAACTCAGACTCCAGGCATTACCCTTGGTGGGCCTGCCTGAGGCTTCACTTGGAGCACTGATTTCCTTTTTTTATTTTCCCTGGACATAGGAGTTACAGACTGCCTGGCGATTCTATTTGCTGTCACTACTGGCTGGCAGTTACTGGCCACTGCAGTCCTGTCACCAATTTATTCCTCCATCACCTCTTTTTTTAAACTGGCCAGTTTCCTCTACTAGGTGATGATCTTTATTATAAATACAAAATAAAATTATGCTTAGGGGATAGAGGTAGGATGCAGGTACAGAGGATCTGGAGCTACCGAAGTTAATTTTTCTTGCTGGCCACATGGGACTGAGGCATCCTTGGGCAGCAGTCCTCGTGATATTCTGAATAGAGTGTTTTGCCTTGTGACTAGGTGACATGCCTTTAGGAAGTGTAAGCTAAGTTATAAGTCATACTTTATGAAGTTTCTGCAATGCTGTATGCCTGTATTAGAACAAGTTGACATTTGAAAGTTAAAATAAGGAACTGCTGTTATTCCATAATTTACTGTTATTCCTTGCTGTTGTTGTAGTCAAATTTTGTGCGAAGCTGCTCGGGTCTGTGGCCCTTTACTGGGTTCATGATCTGTGACTGCATTATTGTGCCATCACTGATCTTGCAAATGGTGTGCCTATGCGTCCTTTGTGATGTCTCCAAACAACTGCCTCTCTTGGTCAATTATAGAACTTCTAATTGGAACTTCTTTACAAATAGTATGATCCTAAAAGCCATCTTTAAGATCTAGTCTTAAAAAGGCCTAGATTTTGAGATTGTGAAAGTTGAATCTCTCAAGCACATACCAATTTGAATGTGCAGTAATAGCTTTCCCCCATTAGGACTGTAATGAAAGACAACTCTTTTTTTGGAGGATCTTATATATATCCAGGTTGACAATCTTAGAAAAGCACATGCATTAGCTAGGAACAGTCTAGAATAAAAACAAATATTATCTTGAGAATGGTTTGTACAATTCCGAGTTTTCAAACCTTAACAAGTTAACCAAATGCATAGTTGCTTGTAGACACCAAAGCCATATTATTGGATCCAGTGTCATGAACAATGCTTTTGCAGATTTGCCTTTGCTTGTTCAAATATGTTTCTTCCATGTCTCTGTCTGTTCGTCTTACACAACCTTAACAAGTTAACCAAATGCATAGTTGCTTGTAGATACACTAAAGCCATAGTATTGGAGCCAGTTTCGTTAGCCACATTCTTTCAAATTTGGCCTTGCTTGTTCAAATATGTTTCCTCAATGTCTCTGTCTGTGCCTTTTACACAACCATAATTTTAGGCCTTCATATCAGCTGGCCTTCCCTCTTCTTCAACACCCTCTGACACTAGTTGTGCCACCATTAATTTTGACCACTCTTACAGCTTGGCTTATACTGCCTGCCTTTAGTCATTCCTTATTTCAACTCCTTCTCACCTTTGGTGTCAACCCTAATTTTTGTTTCATATCCTTTGAAAATCCATTGTGGAAATGTATCTCCACACCATACACTCTTACTGATATAACCTACTCAGAATGAACAGAAATTAAGAAAGGAACATGAGAACACTAGAGAAAGCAATGGAGAATGCTGCCAAAACAGTATGTTTACAGTCTTTATTATTATAGAATATATAGACTTACGATGATGAGGGTGTGTATAGACTTACATTGATGAGGGTGTGTGTTAGTTGGATAAGGCCTAGCACACATGAAAAGCAAAGAGCCAAAGAGCTTAAGATTAAAAATGATAAAGAAATATTTACTAGGGTGAATTTCATGATTTCTTTCTGGCTTTAGAGTAAATTGTCCTCAATTTTTTCTGAGGAATCAGAACCATTGTCGATGCCAAAAGGATCCAAGATCTAGAATTTTGTCATAGACGGAGTTATTGGATGCAAAGCTGTTGTGTAGGCCATGAATAAGGAGATGATGCCAACAGTGAATCTGTGCAAATTTTCATATTGGAGTTGTGGGGATGTTTGCTCAAGGTCAGGACATGTCAACTAAGGCAATGTGTGATAGCCAATAAGAGATGCATGGATTTCATCATCAGTCTTCTTGTTTGCTGATTGTTTTGTTGAAGGAGACTAGATTGAAGGTGGAGAGATAGGAACAGACTCAATGGGGTACTAATGGTCTTTGTCTTAAGAATGTGACCAGGAGAGGAGGGAGCAAAGTGGTAAGATTTCGGTCAAGAGACATGCCTGCAAATAAAACTTCTTGTGAAAGAGCTGTAGTCTCCAAAACAATTTTTTCACTATTAGCATCATCATTAGAATGGCGGGGATTCTGTAGAGATGGTAGCAAAAGAGAATCATCAATTTCCTTGACAATAATTAGAGGTGAAAACAACAGCATAGCTATGTAGATGGAGCAAATTTGGTAGGTGGATCTGCATAGGCCTTAGAATTAGTGAATCCATTGAACTCAAGTTGTATTATTGAGAGACGAATCATTTTGGAAATAGTGTATGGTTGTGCCTTATGTTATATCAATTGTTGGAACATACTTGTTGTCTGCGGACAGCCTTGAGTTGAAATTCATTCTATTGTTGTTGCTCTTCATGCAACTCATGTGGAAGGAGTTGGGCCATGTCAAGGTTTTGGGTCATACTTAAGAAGCTTTTGAGATTGCAAAAAAGATCAAAGACAAGAAATAATAATGCAATTAAAAGACCAGTTTTTCTGTTTTATGCTGCAGAATTTCGTCCAGTAATGGAGTTGGATTGAAAGGATTGAAGAACAAGTAGAAAATAATGCCAAGTCCTGCTGTCATCTTTTTTAATTAGTGAGGGTATTGGAGAGAGAAGTGAGGGAAGATCATGAGGTGATGCAAGTAGTAGAACTCTCATGTCAGCACCTCTGAAAGTTTGAATTAGATTGATGGTGTCGGTACTGTAGTTTATTGTCTTTGTGCTAAAAATAGTCACCAGATATAGTGTTTATATTTCTATCTGCAAGGAGGAAGTGAGAGGAAGAGGTGAGAGAAAAGGTTGATATTTCGTTGCCCTTAGGATTCAATGTGCTTGTAGAGAGCAGATAATTTTATGAGAATAATTGAGATCTATGTTGCAGGATACTGCTTGTGACAGCTAAGTTACTTGAATTTGTAAATATTTAGGATTGTCTTCTGTATAGCTTACTTCTCTTCCCTTCTTTCAAGGCTTTGGGGCTGAGACTCTGATATATGAGGCAATGTGAATGACTCGAAGATAGATGAATATGTTAGGAGTCTCGAAACAAGAGAGAATAATAGATACTGAATAAAAAAGATGAGTATTATAGGGCTCTATACATTTGGGTAAATTCAGTGTACATCTAATTTTGTGAGATTAACCCTCAAGGGAAGGCTGTGAGTTAGTGGAGGTGATTTCCCTAATTGTATCTGGAGAAGACTATCTGCTATATACTTTACTAACTGTGATTAAAGGGTTTTGAGCTGCTTCTTTTTGGGGCATAAGTTGGTGGATTGCAGCTATGCCGACATTTTTGCAAGGCAACTACTGAAAGAGGCTCTGGTATTTGTTCTGCTATGAAGTTATATGTCACTGCTTAAAGGAGGTGATGAAAGACTGCAGACAATCAGTATTGGAGGCAGAAATGATAGCGTGAAGGAGTATATGGGCTGGGTGATGAAGTTGACAGAAAATACTTTAGGATATATTTCAGTTCACACCTTGATCTGTATAATATGAGTTGGGGATAGCATTTTCAGTGTTCCACTCAAATTAAAAAACAATTAAGATTTCTCCAGCAAGATCTTTCAGCTGGTGATATTTTAGGTTAACGTACAACTTTGATTCAAGCACATCTTCAATGTTATACAAAAATGCCATATTGAGGCCGGACATGACTTTGCTGCAGAAGTACAGAATGATCAATGCATGTAGGTCAAATTTTAGGCCGAACTGAGGAAGTCGATCTAGACATGCCTCTCTGGGTTTGGTATCCAAGGTTGATTCTGAATGGGAGCAAATATTTCAAGAGAAGCAGAATTCCAGAACTCCAATAGACCTGTTTGTAAGATTCAATACTAACTGATGTAACCTGTACCGAATGCACGACAAAATTAAGAAAGGAATGCACGGGAATGACAGAGAAAGCAAATGACATATTTCTAGAGATGGCTTGAGAGATCCCCAAAGTTTTAGGGGACAAAACACGGAGCATATAGGGCTCAAAATTTAAAACATGTAAATTAATATTAGATTCCAAATAAAGAAAAATAGGGCAGGCAGCTCTCCATTAGAATATAGAACCACCTTTTCTTTCCATTTTTTTATTTTTCTTCTCTAGAGCCACAAGGAATTTCCAAATAGCTTGTGTTGGGTTAGGGGATGTCTGTAAGACCCCCCTGAGTTGGGAACACCAGCTGGATATGCCTTGGATGTCCCTGGCATTTTGTGGATATCGTTGGACAATTGCTCTGTGCTCCCCACTTCTTAAAATGTAGGAGATGTGTCTCTTCTGACATGTATCCCACAAATTCACTTCTTTATACTCTTTTTACTTACTGCCCTTGTGATAGTCTATGCAGTTCATATGGCAATGTGAAATCCCTTCTTTAGGCCTTAGTTTGTCGCATACCATAATGACAAACTTTCATATCAACTGAGTGGTTTTATTCTTCTGCAAATCGGTTTGATGGTTTTGTTCTCCCCATGTATTTGGTTTTCACTCTTATAGCTTCTTACTTGTAAACTTATGAAAACATTATCCTTGAAGTTTGAGTAATTGATAGTTATCTGCTCACTTGGTGTTTCTACAATTGGAGCATCGAGGCATGGTACCTTATAGTTTGGGTGCAAAGTATTTATCATATAGGAGAATATATATTTTGTGAATATTAATGTACTAAAAAAAATGGCAAGTGAATACTAAATAGTACTTGAAAACTTTTTCTCATTTTCGGGATACTGGGCAGGATTTCATTTTAATTACTTATTTATGTTTTATTACTAGATATTAGTAAATTACTTCTTTTGTCCCTTGATATGCAGGAAGTTCGACTTTCTGAAAATCCAATTTGTGATCCAACTAAAGGAGGTGCATCACGTTATATATTAATTGGAAGACTTTCAAAGATTGTCATGTTGAATGGAAGTGAAGTAAGCTATAATGATTATTATTTTGAATACGGAATAACTTTTTCAATAGAATGGATAATGGTAAGTTTATTACTGTGTTCTAACAGGTCAAACAACGTGAAAGAAAAGATTCCGAAATCAGGTTAGTCTCTTTGCTTGCATAAATAATAAAACTATACTGCTACTTCTTTATTTGTTTCTTGTGAGGATTGGGGGCAAGCTTGCTATGAACATATGGTTTATTCTCAATCCCTTCATTTTCCCATGGCATGCTTTGGTCAAATATTATTAAAGTATAAGACATCTTACATTATCCTTGAGAAGTCATTAAGCATTTGAATTGATTATGTTTGAAGTTTGTGACGTAAGATGTTTTAATGGGTTGGTAACTAAGTTGCCAGTTCTAGTATGCCGGTATTGCAAATGTTTTTACCTTGGGTAAGGTACGGTTGGGTACGGCTGTATAATATATATATGCAAAAAATTTAAAAAATGTACAGAATTGAAAATACATTTGATATATCATATAATAATGACATTAATAAAAAATTTGTATCTTGGTCTTCAATCTTCATCGAAAGGATCTAGATCGAAGTCATTACTTGCTTCAACATCATTTGAACCACAAGCTAAATGGAGTGCCACTCTCACTAGGTACATCATGTGTAGGAGCTTCGTCATCATCTACACTGACTTTGGCAAGCTCTGCAATAGATACATCCAAGTTGGCAATAGGGGTTATATCCCAATTCTTCGCTGCCCCTTCCTTGTAATCAACTTCCTTATGTGATAGGAGACGCAAGTTGGAATGTATATGCTTCACTGAGTGGATAAAGGAGTATGTACTCTAATTCTGTTCAGTCGAAGAGCAACTTGTTGAAATTGGAGAGAAAGTCAATACAACTTAAAAGTAAGAAATGCAAAAGAATGGTAAGTACTAAGAGTGTTAAAAAATAAAAAATTCTTACTTGTGATAGAACTTTGATTGCAAGAGGTTGGAGGAACAAATAATCTTGCCCGTGGAGGTACCATGTACGAGCATCTTCCTTGTATTGGTCTCGAAGAGCACAAATTCTATGCTCTCGTTTTGAGATGAACTCGCCAAACTCTTTCCTAACATTATCCACCACTTCTGGATCTGAGAAGATTCTTCGGAATGCTATCTTGTACCCATTAGCAATTTCACTATCTCTATATGATGCAGTTCTCCTTGGCAAAGAAAGTATCTTTGTGTTGTAATATTTGGGGGATAATGCATATGCAAGAAGATGCAAGGGTGTGTTCATCTTGTTCCAGCGGTCATGAATAATTTTTTTCACAATTTCAAAAAATGTTTCATTGGGGTCATCCTCCTTTTGTGCTATTATTACCTTTATTTTTTCTACCATGGAGTCGATGCCATCATAGATTTACCCCAAACATGGTTGATCTGTATCAACAAACCTAATCATACTCATGATAGGCTCGCTGAAACTCAAGACATTCCACACAAGCTCACCAATCATCATTTAGGATCAATGACTTGACCTTTTGGGCCCTCTTTGAATTTGATTGCTTCTAAATACTCCATTGGTGGCTAATGACCATGGTGTCCAACGCCTCTCGCACCTTCACAAGTCGTCTCAAAATGATTGTGTGTGATGTGAATCAGGGCTTAGCAACCTAATGTTGTGTAAAAAATAAGTTAATAACACATTAAAATGTAAGTAAATGTGGCATAAATTAGATTTAAAATAAATTAAATTTACCTTCAACAACTTCAAATTCGAGAAAGTCCTGAAGATGCCTTGTAAAATTTGATGGTTTGTCACAAACATTTGAATCTCCTCACCGTTAGTATATATAGCCTTCACCCACTCTATTTGAGTGCCAATTGCTTGCATCACCAAGTTAAGGGAGTGTACGGTACATGGTGTCCAAAAAATGGGCACATACCTTTCCTCAACCAAAGCACATGTTGCCCCACAATTTTTTGCATTGTTTGTAATGACTTGGACAACGTCATCAGCACCCACCATCTTTATGGACTCAATGAGGATTTTGGAAATGAATTCCACATCCTTGACTTGCCCCTCACAATCAATTGCCTTCAAAAACATTGCCCCTTTGGAGGACCATTGCAATAAAATTTATTAAAGGTCGATTTTTGCAATCTTTCCATCCATTAGAAACAATGGACACGCTTGTTTCAATCCATGAATTCCTAATTGGTTTTAGTGATGTCTCTACAAATTTTTTTCTTTTGCCAATAAGGTGGTGTGCACCTTTTCATACCCGGGACCTGTGTAACTAGAGGGTGTGTTACTGATTGCCATAATCATTTCCTGCCAATACGGTGATCTCACCAAGTTGAAAGGATAATGCAGTCAAGATCAAGGGGTCTTACCAGACTACTCGATCTTGTAGCCAATATGAAACACAACACAATGAAAATAAAATAGATGCAAACAAAACTAATATTGTTTCATTGAATTCTAATCTGATTACAAATTGTTTTACAAACAAAAACTTGCAACAAATCATTACCTACATGGCCTCTCACTCTTCAATCACTGTGCCTTCAAACTTATCTGCATAACAACTCTTATTTGCAATGTCTCCCTTCAATCCTTGGGCTATCTCTTCTCTCTATCACATCCCTACCACTTCTCTGTTGGGCATTCAACCTTTTTCTACGCCCCTCTGGCAGCTTTGTCTCTCTCTGTAGAGCGCTAAGCACTCCTCTCTGCTGTGCTCCCCTGGCAGCTCTCCAACTTGGACGACCTCTCTCTCCCCCAAAATCTCACGCCACTTCGCCCCCAAAAAAAACTCTATTTTGGCGCTATGAATTTTCTTTTTCACTAGGTTGCGCCTCTTCCTATTCCTTTATTGGCATCTTACCAAACAGATCTTGTGTTTTGTCTCATTATGCCTTTTCAAATCATTATTTCTTTTGACAAGTTATATCCTTTGAAAATCAACTAGCTGTGGCCTCCACACTAGATAAAAAAATATGTTAATCTCCTTAAGGCGTTTCCTCGCCATTTTGTGCAACAACTTTAGTCATTTTGGAATGTACATTCTGAGCCATTTTGTTGAACAGTTCACATGCTATGTCAATACATGCCGTGGCCTAATGAACACACCATATCCTTATACTTGCTAATCGACCTTTCCATGGAGATTTTGCCAAACATTTAGTGTCTTGGGCGTCTGAAACACCAGCACATAGGGTCACGACCTTCCATCTCATAGGGTCACGGCCTTCCATTTTCTATTGGCATATGGTTCACATGTCACATCTTCCTAATGGCATGGCCTTTTTTCAAACAATTCATCATCCCGCGGCCCTTATCTGGTGGCATTGAATCTGTGCAATGTTAGCAATGGTTCTCATCACAGGTAGCACAACATTTAGACAAGAACAAAAGACAAGTTTCACAAGTCTTTGATAAACACTAGCTTGCTCAATTGCCCCTGAACAACTGGATTCTCACTCAGGATAATGCAAAATTTGAAGTTGCAGCTTTTCATTTCTTTCAAAAAGTTTACATGCCAGCATTTTCAATCTCAACTTCACCTATCGATGCTAATGCCACATTCCTCTGTTGGTCTACGACTCCTAGTTTCTAAAGTCTTTACATCGAATCCATATGGCACAAGTAAAAGAAGATGCTAGCCAACATTGCAATGGTTAGCTTCATTCATATATTCCTCACACACTATCAATTACCAAATGTACTTGCATGAGTTCAAGTGAACTCAATGAATACAACTGATGACAACCATGATGAATGCTTTGCAGTGACAAGAGCTTTGATTTTGCACAGACGAACTTTGAGAATGCAATTTGACTAACTTTCCAGTACTTTAATGATGCACAGGCAGGAAGATGCGAATTTGGATTTGTCGGACACCGAAAAAACACAAAAGATGACTTTTGATGTAACTTTCAACTGGATGCTCCTTTTCACTTGAAAATTGGCAATGATGTGTGGAATCATCTCCACTTTAGAACCACGTCGAGACAAAAATCTATACTTCTACAAATTTGAGTCAAACTAGCAATTTCTTGAAGTACAGAGTTGCTTGAAACCACCAAATCAAACCAAAACTGCAAATAAAAGAACAAATTGTTTTGGTTGATGCAGATCACGCATGCACCCGGATGCTTCTACATCAAAGGAAGACCATTTGGCATAAATGTGACGTGCAATTTTTTCATCTGCAATATCTCTTGTTTCATTTTGAAATGCCTTAACCAATGGACCTCTTTTGCGGCAAGGAGAGGGATCTTCTTCTTGGGCCATTATTGAAGGAGAATTTGTAAGTGGATTCATTGATGTTCTCTTTGCTAAAGGGTGAGATTTTAATTTTGATACCACACTCATAGCATTAGCTTCTTCTTGTTCTCTAATGAATGCCATACTTTGTTCTTTTGGCAACCCCTTTATGTTTTTCCCTTCACATATTTTAATTCCATGCCCACTTATATCACATAAGTGAGCTTTCACTTGACTATATGAACTCTTATATGTGATCTTGCACTCATTACAACTCCAAATAAAAGCCCCATATCTTGGAAGTTGTTCTAGCATCGTAACATATTTCCATAGAGGAGATGCTTGATCATATTTAAAACTGTTTATTTGCCGCAAGGCCCACTGAACTTGAACTAGTAGCCATTCCAAATAGATTGATGTTATACAAAATTACAAAATTTTAAATTTAAGAAAAAAATGCAACCCTACAATATGTATAAACTAATAAAAATAATAAACGTTCAAAACAAACACCAAAAAACATTTTGAAAAATCTTGAAACTTGTTTTTTTTTCAAAAAAAAAAGAATTTAAATAAAAAAACTTGAAATTTTTTGTTAAAACTTAAAATACTTACCTTTGATCGATAGATGTCCTTTGTGCAAGCTAGATTTCTCCCTTAGCACTTTGCAATCATTTTCTTTCAAAAAAAAAATACCAACAGTCTTCCAAAATGCAAAAATGACAAAACAATGAAGAATTTTTGTGAAATAGGTTTGTTTTTGTCAAATAACTCTTACTAATGGGCATGTCCTAGGTTTTAGGCACTTTTTAGGGATTTTAAAAAAAAGTTCTAATGTTTAAAAATGCTTAACAGATTTCATTTTGACGTTTTTAAAAAAAATCCGTGTGTCTTGTTTGTGGGAGTGACCCGAGAGCAGCCAAGGCATGGCCCTGCTGCCTCAGGTTCCCTGTGGGTACGCCGTACCCTAGGGAACTCGGGGCGGCAAGGCCGTGCCTTGGTCACTCTCATTGCCAGATTGGGACTTGAATTAGTTTGGTACTGGATCGGTCTTGAGAACTACAGAACCTGGTAACTTAGGTTGGTAAGTATGCAAGAACTGCATTTACTTTTAAGGATTAATCACAGTGCTTGACAGATCAATTACATTCTATAATGAGCACTACCTCTCCTTTATTGATCAGGATGCATATGTCTCAAAATTAATTTTATATGTAAATCCTAAAATGGAACTAGACTCATAGGGATTACATGACACCAACTAACCCCTAAATAAAAAAATAATTTGATTTTTTTTTGTTTTTTCCGTTTTGCTAGGGTTTAGTTCCATTTTTCCAAAAACAAAATGACATTCGCAAGTTGGAGAGTGGCGACAAGCCTAGGGACCCTGCTTAGAAACACGGGACAAAAGGTACAGAGCAAGAATGATAAGTTGCAACTATTGTGGGATGTATATGAGAAGAGGCATAAATTGCCTCAAATAATACCTTGCAAGAATTAGTTCGAGATATGCCATGTATTGTAACGTCTCAAGAGGTTGAGCAAGAGGTGAAAGCTCTTTTTGCATCTTATGATTAGAAGAAAGCAAAGAAAGAGAGGACAACATAGGCATTGGTAGGTATCATGGGTTCTATAGGGTTAGAGGGAGATATAGGGGGCTCTTCTTCTTTAGTTGGGCCACAGATAGAGGGTTTAGGCTGTGTAGGCAGCCATAGTTTAAGATTTTTTGTTCCTCATAACACTCGGTTCACAACTTTCATTGGAAGGTATTGCATGGAATAGGGAATTGCACAATGAGGCCAAGTTGGCATGTGCCAATTTTTGGTACTACAACGACATTCCATTTAATGTTGCCATGAGTCCTTATTGGGAGTAGTTGGTCATTGCATTGACCATGGTAGGTAAAGGCTTTAAGCACTGAGTCCTTATGAGTTGAGTGGACCATTAATTTAAGATGCGACTAAAAACACAAATCAACTAGTAGATGAACAAAAATAAATTTTGGAAAAAAAGGGTGCAACATTTTATCTGGACGGGTGGATGGATGGCAGGAACCGCACCTTAATCAACTTTCTTGTGGCTTTAGGGGGACAACTAATGTTCTTGAAGTTAATTGATGCCTCTAGTGAAATAAAAAATGTTGAGACCTTTTGCAACTTGTTGGATGAGGTGGTGATGGAGATGGGAGTGGAGAATGTTGTCCAAATTACGATGAACAACGCATCTGCTTATGTGGTGGTTGGTAGATTTCTGGAGGCGAGGCACCCTACACTATTTTGGAGTCCTTGTGCCGCCCATTACATTGACTTTTTCCTTGAGGATATAGGGAAAACTTAGCTTAGCGAAGAACGTGGTGGAAGAAGCGAGAAATGTGACAAAGTACATCTACAACCACACATGGGTATTGAATCTTATGAGAGAACACATAGATGGAAAGGAGCTCATGCAGTTAGGAGTCACATGGTTCACGACTAATTTCATCATCTTGTAGAGTATTGCAACTGCATTGCTCAACCTTAAGTGCATGTTTGTGAGTGTTAGGTGGTTGGACAGTCCTTACTATAGGAAGGCTGAAGGGGAGAGGGTTGCGAAGACCATTTTTGATGATACATTTGCCAAGTACACGGAGGAGGTCATCAAAGTAAGTTTTCATTCTTTTTTTTTTCATTTTTTTGGGTTATAGTAGGACTCGACGACATAGCTACCCGGAGCAGCCATACACTAGCTGCAACTTTGACCACATAGTTGGTGCTCAAACCATAGGGCGAGCCCCTATAACCTTCTGGCAGTGCTTGCAGAAGCCCCACTCCTCGGCACATTTTAAGTGAGTCAAACTTGGGTAGGCCAACCACATGCTTAGAGGTGGTGACCACAACAACCAAGCAAACCCTTGGGGCAATTTGTTTTTTTGTTTTAATTTTTTTTAATAATGTTATAATTTGCTGTTTTTGTCAATTTCTAATATTTTAATATTGTTGATTTTAATTTTTTTTAAAATTTTTGATTTAGTTTAATTTTTTAATTTTTATATGCTCTTGTTTTAGGTGTTAGAAACATTGGTTAGGGTTCTATGGTTGATGGATGGGGATAAAAACCCAATGGGGTATCTATATGAGGCCACAGACAAGGCTAAAGAGATAATTCAACATTTGTGTGGGTTGTATAAAAACAAATATGAATCCATTTGATACATTATTGATCAGAGGTGGAATTGACAACTCCAACATATTCGTGTTGTCGACTATATTTGAACTCAAAGTTTTTCTTCTCAAGTTCATTCATAGTAGATGAGGAGGTTATGAATGGCCTCAACACGTGTATGGTGAGGATGGTCCTTGGTGAAAACCTTTGAAACATCATACATGAATTACAGATTTATAAGGGAGCAGAGGGGAGGTTGTTTTCTTCACCTCTATGTATTTGAAGGAGGGCCACTTTGCAGCCAGGTAATAAATATATATGTTTAATTTTACTTTATTGTTTACTTTAACTTTGAAGTTTACTAAAATCCTTACAAAGTTATAAGTGTTGTCTTTGCATATTTGTGGCGGGAAATTTTGGTTCAACACCACCTAACCTTAAAAAACTTGCCATCCGCATTTTGGCTCAGCCCTATAGTGTTTCAAGTTAGCGCAATTGGAGTGTTTTTGAGGCCATTCACACAAAGAAGTGCAACAGGTTGGCTCAAAAGCGCTTGAATGTGTAGTACAACCTTTGGTTGCGTGCAAAGATGGTAAAGGGGCAGGAGACACACGAGGCATTGACCTTGATAACATTCATTGATTTTTAGATTGGGTTGCTAAGGATGTGGATCTATTGTTTATTGGTGAGATATAGCTGATTCGAAGAGGGAGGGAGTAGAATGGAAGTGAAAGTAGCAGCATATGAGGAAGCAAAAGGTGGGCTATTTGTTGGTAGTTCATCACATTCACATCAAGATCTTATGCTTGAGGCTTCTGTTGAGGATGATATTGTTTTTCAACATGAAGCTGCAACACTACTATCCAGTTCGACATCCACACAACCTTATTTGAGCTTTATTTGTAGAAATTTATAGATTATGAACATTGAAGTTATAATTTGTAATTTTTATTTATATTAAAACTTGAAATTTATATGTATTGAACTTGTTTTTTGATTTATGATGTGTATTGAAATCTAATTTTGATCTATATACGAAGGAAATCAATAAGTTGTGTTCTAAATTCAGTAGTATGCATGTTTTCGAAGAATATTTTTACAAATTTATATGTTATTTTTATGTTTGGAAAATTTGCAGAGTTTTTTCGAGTTTTTGTTGAGTGAGCTGTTGAATTTTTTTGGGTCAGTTGAGTTATTGCTGAGCCTGAGTTTTTGAACTATGTTTCATTCGAATATTGTCCATATAGTTATTTCTCCAGACTATGGAGCATGCTTCAGACCATAGTTGGAAAACTCAGACTCGGCAAAAACTTGACAGACCCAAAATTTGCAACTCGGCAACTCGGCAAAAACCTGGCAACTTATAATTTAAAAAATAACTTAAATTTCTTTAAAAACACATTTTTTTACAAAATTTAATGACAAAATGTATCCAATGAGTCTATAAATGAGTAGAAAAGTGTTTTCTATTAGATTTGATCTATGTTCCACAGAGTTTCTTGACGAGAAGATGGGGGAGCGGGTTTCAAGATGAGAGGACCAAGGACCTAAGTTTGGGGATGACCGGGGGACAATGGTGGGTGGGGATTTGGGGGTGGAGCCCCCAACGGAGTTGAGGGGTTTGGGGGCAGTGCCCCCTAGTGGGGTTGAGGGGTAACGCCCCTTGCGAGGGTCTGGGGGTAGCGCCCCCAGCGGGGTCAAGGGGCAGCGCCCTAGGCGCATTCCCTATTGCGGTACATGGCAGGGTCGAGGGGCGGAGCGCCCGCCACCAAGCCCAAATGAAGGCCTTTGATACCACACAAACCTTCATGGTGCATGTCATTTTCACAATTTTATTACTATGTTTTTTGCAATACCAAGTCCTTACTTTTTCCTATACTAATATTCACAGTCACTCTTGCAGCCTTTAGCCTTTCTCATTTTATTCACTTTTGTGACTACTTATGGTGTGGGTTGGGACCATAGACCATTACAGTTAGGGTTACTAGCACAAAGATCCAAAAAGAATTCTAATTTAAAAAAAAAAACTTTTTGCCTCAGTTGCTATATCTGGGGCGTTTTTCGCTCATGTCAAGTTTTTGGCGAGCAAAAACTCACAAGTTAAATGGCGAGTAACTCACCAGAGCAAAAAACTAGCAAGTACTCGTCGAGTTTGCCAACCATGCTTCAGACGACCATAGAGAACATGGCCATTTTTAAGGGACACATGGATTAGTCAAGGGATAGGTTTTTCTTTTTGAATGTCTAGTAGAGATTTTATTTTGATATGTAAACATTATTTGAACCTTGATCCATTTTTTTTCCTGACCCTAACCCTAATCTGATTTTATCCTAAATAATTGAAAAAATCTTAATCTTTTGGTTTGCTGAGTTAAACCTGAGAAAGATTTTTGCTACACTATCTAAAATCATTAGTGATTAGTGTGCAACATTCATAACTATTGTAATATCAGGAGCAAGATTCATTATGGAAGTAGAAATTCGGAAGATTGCCAGAAAGGATGAAATTTTATTATAGACAAGTGGTGGAAATCACTCAACTTTTTTTCTACTGCTGGCAGAGCAAACCTCATATCTGCCCTTATTATTGTGTTTGGAACCTTAGTCACAAGGTTCGCCGAATTTCTGGCTTGAGGTTCGAAATTTGGCGAACTTCTAAACCTCAAAAAATTTGGTGAAATTCGGCAAAAAATTCGTATGGCAAAAAGCGCAGTTTTTTTAATAAAAAATAAATGCGTTTTAGGTTTTTTTTCCCTCGACAACATATTTTCTTAGTGCCGCTTCCTGTTTGCGAGGGGTGATTGATAGTTGTTTGGCGGATGAGGAGGCTAGCGACCTATTTTCTCAGGGCTTCCTACTTCACGCAAACCTTTGGCAACAACTGGAGATTGATTTTTGGCGGCTCTGAAAAAAATACTCACCATGTCATTTACCATATGCACCATATTTATTGAGTTTTTAAATGGAAGTAGGAGAGGGAGAGGGAGGAAAGGGAGTTGCGGAAATGGTTGTTCGATGGGGGAGAGGGAGTCGCGGAAAACTTTATTCTGATAGTTGTTTTTGTAAAAAAATTAATTTAGTATTTTTTTTAGTTATATGCTTACTGTGCATTTAGAAAAGAGGACAGAAAAGAGAGCAAGGTTTTGAGAAAACTAGCAAGCTGTTGGAACAAGGAAGTTTTCAGAGTTGGATTCTGATTTCTAATTGGGCATTTTGTCATTTTGTCATGACTCATTGACTAATTTTGTAGTTGTATTGTGTACTAAGTACTCTAGTCTCTCACTATGATTGAGCTTGCATTTTGACATTTGTAGTCTTAGTCTCATTATAAATTAGTAATCATAAGGCAGATTTCTCAGTTTCCAATCTCATTGGCATTTTCAGTGTTAATATATTTCAATGTTCACTTTATAGGCAACTCATTGTTTTAAATGTTTCAATGTTCATAGTCTTAGGCTCTTGGGATAACAATGCTGAAACTTGATTATAGAACAGCTATGAAAGTTACACACACATACACATTCACTGTCTCCGTTTCTTGAATCTGGGGAAAAAAATTGCTGTATTGGAAATGTGTCCTGCTGTCCCCATCCTAAACATAGCTAACAGCTGAATGTATCTATGAATGTTTCTGCTTCAGCTTAAGCTGTAGCAACTCAAGCTGTTGTTAATTTTCCTATTGTGTTTGCAATATAATTTATTGATTTAATGTATTTACTATGAAGGTATTTTGGCAATTTACAGTCTATAAGATGACCCCCTTTAACGTGTAATGTCTACAACTGTTCCATGGGTCCGTGATATAAGTCAACTTTATCATGGAGTCAGGCTCATTAAAATAAAATTGAGAAAATTGAGGGACATCTGCTTTCATTGAGAAACATATATGCAGAGGTGACATCATTCCCCCAAAGCAATAGATGATGACAGCCATTTGGTGGTGCAGTTTGAAATGGACTACTGACAAACTTAAAGATATAGAATAGACTGAATCTTTTATTTCTAGTTTGATCTTGTGGGTAAGAAATGATCTTAAAGCAAAGTAACAAAGGATAAAATGCCTTTTTTACTAGTATTGAGCTTAGTTGTGTTTATGGACTTTTAAATTTTTCTGACATGTGCCTAAGTTTCATTATTAAAACCTTCTATTTACAAATCATCCATGAAAATGTGTTTTGCAGCAGTGAAGTTTAATTGAATTCAACCATTGCAAGAATTGCATATAAGATATGTAGGTCACTAGCAGATACCTCAATTGGTCTGCATGATATACTCAGAAAAAAAAAGCTTGCCAAATTGATTTACAGTTCTCAAATGTAATTTAGAGTTTTCATGTTGTTGGAAGTTGTTACAAACTTACAAATATGACACAATTGCATTTATTCCTGTAAAATAATGCTGGATGCCATGATAATCTGAATTGCCGAATGGAAGTGCAAAACACCATTACTCTTCTTTTTGACTTTGTCCCTGTTAACAGTTCCTGAAAAGATATTTTTAATATCTCAGTTGTTATTGTGAAGAATTGCCTGAGTGTATAAATCTTCTGTTGAAAAAATATATCTAAAATTCTTAAGCAAAAAAATATTTACGGACAGCTACTGAACATAGAAATCCATATTATAGGTATGTACGGTTAGTTATGACTACAAGGCAAGGAAAGAGTCGGGAAGAAATTTTGCAACAACATCCAAGGTAATTTATGATGTAATTTGTCAAATATTGGGACTCAAGAATGAATGTATAGGATGCTAATATTCAGGTAATAAAACGTGGACAGGTTTTATGAACTCAAGGCAATACATGATGTGCCTGATGAAAACTTGTCAATTGGGCTAACCGGTCCTCAAAAAATGGCAGCTGGACTTATTTGTGAGGATGTTGTTTCTATTTTGATACAAATTTAAGCAATTTATGAAACAAAAAAAATCTAGTGACCTTTGTTTATGACATTTCTCTGACATGCTGTTTTTGGTCTTTTACAGCAATCACGTTAACATACGTAGGAACAAGTGCTGGAGAAAAAGCTCCAATAACAAAGAAGCTGCCAGCTACAACGACGGTATATCCATTTCTTATTTCTGATTAACAACTCTGAGATGCGTTTTTATCATTCTGTCTTTAGCAACCATACATTGCATGATTCTAGTTTTGACATTCCTCTCTGGTTTTGCGGACTCAGGTTGGAAAATTGAAAATGCTTTGTGAAGGGTTCTTCAAATTGAAGCCTATCAAGCAAAGGCTGTTTCTTAAAGAAGAGGTGCATATCACATTCTGGACAAGAGATTAAGTTAGAAATGATGTTCATTTGAATGAAATTTGTTGTATTAATATTCTAATAGTGGAATGTATGTGATGTAGGACACTCCATTTCCAACTCCTCTCATGGATGACATGGAAACACTTGTGGATTTAGGAATTGGTGCCAATGGAGGGATTATATTAATAGATGAAGCAGACAACCAGCTTTAGTATTCGAGTTTCATCCTAAGGAAATTAATAACCAATCATAGCATTTTTCTTCTCTCTGCATGAATGAATCAGTTGATCGGCTGGTTTAAATTTGTTAGTTGCCTAGATTTTTATCGCGTCATATGTTTATTTTATCAAATAATCTTCTGTTTAGAATCTTCATTTTGTTAAATCAATGTTGATTATTTTAGCCATGAGAGCTTCATACAAGATGTTATTAAATAATCTAGCATCCTGAAGGTTAGGAATTCTCTGCATGGACACATGAAATGCAAACGAAAACTTTTGCCACTCCAATTTAGAGCCTCTCTTTATATACAATAAAACATGGAGGAATATTATATACCTTAAGTCACAAGTGGATCTAATTGTTGAATCCTAAACGTAGTTACTGAGTCATGGACATATTTTGAAATGATCTGTTTCTCGTAACTGACAATAAAGTTAGGAACATTTCCCCCCTCCCAGTTCCCTCAAGGACATGGAATTGTTCAAGATTCAGGCTTGAATCCAATCAACATGTCTCTGTATGACTGTATGCCTGACAAAGTTCATCCCATTGGGATCAGCCATATGACATCCAACCCATATTGGGCTATGAAATGCATAAAACTAAAGCCCTTTATTGCCTCCACAAGAAGACCAAGGAAGTGAAGTTAACATCTTGATGGATACTTTCTATAATCAGGTGTATTAGTACTAGGGGAGGAGGGTGGCTAGAGGGACCCCCCTTATTACCTAGGCGAGGGTCTTGTGAGGTTCATAAGTTCTAAATGCACAAGATCTTTCTTTTGTTTCACATGGACACATGATTGGGAAAGTTCCAAGGTTAGAAGTGGGGTCACCAATGGTTTGAGCCATGTGAATTGATGATGACAGTAGTGTATTGAGGTATAGCTATTGCATGTGCTGTTTCCATTGTGAGCCTTTGCTTTCTTTTTTAAGCCCCTTTCTCCACAACTAATGGTATAACCTTCTAGCCATGGCATCATTGAGAAGGAAGCAAGTTGTGCTAGAATTGGGAGGGGAGGAGCAATTTGGTGGATGATTTCCTTGCAATCACTTATTGGTAAAGCTCCAAAGCTAAGAAATGGCATCACAAATGGCCCATGTGAATTGATGATCACATGGTTGTGTATTGAGGCATAGCTATTGGTGCGTGCCATTTGCATCATTTGTCTTTACTTTCTTTTCTTTGGCCCTCTTCTGCACAACTAATGGTATTAACTTTTAACCATGACATCATTGAGTGGGAAGCAAGTTGTGCTAGAATTGTGAAAGGGAGGAGTCTCTTGTAGAATCTCCTATGCTAAGCTTTTAATGTGTGCTTGACAACAAAACTATGAAAATTATCAAATACACCTTAAGCAAAGATGTTTGCAAAAGAATAACGAATTTAAGATGAACACAATGCCCGTTTGGGATGAATTCAAGTGGAAATTAGGAGAATTAGGGAGAAGTTGAGGGCTTCAATTTTGCATATTATTACAAACTAGACACCATTTACTCAAACACAAGCTCTAGTCTCCATGGCTAGTGCAGAATTTATGAATCTCAAAATTTGTTCATTAGGCGGAGCTTAAAACTTGATTGGAAACAATGCCAAAGTTGAAAGTGAAATAGGTGTCGAGAGCTATGCACAAATACTTGTAATGGTCACAATTCAAAATATGGGTAATGCAATCATTTTAGTCTTGGTAGCTAAACAAATTGTAATCAAAATGTGGCCATTGCCAAAGTCTCCCGTTCCTTCAATGGTCATTAAATACAGGGCTCCTAGACCTATCAAGCATCCCAAAGGTTGTCCTGAGAAGGTGGGATTTAGGTAGACCTAAGTCGTTTTTTAGAGGGCACCCATCATTGCATGTGAAAAAAAAGAGGAAAGGAAAGGAAGCACATGGGACACCCAACTTGTAACAATTGGTCTCTATTGCTCACCTATTGTTCCTATGCTTTTATTGTTGTCTATTAATATTTTGGTTGGCAAGCAATTGCTCCAAGACAATTTTTTGGTTACCGTTGGTTTTACTTCTATGCTCTAGTGAATGTTTGGTATAATAACTTTTAGTTTTACTTATAGCATTGATACTATGTTTTGAATTGCTTCAGAGTTTTAAACAACTTGGTAATACTTGTTTGTCATGGATTTTTTTGTTTGTGCAACCTTTCAATCATTCTCAATCATTGTTGTATTGGTTGAGGATGAAGGCTTGAGTACTCCATAGTAGTAGGTCCATAAGGATAATACTACATTAGACCACTTTATCTTGGAACTCTGAGTAAAATATATACAAGCTGCAGCTCTCACAATTCAAAATGTTAAACAATATGTCCAACTTCATAAATTAAAGCAATTGACCACCGTAGACTGTAATCTCTGAACCTATTGCATTATTAAAACGTTTCAGTTTTGAGTGCTATGTTCGAAAAGTTGCACACTGTAAGTGGCATTGCATGCCTCACCTTTTTAATTGTTATTTACCTAAATTAAACTAACCTAAATGCCCTTCCATACGTTATATAGGTTACAAAATGATTAATCTACATTATTGCATTGAATAACCACAAAAGAAAGCGTTAGTTTTGTTCAATTTCACACTCTTTAGAGAAATGTCATTGATCATGATAATTTGACTACCTAGAAAATTTAACAAAGCACAATTCTTTTGTTTCTTTGTCACGAGATAGAGATTCTCAAATGGCCTTTAAAGAAGATCAAATGTGGTTATGCAACCGTTTTCTTGGGGATAATGTGTGACAAATAGTTTATTGATATTATAAATTAAGTATTGCCTTGATGTAAGTGATTGAAGTTCTCAATCATAAGAAACAATCCTCATACGCAAGATAATTGCTCCTGTCACCATTTTCCATAAAATCTCACATCGTTTTCCATTATCATTATCAATTTTCCTATGTCTTCTACAAGGTAAAAATAACAGCATATGTCCTTAAACATTAGCTTGATAATGTGAATTTGATTTCCTTTCTCCTTCATCGCTAATGGCTAATTTTTTAAAGCAAATAATCATTATGGATTTTATTCATATATATAGACTATTTGTTTTGACAACAAACTAGATATTCAAAACCACAAATTTCTCATTGATTGTAGCTCATTACAAGTAAATGACCATTTCAAGAATTTGCTAACACCTTTGTGCATAGCAATGAGCTTGTAAGAATTGAAAGATCTTGCATATAAAGATAAATCAAAGGGAAGTTCTCATAGAAATCTATGTACAAAGAAATAAGACTTTTTTCATACGTTATTTTAATAATACAAGTGATGATCATGAAAGATTGAATACTACAAAAATGAGGTGATGTCATACAATTATAGATTTAAGAGCAATTTAACTATTAACACAACATTATATAATTTATTAATAATTAACAATAAGTTCATTCAAACAATTTTTGAAATGACTTTGGCTGCTCCTCTTCGCGCTTGTGCAACGACTGTGGTTGGGACCGATTCAAACGTTGATCTTCCTAGGGATACGTCGGTTCACATTTCTTCATCTGTTGGGTTCGTGGGTGGTGTTGCTGAGCCTGGTGGTTGTAGTGTCTCCCCTGCAACACTCTTCCTGGAGGTTGCTGCTAGTGTGGATGTTGCGTCCCCTGCAAGTGCTCAGGGCCTCTCGTTTGCTGCAGTTGCTGGGGCAAATGGCCTTCCAACTGAGAGAGATAAGACCCATTCTCGCATTGCTCCCATACCTCCCCTGTGGTGGTATGTGGTCAAGAAGTTTCGGAGAATGAAGAACAACCTTTGCATAAGTGGATTTCTGAACCTTGGAGCCCTCTGGTACAGGTAATATTCACATTTTTCCCTGTGCAAGGGGTTTTTGCATTGTTGCTTTTGATTCTACTGAGGCTAGGGATGTTGTACTTGTTGGGAGGGTGTGGTTATGGGGTGAGCATTCCCTCCTGCTCAAAGCCTGAACTCGTGTTCAATCCCATTTTTGAACCACTTAATTTCAGACCTGTTTGGGTCAGGTTACTCAATCTGCCCCTATAGTTCTAGGAAGTGTCTTGCTATGAGGCGATTGACAACTCTATTGGTTGCTTCCTTATGGTGGACAGATCTACGATCCTAATGGGACTTTGTACTTATGCTTGCATTCTAGTGGATATTGATATTTCCAAGCCCCTCCATGGAGAGGTTGTTTTGATGGTGGGGGATTGTCCTCGATCCCAATTGTTGAATTGGGGGGTTGCCCTTCCGTTGTCGTCGTTGCTTCATGATTGGACACCTGGCTTCAAATTGCCATCACTCCCATCGTAAGGTGTCGTGGTGGTGGTGGGAAGCACGGTTGGAACATTTGACTGTTATTGATTCTGAGGTTGGGTCGGTTGAGGAGTCCCCGGTTGATTCTTCCCCCTCACATACTTCGGTGGTTTCTGGTCCCCATGCGGGAATTTCTGCTCTTGTTTAGGTGGTGCCTGAAGGTGTGTTGGACGCTGGTTCTCTTGTCGTGTCCCCTTCCTCGAATCCTGCGGTGGTTCCTTCGGATTGTGTTCGACCTACTTCTCTGTCTGCTCCTGTTGTTTCTCTAGCTATGTCCTCTTCTTTGCTTGAGGGTTCTGCAGTGGTGGCCTTGGTTGAGGATTCCCCCCACCCTCGCCTTGTTCCGAGGATTTTGACTCGGAGTTTTCTTGGATGCTAGTTCAGCGTAGGAAGAAAGGGCTTCCCAAATCTGTAGCTGCTCTACGCCTTATGGCCAAGGTAGTTCAATTTGCAGGCCCTTGTTCTAGGGTTGTTTAGTTGGTCTTTTCTTGTAGCTTGTGGCAGTTGTCGTGTTGTTAGTGTGTTGTTGTTGGCCTGTTTGGGGCTTGTTTTTTTGTCTTTTGCCTTGCCTTTTGGGCTGTTGTATACGGATCTAGACCCTCTTTTCTAGCTGACTTAATCAAGAACATTATATAATTTATTATTATTGGTTGTCAAATATTGAATAGAGCTTTGGCATTTTATCCTTGAAAGAGTTAAAATTAGTGGGTGTCTTCTCATTACATGTCTCTTCCAATGTAATTGTTTGGTTCTCTTTTCTTACCCTTTGACAATCCAAGGTGAGTATTGGAAGACACTATCATTTTCCAAGGCATGTTGCCAAACACAAAAAAAGATTTCATTTGTTCATGAGATTTATGATGTTAATACACCTAGGTATGATTATACTTTTTTTTTTACTATTCATGATGTTACTAGACTTAACAACGATGAGATCCCTCATATTACCCATGATAGTCCTTCCTCTATATCATTGGAATCATGATCTATCAATGATTTGTCTAGTGAGGAGCTTAGTGATGCTTAATTAATGAACATCCTTTTTCCTTTCAATCACATCATGTTGTTGATGATACATTATATCATGATGAATTGGGTCATGCTATGTCTACTATTAGTAAATACCTAATGATTGATGGATTTAGTTGAAATAGTGATGCACCTTTACATGTCAAGCCATTTCTACTTTTACATTATCAACATATAAATGATGAGATGTTCTTAATCAATACATTTAGAGAAACTTTGATTGATGAGGCCTTACAATTGTTTAATATGCATCAAACTTTGTATTCTTCATTCATTACATTTGGACATGCCTTCATTGAGTACTTCACTCCTCGCCTTAGAGTGTGCTTGCATAGTGATTTTACTCTTTCAACATTTAGTAGCTATTTCTTAGGTCTTATGTACCTGTCTATGCTCCTTAATGATACATCGTTTTTGGATAGCCATAATGGCTCTCGTGTGGGTCATTTTTCTCACAATGCATCATCTCTTGAGGAGAATGTATACATAATTATAATGCAGTCTCATTTACATGAGCAAATGCATGAAGAAGAGGAACTTTATGTTGATGACAACTTACTTTAACACAAGGCATGGCTTTAAGGCAATCATTGATGATACACAAACTCCTCATATGGTGTACCATACTTCTCCAACCATCTCCCAATCTTTAGGTCCTATCCCTATTTCTCATAGTTTGTTGTTGAGCTCTAAATCACCTCCATGCTTACTTTTATTGCTTTACCTTTTATGGCCCATGATTATTCCTCTCGCATCCCCCATGTTGTTCAACCCTTTTTTGCTATTTCCATAGCCACATCTTCCATCCTCATTCCTAGTTTTAGCCATACACACCTTATTCCTCAACATATTTATACTTCCGCTTTGGCTACACATCCACTTCCCTATCCACTCATATGCCTTTTATGTTAACCATCTCTTCCTTGCACATGCCTACATTGCCCAAAACTTTGGCCACCATCATGAGTAAGTTGCAAATGATAGAAACTCATATCGATGTTTTGTAAGTCATCTAATGAGGATATAACAAGGGAATTACAACACAATGCATTGGCTTTTGAGATATTGACCTATTGACCACCAATTGGATTCGTGGCACCTAGTTTTATGATGATAGAGGTAATTTGTTAGCTCACATATGTTCCTTTATTGTAACATGATTAGATTACATTTATGATGAGTGATTACTTGCTAAATTGTTTCCATGAAGCTTGATAGATTATGCAATTACTTGGTTTTATATTTTACCTCACGCTTCGATTAATTCTTCCAAAGTCTTAGCCAATGTCATTGTTACTCATTTTCAATATAATATTGATCCTAAGTAACAATTATCAAATTAACACAATATAAACAAATACAAAATGAGACAATCACTGATTATATGCTAAGCTTCCAAACAATGATAGCTAAAATAAGTTTTGAACTACTAGATAGTGAGCTTTAAGTTTTATTTATTGAAAGTCTTTTACCTATAATCTTAAGAAAAAATAATTCTCAATAATTCTAGTTAGTTTTTGAGTTAGCATTCATCATTGTGAGATGCTATTGTTATAAAATGATCTTATCCATAATAGCATCTCTAGCACTTTGCCTCATTCCAATGACTTGCTATTAAAGTTAAATTTTGGAAATGTGGGCAATGAAGGCAAAATAAAAAATGTCATTACCATTGATGATCATCATAAAAACATCATTTAACTAAAATCAAGATGGTATAGAAAGTTCACCTAGATTATAATTATTGCAAAACCAACTTATCACTTTACATCTCGTTAAACCAATAGATACATCTTAAGGTGTCTCACCACACTCTAATGCTAATTCTTTTTGTGATTGTCATTGAAGCATGGGTGTACTGGAGGTGGATATATCATACTAAAACATAAAATTCAAGATCTTATTGACAACAATGTGATTGATGTTGAGGATATTAACGACAAAGGAAATACGTCCTTGGCACTTAAACATGATGAATATAATCAAGAAGAAATGAATGATGACGATCCTTCGAATGCTAGTCATGATGAATATATTAGTTTTCTTGAAACATATAAGCATGCATCTAGCACAACAAATGCCAATGTTATACATGAAGATATTAAACATAATGACAATTAAGGAAATACATACATGCAAGTGAGCATAAATGGTGCTTTATGTGGTGGCATGATGGTTGACCCTAGACTTCCAATGAACATTATGATAGAAATCAAAATTATATAAAGAAAATCAATGTGATTCTAAAGTTAAAAAAGACACATCATTAACTTTACATTCTTAGAAGGTTTAATGTGTTACAAGAAACGTTTATTGAAACATCACAAAAGAAAGTACACCTACCACAAGTGACCTTTATATGTTTATTTTGTTCACAAAGACACGTGGTTTTGAATCATACATGGCCACCACAATTTATACATCATGGAATTATGAAGATAGTCCCATGAGGGGCATTGATTTATATGACACATCTTTTGGTCCCATTGAGATAAAACCATTACTCCAGTATACTGGCATCATTTGTTAACCTCTTTCCTTTGATTTCACTTGCTTTCTATGACATAAATTACATATCATGTTATGCTCTATTCATGTTCTTTCTATGCTTTCCCTTGATCTTGCCACCTAGGGACAAGGTATTAATGGTTTTTTGTAGGTTTCATGTGCTCATGATTGCTTCCATTAGGGGCAAAAGGGGGCACATCTTCTCATTCACATTGTTCATACTGATTGATCAAATACGTAGGGAAGTATATCTTAGGAATGCATTTTGTATTCAATTTTCAATCACATTTTCACATTTATATATCATGCCCACTTCTCATACTTAGTTTTAAGTCTCAACTTTCATTTTCAATTTGCTCTCCTTGATTTATGGGCGCTCCTTTGCAATACACATCGAGGGGGCATATTATTTACTTATTCCATTTCTAATTTATGTGTAGTTTTCATTGGTCGGTGCTTTTCCTTTGACAATATGATAGGCCCAATGGATGCCTATTACATATTGGGGACAAATGGAACACACACTTGTTTCAGTTTCTCATATGTTTGGATTCTTGAAATGCCATATCCTTTTTATAATTCTTTTTGCTTTTATTTCTTCTTTTTCATGCTTTCTCGCTTTACTCACACACACACACCAAAGTGTGGGCAAAATAAAAAGAAGAAAAGTGCATACCTCACTCTTTCACCTTTGTTTTATGCCACTTTGCATGAATGTCTTGAATGAATGGTTCTACCACATTTTTTTGGCTATTTTAACGCATTTACTAATCAAAACTAAATCCAACAGTTTACTATGACATATCATTATTCTTAAAAAAACATCCTTGATCCGATTATCTAAACATTACCTATCTTGGATTGGAACACATTCAATTTTGTCCCTTGAACTAGATCACGGGCATAATCTCATTAACTATTTACAAATTAAAGGTGCTCACATTCGAAGGTCGACAATTCTAGAAATGATCATTACTCATCGACATGCACACCCAAAAGTTCAAATTGTGCATCTATGGTTGCGTAACTAAGGAATCACTTTAGGACATTTTCAATCATTGAAAAGATCACATTAAATATCAACTAGAAAAATTATTGTCAATTCTCATTTACATATTTGATCATACACTTAGTCTTAGTTTACATCAGGCATAGTTACTTAGCATCCAACATTCTTCATTTCTCTATTTTCGATATTATTGAATCAATCCAAGGGCCTTAATGCTAGCATGGAAGTCAAATGTTCTTCATAGATCCATGTATCCAATCTCACACTTAGTCTCAATTTACATCAAACACAGTTACTCAACACCCAACATTCTCTATTTCTATATTTTTGATATTGTTGAATCAATCTAGAGGCTTGATTACTAGCAAGGAAGTCAAACTCTCTTCCCTTTGTTATAACAGACCTCAAAAGTGCTTCTTAGTACCACCCAATTTTCTTTACACACAAATCATCTAGGCAAACATCCTTTCTAGGTACTGTGGGTTAAATACACATAAGATAGAACTCCCAAATAGAATTTTGCCACTCAAACTAGATCGTGGTATGATCTAATTCCAAGTTCCTACAAATCTTAGATCTTAGCCATATCAAGTCTTTGATCATAGATTTACTATTTGTTGCCAATTTTTAGATTTTCATCATAGTGCCTGAACACCCAAAGTCAACATTTAATGACTTCAAGGTAAGCCCTAATCCATCTTAATCAATTCACTTCATTTTTATCTTAGATTACTCAATTAGCATTCTCAATTCCTTTATATATCTAGGGTTTAATTATTTTATTGATTTATCATCAATTATCCCCTAGCTATATTTGTAGGGTGTGTTTATTCCCTACAATATTATATTATAGGAAAAAATTGTACCCTACATTTAAGATTTAAATGCTACCCCTAGTTAAACTAAACTTAGAACAAAAGGAGTTAAGACTAAAATAAATGAATGTGATTTGAGTAAACATGAAATAGTTGAGAGGAAAACATGAGCTTATTTGGATTTCAATGTGATGTCAATTTTGACCTATTTGACCAATTGATGCATTGTGACAAAACACTAGAAATTGAGATTTGGTATCAAAATGGTGATTTGGAGCTTGTGACAAAGATACTTTGAGCTTCCTATTGCTTGGGAAAAGGCTGCACCCACAGTTATGTCCTTGGACACTTCATCCTTAAACAGATCTATCCTCTACATATTTGATCTTCAAGATTTGCTCAACATTTGGTGATGACACACAACAACTGATCTTGAACCCCAACCCATCCTACCAACGACCCAACCAATCAACCACTGAACCATCTTCAACACAGTGAGGAGCATTCTCTCTTGAAACTTGGTAGTTGATTTCCTTGGTAGTAGTCTAATCCTGTGGCCAATGCACAAAGATTGGAAATATGCACAACAAAGAAGTAAATGCAGATGTAATTGATTTAACTAAGATTGAGACAAATACTTATTCAACTATGTTTGAGTGCTCTTGTGAATTATGTCTTAACAATCAATAATAAATGGATAATCCTAAATGATCTAGAATGACGTCCTTAAATACGAGTCCTAGAAACACAACTTGAGACCTTTGATGCGTAAGGTCACATGTAATAATCATATTTCATGAAGTCAACTTAGGAAGTGGGAGATTTAAAATTCAAAATGGGAGAAGTAAGCTCCGAGTGTAATCCAATCCAAGGATAGGACCTTTAGTGTGACCTAGTCTAGGGAGGTGAAACCTAAGGAAATGGAATGGCCTTGTTCTAAGGCAATAGATAAATAAGATCTAGATGATAGGTTTAGAGTTAGGTTAAGTCAATGTGCCAAATGAGTCAAATTAATTGCTAAGACCGTGCATTTACGACATCTATACAAAGTGGTATAAAACAAATTGGTAAGAGTCAAGGACAACACTTTTTCTCTGTCATAGTGTGCATTTATTGCTTTTCAAGCCATAGTGTTTAGCTTCAAATGTATACTTAAGAACCTATAAAAACTCTTAGGGTATATTCAACAAAGTGCTAGGTTGAACCCTTACCTCACCACCATGATTACCTCTATTCCTTCTACTTCTTATGATGACTGCATGTTACCTTTTAATGAGGAAGTGGGATATATGATCATGATGCCTTCATTAAAAGTGTTGAAAATCAAAAGAAACATGAGATGGATAATAAATTTAAATCTTTGCACAATCAATTATCTAACATAGATGATGATATGCCCACTTCAATTGTCATTGATGCTCGTACTATGCTACTTCTCACTAAACAACACATCATGGATACAATTAAGGTTATATAGAAAATTGTTGAAGATAAACAATCTCCTCATATGGTGGGGCATGTTTCCCTCTCCCTTTCCTAACCCCTAGGTTATATCCATCCTATCCATAGTTTGTTCAAGCTCCCCACCCCTTTCTAATACTCTAGGTTTTATACACCATTCACCTTTCTAAAGTTTACCCATGAGGTTCTAACCACCTTTTCCCAACCATCCTCCATCCATCCAATTTATGACACATAATCATTCCTCTTCAATCCCTTATTCAACCTTTTCCTACCACATCCATAGCCATGCCTTTCTTTCCTATACCTCTATTTAGCCATACCAACCTTATGTCTCAACCAATATACACTTCCCCTTTGACTACTCATGTCCCCTTTCTTTCTTCCACTCCCACTTTTCCACTTCCTCTTTGACTACTAATGTCCCCTTTGACCATTGCTATTTCTATTATTTCTACTACACCCCAATTTTTCCCACCAATTAGTCACCATCATGAGTGAGCTAAAGGATATGAAAACCCATATCAATGATTTGTAAAAGTTTCCCAAAAAGGATCTATCAAGTGAGTTACTACATAATCCATTAGCCTAGGACATACTAACTTATCCTTTATTGATGAGATTTGAACATCACTTAGTTTTACAATGTATCATGGTAAAGCCTTGACTCACATATATTCTTTCAATGAAACATGTTTAGATTATAGTTATGATGTGTGATTACTAACTAAATTATTTCCACAATAAATTAAACTTCCCCAAACCAATTATTTTATATCAAAATTCATTTGTTCAACCACCCAAACTCAACGATGAGGTCAATTCTGCACCATAATGCACTATTTGAAACCTCAATGTCGAAACCCTCAAAACATGAGAAGAATCTTGCAAATCCCACACTCTGATACCATGTTAGAGTCACTCAAGGACTCACAGGAGCTAGGATCATCTGCAGGAAATCATCTGTCAAGAGAGCTTGCTACACGAGCAATTGACAAAAGGAAAAATAGACATGCAAGAAAATGAGTGTGCATTGCATTATTCACAACAAACAACACATATGTATACAACACACTTGCCAAAAAGAGACAAGGTGGGAGAGTGAGTTAACATAGCAAGTGATGGAAGTTGCCACAAAAGAGGAAGGAAAGTAAACTTCCCCAAACAACTAAAAACTTCCTAAAACAACTCCCTAATAAACTTATGTAAAAGTGTAAATATAATTTACACCAACAATTGTGACATGTGAGTGTTAAAATTGCATCACAAAAAAAATTTGTTCACCGTGGTTTTGTCTGTTAATGTCCCAGTGTAAAAGCTAGAGCGTTATGATTCATAATGTGTTCATCAACAAACAATTTGGATTAGAGGTCTTGCAAGTTGTTGGTGCTAAAGTTGTTTCATCTAGCTCTTTGATTCTAGTGCATCTATCATGCCTCCTTCCATGACCATAACTTCTTCCACCATTGCCCCATGTCATAGTGTACCTTCCTCCTAACATTCTTTCACTTGTGTTCCTCAATATAGCCTACCTCTTGACATACTCCTTCCACCATACATGTATTCCATATGCAATTTCTTACATTACTATTCCATCTACCATAATTCCTTCCACATGATCTCTTTCTCATAATATTTCTCCTACTAACGACATTCCTACTTATAGTATCCTTTCTTCCATCATCACTACCTCTCATTCCATACTTTATTCTCCCTTCCCTATCTACGTATACACCTTAAGTATATATATACTTCTCCATGCCCATACCCCATTCTATTCCATATTCCACCCCTCCTTATGTGTCTTATATGCAATCTACTTTCATATCTTATTTTGTAGCTCCTACACAAATCCATCTTAGTGGTCCCCAAACCTCTCTTATGACCATCTCTTCCTCCGCCTTAGACATACTATTTCGAAAGATAAAATAAAGTTTGAAAAAAGAGTTGAAACTATGCCTAGGAGCAAATTAATGATGAATTTATTGAAGCTAAAAATACACCATTAACATTTAATATTGTCACAGCATCTTTTACCTATATATTTTGTTTGCACACCATTTTCCAATATATAATACTAAAAAAGGTGACACGAGCACAAATTTATATATAAGAATAGTCTGTTGACTAAACTTTTTCCCCAAAAACAGATATTGTGAACTTTGTCAACGTGCGTGATGATGGTGACCTAACTTGTGGAGCCGCCTAAGTTAATATGTGGGAATCTCCTCGCATGTTTTTCATACATGAACATACCCTTGATGGACGGGATTTACCACTCTGGAAATCTCCTTTCATGTTTTTCTATACATGAACATACCCATAATCTTACATGTTTTCTTATACATTAATATAGCCACTGTATGAGCGCACTACCTCCCTCTCTCTACTTCCGAGGAATACCAATAAACATAAAAGAAAAGTAAATATCATTCTCCAATGCTAACACATGTTTAATCTGTATTGAAGGACAATAAACTCACATGTGCAGCTTAAAATAACTATTAAACAAAGTCAACATAATTAATCTCATTCTGCCACCCAGAGACAAGAGCAAAGCCGGAGCAACAGCAGCAGGAAGAGGAAATGAAAGCAAGCAAGCCTGTCTATACACGTTTATAAAAGCCCAGACTCTTTGCCAATTCCCTGATAGTCGTTATTCCCTGAGTTGTAGAAAACAGCACTTTTGTATTCCAGTGTCATTTCTAAGAAAAAGTGCCTTTATGTCATTTCTGCCATCTATTGCCCAGTAACGGCCTTATAATTATTTCTTACTTGGCTTTTTGTGAGAAGATTCATGAAGAACACCAGTAAATCCCATTCTTGTTCCTTCTCCACCCCACTATTGAGAAAATGGCCACTATATCTATTCACAGTCCTTGTCTTCTTAATAGTCTTGCTCCATGTATCAGAGTTCAGACAAATAAATATAAGCCCATCTAGCTTTAGCAGATTATTGCAGTATAATTATAATGCAAATAGTCTCAATTCATCCTCTCCACCATTTCTTCTGAGAACGGATGAGAATACTTATTTGGGTTCTCAAGGTAGCCAGATCTTCATCAACTGTAGCTGCCCACATCAAGCTCAGAACTGCACAAAGGATATTAAGGAGAATGCTACTGCAGACATTGTAGTTGATAAGAGCAATGACTCGAGGCCTGGCTATGAGTTCAGTATTCTGATTGGAGTCCTAACAAAGGCAGATCTGTATAAAACAAGACATTTTCTCCGTATGGTTTATGGAAGCCAATCCACAGTCCACGCAAAAGTGGACGTGAGATTTGTGTTATGCAATCTGACCACGGATGATCAAAGAATCCTTGTGGCTCTGGAGATCATTAGATACAATGATATCATCATATTGAACTGTGAAGAAAACATGAACAAAGGTAAGACTTATACTTATTTCTCTAGCCTGCCAAAGATGGGATTGCAGTATGATTATGTTATAAAGGCGGATGATGATATTTATTTTAGGATTGATAAGTTGGCTTTGTCACTGAAGCCTTTGCCAAGGAATGACACTTACTATGGCTATGTTATACCTTGTGACAAAACGGATCCTTTTGGCAAGTATATGGCCGGTATGGGATATGCCCTGTCATGGGATTTGGTGAAGTGGATTGAGGAGTCTCCTCTGGCTAAATATAATACAGTAGGTCCAGAGGATATGATGGTGGGGATGTGGTTAGATGAAGGGAAGAAAGCTAAGAATAGGTTTAGCAATAAGCCTGCCATGTATGACTTTCCTCTTGCTAATGGCAAGTGTTCTCATGAATTCATTCCTGATACTATTGCTGTACACAAGCTCAAGGGCAAGGAGAGGTGGTTCGCGGTTCTCAAATACTTCAATTTTACATCTCCTCTCAAGGAATCTGAACTGTATCATCTATAATAATTTTTTGAGGAGGATGTCTATAGGGAACTTTTTCTCTTTCATTTACCGAATTTTTACTTTTGAGTCAATGGTTACTTAAGCATGTGTAGAGATTATATAGTTGGAAATCTGATTCTTGTTGAGTTTTTGTTGTTTTTTTTTAAATTATGCATTTGGCTCTCAATGTATGGTTCAAGAACAAAGTAGTGAGAAGACGAAGCCAGTTACATGGTGCTAGAAAGTTATAAATAAGATACAATCATTTTCTATTAATGAATGTTTTCCACCATCTTAGGATGCTCGACGATTTGTAATGAAAGGAATATCAAACTAGAGAGAAACTTGGTGGGGGAGTATCCAAGTTTTTAATTATTGGGATCAAGTTAACTTGATATTGAAGGGATTCGGGGCCTAGGGAAGATGGAATTGACACGAGTGATAAAAGGTGACACTAAGAACTCATACATGAAAGAAGAAGACCACATAAGACAATTAGGAGAAATAAAAAAGTGAAGAAACCCATAAATACCACAAACCTATGGGGATAGCTTTGATCCTAAAAATATATAATAGTGACTAAAAGTATTTGGTGAAAGAGTGAAAGGATTAGAGAAAACTTTAGTGGCGTAGATATGCTTTTACCTAATTTTGATTATATTTTTGTGATGTAGTTTTCAAATCACGAGCAAATTAACTTTTTAGTATTTTAGAACAACAAATTAGTTTCAAATTAATTTTTTAAGTATTTTAGAACTAACAGATTAGTTTTTTGCACCATTTATTGCAGTTTGGTCCTGTCACTAATATATAATATATTATAGATGCAAGTTTTAATTTAGGTCCAATATCTTGTTATTTGAAATTTTATTTTTCAAAATTATGCTTTAATCACGTGCCTTTTTACATTAATTAAGGGAAAATGGTGATGTAGTTGCCATTGAAATAATAGGCAATTAAGGGAAAAAAGTGGTGCAATCACTAATTAAATTATAGGAAATTAACAACAAAGGGTGGTGGGATAACCAATGAAATTATAATTAATTAAGGGCAAAGGGTGGTGTGATTGCCAATAAAATTATAATCAATTAAAGGCAAAGGGTTGTGTGATTTCCAATCAAATTATAATGAATTTAAGAAAAACATATATAATTGCCATGCAATTATAGGAATTTTAGGGCAAACATGTATTATCATCATGCAATGATAGGCATTTTAGGAAAAACATTTATTATCACCATTAAATTATAGGTGGTTTAGAGAAATCATGTGTCATTGCCTTATAACTATAGGTAATTTAGGGTTAATGTGTTTAATCACACATGCAAAAGTTACTATATTTTCCTAGGGTAGACCTAAGATTACCTAAAACCTAGTGTGACTATGGATTCATATTTAAGAAAAAAAAACTCCATTCACTCATTAGGCATTCAACTCACCCATTTCTTACATTAAAAATTTATGATTTTCAGTCCTCTAGATCAAGGCATTTGATCAAGTCACTATGAGTTGTCAATTGTGAGACAGGAGGGTACTTTCTCAAAAGTTGGTAAATAAACAAAGGTTGCAACTCTACTTTAGTCTCCCATTCCTAGTGAGTTATAAAGACATAATTATTAATTTGCATTACATTTTGTATTGTATATTTGATAATTAATCTCTATAATAGTAGCTCTCATGTGGACCTACATATTTCTCATGTGTTGATATTGATAGAAAACATTATAATTGAGTAATTACATATACTTGTGTAATTTTTTTCACATTGTTCTATATTTCTTTTTTATATAGACTATATCAATGGTCATGGGCTATTGGTTGAGTAAAGTCTCTATTGTTTTTAGTTCCAAATGAATTCATGTCAATGGTTCAACTGACAACTGACTTTGTGGAAGGAGTCCTTCATCTCAGCTCTTGGCCTAGCTAGTCTACCCTTGCCTTCTTGTAGACCATGAAAGGTGTGTGTTTTATTTATCATACACTATTAGATCAAACTGTATCAAAAACTCATAGGGCTCCAAGGAGAAAATAAGGATGGTCAAAGTAAGAGACAGTTCCATTGGTTAGAAAAGGTGATGTGTCAATTGGGGGGTCCATAATAGTTTTAGTTTATTATCTCCATGGTTAAAATCAAGCAAATATATACTTAACAATTTGCTTGGTATAGGCTTGAAGACTCAAATGCACTACTACAGTCCACTTGGAATGATTTACATTACCTTTCAAGGCCATGTATAAATTTATTAAGATCCCAAAGTACTAAATCAAAGACATATGTTTTATTTATCCCACACTATTGGATCAAACTACATAAATGGTTGGTTGGGCTCAAAGGAGAAAATGAATATGGTTAGAATAGGAGGCAGCACCATTGGCTAGACAGGGTTGTGTCAATTCAGAGGGTGAAATAGTTTTAATTACATGTGCATTAGATGTATTGCTTGTGCCTTTTAATATCTGCATGGTTAAAATCAAGTGAAGATATATTGAAAATTTTGCTACAGGTGTATAGGTTGTCGCTACATGTATAGTCAATATAGATTATGTATTCTCACACTTGAATGCATTGTTGGGGCTGACTTGAAATGATTCTCATAACCTTTCAAGGCCATGTATAATTTTAGTAAGAGCCTATAGTATTAAAACAAATGCACATGTTTTAAAGAGTGGGAGAATCCCTAATTGGGAAAAACTGAAGTGGGATGGAGAGGATAGTGGACAGCTGAAAATAAATGAAATGATGAAAATAGGGAAGGGCGATGCCCTTCCCAAACAACAATGAAGCTCATGTCGTGGAATGTTAGGGGCTTAAATGCCCCTAACAAGGGGTGCCTAATACGGCACCAGCTAGAATCTTTCCAAGTTGACATTTGTATGCTACAAGAAACCAAATTAGGAGATCAAGAAGAGGAATTGTTCAATAGAAAGTTGAAATTCTGGAAATGGAGTGGAGTCAATGCCTGTGGATCCTCCGGTGGACTAATGGTTCTTTGGAAGCCACAACATGTTTTAGTAGAAGAAGTGGCTGCAAATAGACACTGGATAACATGCAAGGTAAGAATCCTAGCCTCCAATCTAAGTTTTCTCCTTATAAATGTTTATGGCCCGGTGAATTACATTCATAAAAGGAAAGTATGGGAAGAACTAACGTCCATCAGTAACATCCTGGGGATGGAATTCTACATCATTGGAGGTGACTTCAATGCAATTCTAAGATTAGAGGACAAGAAAGGGGGGTTGGATAGGAAAATGCGGTCCTAAATCGACTTTGAATCCCTCGTTGAAAATAATTCGTTAATAGAGATACCAATGGGCAATAGACGCTATACATGGACAAATAGAGGAATGGGCTTCTGCAGCATTGCGAAGAAGCTGGATCAATTTTTCTTTAAGGGGGATTGGGGTGGTCATTTTCCCTATTCAATGAACTGCAATATAGAATCTGGGGCAGGGTCAGATCATTATCCTATCCTCCTGGAAATTGTGGGAGAAAAAGGCCTCGTCAGATGCCCATTCAAATTCAAAAATATGCGGTTCAAGGATCCAAGCCTCATGGATCTAATTGCTCAATGGTGGACTAGTAGTGATCTAGGTGGCTCAAAAATGTTCAACATCACAGCTAAATTAAAAATGGTGAAGCAGAACCTCAAAATCTGGAACAGGACTAATGCCTTCAAAAACATATTTGAAGAAAAAAGGAAAACAAAGGAGTTGAAAATTTTATCATAAAAAGTGATCAAGGATGGCATGGATGACCAAATTGTTTTAGAAGAAAAGGCACTTCTAAGTAAGATGAAGGATATACTAGCCAAGGAAGAAATCTTCTGGTGGCAAAAATCCAGGGAACCCTGGTTTAAAGCTGGAGATAAAAACATAAAGTTTTTTCACAATTCTAGAAAGGCAAGGAGAGAAGTGAATAGGATCACCCTCATCAAAACCTCGGAAGGCAGATTGTTGGACAAAGTGGAAGAGGTAAAAGAAGCGATAGTGAAATTCTTTGTTAACCTCCTAAATGATTGGGAGGGGTCCAACTTGAAGGCCCAGGGAAAGCTATTAGAAGGCATTCCAGCACTAGTTTTAGAGGCTCAGAATGCAATGTTGAATAGCAAGTTCACTGAAAAGGAAGTCAAGGAGGCTTTATTCCAACTCCACCCAGACAAGGCTCCTGGGCATGATGGTTTCCTGGTTGCTTTCTTTCAAAAATGCTGGAGCATAGTAGGGAAAGAAGTCACGGAAGCCATTAAGGATTCCAGAAGCTCAAGGCGAGCACTCAAAGAAATGAACAACACTTTCATTGTGCTAATCCCAAAGAAAGAAAAACTAGAATTTCTGGAGGACTTTAGGCCAATCGCCCTTTGCAATACAATTTATAAGATTTTATCAAAAGCCATAGCCAAGCGGCTGAAGAAGATTCTGCCAGACATCATTACGAAGGAGCAAACTAGTTTCGTCCCTAGAAGATCTATCCTCGATGGCGTAATCATTGCCCAAGAGGTGATCCATTCCATTCAGAAACTAAAGAAACTGACTATGCTGATGAAATTGGATATAAGAAAGGCATACGTCAAGGTCAATTGGTGATTTCTTTTCAAAGTCTTGGAAGCGTTTGGCTTTCATAAGGGTTGGCTAGATTGGGTATTTGAATGGGTAGCCAACCCCAGATATTTTGTGCTGATAAATGGCTCCCTTGAAGGTTTTTCCAACGCCTCGCATGGACTTTGACAAGGGGATCCTCTGTCCCCCTTTCTTTTCATTATCATGGCAGAAGCATTGGGAAGATCCATCAGCAAGGCTTGGAGAGAAGGCAAGGTGCAAGGCTTACAAGTAACAAGCTCACTCCTAGAAATCACCCATCAACAATTTGCAGATGATACTATGATGTTTGGCACAACACATGAAAGAGAGGCTAGAAACTTCAAAAATATGCTGGAAGAGTACACCTCGGCCTTGGGGCAGGAGGTAGGCACAGTAAAATCAGAAGTTTTCTTTTTTAATATAAGAGTGGACAGAGAAACTCAAATTCTTAGGATTTTGAAATTTAAGAAAGGCAACCTCCCATGCAAATACTTGGGCCTACCACTGACCAAAGGTCTTCAACCTAGAAAGACATGCGATGTATTAACAGAAAAGGTGAAGAATAAGATGACTTCATGGAAGAGTCATTGGCTATCCTGGGTAGGTAGACTTACCATGATCAAATCAGTGTTAGTAGCCATTTCGACATATCTAATCTCTTGCCTTCCTCTTTCGACCAAAGCAAGCAAGACTTTTAATCAGTTAATGAGAAACTTCTTCTGGCAGGGAAACCTAGAACAACGAAAGTTCCCATTAGTAAAGTGGGACAACATATGCAAGAGTAAAGAGGAAGACAGAACTAGAGTGAAGGTGCTAGCTACACAAAACATTGCTTTGGGGGCAAAACTGGTTTGGGCCATCCATGCCAAAAGGGAGCTCAAGTGGGTCAAGATAATAAGGGCAAAGTATCTGGATAATGAAACATATAGTATATTCACAACTCGATCCCTCCCGGTAGGTTTAAGAATTTGGAACTTTATGAAATCCTGCAGAGATCTCATTTCAAATCATCTTGTTGATAACTGAGAGGGGGGGTGAATCAGTTATCCTAATTATTTCTTCTATCTGAACTTTCTTTTTAATCAATGCAACATTAATTCAAATAAGCAAACATTATCATGAAATGGAAAAACACATGACACAGTATTTTTGACGTGGAAACCCTGTTAAGGGAGAAAACCATGGGGTGATTAACCAAAAATTATTCTCTGTTAGAAGAATAAGGAAATACAAAATGGCACTTGCCAATTAGGGCTCACTGCTTGAGCACACTGCTCACAAAGGAGGCACACTGCCTACAAGGAGACACACTGTCTACAAAAGAATGTTATACAATACTTGAACTGATTGGAAGCATCCACATATGTTGGAGTTTAGTTCCGGTTAGGCTCAGTACACTGATCTGCTGCACTTCATCTTTCCTCTTCTCTTATGCTGCTTTCCTTTCACATACCGGACCTTCCTTACTACTTCTGCTCTACTCTTCTTTTTCGTATATCACATGTAACAACAAAACTTCTCACAACTAAATCCATCCTATATATATCCGCACAAGTGATTTCATTATCTTTCTAGTCGGCACCCGGAACAGTCAATCTTCTCACAAACTCTGTTCTGTCGGCTGAATCCTTACACATCAAGTAATGCGGATCAAGTATATACTTGTAGAAATCATTAATCATGTCAGCCAAACATGATTCATGCCTTCATAACCTTTAACACCATCAGTAACACATCCGAAAAGTAGTCTGATGTTCTGTCAGTCAGTTCTTCCTCTGTTCACACTGTCACTCAGGAATCCGGTACTCAACTATTCATATCTTTTTCCTTGTCCATCACTGGAGGCTAAATCCTTGGAATCTATTACTCAAGGTAGTCCTCTTGACTTTCCCAAATCTACACTTCACCAAGATACTTTCTCTGAGAGATCCGGACCTGTCTGTCAGACCTTGCCACAAGCTCTGTTCTTGTTTACCGGACCTCAACAATCTTCATTCTGACTTCCGGTAGAGACACACCATGTCTTGCGGATGTGTGGGATGAACTTTGTTGCCATCAATGACAACAATCATTTTTCCATATAGTGTCTTTTGCCAACAATCTCCCCCTTTGGCATTGATGGCAACACTTAGTGAAAAATGACTAAGTGTTTACACTATGCTCCCCCTTGGCTGATGCTCTGTCTTTATATACATTTTCTGGAGCTCCCCCTTAGTTGGATTCCTCATTTTTCACTGCTCCTCACTCCCCCTTTGACATCAATGGCAAAGGGTAGGGTCCGCACACCAAAATTTTCAAAAATTTTACTATACTTAGCCGCATAAGTATATACATATGGCATACTTACATATACTTAAGTATGTCTGCAAAAGTTGTCTTCAACTGTACAACTTCTGTCACCCAACTCTGCTTCATCCTGTCCAAAATTGAGATATACCCACTCAACAGGAATGCAAATGCATCTGCCCTTTTTAGATCTATCGAATCATTGGTCTAGGCTGTAATTTCGGCTTCTGTTATAGCCTCATGCATGGCCTCTAGCTTAGGGACAATTAACCCCCTGAGCTCACTTAACCTGCTTATTCTATTTTTCTTTTCCTTCTCCAACTTCTTGATTTCACTCAAGACTGCAATAGTCTGACATTCTTGATTTGTTATAGAGGAGGAGAGAGGATCAAAATTCTTTGATAAGTTTGATAGTTTATCCTCCTGTTCTTTTATTTTCTTCTCAATGTCCAATGTTACTTTGGACCAGGAGATACAAAATTTGTATATTTCACCGCTATCCTTAAGAGCATTTTCTAAACTCTTTATCCCAATACTCATATTTCTTCTATCATTAGTGATTAATCCTTGTACCTCTGAGAATCTCTTATCCAAAAACTCCTTCCGGACCTTTTCTTCAGCTGATTTTTCTAGAGAATCAAAATGTGTACTAACACTGCTGACCAAGGTTTTGAGATTACTAGAAGAGGAGGCAGTGGGATCCTTTTGAAAAGATGGTATGATCTTTTCCAGCACTCCGGATGCAGCTTCTATCAACTCACAGTCTTCCATATGAGACTTTAGGAGTTTTTCATTAGCCTTAGCATTTGCAAATGAAGCTATCTTCATTGTCTATACCGGAGAAAGAGAATCAAAATTGAATGGACCTTGTAGAAGCTTCGGTTCATCAATCTCCATTCTTTCTTTACTCAAAAATTCTTGGACAGTTTGTGCAGTGTCTCTTGCTGGAGACAGATGTTTCTTCTCTTCTGCAGTCTTGGAGCTGTCCTTTGGAGTTTTCTCTCCTTCTACATTCCCACCACTAGCAGTTGTGGTTTTCTCTGTTAAAGTCTTCTGTCCCTCTGCAACCTTTGCACTGTCACCTTTTTCCTTCACCTCTGCTTCTTTCTCTTGTAATTTTTCTTCTTCTTTGGATCCGGAGATTGTAGGAGAAACCGGAGGAGAAGTGTTAGTCTATTCAGGGCCCACCTCTTCTGTCATTTTCTCAGAAGTTTCTTCTGCAACACTTGTGGTTGAAGAGTCAATACCTAAGTCCTCTACAATAGGAAGATTAAATCTTTTGAAGACCTTTCGAAGGATCTCTTCTGTATCCTTGGCTACCCTGTCAGTCTCACCAAGCATGAGCTGATTCATCCTTGCTTTGCTCCTGAACTCATCCTTGCAGTCTTTGAATACCATGTTCATTGTCTTGGGATCAATTGAAGGATATAGCTGAATAGCTATATGTTCCCAGATCTCAAGGTCTTTTGCCATGGCATTGGTCTTTCTCATTTCCAACTCCTTCTCTAGACTCTTAGGAATTAGAGAAATAATTTCAATAAAAGCTTTATTGTAAATGTTCAGATACCTGATTGTAGCTTCCTGCAGGATCTTTTGGTCGGCCTCATTGTAATCATCATAGAATTCAGCCTTTGGTTGAAGGTTTCCATCCACAGTGACTAATTTGAATACACTTTCTAGGGACAGGGTGGGCTTTTCAACAAATTCCTCTGCCATTTCTTCCTTGTCTTGGCCTGTGGAGGGCTTACCGGATCCTTTCTTCTTCTGCTTCTTTATTTTCTTTACCCCCTCATCTGATTCGGTTTCTTATTCATCTCTTTAACTTGCATAAGCCCTTGTGGCTTTTGTCTTTGACCTTTTCTCTCCTTTGCCGGATGCTTGGACTTCCAGTTTTGAGCTTTTAGCAGGGACACGTGCTGGTCTCTTTGAAGATCTAGTCCGGGTAGAAGTTTCTACTAGAGCACTTTTCTTGCTTCCTTTTTCTGCCTCTTTCTTCTCTTCATTAGCTTTTTGTCCCTTTTCCCGGTTGGCATCAAGTGCCTCCTTTAAGATCCCAAGGCCTTGTGCAATATGTTCTACTTCTTTTCTCACCATCCTTTTTATCTCTGGTTCTCTGAGTTCCACATGGATCTTTACACTCAGCTCCTCAAAGGTTCCAAACCTTTCTACCTTTGGATCTTTAGGCTGACTCAGCATGTGTTGAACATGCAGCTCCACAATCTGTTCATCAACTTCATACCCCATGGGCATGATCCAGACTATCCTTGGTTCTACTGCCTCCATTAGGCACTGATCAGTCTCTACCATAAAGCAGACTGTGTCGTTGTATTTCTCAACAAGAGACTGGGGAATCCTTTCTCTTGATTGCATTATGTTTAGAAAGTTTTTGAAGTATCCCCACATGGCTGTATTTCTTGCTTTAGCATCCCCAAGCCCATGCAAATAGTCTCTGATCTGAACTGCTACTGGTTTGTCATTCTGCCATACCCATCCATTTGATCTGGGCAACTCATTCATGAAGTAGAAAAATAAACATACTATTAGTGCACCATATTTGAAAGAGTTTTTCTTGTCCTTTTTGATCTTTTGTATGTTTTCCATTAACTGGCTCAAGAGAAGTTCACAGAGATCATATTTTGCATTTTTTCTCAGCATCTCATAGGCCGTGTATACTGTAGTTTCAGATACTGAATTCTCCCTACTGGAATGATATATCTTGTATCCTATTATCATAGATGCATACTTGATATCCGGGTCAGTAATACCTTCAATGGTCATTGCCCTCTTATCAAATTTTGATCCGGTGGCCTCTGTGACAATGTTGTTTTTGACAGATTTGAGGACAGGAATTCCTCCGGAGGAATGTAAACCAGTTACTGCCCTAATTGCTTCCTTAGTGATCTTGCAAGGTCTATTCAGCTATAGAAAGTTATCATGTACCCTACTCAATACATACCGGACCCATTCATCTTCTTCAAAGTAGGGGAAATGAATGAACTGATCAAAGTGTTTTTCCCGGATGCTCTTATACTAAGGTTTGATCTCAAAAGAATCATCTATTAACTGCTTGTGGTATAAGTCTCTTAGTTTGAATTCCCCAAACTCTTCAATGTTTGCATGTATATAAACCCTAATATCTTCAGTGTGCAAAATGCCATGCGGAACATTGGAAAATGCACCTAGGGGGTCTACCTTCAAGGATTTGTATGGATGTTTCTTAAATGTAGGGTGAGGTCTATCAGAAATCTTTACAATATTCAGAGTACCCATTATCAAGAGATTTGCAGTGAGATATTTGAAAACAAAAAATACCTTTTGCACCTATCGGTTTCACGGAGTAGGTTGAATTAATCTTTGGAAGTAATGACTTCTACAAGTGATCTTCGATGAACTTGAGGAATTTCGTTGCAGAGCTCCGCTTTTCGTTTCTTCTTGAGTGCAGAATGAACGAGTGATTAATGAAAAACCCTTATATTGCTCCGCGAGCCCTAATATCAGATTGCAATAAATGCTCGACCTACATTATTCTGATTTGTCTGGTTTTCCTTGTTCGAGGAAGAAACTCATCCGGATCATTATGATTCCCTTGTGATCGATGTTAGTGATGAATCATCATATCCACTTGTCCTTCTGATCATCTTATGTATTCGCAGATCAAGCTGTATCAATTTGGATTCATACCGGGCCAATCTTGTGAGAAACTTGTTTTACTGGAAGACTTGCTTAACCAGACCAATTCTGAAGGATTTGAACTTTTTAAATTTTCTTGCGGATCTCTCAGATCTTTACCTAACCTTCTTTACATATTTCTCTAGAAACCCTTTAATCCGCAGCTTCTCATGTGCCAATTTCAAGCACCACTTAACTGGTTGGGGGAACAAGGTTTTCTTTGTGTCTCCCCCTAAGCTAGAGCTCACCTTTTAGTTTCCGGAAGGAATATCAGCACCAGAGTCTAGTGCGGATCCAACCTCTACATTCTCTGAACTTTTTTTCACCCAAATCTTGTTCATCTCATTCCTTACTTCATCCGCATTCACCTTTTGTTTACCCTTATCTTGATTCTGATTATGATATACCGGACCTCTTTTCTCTTGATTCTTGCTTCTACAGAATTTTGCATTATGACCGGACCTATTACAGATTTGGCAAACAATATTTCTTTGCATATTTGACTGATATCCTCTTGATTTGCACTGATCAGCCATATGACCTACTCTATTGCATGCAAAGCATCTACCATTGAATGATTTGTTCATTTGCATATTTCTGCATTCATGAGACTTGTGACCATACCTTTTGCAGTTAAAACACTGTCTGGAGAAGAATGAATTAGTCTGATTCATTCTTTTTCTGCACTGATTAGCTTGGTGACCAAAGTGATTGTAGTTGTGGCAGTATCCATTGAAGGATATCTTTGAGCATTGGGTTGTCTTACCGGAGGTCTTCTAGGCCTGTTCCTTGAATTTTCTGATCCAAAATTCTTCTGACCAGATCCGGAGCTTTCTCCTTTCTCATATCCCAAACCACATTTGTCATCTAGCTTCTTTTGACTTCCAAGAAGAACTTCAAGTTGAGCAGAACTTATCTTAAATTTTTCTTTATACTCATTTGCTATTTGAAGATCCCTTTTGAGAGAGACAATTTGATCCTCAAGTTTTTCTTCATTATCTTTAGCATCTTCAAGATCAGATTCAAGATGTCTGATAATTCTATCCATCTGGTGGCAATTTTCTGATTTCTCTTTGAGAGATTGTCTTAGATTGTCTTCAGTTTTTCTTTTCTCTTCAATCTCTTGAGTAAACTTAATAACTCCTGATTCCATTTCATGTCTTACCATAATGACTTCTTTTGATAACTTTTCATAAATAACTTGGTTTTCTCAGTCAGCTCTTCATTTGCATTATTTTCTTCACCTTGTCTTGCTAATTGCTGAAGCAGCTCCTTTCTCTTTTTCATAGAGAGACTTAATTTATCTTTTAGTTCTCTCATGAAATCATCAGCATGTTTGAGTCTTTCCTTTAATTCATTTACTTCAGAGTTTGACTGTTCAAGATCATCAAGGGCAATCTTGAGTTGCTCTCTTAAGCCATATGCATCCATTTAAGCTCCCAGATCTTCCTCAAGTTGTTAGGCTCTGTTAGGAGGAACTTAGCTCTGATACCAATTGTTGATAACTGAGAGGGGGGGTGAATCAGTTATCGTAATTATTTCTTCTATCTAAACTTTCTTTTTAATCAATGCAACATTAATTCAAATAAGCAAACATTATCATGAAATGGAAAAACACATGACATAGTATTTTTGACGTGGAAACCCTGTTAAGGGAGAAAACCACGGGGTGATTAACCCAAAGATTAATCTCTGTTAGAAGAATAAGGAAATACAAAATGGCACTTGTCAATTAGGGCTCACTGCCCGAGCACACTGCTCACAAAGGAGGCACACTGCCTACAAGGAGACACACTGTCTACAAAAGAATGTTATACAATACTTGAACTGATTGGAAGCATCCACATATGCTGGAGTTCAGTTCCGATTAGGCTCAGTACACTGATCTGCTACACTTCATCTTTCCTCTTCTCTTATGCTGCTTTCCTTTCACATACCAAACCTTCCTTACTACTTCTGCTCTGCTCTGCTTTTTCGCATATCACATGTAACAACAAAACTTCTCACAACTAAATCCATCCTATATATATCTGCACAAGTGATTTCATTATCTTTCTAGTCGGCACCTGGAATAGTCAATCTTCTCACAAACTCTATTCTGTCGGCTGAATCCTTACACATCAAGTAATGCGGATCAAGTATATACTTGTAGAAATCATTAATCATGTCGGCCAAACATGATTCATGCCTTCATAACCTTTAACACCATCAGTAACACATCCAGAAAATAGTTTGATGTTCTATCAGTCAGTTCTTCCTCTGTTCACACTGTCACTCAGGAATCTGGTACTCAACTATTCATATTTTTTTCCTTGTCCATCACCGGAGACTAAATCCTTGGAATCTATTACTCAAGGTAGTCCTCTTGACTTTCCCAAATCCGCACTTCACCAAGATACTTTCTCTGAGAGATCCAGACCTGTCTGTCAGACCTTGCCACAAGCTTTGTTCTTGTTTACCGGACCTCAACAATCTTCATTCTGACTTCCGGTAGAGACACACCATGTCCTGCAGATGTGTGGGATGAACTTTGTTGCCATCAATGACAACAATCATTTGTCTATATAGTGTCTTTTGCCAACACATCTCACATGGGAAATTGTGGATGGGAGATCTGCCTTCTTTTGGGAGAACTCGTGGGAGGGAGGGTAGAAATTAGAAGAATTTGAGTCTTTAGAAGAAGTCAAAAGGATCACAAAGCAGGCATGGGGTGATAAGGTAAGAGATTACATGGAAGTTTCAAGACTTCACAAAGTTCCCAGTTTCAAGTGGAAAAGCATCCGAAACCTGGGGCTGGATGATAGGTCGGTAGAATCCTTCAAGAAGGTGGTGAAGAACCAAAAAAATTGCTTAAGGCAGGACGAAGATATTCTTTGATAGAATGCCTCGGCAGATGGGGAGTATAATGTCAAAGCCAGGTACAAAGCTTTAACCATCGCCAAAGCAGGCCAAACAAGATTTCTGAATCATCTATGCTGGAGTAAAGAGTGTCTCCCGAAGGCAGGAATTTTCTCTTGCCTGGCTGTGCAGGGCAAGGCGTTAACTACTAACAGATTCAAAAAGTTTGGATATCAAGGCCCTACATGATGCCCCCTGTGTAAACAAGAAGAAGAGAGTGGAGATCATCTTTTTCTAAACTGCTCTTTTGCTCAAAATTGTTGGCACTGGCTCCTATCAAAACTGTAGTGGCAATCAACACTCCTGAACAAGTTAATTGGCATGCTCATTAGATGGCTGATGGGTCACAAAAAAGCTATGTTTAAGAATCTATGGAGGGTAAGCCCATAGATTGTAATATGGGAGATTTGGAAGGAGTGCAATAGAAGAATTTTTTAGGAAAAGGAAATTTCTGCTCTCTCGCTTCAAAACAAAATTGAAGCAAGCATAGTAGAACTGATAAATTCAAGACTAGAAGAGCAAATGCCAAAGAAAGCCAACTTCACGATTTGGGATGCTGCAATGCGCAACTCATGGTATGGATTGCGGGCCCCCACATTCGGAGGAGTGGGCTCCACCAACAACCAAGAAGACAGAGCTAAAACTACATGGTGTCCCCCAGAATTTGGATGGCTCAAGTTCAACTTCGAAGGAGTGTCCAAGGGAAACCCAGGCACCTCAGGAGCCAAATGCATCATCTAGGATTGGAACGACAACATCCTAAGAAAACTAGCTTCTCCCTTCCCAGAAGGAACAAACAACCTGGCAGAATTTTATGCACTTATTTTGGGCCTAAAGCTTTGCATTGTTCTGAAGGCAACCAAAGTTGAAGTGGAGGGTGATTCTACACTAGTCATCAATGCGCTTCGGTCAAGAAGGGTGATAAATTGGAAGTTGGGTGCCCACCTGGATATTGCCCTCAAATTGGTAGACAACTTTGAGGGAATAATATTCAATCACATTTACAAGGAAGGCAATAGAGAGGCAGACCTGCTCTCCAATCAAGGGGTGGATGGCATTCTGATAAGGGAAGTTAGTATGTGACTTCACTTCATTCTATGGGAGGTAGGGAGGGGGCCCTACACATCATAAGATGTGTAGGGCTAGATAATCAGGGTGGTGGTATTTGATATCATAAGAAAATAAAATGCAATAGGGTGGTATGCTAGGGAGTAGGAGAAATCATTGGAAAATCAATTTGCATGAAGGAAGCCTGGCACGATATCATGACTTAGGGAGGAATGCGAGTGGGTGAGTCTATCAAAGTACATCTATACCAACTAGCAAGATGCTTTGGCTCCTTTTGCATGAGCCGTCATTAAAGGAAGTCCAGAACCTTCTCATCACATTTAGCGCTTAAGGACAGGTAGTTAAGAAAGAAATATACATTTCTTCCACCACTTAGTAAGGCTATGGACAGAGTGCCAAGATTGGAGCTTTTCCTCTCCCTAGAGCATTTGTAGAGTAGGCGATTAGTGTGTGAAGGAATGGCAACGCCAATTTTTCTGACCAGCTTGGTCAAGCAAATGGCTTTTCAAAGAAGAATCACTGACTGACCATCACATCCGGATGATTCTAATTTAGGGGGACACATTCTTGATAGGAGCGGTGAAGTTGATACTGGGCAGGGCCTTCGTGGAGGATGGGGAAAGATACATGGTCGACCCTGACATCACTTCCTGGTTCGTGGCCTCATTGCTTGACCTGCATGTGGAGAGGGTTGTGATTAGTACTGCAACTCGAATGGCTTTCAAGAACCACCTGCTCGATGGCCTCGATGAAGCCCTAGCAAAGGCAGTTTATGGAGTAGGAATTCCACGGCCAAAGGATTTGGAGAAGGTGGACATGGACGAGGGTGTCATTACTTACTACCCGTTTCTACTGGACTTGAGTGGCACAAATATGCTTGAGCACAGGGAAAGAGCAAAGAAAGGTTGGGCATTCCTAAGGAAGCTATTCCAGTTCAAGGACACAGGGGACTTCCCATGGATTCATAAATTCCACGATTACTTACTGGAGCAAGGTGTTGGGTAAGGGCTTGTTTTCTTTGGCCCAAGTATAATAGTCTTTTTGGCCTGTCTCTAATTCTCTGTCAACAGATGTTAGGTATCCATGTATAGATGTCTATAATTATGATATAGTTTTAAAAAAGCACTATGCCAATGAGCCCTGCGTGGCATTTTGATGGTTGTTAAGACCTTGCATGGTCATTTTGTTTAGCTTAAGAAATCAAGCTAGTAGTAGGCTGAAGATGGGACTTTGTCATACAGACAAAGATAAGATGTATGGTTTTTTACTATTTTAATAAAAATCTCTCTTATGCATAAAAAAAAAACAAATGCACATGTTTTATTTATCCTACATTGAATTAAACTGCATCAATGGATCATGGGGCTCCAAGGAGAAAATCAAGATGGTCAGAGTAGGAAGTACTGCCATGAGTGAGAAATGGTGACGTGTTAGTTAGTGGTGCCTACAATAGTTTTATTTTAATCTAAATGGTTAAATTATTAAATCTATACTCCACATAATTATTAAAATATTGTTAGTCTTTCATCACCTTGCTATAGGAATGTTGTATTCCTTGATTTAATGTATTATCTCATCAATGTCATGTCTTCTTCTCTTTCACTATAACAAGTTTAATTTTCTTCATTTCAAATTATTAGTGATTCCCATATGCATTTAACTTGAATATTTTATAATATTTTGAACTTTGCTTTAACACTTTTGTAACATTGTCAGAGGAAGATGTCATCCTCAAATGTGGAAAATAGAAGAGGAGCCCCATCAAAGAAAAGCAAGGCCTCCATAATGTCCTATTTTAATAAACAATGAGGATAAAATGCAATGGGTGAGGGTCCATCAAGAAGAAATAACCAAGAAAGTGCACCTAACATTCAAGTATTCTATTTGGATGAATTTGAAAATGAACATGCTTCTAACAAAAATCTTGAAGGAGATATGAATCAATGTGGTTCATTGTGGTAGTAAAATCTTAAACAATGAGTTCATACAAGGAGAAAATACTCCATGCTACTAGTAGTGATGAACCTAAATCTAAATGATTCTTGAAGAAATGTAAAGTACGTCAATGGGACATGTCAAACAAATTTAGCTCGAATGGGTTTCTAAGTATCCATTCATAGAGTAGGTAGAGAATCAAGATGGAGAGGGCGTGCCATAAGTATGTCACTATAAGATTTACAACTAGAAATATAAGAAAGACAAGATGTTGCAACTAGAATTAGACATGATTGAGAAGCATGTAGGTAAACTTTATGAAAAGTTAAATGTAAATGGAAAGTTGAAATTAGTGGTGTGCTAGAAAACAAAATATGAGTGTGTTCATGCTTAGAATGTAGTTGAGTACAAAGAATACATGCAATCATGAGCATGGTTGCCACTGTTTAAGGTTCCATATCTACTTTATTTGTAAAGGTGATTGAACTAAGTCAATTGTCCAAAACTATAAAGCTCATAATCATATTCTATGTATTAAATAGAGGTTGGCTAGTGACAGACTTTCTAGAATCCAAGAATTTAATATGCTTTCTTGGAGCCCCCAATTTTCTGCTTTCACATTGGTCTATCAATAGTGGTTGGGAATGGGTTCAGTATCTATCTATGGTAGAGAAGCAAGTTATACAAGATAAATTGAATCACATGACTTTATTTGCCTTGTCTTTTAATGAGGTGATAGCCATTAACAATACTTCTTGGGCATGAATGCATGTTTATACTGTAGACAATCATATTTGCTAGACTCATCTACTTGTACATAAAATAAAATAAAACTCTAGCTCTGCTCACCTTATGGAAGTCGTCAAAAAGAATTTGATGGATATCAAAGGCCTAGATGATTTGGCAATTGCAAGGAAGGTGGTCTGTGTTAGTTTGGATAGGGCATCAGTCATGCAAAGTTGCAGAAATGGGTTTATTGTTTATTTGTAGACATCATGTTCACCATACATGACCAACATTCATTGCATAGACCATGGAATGAATTTGTCTTTTAAAATTGTGAGTCAATTTCCATCTATTTCAAAAGTTGAAGATCTTGTGTGTGAGGTGTATACATATTTTTGTAGAAGTTCAAAAATATATTTAGAGTATAAAAGATTTGTTGAAGGACTTACTCCAAGTAACAAGATACATAAGGATGTTGATACCAAGTGGATATCATTATATGGATCAACAAATAGGTTATTCCAAGAGTACAAGTCATTGATGGGACTATTTTATGAAAACCACTTAGATCAAAAAAATATGTTGCCACTATTCACTAATATTGATATATTATTGACTCTATTTGGGATTCTTCTCTTGTTGGAAGAAATTAATGTTCTATCAAAAATGGCACAAGACAGAACAATGTGCATTACCAAATACTCAAAGTTGTAGAAAATGGTATGTATTACTATGAAAAATTGATGTCAATGAAACTGAAGCATTTATAGGTCCAAAGTTTGTAAGTTGGAAAGTAATGATAGACGTTGAACACCCTGATAACTTTCTAGAGTACAATGATGTAGGTGATTTATGCTCATCACATGTATATATGATGGAATTGCACCACTTTAGTAAAGTTGGATGTAGCTCTAGGGTTAGACAAAAAAGTGTTAGAAGGGAGGATTTTAATAATGAAGGGAGGAGTTTAATGATCATGTGTCTTCTGTAAAGGATACATTGCAAGAAATTACAAGTTTGTCATATGAGATTAGAGATTTCTTTCCTCAGAATGAAAATATTGAAGGAATGGATATAGTTTATCCTCAATATTGGAACATCATTAGTGCATATTCTATTAATTCATCATGGTACTTGGCTAATTGTTCTAGTAAAATAGTAGAAATAAATGGAGAAAAATAGAAGAAATTATAGATAAGACAATGTTGGCAAAATAATCTGCATGGTTTGCACCAACAATGATTGAATAGCATGAATTACTCGTCTGTCCTTTCAAATATGGTTTAATAACTAGGTATGGAAAACCTTAAGTTTGATTGAAATTCTAGGACATTCTATTTCAGGATATTTTAAACTTGCATATCTATGCCAAATAATGATTCTTGGTTCAGTGGAGGATGAATGATTTTTTAGTGCCTTATCATTTTTGAAGTCAAAGTTAAGAAACAAATTTGAAAAAAAATTGGAGTTTTATTTGAGGTTCTATACAACCAAATACAATGTCCAAACATTTCTATTTGATAGAGCTATTATAATTTGGAAGTCTACATGTGCAAGAAGACGTGTCAGAAATATTTTGTCTCATTCAGAAGGAGACCAGTCAAGTACTTCAAAAATGGTTTCATAGGAGCCTGTTCAAACACCAAATGAAGAAGAGGAAGATGGTTACTAACCAATGTCCAAAACAAACAACCTAGATATTTGTCAAATTACTAATTTTGATTAATAAACTAATTTTTGGTCAATTTATCCAAAATCTAATGTTTGGATGTCAGTTTTATAAAAAAAAATATAATGATAAGTCAACAAACAAGGGACTGAACCATTTACAAACAAGAGCCACTAGGTCCTGGTAGAACAGGCCAAATCAGGCCACACACAGAACATAAAGAGGACAGGAACAGTTGATAGAAAACTGTCAAACAACAGACGAGGACTAAACAACCCCAGAACTTGAGGGGACAAATTTGACTTCCTTAACCCTAGGCCACGAAGTAGTGACAAAATTGGGGAGTCCCTTCTTCTTTCTCTACACAACAAACCAAGAAGACTCAGAATCGAAGTCCACTGAGCGAGGTGAGAGGAGCGGATCCTCAACAGCCACCACGTAGTGAGGGAGATAGCAGCGCTAAAGAGGAGTCGAGAGCATTCAAAGGACCAGCAGTGGTGAACATCGAGGGTCAAGTAGGCTTTGCCTGAACATCGACAATAGATCGAGGCACCAATGGTTCTGCTGAATGGACAGCCGGTAGAGGATCCTGGGGAGACACGGTCTCCTAGGATGATTCAGCCAAGGAAGGATCGTCCTCCCTGGAGGAACCATCTAAAGAGGGAGTGCCCACTGTGAGATGATCAGTGAGAGCATCCTTCCACCAGGTTGCCGCGCCCTTGCAGCGAGCCTGAGGGCAGCCAAAGGCCATATGACCAACGGAGAAACATCTCCTGCATCGAAAAGGGAGGCCCTCATAGTCCAGTAGTTGTGTCCATGGTCTGTCCTCCACCATTAAGACAACATCACCATGGAGTGGTTTGGAGATGTCCATATCTACTAAAATGCGAGCCACGGTAGTATGCCCAAGATCTCGAATCGTAGAGTCCACCTTCAAAAAGTGTCCAATGGCATTGCCAATAGCTTCAGTTTTATAATTGTTTCTACGAAATTATATAAATAGTAAATTAATAGATTGCAAAGTGGTGGTATTATTTATTTTCACTATCTTCATGTACCTTTAATTTTATGTTGCCAACACTTTCTTCCTTAGAAAATAGAGTCAATATAATCAATCTAGTGTGAGTATTTGTGAAGTTATTTATGCTCAGATATATTAACTTTCAAATAGTTCTTACAACAAAATTCATAAAAAGGTAACCCTATATTTACTAGTAAACTTCATAAAAGCTTGTTCTTGATTGAAGCACACTTGATAAAACCTAAGAGGAAGAAGATCCCTAAAACAACTCTATTGAGCTTGTATTAAACTTCATAAAAGCTTGTTCAACTCTTTAGGTTGGGGTAAATTGCCATGTACTTATGAGCCACTTTGCTAAGTTATTACATTCCCCTAACAGTGGTCCAATCCCAACATAAGCACCTTAGACATGTCACTTTTTTTGAATAGGCAATTATTTAGGAAGCATCTAGCAATAACTAATTATTCCACTTATTGCAACGGGAATTAATATTAGTAGTAGGGTGTGGAAACACATTGCGTAAGTTAGTGTTGCAAAGGGATAAGGGCTTGTACACAATGGATGGTGGACATAATCAAAGAAAATCAAAGGGTGTTGACCAACTAAAGGAAAAACCATAAATTTATTGTATTTTAAGGTGACAAGTTGGACAATATTTTCAAATGATTGCAAGGATTTGATAACTGTATTGTCCTAGATTTCAACATGGGATGCTAGGAGAATAAAATTGTGATGAGGTTCTTTAAGTTTTCTTTTGATGTGGAGTTTCTCACAATAACTACAAGGTTGTCTAACACTAGAGAGTAGTATTTTCATGTTGGTAAAATAGATTTAGAAAGCATTCACAAGGATTTTTTGAAGCCCAGCGAGTGAACCCAAACGGTGTCTGGGCAAGGCATCTTGTAGACCTCATTATCAAAGCTATGGTCAAAAGTGGCATATGCTCTCATCCAACATGTGAATTTCAATGGAAGCCACTTATTTATCTATTCTTCTCATATTTGTTTAATGGTGCATTTGAGACATCAAAGAATCATGAATGTGATGCAGGAGCATCCAGTGGTGTAAGGGCAATCTTGCATCACCCAAAAAGAAGTTAATTCAAAATCATTGTAGTTGTTTTCATTTCTTTCCATAATTAGTGTTTCTAGTTCCATAATATCTAGAATAATGATGTAGGACTTTCAGTTTTTCCAAAACTGCTAAAAATAGCAACCTGCCTGTTTTGGAAAGTCTACCTGCTATTTTTGGAAAGTTTGCAGTTGGGCACGGATTGAAGCGAAAACTTGCAAAAAGTTACATAGTGGAAATATAAGACCTTTGGCGAAGGAATCCGGCAAAGATCATTTGTGAGCTGAAAGATATTAAAGTTTTTGTTTTCTGAAAAGCCCCTAAAAATTTCTAAAACTAGATATGAGGCACTAAAACTTCCCTAAACATCCTAAAAAGTTGATGGAAATCTATTTATAGATTTCTGGCGTGATAGTTCACATCGCGAGCTTTCCGACGCCTAAAACGGTTCGTCAATCGGACACCCAAATCAAAAGTTATGTTTCCCGGAAGTTGACCTACTTTTGGAGGGAGTAGTAAATTTTGAAATTTAGCTGGAGGCCACCAAAAAGTGTTATTTATGGCTATTTTACAAACCCTGGGTGATAGTAGAGAAAAGGGGACAAGTGTAGAGTCAAGAATAGGCGGGAAAAATAGAAACCTTAGCGGATTTGGGGTTACAGAATGCTGAAGATTCTAGAGTCTTGAGGTTGGGAGAGCTGTAATGTGTGCAGCCAGTAGGGGATTCATCCTCTGATTGTAATTGGGATTCTGTAATATAACGAGTTGCCCAGATCAATAAAAGAAAGTTCTATTTTCTGTGTTCCATTTCTGTTGTTGTGTGTTTTGTGATTTACCCCCTTCATCAAGTGGTATCAGAGCAAGGGTTCCTGAGTGTGTATACAGATCGCCGACTATGAGGCAGTTTGCACCAGGACCTGAGGTTGTGGGTTTGCTGCGAAGACCAAGATGCCTCCACAAAGAAATCATGTTGGGAGGAATGCTTTGACAGAAGAGGGTTTTAGAGCCCTGCAAAGCCAAATCTATGCATTGCAAGAGGAGCTACGAAGAGGGTTTGAGCCGAGGATAAGAGACGAAAGCGAAGATGAAGCTGAAGAAGAGCTATCTGAGGAAGAACAAGAAGCTGCCGGAGATCCTGTAGAAGTTAGGTTGTTGAGGGCCATTTCAAAGATCAGAAAGAGGCCCAGGATCGAGGTTTCTACATATCCTGGGGATTTGAATCCAGAATAGCTTATTGATTGGATCAATGACATGGAGGAGTATTTCAAGTATGAAGATGTGGAGAACCCAGATCGGGTCAAGTTTGCAAAAACAAAGTTGAAGGGCCACGCCAATATTTGGTGGAAGGAGGTCCAACTAGAGAGGAATAGAAGAGGAAAAGGAAAGATCACCAGATGGGATCAGATGGTGGAGAAACTAAAGAAGCAGTTCATTCCTATGGACTATGAGATGGAGTTACTAAAGAAGTTGCAAGGACTAAAGCAAGGTAACAAGTCTGTTAAGGAGTATACAAAAGAGTTTTATAAGATTACTATCAGGACAAGCCATGTAGAGCCCAACAAGGAGAAGGTAGCCCGTTACATTAATGGGTTGAGGCTGAGTATTCAAGAGGAGCTAAGCCTGGTCAGAACGACCACCATAGAAGATGGATACCAGTTTTCCCTGAAGGTGGAAGAGAAGCTGAATAAAAGATTCGATAGCAAGCAAAGGGGAAGAGGTCAAGGCGGAAGGACTGGTGGAAGACCCTATGGGGCCAAAATGAATATGCCAAGAAAAGTGAAGAAGCTGGCACCAGTCGAAATCAGAGAGGAGATAATACCTACCACCCTCGTGACCAGAACAATGGTGAGCAAAGAGGAAGAGGAAGAGGTAGACCTGGGCAAGGACCTGGAAAAGGAGGTTTCAGAGGAACCTATTTCCAATGTGGAGAAGAAGGGCATCGAGCATACGAGTGTCCGCAACATCAAGGAAGGACAAATAGAAGACCTGAAGGTAATGCACGAGTTGCACATGTAGATGAAGATGCACATTCTGAGCATTCTGAAGATGCTGAAAGGGGAGAAACCCTAGTTGTCAGAAGAACCTTGCTGAATGAGGAGAAAGAACCCAATCAGAGGAAGAGTTTATTCCGCACAAGGTGCAAATGTGAAGGTAAGTGTTGTGATATTATTATTGACAGTGGAAGCATTGATAATCTTGTTTTAGAGGAGATGGTTGACAAGTTGAAGTTGACAAGAAGAAAGCATCCACATCCATATCGGATTGCATGGTTGCAGAAGGACCACCGAGCTTTGGTCAATGAGCAGTGTTTAGTGAAGTTCAAGATTGGGGACTACCATGATGAGGTGCTGTGTGATATCATATCGATGGATGCATGTCATATGCTGTTGGGGAGGCCATGGCAGTATGATAGGAGCGTTGTCCATGATGATCATGCAAACACATATTCCCTAACAAAGGATGGAGTTCGTCATAAGTTGAAGCCCTTGAAGGAGGTGGAAGAAAAGGTATGTAGTACTGCCAGAATTTGCTCGGTAGATGGTAGGAAATTTTTGGAGGGTATGAAGCATGAGCGTCATTGCTTTGCATTGATTCCTAAGATTAGTCAAGAGAACTGTGAAGATGTACCAGTAGAAGTTTCAGATATGTTGGAAGAGTTCTAGGACATTATCTCTGATAATGTACCAGAAGGTTTACCGCCTGTAAGGAAGATAAGTCACCAAATGGATTTGATACCAGGAGCCAATTTGCCAAACAAGGCAGCCCACAGAATGACCCCTGCAGAGAATAAAGAGTTGAACAGACAAGTTCAGGAGTTGTTGAGGAAGGGACTGATAAGGGAGAGCCTAAGTCATGTGCGGTCCCTGTAGTACTAGCACCAAAGAAGGATGGAGAATGGAGGATGTGTACAGACTCTCGAGCCATCAATAAGATAACAATCAAGTATAGATTTCCATTGCCAAGAATGGATGACATCATGGATTGTTTGAGTGGAGCCAAGTACTTCACGAAAATTGACCTGAAGAGTGGGTATCACCAGATCCGTATCAGAGAAGGAGATGAGTGGAAGACAGCCTTCAAGACAAAGGAAGGTTTGTATGAGTGGTTAGTCATGCCATTTGGGCTAACCAATGCACCAAGCACATTCATGCGGCTCATGAACGAGGTATTGAAAGAATTTTTGGGAAGTTTTGTTATTGTTTGGATGATATTTTGATTTTTAGTAAGACTTGGGATGAGCATCTGATGCATATTAGAAGAGTTCTGGAGAAGCTTAGGGAGGAGAAGTTGCTGATTAATCTGAAGAAATGTAGTTTTGCAAAGGAGTTGGTATACTTGGGATTTGTAGTCTCAGAGGAAGGTCTTAAGATGGACCCAGAAAAAGTAAGGGCTATCATTGAATGGCCTATGCCAAGGAGTACAACGGAGGTAAGATCCTTTCATGGTTTGGCAAGTTTTTACAGAAAGTTTATCAGGAATTTTAGTAGCATTTTTGCACCCCTAACTGAGACAATGAGAGGGGATAGATAAGAGTTTAGATGGACTAAAGGAGCAGACAAGAGCTTTGATACATTAAAGCAGAAAGTTGTAGAACAACATGTTTTGGCACTTCCAGATTTCAATAAGGTATTTCAAGTAGATTGTGATGCTAGTGGTAACGGTATAAGAGCTGTTTTGAGCCAAGAAGGTAAGCCCATTGCCTATTTTAATGAGAAGCTTAATGACGCCAAGAAAAAGTATTATGTTTATGATCAGGAGTTTTATGCAATAGTTTAGGCTTTGAAGAAATGGAGACATTATTTGTTGCCAAAGGAGTTTGTTTTATATACTGATCATCAGGCATTGCAGTATCTTAATAGTTAAGGAAAATTGAATCAAAGGCACTTAAAATGGGTTGAGTTTTTGCAGAGCCATACTTTTGTTTTGAGGCACAGGAGTGGGAAGTCCAACAGAGTTGCAGATGCCTTGAGCAGAAGGCAAAATTTCTTGACAGAAATGAAGATAGAGGTTGTTAGGTTTGATGAGCTCAAAAGTTTGTATCCTAAAGATCTAGATTTCGCAGAGGCTTGGAAAGCTTGTATGGAACCTGTTACTTTGGACATGACAAAATGGTTGGATTTCATAATCCAAAATGGCATGTTATTTAGAGGAAGCCAGTTGTGCATTCCAAGGAGTTCCATGAGAGAGAACCTAATTAAGGAGAAGCATAGTGGAGGATTGGCTAGACACTTTGGTCGAGATAAGACCATTGCCATTGTTGGTGAAAATTATTATTGGCCACAGTTGCAGCAGGATGTGCAGAAATTTGTGCAGAGTTGCAGAGTATGTCAGATGGAAAAAGGAGCAAGTCAGAACACAAGTTTATATCAGCCATTACCTGTACCAGAGAAGCCATGGGATGATATCAGTATGGATTTTGTTCTTGGTTTATCAAGGACACAGAGAGGACATGATTCCATTTTTGTGGTGGTGGACAGATTCTCAAAGATGGCACATTTTATTCCTTGCAAGAAGACTAATGATGCTGTTCATATTGCTGAATTATTTTTCAGAGAGGTGGTGAGACTACATGGTCTACCAAAGAGCATAGTTTCAGATTGAGATACCAAGTTCGTTGGTTATTTCTGGAGGACATTATGGAAGAAGTTGAAGACAGATTTGAAGTTCAGTTCTGCACACCATCCACAGACTGATGGACAGACCGAAGTGGTGAATAGGAGTTTGGGTAACCTGCTATGGTGCTTAGTAGGAGATAAGCCCAAGGGATGGGATTTGATTTTACCATAGGCAGAATTTGCTTACAACAATTCTATCAATAGGAATGCTGGTAAATCACCATTCCAGGTTATATATGGCAATAGCCTGAGAAATGCTTCTGAGTTAAAGAAGCTGGACAAAGGAGAAAAGACAAGTGCTGAAGTTGAAGACTTTGCAGAACATCTGAAGAATTTGCATGAAGAGGTGAGAAAGCACATTAATAAGATCAATATTCAGTACAAGGCTAAGGCAGATCAGAAGAGGAGGTATAAGGAGTTCCAGGTAGGAGATGAAGTCATGGTTCACTTGAGAAAAGAAAGGTTCCCAATTAGAACATACAATAAGTTAAAAATGAAGAAATTTGAACCATGCAGAATCTTGAAGAAGCATGATTCAAGAAATGCATATGAGGTAGAGCTACCGAATGGGATCAATATTTCCCCTATTTTCAACATTGTTGATCTATTAGAATATCATGAAGGTGGAACAGAGGATGGACCAACAGAAGTGCAGTGGAGTATTCCAGCATCTACTTCAATGGACGAGATAGAAGAGATCTTGGATAGTCGTGTGGGAAGAAGTACTCAGAACAAGCAATATGAAGAATATCTGGTAAAATGGAAAGGAAGGCCTATTGAAGATTCCTCTTGGTTATCTAAGGCAGAGGTTGACCGTTTGGGTTTCCCTCACACAAACATCTGAGACGTGACAGGGTCACTTCTCAAATTACCCTGGGTGTCTGATGCAGGAGCATCCAGTGGTGTAAGGGCAATCTTGCATCACCTAAAAAGAAGTTAATTCAAAATCATTGTAGTCATTTTCATTTCTTTCCATAATTAGTGTTTTTGGCTCCATAATATCCAGAATAATGATGTAGGACTTTCAGTTTTTCCAAAATTGCTAAAAATAGCAACCTAACTGTTTTGGAAAGTCTACATGTTATTTTTGGAAAGTTTGCAGTTGGGCACGGATTGAAGCGAAAACTTGCAGAAAGTTACATAATGGAAATATAAGACCTTTGGCGAAGGAATTAGGCAAAGATCATTTGTGAGCTGAAAGATATTAAAATTTTTGTTTTCTGAAAAGCCCCTAAAAATTTATGAAACGAGATATGAGGCACTAAAACTTCCCTAAACGTCCTGAAAAGTTGACAGAAATCCGTTTACAGATTTCTGGCGTGATAGTTCACATCGCAAGCTTTCCGATGCCTAAAACGGTTCGTCAATCGGACACCTGGATCAAAAGTTATGTTTCCCGGAAGTTGACCTACTTTTGGAGGGAGTTGTAAATTTTGAAATTTAGCTGGAGGCTGCCAAAAAGTGTTATTTATGGCTATTTTGGGAACCCTGGGCGGTAGTAGAGAAAAGGAGGCAAGTGTAGAGTCAAGAATAGGTGGGAAAAACAAAAACCCTAGCGGATTTGGGGTTACAGAAGGCTGAAGATTCTAGAGTCTTGAGGTTGGGAAAGTTGTAATGTGTGCAGCCAGTAGGGGATTCATCATCTAATTGTAATTGGGATTCTGTAATGTAACGAGTTGCCCAGATCAATAAAAGAAAGTTCTATTTTCTGTGTTCCATTTCTGTTGTTGTGTGTTTTGTGATTTACCCCCTTCATCAGAATGTTTCATAATTTTTATTCAAATCTTTGATAAATATGTCTCTAGAGGTGTAAAATTGGAAACTCAAATACCTAGCCCATCATGGGTTAATTAAGTTGGTGGTAACAGAGGCCTTGAAATGAAGGCAAGCCCAATTAACTTAGGAAGTATTCCTTGCAACACCTACCACACAATGAGAAGATATTGTAGAGGAAGATGACTATATGCCTAGCGATGATGTAGGTATTGAAACAAATAATATACCTCCTACAAATATTAGTCTAGGAGATAAAATAGAGCCTTCTACAATTGCAACAAGAGATACAAGAAAGTGAAGGAGGTGACAAATTTGGACATAAAATTTTGAATGTAAGGATGAAGCATAAACAAAACCCTCTCCTTTAAAACAAATTGTAAGGTCATTTATGGGACTTAATAATTTAGCATCCATGTCCAATAAAGAAGCTACAAGATTGCAGAAAGAAGGTCAATCTAATTCTAAGGTGGAGATTTTTGGAGGAAAAGGTGTCATGGTGCACTAAACAAAAAAGAACACCTATATCCAAGAATTTTGTGAGGGAGAACCTTGAAGCGGAAGACACTATTGTAGGAGAACCTAAATAAGAGATACTTGTAGCAAAGGCATATATGGTAGAACACGAAGAAGAACTTGTAGATCTTGTTGCTAAAGATATTGAAGAGGATGGGAATGTAGTAGGGGTTAATGAGTTTTCTCTAGGTCTAATGGAGTTAGAGCAGGCCCATGAGTTGATCAAGGAACAAGAAGAGGATATAAAGGCAATTAAAAACAAATTTATAAAACTAGAAGGTACTCTAATGTAGGTAAAGGATAAAAAAATAACTTGTAAATGAACATGATAGAAAATTAGAAAAATTACATTATTGGTTCATTATATATACTAATCAAAAGGATATAGAATGGACAAATTTGATCATGAAAAGTTGAATCAAGAAAATTAGGTTTTGAGGGACAAAATTAAAATATTTCCAATGTTTGTCGTTAAAATGCTATATTGTAAGCCCCCTACATAAGTGCATACATTAAGGTTATAGGAATAGTTTCACAAGCTATAAGTACAAAGGGTGATTGATCATAAAAAAAACTGACATATGTACCTATAGCATTCTATGAATCTTATTTAGGAAGTGAATTTGAGATAGAAAAGAACCTATTATGTGAGCTATATTTATATAACTTTATTTTAGTTGTAGATAAAAACTAGATTGCCAATTTGTATATAAGAGATGTGCATCTTAGAGCATTTTTCTCTTTTACTTAAGGATAAATAAAAAGATGGCCGGAGAAGAAGAGGTATGACAACATGGAGAGAGATACAAAAATTATGATAAGAGGGGAACATAATTTTGTTGAGGGTAGTGTTGCATAATCTATATAGGTTTAAAACTAATATAGAACCATGGAGATGATGTAGGAAGCTAAGGATAAAGTGGGTGAGATAGTTGAAGGATGTTATAGTCTCATAACCCCAAATAGTAGAGATCATTGGAAGGGTTAATTGGGTATCTCACACCAAGATTTAAAACAAAAGATCCCTTCGGTTATCCAATTTTTTTCTAGATATTACAAGAGAAAGACAATATATAAGGAGCATGAAGGGAAAAGGTATCTTGTGGATTGCACTCAAGTGGTAGCCTCCCATTATTTGGACATACGTGCTAGGATGGAAAGAAAACCACCCAAATGTAGATATAGTGAAGATTATTCATAACATGGAAAGATACATAGAAGATAAGGGATGTCACCAAGCTCAAGAAAAGTCCCATCCATTACCTCATCAGTTAACTCAATTTGTCATCTGGCCCAAGTTTTGAAGTAGAGTTTTTTTATGGACAAGGCATTTTGAAAAGGTTACACAATCAAATTTGTAGTAGTTATCTTTGGATTGTAGTCACAAATAGAGTTAATGGTAAAAATATTCAAATGTATTTATGACTTTAAACATTGTATACCAATGCCCATATGTTAGAATAACTAACTATAATAAAAGAACATTAAATGAGAGCTTTAGAGATTTGTGAAATACTCAGAAACACTGTGTAATTAATGGAAAACTAATTTGAAAAAAAATATTATTATGTTAACTTTGACAATGAAATGCTAATAATAACCCTTTGCTAATCATTGACATTTGTCCTCAGTCTACTTCTAACACATCTAGAAATAGTTATCTTCCTCTTACAACATAAACTAAAAGCAAAATATCAAAAATAAGCTTCATGTAGCTTTAAAACCTAGAAGGATTCCTATTCCTTTAAAATTTTGAATTCTTGGTACACTCTTACTACTTAGATCTATGTCACCACATATTTTGACACAATAAAAACAACATAAACTGTAAGAATCTTATTAGTTGTCAAAACACTTTTTATGAACAATATAAATGCATTTCAAGACCCCTCACCTCTATAATTCAAGTGGTTCCTTAGTGTGTTTGTAGATTCTTTGACTTGATCTAAATTGTAAATTACTCCACCAAAAAAGTGACTAGTGACGTGACATGTCATAGTGGACACATGTCAAAATTTAAAAACGTGCAGAAATTTTCTACTGTCAACTTAAAGAATAGTTCATCCTTGTCCTTGGCCTCCAAAATCTTTCTTGTTTGTCAATTTTGTGATGTCAAACAAATACCTCATTGTAATCTAAAACAAGTTAATTGATGGGGAATATTTTCATGACATATTCAAGAATATGTTCATCCATAATGTCAATAACTAGCATCCAGTTGAAGTTAGAAGTCTACATACAACACAACACCATGTGAGGGTAACAATGAGGCTAGAAAAGTAGGATTAAATTTATCAATTCCTTCTGACTATCATTATCACTCATGCTACACTAACCTAGAAGGATTCCTATCCCTTTAAGTTTTGAATGCCTAGTGTACTCTTATTACTTGCAATTGTGTTGCCACCTATTTTGACAAAACAAAAACAACATAAAATGTAAGACTCTTACTAGTTGTCAAAACACCTTTTATGCACAACAAAAAAAATATTTTAAGGCCCCTCACCTCTATAATCCGAGCAATTCCTTGGTGTATTTTTGGAGTCTCTAACTTGATATGACATGTGAATGACTCCGCCAAAAAGATGACTAGTGATGTGAGATGTCATAGTGATACATGTTAAAATTAAAAAACATGCAAAAAGTTTCTACTGTCAACTTTAAGAATAATTCATCCTTGCCCTCCAAAATCTCTCATTTGTCAATTATGTGATGTCAAACAAATACTTCACTATAATCCAAAACAAGTTGATTGACGGGGAACATTTTTGTGAAATATTCAAGAATATGGTCATCCACAATGTCAGTAATTAGCATCTAGTTAAAGTTGGAAGTATACATACAACACAACACTATGTGAGGGCAACAATGAGGCTAGAAAAGAAGGATTAAACTTATTAATTCCTTCTAATTGTCATTGTCACTCATGCTACACCACCATGTTCACACATTGATTTCAGTTTTAAGATTATTCTATGTGAAGTTTTCTACATTGAACTTAATTAACTAGTCATCATAGTACGACTCATTGGAAAAAGTCAAAATCGCTAACTCTTGACATAATATATCAAAGTTGACAAAGGCCTGTAAATCTTCTTTCTAATCAGTTATAATTGATAACATTCTTTGTAGCCCCAAAAGGTAGTCCAATTAGACTATTATAAATAATTCAACATTTTGGGTAATCATTAAAAAAATAGAGAAACTTGACTTTTTATGAAAAAATTCAAACACAAATTGAATTGCCTTCTACACTTAGCTTTTGTGATAAACGTCATTACTCTAAGCCTCTTACAATTGTTTCTTCTACTTACTACTAGAGGAATTCTTCAAGTTTTAAACTTTTAAGGAATGTTAAGAACTTAATTTTAAAGTCTCTTAAATGAATGCTATAGGGTGGAATTAAAAAATTATGGTGCCTTGTGAGTTGCTAGGAGGTGAATGTAAATGGGTTTATGCATTTATACTTGTTCAGTGTTCATTGAGGCTCACTCGTGTGTCTAAGTAGGCAAGTACTTCATATCTTGGCTCTTTGATATTGCCACTTGTGTATAGACTATGGTTTTCAATTAGTAGTTTTATCCACTATGGTCCTTGAATGTAAATCTATCATGATGGACGTAATCCTTAATTTATATATGCAACATCGGATTGTGTATGCATTTATTAATTATGTGTGTGATTGTATTATTTTTTTTGTAATTATTTTACTCTGTTAATGTAGTAAATGCAACATGATGGATGGAATTCGTAATTAAAGCATTTTTTGAGCTAGAGGGAGTTGAATGTACATTATAAATGGGTTTACAGGTGTGATTATATTTTTCTTGGTAATTATTCTAAGATCTCACATTATCAAATGTATCTTTTGAGATCTTAGATTAATTTTTTGGTAATATTCTCAAGAAGATCTTAGATTTTTTTTAATTATTTTGAAAAGATATTGCCACTATTTTTAATTTAAGTCATCGATTATGCTCCTTGAATGTAGTAAAAAGATGGATGCAATTCTTAATTAAAGTGTTTTTTGGGTTGCAGAGGTGAATGTACATTGTAAACACGTTTATGGGTTTAAATGTACATTGTAAATGAGTTTACGAGTTTACATTGTAAATGGGTTTATGGGTTTGGTTATTTCCAAAAGCACAATTGAACTAAATAAAAATGTTAAGAAGATTGCTTGTAGATGGTTACCTTGTATCTTGCAGTTTCACATGAATGTCGTTTAAGAAATTACCTTTCAAGGTCGTGCATTATTTTATTAAGAGACTAACCCCTATAGTACTAAAACAAAGGAAAATGTTTTATTCATCCCATACCATCATATCAAACTACGTCAATAACTCATGGTGCATTAAGGAGAAAATGAAGATGGTTAGAATAGGAGGCAATGCCATTAGCTAGAAAAGGTGGTGCATTAGTTGGTTTTCAAAGATAAATACTACTTTAATCCACTAAATTAATTGCCTACACATTTTTTATCAGTAAAAAATGGCCTAGGAGGCCATACCCTTTGTATAAAAGTTCAATAAAAATATTATAGATAGTTTCTGTAGGAAGGAGGACCAAAGATACAAACTGTAGTGTAGAGGAAATAACCCAAAATGAACCAAACCTTTGCATCAACAAGATAGTTCAGCCAAAAAACTAGACTAGTAAGATATTTGTATTCAAATTAGATACCCTAAACTTCTAAGATGGACAAGATGTAGCACAATTCAAGAGTGAAGTTCCCCACCTTTGACAATCTCTTCAATTTCATCATTGTTGGGAAAGATGTGTTATACACTTTGCCTAATAATAAGGAAGTTAATAATGTAAAATAAATATTTAATTGTATGAGACATTGGGATAAATATTTAATGTGGGTGTTACATTGGGAAAATATTTATTATTGGAGTTATGTAGGAAAAACATTTAATTTAGAGTCATGGTTTAGTGAGCTCATGGTTTTGAGGCACATGGTTTATGTAATACCACTTAGTGGTTTTGTGCAGGCTTATTCTATAAAAGAGAGCACATGTGTAGTTGTTGAGGTTGGCTTGTGTAACCTTCAGTTTGTTGGTTAGAGGTTGGATTGAGCATCTCTTCTAGGTTGCATATGCGATTAGAGGAAGCATGGATTAGGATGTGTGGATACATGTTTCTCATTTGCTTGTTTACATGTGATGCAAGAGCATCCCAGGGTGTAAGAGCAATCCTACATTGACCAAAGATATTGTGCTTTCACTTGTTTGTTTACAGGTTTCCAATCATTAGGCATCCATAGAGAATGTCACTACATACCATCACATTGGCATATTTGGCCTCATGGTTTGGAACATATGTTGTAATAGGACACATCTATGCCATATCCACTTTTTAGGATATTTGGAGTATCGCACACATGTAACTTGGTTTCTAAATCATTACTAGGTTGATAAGCTTACATAATCCACTATTCATAACTTGCGCCATCTTTCTAGAAGTTTGTACCATTAAAGGACTATATACATAGATGCATGGGAACCAAGAGAATTTATGGTGAGCACTATGTGAAGACCCTTTATTTTGTTATCACTACACTTGATTTGAAAGGTCCATCTTCATGCATGGCCAACTACACATTTCATTGAGCTTCATGCCACCTTATGATTGATGAAAAATCATTCTAAGGACTAGGACTACTATATACACCACTCAAAATCATTTGAAGGCATCAAGGGAATCAATGAAGAAGTCAGAGGAAATAGTGCAAGCATAAGGATGAGATTTTGAAATGGAGTTTGATATTAATAATGATAGTGCAACATGTGGGAATGTATTTAAGTTTATTTGAGAGTTGTAATTTCATGTTTAGTTATCAAACGGTTGTGTCCTAGCATATAAGAATCCCATTGTGGCATATTGTAATCATTCATAACTATGAAATCAATAAAGTTGACATTGTTTCATTGAGTTTCCATTATGTTTGTTGTGTGTTTGATTTTCACTACATGATTGGATAATCTTTCATTGGATCCTCTTTTTATGAACACATTAAGTGGTATCCGAGTGAATCTTTAGGGTCCTAAGTGTGAAAAAGAGTGGATATTGGGACCCTTAGAGAGGTATTTTATGCTTGTCAGGTCATTGAATTGAGGTAACTTGTAAAGGAAACTTGTGGATAGATCATTGAGTGTGAGGTAGTTGCAAGGGTTTGTAAGTAGTTCGTTGAAGTTGAGGCATAAAACATCTAATTTGTGAAAGAGAAAAATTAAGAAGCTAGAGCAAATAGATTGTCTATTGTGAGGAAATTTGTGTAAGGTAATTGAGTAAAGGAGGCCACCCTTCAAATAGAGTGTTGATACTGAGGCGGTCTAGTAATGACATACATAAAGAGAGTGTGAGAGCTGAAGAAGAGTTGCGATCGAGGTGGATAGATCACTAATTGAAGAGATAATCTACTGAAGAATTTAGTAAATGTACAAGGTGAGTAGATAGAGCATTGAGATTTGAGGAAATCTACAAATAATTGTTTTGTGATTTGATTTGAAGATGAAAGGAATAAATGTGAGCCAGAGATCTGAGGTAGCTAATATGAAGAAAAGACCCCTATAAAAGAAATTTCATTGTTAGATCTATCCACAATTCAAAGCATAATCCTCCATCACCACCCCCTCAAAGCCCTTTTGCATCACTTCTTCCTGATGTGGAAGACCTTCCTCCACCCATGGATCTTACTGCTCGCATTTCTGCCAATAGTGGTGAGCAGCCATGCCTTGTGCAATATTATGACAATGATTCACATGATTCTTCTCTAGGGGAGTGCATGTTTGAATCCTTCATGGATACTCCATCTTTGTCTTTAATCTTCACAAGGTCATTGACTATAGTCCTTGCCGATGCTCACAAGGATGTCACTCGTGTAATTGATCCTCTACATTCTATTGCAAAAGATTCCCCTAGTACATGCCTTAATGTGGTCCCTTTATCATCCCATCCTTTATCCCCATATGATGAGACAGATTGGGGACTTGGATGATATGATGGAGCATAACCCATGAGAACAATACCTTCATTCTGTGTGTATATATGTATGTGTGTTTGCTTGTTTGTTTTGTCTTCCTCATAATGATGCTTGACATATGTTTGTTAGTCCCTCTTAGAGGACCCATTCTACCCTTGTAGGCACATGGATACAAGGGAGATGAAAATGTTGTATCATTCCTCTATATGTATCTACATTCTTTTATTTGTCATCTACTTTAATTTTTTTCATTTTGGGGATGATACAATGTGTTGGAAGATTTAATAGCTTCCTTCCATGTTGACCCAAATGTTTTGTTTTTATTTGATTTCATCTGACATTCTTCCTTTATGTTCATAGTTCTACATGCTTAGGGGATGATGACGATTTTGTCCTTGTTCCTTAATAATCTGACTCCTATATATTTATACTAACCCCAATCACATAGATCCCTTTGTATTTCATATGATGTTGCTTGATCTTTATGTGACATACTTTTGAATTTCTTGATTTCATTCCATGTTTACATAAGTTTTTGTGTATCATGCCTATGACATCGCTTTGGTTACCTCTCCTTGGGAGGCACCTCTTCTTGAGGGTGACTTTGGGAACATATCTCCCATATATGTTTCCTAATGTTCTTTCACCTTCTTCCCCCTTTTCTACCTTAAAATCATTTGCATAATTTTGGATTATGCAATTATTTTAAGGTGGGGGCATACTTTTAATTCTCTACATTTTTCACACACCATATTGATGGTACTCTCCCTAAGGTGTTCGCTCCCTGCAACGTTAGTAGCATGTGGTCCCAAGAAAATGCACTTGCTTGGATTGACCACCCTTATCAGGATTACCTAGCCATGCTAGTCCATATAATCTCTAATATTGTATTGACATGTGTGCCACCTAGTGACACAATGCTAGACAAACATGCTCCATTTTTTTAGCTACTTTTTGATACTTTTGAGTCACCTAGCAATATAGTTTGCTAGCACTTGTGATTCGTAAAAGTATTTTGTGCTTCCTATCTATCGCAGTGTGTTAGACCTAGAACCATACCTGGCATCCTTTCTAGCAACACAATACTAGAAATGTCTTCTTCTTCTTCTCTTTCTTTCTTCTTGCATGTTTTGTGCGTGTGTCCATCTATGTTGTCTCTTGTTTTGTATTTAGTGCATATTAGATTATATGATTTGCTAACACTTTTGTTTTTCTTATCGTATTTGATCTAATCCTTTTTGTTTGTAAGTTTTATATATGTTGTTCTAACATTGTCTTTTATGTAGGTTTTTGTTGTCTAATACTGTCGTTTTGTAGGTTTTCATCCTAGGGGCTTGATTCCTCTGCTTAAAGAACCTTATGTGGCCTCTACAATGTCCTTTTTAGGTAACTTTATGATGTTATTTCCTTTATGTACTTTAGTGTAGCATATAACTTAGGGCCATAATCTCGCTAAGGTGGTCTGAGCTAAATGCAACATCAAAAATTGCACACCCTTGTAATTTCGCACTATGTTCTTCACTCACTTTAGTGTCCATCCCCTTAGAATTTTTTAGGCTCATTTTTAGCCCTTACCTTAGCCTTTTCCCACCCACAAGTGCCATGTTTGTGTTATTATTTATCCTTTGTACTTGTTTTTATGTAATTTTTTTAATGTATCATTTCTATTGTTATTCTAAGGTGTTTTGAAGGTTCAAGAATTGAAGTCACCTGGACACTAGCATAATGTACAAATGTCCATGCAATGCACTAATGTCCCATGACCATTTGCTGCCTAGTGACCATTTCTAAGCATTTCTCACCACCTTCCATTGCATGCATGATTTTGTGTAATGCTTCTATCATGTCTAAACAACTCGTTTTGACCTGTCTTTCCTTTTTCTTCCCTCCAAGCCTTACATTTTGATCTTCTTAGAAACCTTTGTGATCTTCTTGCACTCTCTCTTAGCTCTCTCACATTTTTGGCCATTTTATAGCACTCTTGTTACAAATTTCCTAGCATTCTACAATATATAGCGACATTGTGTTTTTTTCTTCAATCTTTATGTGACCAATCTTCAAGTTCTTAACATCTTCGTAGGGTTTGTGGAACCACTATCTCCTACTAGGCTCTTCCTTGGGCCTTGCTCTTGGCTAGTTAGCACTCATCTTCATTCCTTGAGGTGATTACACTCCATTTTCCCTCTCTTTTGTTATTCTCTTTGTTTTAATCCACTTTTGTGTAGAAACACTTTGTGGGTTTCCTCCATTTTCCATTCATCGCTACCATACACTAGTTTGCTTAGCTTGAGTAGACTATAGCTTCATCATTCATATTTTATCATTGTGATTGTTGTTCTTTGTCTTAGATACACTTAAGTTAGAGAGCACACACTTGTTTTTTAATTATTCTCCAATATTGGCTATACGTGGAGGTTGGAAAACCTACATAGGGGCTTGACTTGAAGGTAAGCTCCCAAACAACCCCAAAATTTTCTTTGTTTCCTTGCAGCTCAGAGATGACTTCCAACCACACACAAACGGGGTGTGATAATCAAGGATAGACTTTAGATTTGTAGTTTTTTGTGTCATATAGATGTCTACACAATGCACTGGCACCGCAGGCAATCAACTCCAATTTTTTGTAATAGATTCCTCACAACCTTCTATTTATAGTCATGTTCATTCTTGTCAGAATTGAAATTTTGTGTTATGTTAAATATAATTTCTTTCAATTAACATAGTGTTTTGGCTTGATTAGAAGATGCATTTTTCTCAAGGGTGAAACACATATGCGTATCTAGTTAAATATGCTCTTATGTTAAGATAGCAGCAGATTAAATTCACTTTAGGTGAGCTAGTTGTTCCTAGTGTAGTCATTGAGATTGTTTGGTAAAGAAAAGCTCACTTTTCTTCACCAAATCAAATTTCATACACTACAATTCCAACTTAGGTTATGGGTAGGACTAGTCTTCATATACCATCTCAAACCATCGTTCATCTCTTAGAGTACCCATCAAGTCAAATAATTTTACATGTGGGTTTGTCACTCTTATCCTTCTCTAGTAAGATCTAATGCAATCATATGTTCATGTGCATCACAAGGAGTATCCTTCCCAAATATAGAAAGATTTATCCTATTAGCCACCATGGGTGGTGGACTATTATTTATGTTGTTTCAATTACTAGACTAATATTGGATCCTTGTGTTTCTGAAAACATGCATTTATTCTTATTCCTTTTATTATGTTGATGAGATTGTCTCCTTCCCTTCTCTCTTTCTAGTTTTATCCCAAAATATTCACTTGCTAAAAATCAAATTATTCACACTCTTTCCTATTCTCTTCCTTTCTTACTTTTTCTAACCTTGTTCATAATTTTGTATCTATGTTTTCTTTGGTTACTCTTCTATATTTTCCAAGTGACATGGGGGTGGTGGTTTCTCAGAGAAGGTTCATCTTCTCACAAGGTCTTTTGATGCCTAGGGTCACATCTTTTGGGAATTCATTGTTTATCTCTAATATTACTTTAACTCCTACATTACTACTTTCCTCTCCTTCTATACTACCTTCTACTAGCTTTTCTAATTTTACCACTTCCTCAAACCCTTCTCTTCTAAATTTTATCCTTCCTACTATACTTTCCTCTTCCTCTGTACTTCTATCTATCTTCTTACTTTTCATTCTCTTCTTACAATAAAATTATGATCTTTAGTCATATAATGTATGATCTTTCCTCTTACTAGGGTACTCTTCATTGTTTCCTCTTAATCCATTAATCCTACAGATTGCTCTACTTCTTCAAACCCTACTCTCTCTATTACTTCTACTATCTTTCCTCTTACTTCTACTCTTTCTCCTTCCTATCCCCGTTTCAATGGTCCTAGTGACTCTTCTATGTTAAAATGTCTCAATAGTTTTTCCAACTCCATCATTCTTTCTTCCATTAATTTGGGGTGAAATTTCTTAATCTACTTTTGTTTCCTTCTCTTGTTCTATGAGATTCATGGCTTCTAATAATGCAATAGTTTTAGTTCTATGAAACCTTTGCCTGGGATTTCTTTGTCCTACCAATGTCTCCTTGGTGCATTCCCCTTGGTTCACAAACTCTTCTTGCCTGCTTTCCATCTCTTTCTTCTATACCTCTTCTCTTTCTATTTTCCATGTATCTATTATTTCTTCTACTCTACCTCTTTCTTCCGCTATCCTCTTCCTTTCTTCCTCTAATATAATCTCAAACCTTGTAACTATTCCTTCTACCTTATGTGTCCTAAATCCTCTTGTCATCTAATCATCTTCTCATATTATTTCATCCCAACCATCATACCTAATTTGTCTCTATGGTCATGTCCCTCTAGGATCACCCCCTTTCCTCATGTTATCCCCTACGTGCCTAGCCCCCTAGGGAACTAGTTATTAGGTAGTGCTATTCATTTCTTAATGAATAACACCTTTATGAATAATGGTGCTTCAAATAGGAATATTCCTCTAATGTCTTCCAAAGATTTTACTTCTTTGGCATCAAAAATAATCAAAACCCCCTAGTGATTATGAATTACATCAAAGTTGTTCAAAACCAATAGTCAATGGTACACATCCAAAGGTGGTCTAATTCTTCAATTTTATTCCATTTCTCAAGATCTCACCCATTGGTTTCTTCCTTTAAAAACATCTCCAATGAATTCCACCCTATTCACAATCCAATCCCAAAATAGATCAAGAAAGGTACACCAATATTCCATGTCTTTTGGCCTAAAGAATTATGTTATGATCTTTGAATATGGAATACCAATTCTTTTTGCTTCCACCCTAAAGAATTTTTTCAACTTCTCCTCCCACCAATATTCTATGTGTGTTAATGCTAACTTCCAAGATGGCGTATGCCTCTCCTCTTAGCATTAATCAACTAAAATCTAGGTGTTGTCACAAAATATTGACATAAAAGTCAAGTTGTAGGACTTATTTAAATTATGTTGAGCGTCAAGACTTTGGTGTCCTTAACACAACACAAAAGAGAGCAACAAAATTATGTATTTAACATTCATCCTTTAAAATTTTGAATGGGGTACTATATTTCACATTCATATAACCATGTAACAATACATAGATCTTAACTCATCAAATCAAAATGACCCAGTATATTATATTCATCATTTGGTATAACATTACATCATATATCTCTTTATCCCATGTATTATGTCTTATTATTTGTTCATATTTCTGCACATATTACACCTTTATGCTTTCATATTACTATTTTTGAGCAATGCTCTTATGTCACACTATCCTCCTCCTTATATAGTATCATAATGTCTCTTCATAGTGTCTTTTCATATCCTTTATCGTAACTCAAGTCCTACATTTTCCCCTCTTCTTTTACTATTTTATGACTTTATATGATTTATTCCTTTATGTAATGGGTGATTAATGACACTAAATCACTCAAGATTCATCCCTAATTACATAATGTAATGAACATATGTGGACTATAACACAATCTCCTATGTGTCATCTATTGAAGTTCTAACTTTCTCTATAATATTGTTGTGACTTGTGCAACATATGAAAATGTTTGATTTGGTGAAGACTTGTACTAACAATAAGCACATAATATCTGCATGATGAATATAGAATAAGAATATAACAATACATGAGAGATTATTTATATGCAAATCAAGGAACACACTTGTAGGATTTCCTTTCAAGGTCACACCTATGGTAGTGACTTATTAATAACTAATCAAGATTATTTCGGTTTATAACAATTTATAGCAAATCAAATTTAATGTATAAATAATTTTCAACTTGCCTCTTCCACATCTAATTTTTCTCTATAGTTAAAATTCTATAAAAAATTTAAGTTGTGGGACCCTTTTACTACAAATGTGTCCTAGAATTTTCCCTGTAGCAATTAAATGAGCCAATTTTAATAATTGTGTAAAAAAGCATGCCATGTTAAAGTTCAAAATTCTAAAAATGTGGGCACTAAGTGAACATAACTTCATTTAGGACGTTCTCTTTTAATCTCAAGAATGAATGCGGCTATATTGGAATCTTTATCAATAAATCATTATCTCAACAATTTGTATGAACCCAATAAATTTCATATGTAATTTACTATAGGAATCAAATAAGATTCCAACTAAACTCATACACAACTATTGATATAAGATTCTTTGAAATATGACTATAATTCACTTCTAACATGTCAATTCATACAACATCTCTCTTAAGCTTCACTAAATAAATCTATAACATAAAATATATGATCATAGGATAATAAAAAATACCTTAAATCATTTCTACCTCTTAAATTTTTATTGTTAAAAAACCCATTTAGTACTCACCCAATATCCATTTTCAATTAGAACACTACCAATTTTTATTAAAAAAAAAAATCAATTTTTTATATTTAAGTTTATTCCCATCTGTTGACATTTCTTCTGAATCAGCATTAGGGTTTGCCACTTCTAATGCACAAGCAGATTCAGGCCAACTGAATACAGGAGGTTGCGTGAGCTCCTCCCCTTCACTTCTGGTTCTGCCGCACCAAGGGGGGTATCCCTATAACTCAAGATGTAACCTTGACTAGCTCAAAGATAGAAGGATCTAACTTGACAACAACAGGCAGAATACTCTCATGTATGGACCAAGATCTGTATGATAGATCACAAGGCTGGCAACATTCTTGGACATGATGTCTGGTTGAGTATGAGAGTATGCAGGGGGTTCCTAATCCTACTCCTACAACTAACAGGTGGAGATGTGAAATGGTTTGATATGAATTTGGATGCAAAGCTGGACATGGTGTATAACACAAAAACACAGCATGATTGGTGCCTATCCAGGGCTTGGAGTCGGTAGACATACACCTGTGAATGATTAGCATGAATAGCTAAAACTGGATTTCAGGGGGATACACATGATATCTGCCCTACAGATATCTCCCAATATAGAGTGTTGAGCTATCTCTACTTATGGCATCCCTACTGCAGTATACCCTTCCCAATGTTCAACCTGAAAACAGTTTAATCTGCCCCTTGAGCAGAGGTTAAAAGATCAGACATTCAACATAGGAATTCTATGCTCTAGAATCTAAACATAAGCAAACATCCAGATCCAGAAGAAGGATACATGCAATACTGGAGACAGAATTAACACAACACATGCTAAACAGCATTACTCATATAAGATCAATCATGAAACCAGTGGATTCATGCCAAGTCCTACAACAGGAGATACATAAACTCACAAGAAAAACTGTACAGAGCAACCAGATCAGCTGGTTTTGGATTACAGAGCCAAAAATTTACAACTTTCAACAACCTCAAAAGAATAACACCATCTCCATTATATAGCAGGAGGGTGTCTTCAGCATCAACTACCAGGTTGACCAAAATTCCCGCCAGATATACAGTACCATAGAAATGGCGCTCAAACTTGAATGCAGCAGGTAGGGGAGGAGACAGGAAGATTTTTCGAGCCTTGCGCCGCCGCCTAGGGATTCAGATCTTCAATCAGGTACAACATTCGTCCACGCCATCGCCCATACCTCTGCAACAATCGCCATTAATGGCGCACCAACCCGCGGCCTCGGGAAGAGCATCAAACAGACAGTCGCAACCGCTTCCCGCCGAGATACATCATCATGATGTTTCGAATATGCAGGATAACATTATCCCACATGCACCCCGCAGCAACCTCCTTTGCACTTTATATACTAGGTCATGAGCATATATCATGTCGGCGCTTTTGCTCCCGACGACACTAGTATAGACTTCATCATCATCTTCCAGCAGCATGATATCCTGTTGTTCGAAATATCACCCTGACGTCATCATGATATTTGAAACATAACCTTCATGATAATCGGCACAACCTGATCCATCGGAGGAACATCCTCCTGCTGAGCTTATAACAAAAGTCTGGCCGATGAACATCCTGATGACGTCATCATCATATCCTGCTGACGTCATCATCATATCCGCCTACTGCGCACCTCCTCACATCCGGATGACGTCATCATCATGTTTGCAAATATCAGGAGGTCTCTTCAAGATGATCAGTTGTTAGAAATATGACCCCCGCGGACCTTGATGACGTCATCATCATATTAACTGCATCATGATATTCCGAAGGAAGGGGTGATATTTTCATATCACCCGGATATATGTTTGCTCGAGCATCATGATGATGCTAATATTAAGGAGATATCCGCCTGCTTGCTTCGCGCATTATCTACTGGAGGTGATCTTTTCAAGCAGCATCATCATATTCAGTTATCGCCCCGATCTTATAGAGGAGCTACAGTGCAACCTGATATTTGAACATCAGGAGGATATTTCCAAATATCCGGTTGTCTTCCGAATATCATGATGATGTTAATATGATGATGACGTCATCAAGGTCCGCGGGGGTCATATTTCTAACAACTGATCATCTTGAAGAGACCTCCTGATATTTGCAAACATGATGATGACGTCATCCGGATGTGAGGAGGTGCGCAGTAGGCGGATATGATGATGACGTCAGCAGGATATGATGATGACGTCATCAGGATGTTCATCGGCCAGACTTTTGTTATAAGCTCAGCAGGAGGATGTTCCTCCGATGGATCAGGTTGTGCCGATTATCATGAAGGTTATGTTTCAAATATCATGATGACGTCAGGGTGATATTTCGAACAACAGGATATCATGCTGCTGGAGGATGATGATGAAGTCTATACTAGTGTCGTCGGGAGCAAAAGCGCCGACATGATATATGCTCATGACCTAGTATATAAAGTGCAAAGGAGGTTGCTGCGGGGTGCATGTGGGATAATGTTATCCTGCATATTCGAAACATCATGATGATGTATCTCGGCGGGAAGCGGTTGCGACTGTCTGTTTGATGCTCTTCCCGAGGCCGCGGGTTGGTGCGCCATTAATGGCGATTGTTGCAGAGGTATGGGCGATGGCGTGGACGAATGTTGTACCTGATTGAAGATCTGAATCCCTAGGCGGCGGCGCAAGGCTCGAAAAATCTTCCTGTCTCCTCCCCTACCTGCTGCATTCAAGTTTGAGCGCCATTTCTATGGTACTGTATATCTGGCGGGAATTTTGGTCAACCTGGTAGTTGATGCTGAAGACACCCTCCTGCTATATAATGGAGATGGTGTTATTCTTTTGAGGTTGTTGAAAGTTGTAAATTTTTGGCTCTGTAATCCAAAACCAGCTGATCTGGTTGCTCTGTACAGTTTTTCTTGTGAGTTTATGTATCTCCTGTTGTAGGACTTGGCATGAATCCACTGGTTTCATGATTGATCTTATATGAGTAATGCTGTTTAGCATGTGTTGTGTTAATTCTGTCTCCAGTATTGCATGTATCCTTCTTCTGGATCTGGATGTTTGCTTATGTTTAGATTCTAGAGCATAGAATTCCTATGTTGAATGTCTGATCTTTTAACCTCTGCTCAAGGGGCAGATTAAACTGTTTTCAGGTTGAACATTGGGAAGGGTATACTGCAGTAGGGATGCCATAAGTAGAGATAGCTCAACACTCTATATTGGGAGATATCTGTAGGGCAGATATCATGTGTATCCCCCTGAAATCCAGTTTTAGCTATTCATGCTGATCATTCACAGGTGTATGTCTACCGACTCCAAGCCCTGGATAGGCACCAATCATGCTGTGTTTTTGTGTTATACACCATGTCCAGCTTTGCATCCAAATTCATATCAAACCATTTCACATCTCCACCTGTTAGTTGTAGGAGTAGGATTAGGAACCCCCTGCATACTCTCATACTCAACCAGACATCATGTCCAAGAATGTTGCCAGCCTTGTGATCTATCATACAGATCTTGGTCCATACATGAGAGTATTCTGCCTGTTGTTGTCAAGTTAGATCCTTCTATCTTTGAGCTAGTCAAGGTTACATCTTGAGTTATAGGGATACCTCCCTTGGTGCGGCAGAACCAGAAGTGAAGGGGAGGAGCTCACGCAACCTCCTGTATTCAGTTGGCCTGAATCTGCCTGTGCATTAGAAGTGGCAAACCCTAATGCTGATTCAGAAGAAATGTCAACACCATCCTCTCGAGAGATCCATAAATATTCCAAACTTCGTTCTCAAAGGATGCACTACATGATGATAACTGTGTAAGAAATGAATTTGTTGTGGAGAAGAAAACAATGTAAATGGAGTAATATCTCAAAATGTCCCAAACAAAGACACACTTCGTAAGTCGCCCATCATCCCGACGATAGATTTCTTACTTCACCACTCCAAAATATCCCAATATACTTAAACTCGTAAGGCACACTTTCTCCTCACCCCCTCCCTCTTTGAAAATTCCTGGTATGGCCATAAATTATAATATTTCCCACCAAAGTAGCATGTTACTACCACATAACAACAATAACTAAAAGACAAAAAAAAGGCTCTTAAACACATGACATGCATGCTGCAAACTTTATCTGTATTAGCAATGTCTCTTAAATATTGACATCCACTACAAAATATTGTGGGCGAGATGCTCTAACGATATGCATCCCAAGAAAATAGCCATGCTTTTCAGTTATACAATGCTAGTTATGTCCAATCTCTTTTCAAAATTGACTCTAAAAGATAGATGATCAGCAACATTATTTGATGCCATGTAAATGATTTTGAGATTATAACTTTGGTTTTCAATCGTTTTAATTCCAGGCTTATCTTCCTTCTAATTGGCTCTTGTTAGGGTGAAAGGTTTCCTCTATATCACTTCAGAGTCTACCATCACCATTAGTAACTCCTGATCATACAAGAGGAGTATAAAGACTGCTATCTCTTCCTCTAGAAAATTGGAAATCTCTTAGTTGCAGCATTCTTCCAGTACGTGCATACACATATGCAGCATAACCAGTTACCAAAAGAATCAGAGCTCCCACCATACATGCCAAGACCACAAATATAATCGCAACAGTTCCTAGCCCTTTATGGCCAGCTTCTGCAAGACCCACTCAAAAGATTTGATGTCAATAAAAAATAAAACATATATTGACAAAACCATGGAATGCTTCAAAATTGGATGTCTTATAAAGAAATAAATTACATTAATGTCCATGGCTGAAAATGTTGATCAATGGGACTCAAAAGTACAAGTTACAATAGCAAATTGGAGTGCTAAAAGGAATTCCAACAGCCAAAAAATAAATACAACAATAAAGATGCCAACTAGAGGGGGTGAGAGCAAAGAGGGTACACCCTGGATAAGTAGGTAAAACAAGCTATTCAATACAATATGAATAACCCTGTGAAATGAAGGCTCCAAGTTCAACAAGAGCCAATGGATCCAAGAGATGGAGGCTAAGGAGACTAAGGCTGCTTACAAGGCTAATTATGAATTGTTAAATCTGAAAATGTTAATAGATTGAATGCAGAAGGTTATTTTAAAGATATTACAAGAACACCGATAGCAGCTAGAATCGGGCAGATGTATTTTAGCAAAAGAAATAGAAGACTATATGCTAATCATAGCACATATTCTAGTAAAGAATCTATTGATGTTGCTGGTTTCATTAGTCTTTGCCATTATTTTTTTAAGGACAAGATAAGATATTGTAACATGTTACAAGCAAACAGAAATATAAGAATGGTATGAGGATTTACCTCTAGTGACAGACAGCACGTATGTGGTAGCGACATGATTGACTGCTCTCACATATATGTGGAATGTCACAGTTTCTCCTCTTTTGCCAAGTTTCAATGGTGGGCTCTTTTCTCCGGATTTCAATGGTAAAGACTCTAAGTGCAATGATGAATACTTGTAATCCTGCACCCATGGCATTTAAACTTGTTTCTATATAAGTGGTTTCTGATTTATCAAAAACATATGAGCTTATGTTCATGCTGTACTACTATTTAAAAATATCATTACACAGTGATATATAAGTCAAAGAACATTTTCTAAGGAGAATTATTCCTTTGTAAATGGAACGATACTATGATTCTAAAAATCTTTAGAGATTCACATGACAAGCAAATAGAATCTAGACCTATTTCCGATAGGAATAGTATCCTTTATAATATTATATTACCCTAGAATTGAACTTCCTAAAGAATTAGAGGAATCGTTCACTTGGCAATGATACAATTCAATCAAACATTCTTGGAGTTTAGCATCAAAAGTTGTAAGCTTACATTTTTTCTCCCTAAAAGAAGGTAGAATAAAATAATGTAAAAATTTTCTAAGGAGAAGTTATTCATGGTTCAAATGAGCAATCAGCTTCCCAATGATATTACAACAATTAAGGTGTTTTAATGAGAGAATTGCAATATGCATTTCTTAAGTAATGTCCTTCGAGTTGTTAAATTGTTGGAAACAACCTAGAATGCAATTTTCCATGTTTTTATATCTATTGTTGAAAATATAACTATTGCTTGAATGTGAATAAATTCTAGGAACATAGAGGATCACATTTATGGTTATCTTCTACAGGCTGGCCTGTGAATGAAAACAGAAAAACATAAGCCCCTTGACTACAATACTTCTTGCGTCCCTGGGAAAAATGATCTTACCGAATCCCTCATCCAATTTTAATTCCTTTATAGTCCAGGCGTACATGATTCTGAACCTCTTATTGTCAATGGTGTATAGTGATACCATCCCTGAATCTTCATATTTGTTTGCTCTATGCTCATCAATCCCAGCAATGTACCTTTCCTATATACCAATTATTCACAATTTACATGTTGCATAGCTCAAACTGTGTAGATGCACAATACCAAAGGACATTCCATTGATCAGATGATAGAAATTCTTGAAGAGGAGCCTAGAACTTAGAAGGTAGAACCAAAGTGTTGGAAATAAAAGAGATATAACATAGTCGATTCGAAATAAATACACCAAAACTTCATAGCATGTCACTTTCAACTACTTGTCTTGTGTTAACTCAAAGGTTGAGGATCCAGTTGCTGGTTACAACTATAAATTCTACCCTAATCCGTCACAATTACTATTATTCAGCTTTATTCTAAGTTGCCGGTTCTGGTACAGGGTCAGGTAGTGGTACGGGGTTCTGGTATGCCGGTTCGTTAAAAAAACTTCCTTGAGTATGGTATGGCTGGGTACAGCTGTAATATATATATATATATGTGCAAAAATTTTAATAAATATACAGAATTGAAAATACATTTGATATATCATATAATAATAATTGAATCTTTGATAGTATGATACTTCATCATTGATCAATCGTAGTGATAAAGATAATATTAATTGTCAATTGATAGTTCAAAATTTCAGTATCATGTCATATATCATATATGTCCAGGACTCTAGAGTCCAGATTCAAATGAAAATCATTACATTTACAAAATTTGAAAATAATACAATCAAATCTGTATCTTGGTCTTCAATCAAAAATTTGAAATAACTCTTAGTATGGGCGCGTTTTAGGGTTTTTTTATGTTTTAATGTTAAAAAAAATGCTTTTAAATTTTCGTTTTGATTTTTTTTTTTTTTAAATTCCGCACTGTGGCCATGGGTGTGCCTAGGAGTGCCTCGGAGTGGCTAGGGCACGGCCCTACCGCCTCAGGTTCCCTGTGGGTATGCCGTAGGCAGCAGGGCCATGCCTTGGCCGCTCCCATCGCCGGACCGGTACCTGAACCAGTTCGGTACAGACCAGGACTCGAGGGGGTGTACCCTGCAACTTAGGCTTTATTTAATCTACACGTTCAGTTGTGGTCTAGATTTGTGGAATTGCTCATTTCAGTTCAGTAACTTGCAATATTAGTGAGTCTTGCCCTAAGGTAGCACCTATAATCCCATCTTATAGCCTTAACTAGTTTATATTTTGGCAAAGCCTGCCTTGGATTTATACAATTGGAGAATCCTGGGCATGAAACTTTCAAAGGAACAAAGACCTACTTACAATTGGAGATTCGATATCAAAGGCACTCTCTTTGGCAATTCACCTAGATTGTTTGCATATTTTGTGCGTGAAGGTAGTTTCTTCAAGTCTGTTTAGCTTTATCTTCCTTGTTTTGACAGATTGCTTCATTTGATCCAGGGATCATGCTTTTCTTTTATTGATATTTTGTAGACAGCTAGACTCAATTAATGGCTTAGTTGTTTTTAATGTTAGAAATAGAACATAGGATTCACTTCATCATCATGCAGTACTCATATTCGTCCAAGTTATAGAATGTCAATAGTAAAGATTTCAATCTACACCAAGTATTGTTTGTTGAATGTCCGTCCTTCCTTATTCCAACTATTCCTGGGTATGCAAACTTGCATAATCTCGCTTCTGACCTTATGGTAGTGGGTTTAATTCACATATCCTATAACCCTCTTGGAAAAGCTGAAGCTTGCAGGTTTTCTTTTCTATTTTCTTCATCCCACATTGAAATTCAAAATTCTATTACTTTGGGATAATGTTCAGTCATGACTGGATTTAGAATGTCTGCATCAAGTTCTTTTGTTAAACTAATCACAAAACATGTTGAGCTCAAACCTTGGATTTTAAGCTTACAGTCACCCACCATGTGGGACTCTTGTTCAAATTATTTCTATTTAACAGTAATGCATATGTGTAGACTAGGATTTGATATAAATTGGATTAGTTTCATTTTAGTGTAGCCTTATATCATCCTGTGGGCCACAATGGAAGGTAAAATAAAAAAATGGACTTCTACAAAGTTAAATGGGAAACCTATTTTCTAACAATTTTGGCATTTATTTCCATCTAGGATAAGTGCACTGCCCCTTTGTGCTAAAAAAATTGTAAATCAAATTGGTAAGAGTAGAAAACATGCAATTAATTTATTATTGAATCTTGTCAAAGTCAAAGTTGAATGCTTGTTTCTCTTCAAAAGCATATGGAGAAAAAGGTCTCCAAAGATTGATCTCTTTTGTACATGAGCTTGAAAAGTTATGACACATAAAACCTTTCCTTCATTTAACCTTTCTATGGGAGATTAAACAACAATACAGCTTTTTTTAGAAGCACCTTATCCAGTTTTATTTGAAATTGACTGTCAAAAATTTACCCTGTCATTGGATACATATAAATTCCATTAGACCACTCAATCTTTGCCCTGGGTCAACTATATATTTTGATCCTTCAAACCTACTTTAAGTGTCACTTCATTTGGAAAGAAATAACTGTTGTTGTCTTCAAGAAGTGTGACGGGTGTAACAATTTAGATTATAATTATTGGGTAGGTGCAGTAAATTATATAGCCATGCATTGTCTATTTTTCTTATTAATTAGCCTTTACAAGTGCATTCCTAAGTAGCAGCAAGTTGCCGTAGTTTGGGCATTTATGATGCTGTGTTCAAGTCCCTTCAGAGGCAGGGATGAAGTTCCCTGTTGGTGGCCTCACCAGCTGGGGCCAGTTAACCCAGGAGTTTTGTTCAATAAAAAAAGTGCATTCCCAAGTTAAGAAGCCTAAAATAGAAAGGCATTTATGATCATTAGTGAATGGGCAGACATAAGAGTAGATCTAACAAGATGGTAAAGTCAGTTTAAACTTGCAATCCATCGGTAAATGACAATTTTCCTTTCTTTTCTCAGATATGACTCATCTAAGTGATAAATAATAGGAAATACTTGCTAATAGGAGGGGAAACAATAATTTATATTTATAATGCCAGTGATAATGTGTACTAGTTTCCCTTTTCTTTCAAATGAAAATGCAATTGGTTTGAAAAGCTCCACTGCCCTAGAATGAACCTAAAATTTGATATATTTATTTTTATTAGTGACAGGTAAGCAACGAAGATGATGATGGGCAGTGATCATCAAAGATCAGAAGTATTGTGCTGTAGTTTATTAATGGTATACAGTGGTTATTAATATATGGTGTTATACAACCTAATTGAAGGATTATTCTGCTTATATTTTCCTCCTGTTGAGGATATATGCATTACATGTATTTGAATGATGCATATCGCATCATAAAAGTAGGCGATAACTAAAAAATGCTATAAGACAAACCATAATCGCAGACTTTCTTTGTCAGAGCAACAGGCAACATGACCTACGCTACTAGCAACCACCTAGATTCTGAAGTTAAATGCTCTACAGTATTGCCTTGCAATGTACCTTCTAATAAATTAAGTATCATGGTTGCACTTAAAACCAGTAACATGCATTGAAATGCACAGCTATGCAAAAGCAGACAGTAAAAGAATAAAAGAAAAGATAGTTCCCATGTGACAACCATACCTCTTCATCTTCAGGAAGGTATGCAATGACAAGAAATCTTCTGATTTTGGAGTCAAATGATACTTTGTAGCTGAATACAAAGGGATTGAAGTCAGGCACTAGCTTTGCTCCATTTGAAACTGCCAAATTTGTGAGTATTGATATGTTTGATGGAGTAGGAACTGGTGAAGGGGTTGGAGAAGGACTTGCTGTGGGGCCTGAAGGTGTTGGAAAAGGAAGAGGTGTTGGAGAAGGAGAAGGTGTGGGGCTTAATGGTGTTGGAGAAGGAGAAGGTGTGAGACTTGGCGTGGGGCTTGAAGATGTTGGAGAAGGAGAAGGTGTGGGAGTCGGCAAAGGGAAGGGTTGGGGTGGAGTGACAGATGGAGTAAGAGAAGGAGACGGTGAGGTTGGGACTGGGGATGGAGTGGGTGAGGGTGGGGGTGATTGAGAAGGAGGTTGGGGTGGAAGGGCTGGAAAGACGGGAGGGGTCAGAGAAGGGGAAGATGATGAAGAGGGTGGAAAGATTGGAGGTGACACAGAAGGGGAAGGAGATGGCGAGGGTGGAAAAGTGGGAGGTGACACAGAGGGAAAGGGTGGAAAGATAGGTGGCGAAACAAAGGGAGGAATGATGGGAGGTGAAACAGAGGGAGGAAAGATAGGAGGTGGCAGAGTTGGTGAAAGGGTTGGAGAGGGTGGCTTGATTGGAGAAGGGGTAGAAGGGGGGGTTACAGAGGGGAAGGAAGCTGGAGAAAGGGAAGGGGTGATTGGTGATGGTGGAAATGAAGGGAATGGATAAGGAGTAGATGAAGGTGCTGTGGAGGACGGAAAAGAGGTTGGTGAAGGCGAGGTGGATGGTGGCGGAGGGATTGAAGGGGACACAGTGGGTGGAGGTGAAATGGGTGCAGAGGGTGGCAATGGAGATGGAGACTGTGAAGAAGGAGAGGGTGTGGGGGCAACAAGCGGAGGTGAATTGTGTACTGGACTAGGAGGTGCTAAAGGAGATGTGGAAGATGGGGTCTGGGCGGGAGTGTATGGTTCTAAAGAAGGTTTTGCTGCCAAAAAGGAAGAGACCTTTTCTCCCTTCAGTTCCTGGCCAGGCAGTAACAAATCAATCTTCTCGTTATCATCCCCTTCACCAAACATATGAATCACAGGATCCTCACGCCTCTTTCTAGTATTAGTCCACATTGGGCTCAAAAACCAGGAGAGAAATGAACCCCTTGAATGTGGGTTTTCATCTGAGGAAGACCCAACTGAAAAAACTGTCTCGTCCTTCTGTGGGTATTCTGATAAACAAACGCTCGTAGACAAACAAACAATGGCCACAAATAGAAATACCATATCTCTGCTAAGGCCCATGTTTGCTATCAAATGCAGAGGCTATTTGCTTCACGGCATTTATGCACAAACTGTGACAGACAAAACATGGCTTGAAAGCATTTAAAGAAAAAGAATAAAGGTCAATGACAGATCAAATAAAAGGTTGACGCTGGCGCATCCAACAGATCGGACCGAATTTGTGTATCCTTCGGCCACCTTTAACTATATTGCCTTTCACGTTCTCGAGTGTGTTTTCGTCGTTCATTTTGATTTTTATTAAGTGCATCATTTGGGAAAATAAAAAAATTGTTTATATTAGCTTTATTCAAGGGGCTGTGTAATGATGATGGGACACTTTAAAAGATGTCATGATAAAAGTTGCATATCCATGCCATTTCCCATTTTCTTTTGTGTTCATTTTAAGGAAATATACTAGCACTTACACCTATAGGAGGTTCAAGGAATACGCTGATAGGAAATTGACGACCTTAGAAAATTTCCCGACGAGAATTTAACGGCGTGAGACAATTCCGAGCACTATAATACTCACATATAAAAGCCTATTGGCTAATTATTTTGTTTTGTGTAAAATTGAATTTATTTTCTTAAACTTTCCCTCCCACGCACCCCTTCCCCTCAAACCCCACACACACACACACACACACACACACATATATATATATATATATATATATATATATAAACATTTATCCATGCACCTATACTATTATAGTTGTTAGATCTCTGATCTGACCATTCCATCACTCAAGGTCATTTTCACAATTACAAACTTGACCTTGTCCTTTGTAAAATTCGAATTTAAATTTGGTGACTAGCTCCCTTGATTTTCCCACCCTAGGCCAACTAAGTACACGTTTGGTGCAATTCAATGCTATGCACTAGTATTTAAAGACATTTAATAAATTCATTCAAAACATCCACGGACATTCGAACATCATCTATAATTCTAGAGCATTGAAGGAGAAATTAATAGTGAAACATTTAGATTTGGTGCACTAAAAAGAATAACAAATATGCATACATCATTCTAGGGCCTTGCCTATTGCCTTTGAACTTTTGTACACGTTTCTAGGGTTTGACTTAAGAGAACATGTCTCCTTGCGACACAATGGTGCTTTCTAGGTATTTCTAAATATTGCCAACCCTTAGCTATCAAAAAAGAGCAAAACAAATGAAGATCATTCAAGCAAGTAGTAGAGCAAAGTTTTACATTAAGTAGAGTCAAGTCCAGATGTAGAGGATGAATCCAAGACTATGGACTTAATCCAAATCCATGAATGTGACTCCAAACAAAATACATATCCAACATAGTTTCTAAGGCATTGCATAGGTAGAGAGGTATCATTTCCTAAGCATACACCATTCAAATTCTAAAATCTTTATTAGTGGCACACATTCTTCTTTCATAGAGCTAAGTGTCATTATTTGTTCCATTTACTTTCCTAAAATAGTTGTTGTAGTTATCTGATTTATTAGTCCTTATTATCATTAATTAATCTAGGTTGATTTTTGCTTTATTGATTGCCTTTACTTAATTAGCCTAGGTTAATCTTAAGGAATATTTGTTTTCCTTTACATTTTAGTGAACCCATCAATCTTACACAACCTAGTTTCTCCTAGGGTTTTTCCTATTCATTAAGGTTTTTCAATTTGTACTTTTCAAATTTCACATCTTATTTTGAATCAGTTCTTCTTGTTGGCTTTTGTGCTTCATTACCTTCACATTATTACATCTATTTCCTGTTAGGGTTTTTGAGCTTTATTTAGACATCTCTTTTGCCCACCCTAGCCAACCTTGGCTACCTCACTACCTGGTTTCATTTTTAGATTCAATATACCACTAATATTTCTTATTTTTTAATTTGGAAGTGATTTACACTATTTTATCCTGGATATCTTATCTCCCTTCCTTACCAATCCTCCCTGTTATGTCACAATGCTTTATGATGATACGTCTTTTGTGGTGTATGATTGTGACTTAGCTACTACATTATCCCTATATGCACTTGAAATAGCCAAGGATCTTCACTCATGAGATGTTATACCTAGTAAGAATATCCTTCATGCATCCCATGATAACAACCCTAGTGATGAGTTCTATGATGATTGTACCTCATCTATCACTTGTGATATGCCTCTGTATGATACACCTTTTTCACCTTCACATGAGGTTGCTAGTCCTTCTTCTCTATCTTGTGTTTCATGGTCTATTGATGATATCATTATTAATGAGCATAATCTTCTCATGATGAAGATGGTGATTCTTTCTTTCATGATAATTATGTACCTCACGCATATCCTAATGACTCTTCCTTAGCAGATCTCATGGACTTCTCTATGCATGATCATGATATAGACATTTTTGATAGAGATTCACATGTGGATCCTCTCATATTTCCTTTGGATATATCTTTGAGCAATTGACTAGTACATTCTTCTAGATCATGTATTGAATAAACATATGATTTAAACATACCTGAGGATGAAGAACAACATGAGGGTTTGTTACAATTCTTACTAGATATATGTGAGCATAATGTGTCATTAGTTGATGATACATCTTTCACATCCTCCACCACCAATGCATATGACATGAAGCATATAGATACACATATGGGACATGTTGAACATGTTGTTTCACCTTGTGTGAACTACCTCATCACTGGGATTGACAATCTAGAATAATACATTAATACTTATGTACAAAAAGTTTAATTACAATCTAACACTACCAAGGTATTCCACAATCCTTTAGCATATGACATTTTGACTTATCCTTCACAAAATGGATTTGTGGCACCTTGTTCCAAAAAGTATAATCATAGAGGTAATCCATTATGACATGTACAATAATTCCAAGTCATTTGTCTCCCCTATTTTTATCAAGATCAATTATTTGCTAAAGTGTTCACATCAAGCTTAAGTGATAATGTACTTGCATGGTTTTATACATCTTCTCACACTTCAATCACTTCCTTTATAGATTTGGCTAATTCTTTCACGAAACATTTTCATTACAATATTAAACCTAAGATATTTAACTCTCAACTCATGCAATGTAAACAAAAGGAACAAGAGCCAATTAAGGATTATATTTTCATATTTCAAGATTTGGCTACTAATATGTTGTGTTTATTATACAATAATGAGCTTCAAAGTATATTTATGGATTTACTTTGACTAATCTTTGAAAACCAAGTGTTTTCCATGCCTCATTCTTCATTTTCAGATTTATGTGCTACTATGTAAATGTGACTTTGTCTTATCAAAGGATACCCTTGTATATCATATATTTATAACACTTCTCTCTTTTCCCATGGGTTAATGTCATTATCACATTCAAAAAATGAGGACAATGAGGATGTACCTAATGTTATTCATGATGTGATTTCTAAACCTGTAATGAACCTACAAAACAAAATAGACTAAACACACATAAATATGCAAAAATGAGAAACATAATGCTTTTATTGTCTTCATAGTGCCACTTCTAGCGGGAAACCTCCCAATAGAGCATACACTCTAATTATGAATATCCAAGGTACCTTCCATTTGGGAAGTCATTACAATATATAGAATCTTGTCAAAGACAATTGCTACCATCTCATGCATGTGGCATAACTACTTTATTCTAACTAACTAGTGGGATGACTTACAAAGCATATGCATCTACCTTTATTTAATATTACCTGTGGAATGCCCTACTAACACTAACTTAGACCATATAGTAGAATGGGGTCCATAGCATTGCCTCTCCCTTCAAAAATTTTTGCCCTTAAAGCTTGAGATGAGGAAATTTGGAGAGAATGCTAGTAGGTTCCCATGTGGCATCTTTGCGTTGTAAAACCTTCCATTGGACTAAGAACTCCTCAATAGAATGATTGTGAAGGTTCTTGATGCATTTTTCCAAGATAACCTTAGGTTCTAAAAATATGGATCCTTCCTCATCTTATGCAAGAAGCTTAGTTGGAATGCAAGAAGTGGTCCCATCACTTTCTTGAGACAAGAGACATGAAAAACTAGGTGGATCTTAGAAGAAGGTTGGGTGCCAACTTGTAATCCACCTCACCAATGCATTGGAGCACCAAACAAGGACCATAAAATTTGTAACCCAACTTATGACCTCGTTTGTCCCATAATGAAAGTTACTTGTAGGCTTGAAGGCATAAAAAACCCAATCACCAATGTCAAAGGTACACTCTCTAATGTTGGTCCTCTTTTTGTGTCATTGAAATTGGCCTTAAGGATTCTATAGATGTCCTCACTTTTGGTCAGAGTAGTGTCAACTGCTACAACCTTGGAAGAACTTGAAACATAAGTACATAAGGAAGGTGGGCAAGTACCATAGAGGACATCATAGTGGGTCATTTTGGAAGCACTATGATAAGTGGTATTATACCATCACTCAGCCAAAGGTAACCACTTGGCTCATTGTCCGTATTCCTCAAACACAAAATAACACAAGTCTTAAGGCATTTGTTAACAATCTCAATTTAAGGATGATAAGTCAAACTCATGTTCAAGGTAGTGCATGTAACTTAAACAACTCTTGCCAGAATTTTCTAGTAAAATCTAGATCATGATCACTAATAATAGAGTGAGGTATGCCATGGAGTTTGAAGACCATATCCATGAAGTGTTGAGCAACCATATAGCAGTTTAAGGGTGAGATAATGCACATGAATGGGCATATTTGATCAAGAGGTCAACCACAACCAAAATGACATGTTTACCTCCTAAGAGTGAAAGACCCATAATGAAATCCATAGAAATACTAGTCTAATTCATATCAAGAATAGGAAATGATTGCAAAAACCCTATGTCTTTGAGAGCTTCCCATTTATTCATTTGACACATATCACATTCAACTACAAATACCTTAATATCATGCTTAAGGCCATCCTATAACAAATCATATTTCACTCGCTCGTAGATCTTTAAAAAATCCAAGTGACCCATAATAGAGGAGTGAAATTACATTAGTAATTTAGGCTTGAGTAGAGAGTTGGGAAGTAAATAAATTTGGTCCAAATAGGTAAGGATGAAACCTTAGTACAGATTGTGGATCTTATTCCAACTACCTAAGGATACCTTGAACTGTAGAGTTAGCAACCCATTCATGCCTAATCTCATCCATCTAATTTGGTACCAAGATAGAAAGAGAAAATATTGAGCCTTACTCTTCATATTGATGGAGAGGGCATCTGTTTTTGTAGACAATTTCATATAGTCATATCCCTACATTTTTGTCACCCATTTTTATTATTCTTGGGATGACACCCTTAGCTACAAAAAATGTTTAAAGCTATGATGATCTTTCTTGATTTGGAACTTGCAACCAAGAGGTAAGGATGCCATTATTGGATAGCACGGAGGATAGCTAGAATTTCTTTTTGTTTTAGTTAAATTGCACCATGTGAGTTGCTTTCTTGTGAATTCAAGGGGCCAACGTTCTTGCATCATTTAATCTGCACCCATGCTAGTGCTAGAGGCATCACATTCAAGAATGAAGGGTTTGTGAAAATTTAGTAGAGTCAAAATTGGAGTAGAACACATAGTACTTTTGAGAGAAATAAAGGCCAGCTTAGATCCAAATGAAGGAGATATTTTTAAGAAAAGTTGTCAAGGGACCAACAATTTTACCAGTCATGCACAAACTTGAGATTGTAGTCTATCAAACCTAACAAACCTCGCAGGTGTTGGTCTCCTACAATGATTTAACAACTAAGCTCATAAAGTTGTGACTTAGGGATTGGACATCTAACCTGAATAGCTATCTTAATCACTATGGAGATGCATTTCACTTGTCAACCTAGGGATGTGAACTTGAAATAGGTCAGCACGGTATGTGCACTAAGAACTTCCAAAGTAGCCACATTCATTCTATAGCTAAGAAAGACATAATATTGAAGATAAACTGCTAGGAAAGAAATAACATGAATGTTGAACATCAACCAATAGCTATTCTAAGCTCAAGTACATGACAGAAAATAAAAGTCTAGGCAAACAAACAGGAAACTACTCTGTCTGCTTTGGCTGCAGGAACAGACACAAAATAGAATTCTAGTGGCTGCAGGAAGATTCAATGCCAAATTTAACTAATTGCTTAACAGAAAATACAACTAAACTAAAGGATGGAATGCTCACCAAGTGGGCCCCCTTGGATGAGTATTCCCTAAGACAAATGTAAACTCGTAAATGTGAACTTATAACTTCATTTTATTCATTGGAAAACATGAGTACAAATGAACATCTTAATTGTATTACTGAAAATGGGACAATGCAAATACAATCTCTGATTAATCAACCCCTTAGAAGGAGCATCAGAGTCTTATTTATAGAAGGAAAACTACAAAACTAACTACCTAGCAAGGCGGTCAACTCCAACAGAATAGGAGGACGCCGCTTTAGGGAAAGCATAGAAAGTGGAGAGGCGGTTACGCATGCGTGGAATCTAGTCAAGCAAGTTGCTTCAACGCAGATCTAGCACAACAATAACTCCTAAATTTGATCAAGTAATTAAGACCAGTTACAAGGCGGTTATCTTCCCTCCATTTGATATTTGAATGATCACCATGTTTGACTTTTATGGCGAATAACCAACTAGCAGAATCTTCCTCAACTTTATGGTTGCTAATTATATCTGCATAACAATATTAGTACACACAATAATTGCACATCTGTAACTACCTTAGAGTAACATTCATTAACCATATGTAAAATTAACATAGATAGTTCATATAGCATGTCATTGCCATAAAAGATTATAGGAAACAACCTCTGCCCAACATCTATAGTTTTGAGGAAATGTCATAAAAAGATTAGGATCAAAAAACCAAATCCCAAGATAACTACAACAAGTGGATAATAAAGTTTAACAATATTGAGTCATAAACTAGACTCATCAGTAGGATTTTGAGCGACTTATATCATGGCCACTCTTGCATTGATACAATCTTCTTAGGGTCAACCTAGACATAAGCTTGTGAAACAATATGGCCCAAATACTCCACATGTTGGACTCTAAAGGTATACTTAGAGCACTTGGAAAAAAGAGAATGCTCCTTCAAAATCTTGAGGGTGATTTTTGCATGGTGAAGATGATCAAGCCAAATATGACTGTATATGAGAATGTCATCAAAGAAGACAAATATAAATTTATGCAAGTAGCCATGGAACATTGTATTCATGGGGCTCTGAAAAGTAGGAGCACTAGATAAACCAAAGGTCATTACCAAAACTTCATGAGGGCCTTCATGGGTTCCTAAAGTTAGTTTTAGGGATATTAGCTTCTTTGACCCAAATTTGGTGATATCCTAAATGAAGATCTAGTTTAGTAAAAAAATTAGCACCCAAAAGCTCATCCAACAAATTGTCAACAATAGGAATAGGAAATTTATCCTTGATGGTTAATTTATTGAGTTCATAGAAATTAGGGTACATCTTCCATCCCCCATCTTTTTTAGGAACCATGACTATAGGAGAGGAGTAAGGACGAGTACTGGGGTGAATAATTCCAACTTCTTGGAGATCTTTAACCATCTTTTCAATTTGATTTGTTTGCTTAAAGGGGTATCAATAGGGTTGAATATTTGGAGGATGATTACTAGGAATGAGAGGAATGGAATGGTCATGGAACCTTGGAGGGGGTAACCCTTTAGGTTCCACAAATACTTGTTGATACTTATCAAGGATGTCTTGTAAGTTTGATGGAGGAGAAGAGGTGGAAAGAGGTTGAACCTCTAGAGAGTGGAATTAGGCCAAGATAACATAGCACCCCTTTTTCAACAAATTTTCCATATGTTGGGAACTAACCATTTGAACCTCACCCACCTTTAGCCCTTGTAATGCATACTCTCAACTATCATGGTGGAATTTGAGTCATAACTGGGAGTAGTCATGTTAGGAAAAGGTGTTGTGTTGTACACCTTGCACAAGAAAGAAATATTTTAATTATGTAAAATAAATATTTATTTGCAGTGCATCTTTAGTGATGTGTTTAGCCACATTAAATATATATTTGGGTCCACTTAAGTTGTATGTAACATTGGTTAGATATTTTATGTGTGGGAGATAGGACAAATATTTAATATTTGTGGCAAATATTTGAGGTCAATGGTTTTATACTTTCATGGTTAAATTGAGACACATGGTTTAGCCAATACCACTTGGTGGTTTTGTGTGAGTTTGATTGTATAAAAGAAAGAACGTGTTTGGTAATTTGGGTTGGCTGGTCATTTAGGTTATCATTTTGGAGTTGATTGTCATTTGTATTGAGCTCTCCTGAAGAGTGCATATGTGAAGCATGGCATGGGACATGTGGTTGCTTGGACACATGGAGGATGCATTTGAGGAGCTTGACTTCAGATGCATTCATGGAAACTTTGTAAGTGTATTGTAATGTTTCATTGTTAAATAATACATTGAGTGTGGGTGCTTTTGGAGGTTGGGTTTTTCCTTCTTAAGGGCTTTTCCATCAACCCAATATATCTTGTGTTATCTTGTGATATATTTTAATCTTTGTATTATGGTTATTTTGTAAGCTTTTATGCATCCTTTTCTCTCATTGGGTTATGTAGGAAATAGTTTGATCAACTTGTAATCTCCTAACAAGTGGTATCAGAGCTATGGTTGTGGTTGTGTTAGGAACCCATGTTTAGCCCTTCTCTTTACTTTGTTAATAAATTGTTGTTGGATGCATATGCTTTGTAAGTAATCCCGTGAGTATATTGTATTATCCCACATTCATGGGGAGTAATAGTTGTTTAGATTAGACTTAGTATATAAGTACGTGTTGAGGCCAATGAAGGCATCCATGAATTTATTGTATTGAGCTTGCTCAAAGGAGGTTGCCCCCTCGAAGTGGCCTACGATTAATAAATTCCTTCTGTGTTTCTTCTATTTCTGTTATTTTGTGCATTTTTCATTATATTGTTGCAGGAGGTTCCTCTCATATGGTATCAGAGCGCTTTCTTGGGCTCGCTGGGTGGAATTTTTGCTGAATTTTTTTTCGCAGTGGCCTCCAGGCACTATGATTACTGTAGTAGTTCTTTTTTCTTTGCATCTATATTGTTCATTTCACTTGCAGGTTCGGATCAGGGAATAATCCCTATCCGCTTAACTGTGGGAAGTGCCTGGGCATAGACCTAAAACTCATTGTGAGGAGTACCACAGGAACCCCAAAGTAGTTGGCCCATTGAGAGGACCTGCCAGCGAAAAGGGCAATGACCCCTACCTAATTGACTAGTTCCCATCTGCGAGGTAAACCAAGAGTTGTCGTTTGTGGCAAAGCGGTTATCAGTTTTACCTGAGCCATGGAGTGAGGGGTACTGCCCCAATACGCAAGCCATTAGACAACATTGGTAGCCGAGTGAATCCCCTGAACCTTTAGGAAGCCAAACATACCTAGGGTCCATATCTATTGCCAACTGATAAATTGCAAATTGCATCTGTCTAGAGTCGTTGCGGATTGTTTCCAAGAGTAAAAACATTTCTATTTTTTCACCATATCTTCCTTGCTTTAGTTCTGTTTCCTTTGAAAATTCACTGGAACCCCTGAAATTCCATTCTATATATTTCCTTCCTTGAGGACCCTATCACAAATTCCACTTATCGAAGCCAAAAATCCCACATTTGTCTATTTTTAGGGTTTGCCATAACGTCTTTGATTCTCACCCAATCGCCTTCAAATTTTGCCACAGTGTTCATTTCCTATTTATGCTCCTTTGTCCCTCTTGGACAAATTTTCCCATTCTTTCACCCCACTTCTGAAATCCCCATTTCATGCTTCCTTGTCCCTCATAAAGTGTCCAAAACCTAGTCAAACCTCAATTACCCATCAGAGTTTTTCCCAAATCCAAATTTTCCTTTACTAAAAAAGTTTCTATTTTTGTTTTTCTACCCATTCCCCCAAAAAAAAACCTCCTAGTCATGGTTGTCACTCGCGCAAGAGCAAAAAACATGGAGGATGAACTTGTAGCCCTCAAGACCAAACTCCAAGATCTAGATGAAAAAATTCTCAACCTCAATCTTCAGTATTCAGCCATGAACAATAGACGGCAGCCAGAGTCTTCTATAGACAATGGGTTCTCTTCTTCTAGCAATTTTCGTGGGCCAAAGCTTGATTTTCCTCACTTCAATGGTGATGATCCGACTAGATGGATATACCGGGCAGAAAAATATTTCAATCTCCATAATACTTTTGATGTCAACAAAGTCCCACTTGCATACTTTCATTTGGAACATGAAGCCCTTCAATGGTTCCGTTGGTACATCAAGGCTCATGAAGAGCCAAAATGGACAGATTTTTGCAAACTCATTTTGCAACGATTTGGCCCTAGTGCTTTTGATGACTTCATAGGAGCACTCACTAAACTTCGCCAAACTGGCACTGTGAGAGAATATCAGACAGAATTTGAGAAACTGGCCAATCACACAGAGGGATTGTCTGATGAATTCTTCAAGAGTTGTTTTGTGAGTGGTCTGAAGGATGCAATCTGATCTGAGGTTAAAATGTTTCATCCCAGCACAACGATGGAAGCCCTAGGGTTGGCTAAGTTGGCAGAGGACAAGATCACAGCTCAACAACACTCCAAATCCACTTTTGTTCCATTCATAAATATGGTTTCCGAAAGACCTCTAATCACGCCAGCTCCTAGAACAACTCCTATCAAGCATTTGTCTGAAGCAGAGATGAGGGCACGTAGAGAAAAAAGGATTTGTTATAATTGTGATGAGAAATTCACTCGAGGACATAGATTTGTTGAGCAAAAGCTATATCTCTTGGATGTGGATTCTCTGCCTGCAACTGAAGTTTATGAAGATGCTCAGGATACAGTAGATGATCAGGTCGACATTCAGCAGCCGCTTGTTGACCATCCTTCTCAAGAAGACCACCTAGAGATCTCTCTCCATGCTTTAGTAGGAGTCACCACCCCACAAACCATGCAGGTCAAGGGTTACTTCAAGAAGCTCCCTCTTACAATACTCATTGATTATGATAGCACTCATAACTTCATTGACCCTCAGATCGCCAAACAGGCTGATTGTTTTGTCCATCCTTGCTCCAGCTTTGAAGTCATGATTGCCAATGGGGGCACATTACCTTGCAAAGGGAAGTGTCACAATGTGCGTATCTCTATTAGAGATTATACCCTGCGCTCTGACATGTTTGCCTTGCCCTTAGGCAGATGTGATGTGGTTTTGGGCACTCAATGATTACGTACTCTAGGACCCATCTTATGGGATTTTGTTGAACTTTGGATGCAGTTTTCAGACAATGGGCAAAAACACACATTGAAGGGCTTACAACCAGGGTCTCTCAGTATCATCAATTCACATCACATGGAAAACCTCCTTAAGAAGAATTCACATGGAGTCATCACTTAGCTCCATTCCATTCAGATGCAACCATCCGCAGTCTCCACTATTCCTTCGGATCTACAATAAATTTTGGATAGATATGCATGTGTCTTTGCTGAACCAGTGGGATTGCCACCTTCATGACCAAAGGACCATCGTATTCAGCTCCTTCCTGGAAGCGTTCCTCCCAACATCAGGCCCTACCGCTACCCATTTCACCAAAAGACAAAGATTGAGATGCTCGTTCAGGACTTACTGAAGCAAGGTATTATTCGCCCTAATACCAGTTCCTTTTCTTCACTAGTTCTTTTTGTCTGGAAAAAAGATGGGTCATGGTGCCTCTGCATTGACTTCTGAGCACTTAATCACATCACAATCAAGGATAATTTTCTGATTCCTATTGTTGATGAGCTTCATGGCACTCATTTTTTCTCCAAGTTGGATCTTCGTTCTAGGAATCACCAAATTTGGGTTCATGAGGATGATATCCCTAAAACGGCTTTCCACATGCATGATGGCCACTATGAGTTTTTGGTCATGCCCTTTGGCCTCACTAGTGCTCCTTCCACATTCTAAGCATTGATGAATAAAATATTCCGGCTCTACTTGCAGAAATTCATTCTGGTCTTCTTTGATGATATCCTCATCTATAGTAAAACATGGGCTGAGCATCTCCAACATCTGGATCTTGTACTGTAACTTCTCTCTGATCATCATCTATGTGTAAAATAGTCTAAATGTGTTTTTGGGCAGGAGGAAGTGGAGTATCTCGGGCATATTGTTTCAGCCCAAGGGGTTCGAGTGGATCTTGCCAAAATAGATGCCATGAAAAATTGGCCGCATCCTCAGACACTCAAGAGCCTCTATGGTTTTTTGGGACTGACTAGCTACTACTGCAAGTTTGTCAAGGATTACGGGAAGATTGCAACTCCATTAACAACTCTGTTGAAAAAGGATGCTTTTACATGGACACATGTTGTTGAGTGTGCATTTGAAAAACTAAAACACGCTATGTGTACTACACATGTTCTAGCTATGCCAGATTTTTCCAAGACCTTCACTATTGAGAGTGATGCTTGTGGCAATGGACTTGGTGTTGTTCTCCTTCAAAATAAACATCCCATTGCATTCACCAGCAAAGCCCTTTCAGGTAAGAATTTAGTGCTCTCTATATATGAGAAGGAAATGATGGCTATTTTGCATGCAGTACAGAAGTGGCGGCCATACTTATTAGGGAATCATTTTTGCATCAAGACTGATCACCAGAGTCTGAAATATTTCCTAGAACAACGGGTCTCCTCCCCAACACAATAGAAATGGGTTAGCAAACTCATGGGTTATGACTATGAGATCAATTACAAGAAGGGTGAGGACAATATTGTGGCGGATGCTCTTTCTCGCACATTTGATGACCAAGCTTCTCTTTTAACTATTTCTATGCCTGTTCCAAATTGGTTGGAATCTGTCCAGCAGGGCTATGTCAATGACTCTTCATTATCTCAAATCATCCAACAGTTGGCTAATGACCTTTCTATTGTACCGCATTACTCTTGGGATGGTGCTTCTCTAAGATACAAGGGTCGTCTGGTGCTTCCCCAGAGCACAGATCTTCAACAGGCTGTCTTCTATGAACTCCATGCTTCTCCATCGGTAGGGCACTCTAGGTTTCTCAAAACTTATGAGCGGACACGGCGTAACTTCTTTTGGAAGGGAATGAAAAGGGTAATTCAACAGATGGTGGTTGAATGTGATACCTGCCAGCGTAACAAGGGTGAAACGACACTCCTTCCTAGATTGCTCGAACCCTTGCCCATCCCTACACGGATGTGGACAAATATTTCTATGGATTTCATTGAGGGGCTCCCTAAATCTAGAGGGAAGACAGTGATCTTGGTTGTGGTTGATCACCTCTCCAAATATAGTCATTTTTGTGCCCTCAACCATCCCTATACCGCCTCCTCAGTTGCACAGATTTTCATGGACTAGATCTTCCATCTTCATGGAATCCCTTCTTCCATTGTCTCAGATCGTGATGAAACTTTCACCAGTCATTTTTGGACAGAACTATTTCGCCACACTAGCACCAAACTGAAGATGAGTTCAGGGTATCACCCACAAACATATGGTCAGACTGAAGTTATCAACAAATGTTTGGAAACTTATCTTCATTGTTTCACCTCAGAACAACAACATTAGTGGGCAAAGTGGCTCCCTCTCACTGAATGGTGGTATAATACCTCCTACCACACTGCATCTAAAATGACTCCATATGAAGTAGTCTATGGTCAGGCACCTCCAGTACTCCTTCCATACACCCCCAACAGTTCACCAGTTCAGGAAGTTAACACGATTCTCTAAACCCAAGATCAGATTCTTCGTATTTTGTAAGACAATCTTCACATGGCAAGAAATCGAATGAAACAACAAGTTGACCAACACTGTTCTGAGCATACTTTTCAAGTAGGTGATATGGTTTTTCTTCATCTACAGCCATACAAGCAATCCTCCCTAAAACTCAAAGGGTGTCATAAGCTAGCTCTAAAGTTCTATGGGCCATATAAGGTTCTTCAGATGATTGGGTCAGATGCTTATAAATTGGAGCTTCCTCCTTCCCGCATTCATCCAGTATTTCATGTCTCTTGTCTAAAGAAAGTTCTTGGCACCAACATTAGAGCACAAACTATTTTACCAAAACTAGATAATGAAGGATCCATCATTTTGACACCGGAGGTAATCCTCGACAGGCGCACTCGTCACCTTCACTCTCGAGCCATCACAGAGGTATTAATTCAATGGCACGGAATGCAACCAGAGGATGCTACATGGGAACCACTCCTTCAAATTCAGCAACAATTTCCACATCTTAATCTTTGAGGACAAATCTTTTCTAAGAGGGAGGGGATGTTAGGAACCCGTGTTTAGCCCTTCTCTTTACTTTGTTAGTATATTGTTATTGGACGCATATGCTTTGTAAGTCGTCCCGTGAGTATATTGTATTATCCCACATTCATGGGGAGTAATAGTTGTTTAGATTAGACTTAGTATATAAGTATGTGTTGAGGCCAATGAAGGCATCCACAAATTTATTGTATTGAGCTTGCTCAAAGGAGGTTGCCCCCTCAACGTGGCCTGCGATCAATAAATTCCTTCTGTGTTTCTGCTATTTCTGTTATTTCATGCATTTTTTATTATATTGTTGCAGGAGGTTCCTCTCAGGTTGAGGGAGGTATGAGCTCCCTGGTTTTGTTTAACCCTTGTTTTAGTAAATCCAGTGTAAAGTTGAAGCCATGGAAATGCTGGAAAGACTTGAGACATTTCAAGGTATAAGGGTTTTGTGCAAGTTGTGAAAATGTAGATTTGTGGTTATTTTTGTAAATCTAGGGTTAGAAAGAGATCTAGTAAAAGGGTTTTTTTTGTTCACCATATGAGGGGTTTGGAGGAAGTTGTAGAAATGACCTCTTGGGACAAAATAGGCCTCACTATTGGATCCAGGAGGACCGAGACATGAATATTGATATAAAATTTGATATATTTTGCTCACCAGAGCCTGAATAAAAAAAATCCCCCTCCCTTGGTATGTAGTCATATGGTCTGAAGAAAAAAATAAAAAAATTTATTACCCCTCTGTAATAAATAAAAACCCTGTATAGAAATTTTAATAAAAGAAAATTTAATAGGGTAGTATGAGGTCCATAGACCCCTGTACCCCCATTGACCATTGGTACAAGGTGACAGGTCATACAGGTACTACAACACGGCAAATGGTTTGTTGGGCCCTCCCTAACTAGTTGGTAGGTGTTGCAAAAAAAGTGGAATAATAGACCAAAGTTTTGAGTCCAAGAGTCTTTCATGAACATGTATTTATACCTCGGTACTTACAATAAAATAATAATTAGAAGGTTTGCAGTAAGAATTACCGTTATGCAGTACATTAATAAAACTAAGAACCCACATCACATAATTTAAATATATATTTCATGGATTATAATATCAATTGTTCAATCTCCTTCATTACTACTCTTTATCCTATTTTTCTTACTTTCTTACATCTATCTCTAGTGTGTTGTATACATATTGTTACATTGGGGATGTGTCCCTTATAATTAATGCCTTTTCCTATTAGTTGTAGTCAGCCTTGTGCTCTACATCCCCTTTGTAGCTAGTTGTAATGGATTTCAGATGATGTTCTTTGGGTTCTCTTTCCTCTACTAACATCATCCCCCCTTTGAAACCATGTCTTGTCCTCAAGACATGAAAAATTGGTTAATTTGTAGGCAAAATATTCTTGTAGATTTCCTTGAGCTGCTGGAATGTTATATCCCATTGACTCTTGGCTTGTTGCAACACTTATATCTAGCTATGGACTTCAGTATCTTTTCTACCTCTGTTATAGTAGATGGTATCTAGATCTGTGAAACTATCTTCTTTACATCTCTAAGTAATCTAGTAACATGTGCAAGTTTGCTCGGCTGACCACTTCCCTGAGTTGTTTGATCTATGCTTTAGTTACCTCTCTTTGATCTTGCAGTTGTTGGAGCTAAGTATGCATGGTCTCTATTTGTGCCCTTGTTTTACCATCCATATCCTGCATGGCATCATATGTTTTGGCTACTTGCTAAATCTATAATTCCATCTAGTCTATTTGGTTCTTGAGTGCTTTTGTTAGTGTAGGCCACTGTAAGAAAAATTGATATAGTGTGTTAGTATCATTAGCAATGTTTTGAACAGTGTTAATTTATGTCTCTAGATGTGTATGTGTTGACGCACACTTCTTTCTTATTTCATCCATCCGATTCTTTTCTACTTCTGCTAGTACTTTGTTCTTGATAGTTGACTCCTGATTATCCATTTTTGATATCACACTATCTAGGAGGTATTGCAACTATTGTCCCAGTGGCATAGTTATATCTCTTTGGGCCTAAGATATTTTATTCTAAATTGTATTGATTATAGTCTCCAGTTTTTCTGTGTTCTCTACATGATGCTTCTATCTTGTGGAATATATCCCCAAGTTGAGACTTTTGCAGGGGTGATATACTAGATAAATCCACTTGTGTACCAGTCAATGGTAATTGTAGTGTTGCCAAGGGCTGGATTTGCTTTTATTGTGCTACGAAATCTTTTATGTGTTGAATGGGGGATGTTGCGGTGGAAGATGTTGCCCTTTCTGGTGATATGGGTGGATCTTGTTGTAGACCTTAATCCTTTGATTGTTCTTTTGCTTTCTAGGGCCTTGAAAATTCTTTTATTTTTCTCCTCTTGATCTTTTCTCTCCTCTTCTAATAGTGTCGCATATGCTTTTTTTTACCACAATTATCTCCTGGTGGATTTTTTTCTTCACTTCCTCATTTAGAGACATCAATGTGTCCACCCTTTGTTTGGATCTTAGCTCTTTAGCCTATAACTGTATTCAAGTTTTTCCTTTTTCTCCCTAGACAAGGCTAGATATGTCTCTTCTAGGGCTTGTTTTCTCATATCCTCTTCTAGTTGTATTGCTTTTTCCCTTTTATATTTAATTGATGAGGCAAACTACTCCAAAAATATTTCTATTATGCTATCCAAGGTGCCTATAGACACCCTGATATGTCTAATTATCACTTCTTCGATTATTGCTTGATTTTTTGCACCCACCTAGGTGTACTTCTTTGCGGGTTGCTTTAGCATCCATTTATGATTTAGTGCATTTGTGAGGAGGTCTACATTCATGATGTCTTCTTTCTTTTCTTCTTGTTCCTCCATTGTGTGTGTTTCTAGTGACACTTTTGTGTTGTTCCTTGTCACTCTTCTTTGCGGGTGTGTCTTTTCTTACTATTGTATTCCATGTTCCTCCTACTCAAGTTCTATGCTTGACATTTAAATTATCTTCCTTTTTACTCTGTACTTTTGTCTAGGATTTTTATTCTCTAAGCTTAGTTGAATGAGTAATTCAGAGGCCTCTTGCACTGATGATTATGTTTGTTGTGCCTGCGGCAATGGAGTTATTATTGTTGTTTGGGTTGTTGTGCTTTATTTTGTTGTTGCTTGTGATCCTGGAGATCCCAAATTCAATATATCACAAGTGTAGAGGTACTTCCTCATGGTGTTTCTATTTTTGTAATGCCCTATTTTTGATGTAATTTTGCTTTATGTTGAACTCTACATGCTCTTTCGTACTCTTTATGTTTATATAAACTCCTTATATGTGCCAAATCTTTCAGCGTTAGTATCCTTTGGTTATTTGAGTAAGATTTTGACATATGATACTGTTGCAAGTATGAGGTTATCCAGTGTTGTCATTGATGTCAACATACTCATATTGCATTGACAAGAAGGATTTGATGAGCCGTGTGCTGAGGATATTGAGAAAATTAGTCTCAGTCAGGAACAGTGAAGAACAGTGATAAGAAGAAGGTAAATGTACTGTATAGGATGAGAACCGGAGGATGCGGATTAAAGGGTTAGTAGATATGAGTCTTGAGATGCTACAGTTAAGATTTCAGAGGTCCGCAAGAAGATCTGAAGAAGTTGTGGCTGCCGGTATAGAACCGGGTCCGGCAAGTATCCGGAGGTGACAGAGGATCACAAAAAGGTCCGGTGAGGTCCGGAATTGTATTATCCTAATCTGCGGATTGGAAGGAGTGTTTGGGATGTCCTTTTGATGTATCATCCTGATTTGTGTATGATTTGGAGGTCCGGAAGTACCTCCTGCATTATGACAGTGGCGACAGACTGTGTTCTTAAAGTTCCGGATGAGGAAGACAAGAGATCCAAGTAAGCAGAGGAAGTGCGGATGTATCCGGACATTCAGACAGGCTTGTGAAGGTTCTTGGATCATGTTTAGGTTGTGTTGTTGGTCCGCATTGATGATAGAGCCCGGAATTGAAGTTATTCTTCCGGATGAAGTTCTTGCTCTATGTAGCCGACCGGATGAGTTGTTCATCCTGCGAATGTTCTTGAGATGGCCGACCGGATGTGTTATTCATCTTGCGGATACTCCTATGGTTGTTTGCCGACTTAGATGCTTGTTCCTAAGTCGATGTCTTGTATAAATAATGACTTGTGAGTTCATTTCAGTGTGTGGTGTGGGAAGATGAGAATGATATAGCGAAGAAAGGTGCGAAAGGCAGAGCAGAGATTGTTGGGCTTAATTGGAACTGATCCGGACATGGTAGAGATGTCATTCTCCAGTTCAAGACTGTGATTTTCATCACTTTGTAGATAGTGTGTCTCCTTGTAGGCAGTGGGCCTCTCTGTGAGCAGTGTGCTCGGGCAGTGAGCCCTTATTGGCATGTGCCATTCATTTTTCTTTATTCTTCTAACAGAGAATAATTCTTGGGTTAATCACCCCGTGGTTTTTCCCTTAACCGGGTTTTCCACGTCAAAATCTTGGTGTTCAATATGTTGATGCTTATCTGCTCTTATGTTTATGTATTATGCTTCCATGAATGATTATTTGATATGCTGCTAACTAACAACAGAGAATTAAGTGTTTGAAATAGAACAAGTTCTATACAACTGATTCACCCCCCCCCTCTCAGTTGTATGCCCTAGATCCAACAATTGGTATTAGAGCCAAGTTCCTCTGACAAGAGCTTAACCGCTTGAGGAGATCCAGGATGTCGTCTTACAAGAAGGATAGTCCGAAGTTCGATGGAACCAACTTTACTCTCTGGAAAGGTCGCATGAAGTGTCACTTGGAATGCATGGGAAAAGCATATCTGGGTATGATTTCAAAACCATATGTACCTCCACAAGGTGGTCCGACAACTCTGAATGAAATCACAGAAGCTGAAAACAATCTGCGGACCAAGGAAGCTCTTCTAAGTGCATTGAATGACTCAGATCTCTCGAATGTCATTGACCTACCAACTGCATATGAGATCCTAACTAAACTGGAACTTCTGTATGAAGGAGATGAGTTTGTCAAAAGTGCAAGGTTGCAAAGTCTGAAAGGGAAATTTGAAAGATTGAAAATGAGAGATGATGAAAACATTACTACCTTTATGCCAAGAGTAAATGAGCTGGTATGTGGAATCAGAAATGCTGGTGGAACTCTAGATGAAAATGAGATTGTCTGCAAAATTCTAAGATCCCTTCCTGCTGCCTACAAAATCAAAGTTGCTGCCATTGATGAATTCAGAGCCCACACAACTGTCACAAGAGAACAACTGACTGGCAAACTAGCTGCATTTGAAATGACCGAGTTTGGAGATGATCCACCCAAGACTGAATCTGCTTTTAAAGCCAGTGCCTATGTGAAAGGCAAACAGAGATTTGATCCGGGTGAAAACTCATCAAGGAAAATGTCATGGTATGATCAAGCAAGAAGAGACATGGAAGAAGAAGAAGCAGAAACAGCTCAACTTGAAGCCCTCATTGCAAAGAGACTGCCAAGAGGATCCGGTAAGTATGAAGGAAAACTACCCTTTAAGTGTTTTAACTGTAATAAGATTGGTCATTTTGCCTCAAGATGTCTGGAGAGATCTGCAAGATCTAATACTCACAGACAAAGGTTTCAAAAGAATTGCTATTATGTTCATGAAGAAGATGACAATGAAGGAGTAACAGATGATGAATCAGATCCAGGAAGCAAATCCGGAAATGAGTGGGTGTTTATAGCCATCAAGGAAGAAGATTCCTTGCTCTCTGAATCTGTCAATCACAAAGTTGTTGAAAAAGCCTTGGCTGCTCAAGTGGAAGAAAAGGATGATTGGGTTATTGACAGTGGATGCTCTCACCATATGACTGGTGACAAGAATAAGTTCTTAGACTTGGAAAGATATGAAGGAGGAATGGTAAAGTTTGGTGACAATTCTGCTGGCAGAATCAGAGGTAGGGGAACTATTTCCTTTGATGGTAAGAGCAAAACAGGTAATGTACTGTATGTTGAAGGATTGAAGCACAATCTTCTCAGTGTTGGTCAGTTAGTGGACAAAGGCTATGATCTCCGATTCAAGAATGGAAAATGCAGAATCTTTACAAGCTCCGGAACTGAAATTGCATCCGGTACTCAGACAAGAGGTAACATCTTTCATCTGGTTGGTTCAAATAAAAGTTGTTTGTTTGTTCAAATTGATCAGAGTTGGTTATGGCATAGAAGAATGTGTCATGTAAATTTTGATAACATCATCAAGATAAGCAATACTCAGGCTGTGAGAGATCTTCCAAAATTGATAAAACCTACAAATAGTGTGTGTAAAGAATGTCAGTTAGGCAAACAAAGCAGAGTCTCTTTTAAAAGCAAAGATCAGTCTTCTACCGGATTATTGGAATTAGTACATACTGATCTATGTGGTCCAACAAGAATCAAGAGTCTGCAAGGTGATAGATATTTCATGTTGTTAATTGATGATCATTCCCGGATGATGTGGGTTACCTTTCTAAAAGAAAAATCAGAAGCCTTTGAGAAGTTCAAAATCTTCAAAGCTATGGTGGAGAATCAAACCGGATTGAAACTAAAGTGTCTAAGATCTGATAGAGGTGGTGAATTTACATCTGGTGAATTCATTGATTTTTGTGAGAAACAGGGTATAAGGAGACAGTTGTCTGCTCCTAAGACTCCACAGCAGAATGGAGTAGTTGAGAGAAAGAACCGGACCATCCAGGAAGCTGCTAGGACAATGATGTTGGAAGCAAATGTTCCTCAAATGTTTTGGAAAGAAGCTATCAGCACTGCAGTCTACACTCTCAATCGAGTTCAAATCAGAAACAACACCGGTAAGACCCCCTATGAACTTTGGTTTGGCATCACTCCCACTGTGAAATATTTCAGAGTATTTGGTAGCAAGTGTTATATTAAAAGAGATGAAGATCTAGGAAAGTTTGATGCTAGAAGTGATGAAGGAATTTTCTTGGGCTACTCCACTCAAAGCAAAGCATACCGATGTTACAATAAGAGATTGAGGAAGATGATAGAAAGCACCAATGTAAAGGTTGATGAAGGAATTGAGAAGCCTTCAAGATTTTATGAGTTTGATGAAGATGACCAAGATAGTGTTCAAGGACCTCAATCCTCTCCGGTGAGACAGAGTCAGCCTGATCCGGTAAATCAGGAAGAAGAGTTAGATTTGAATGAGGCTGATCAAGAAATAGCAGTGCTGAATACTCCCAAAATTCCAAGGTATGTAAGACTGAATCACTCTGAAGATCAGATCATAGGTGACAGAAGCAAAGGTGTACAAACTAGAAGGAATATTGCTCAAGATCAGAATGAATGTTGTCTGATTTCAAAGATTGAACCTAAAACAATAAATGAAGCCTGCAATGATGAAAACTGGACCAAAGCAATGGAAGATGAACTGATGCAAATTGAGAAAAATCATACTTGGGATCTTGTTCCCAGACCTAGAGACAGGAATGTAATTGGAACCAAGTGAGTCTTCCGGAACAAACTAAATGAAGCTGGTGAAGTAATCAGAAACAAAGCTAGATTGGTCTGCAAAGGCTACTCTCAAATAGAAGGAATTGACTTTGAAGAGACTTTTGCTCCGGTAGCAAGAATTGAAGCAGTCAGATTACTTCTCGCATTTGCTGCCTTCAAAGACTTCAAGGTATATCAGATGGATGTCAAGTCTGCCTTCCTAAATGGTGATCTGGAAGAAGAAGTCTACATTGAACAACCGGATGGATTTCAATTGTCTGATAATAATGATATGGTCTGCAAGTTGAAGAAAGCTTTGTATGGATTGAAGCAAGCCCCAAGAGCATGGTATGAAAGGTTGGATAAGCATCTTGTGCAGATTGGATTCAACAAAGGTACTGCTGACAGTAACTTATATTTCAAAATTGATCATGAAAACATTCTGATTGTTGAAGTGTTTGTGGATGATATCATTTTTGGAGGAAGAGATAGTATGTGCAAAACCTTTGCAAATCAGATGAAAAGTGAGTTTGAAATGTCTATGCTTGGTGAAATGAATTTCTTCTTGGGTCTGCAAATTACTCAAACAAAAGAAGGGATCTTCATTTCTCAGACCAAATATGTGAAAGAATTGTTAAAGAAATTTGGTATGGAAGACTCAAAGCCTATGAACACTCCTATGGCAACCGGATGTAAGTTAAGCAAAGATGATGATTCTCCAAAGGCAGATCAGACAAAGTATAGATCAATGATTGGTGGATTGTTGTATCTCACTCAAACTAGACCAGATATAATGCAAGCTGTTGGTCTTGTGGCAAGATTCCAGGCTGATCCTAGAGAATCTCATGTTATAGCAATCAAAAGAATTTTCAGATACTTGAAAGGGACAGTTGAGTATGGTCTATGGTATCCTAGAGATCCGGATTTCTCTCTTCATGCTTACACAGATGCAGATTGGGCAGGAGATGTGGATGACCGGAAGAGCACTAGTGGTGGAGCATTCTTTTTGGGGAAGAGATTGGTTTCTTGGCTAAGCAAGAAACAAGATGCAATATCTCTGTCTACAACTGAAGCAGAATACATTGCAGCAGCAGGTAGTTGCACTCAAATCCTATGGATGAAGCAGATGCTAAGAGACATCAAAGTTGAATATGAGGAGCCTATCACAATTTTCTGTGATAATTCAAGTGCAATTAACATTTCCAAGAATCCGGTATTGCATTCTAAGACTAAGCACATATCTATCAAATTTCACTTCTTGAGAGAACAAGTAAACAAGGAAGAAGTTAGATTGGAGTATGTTCCCTCCAAGGATCAGATTGCAGATATCTTTACAAAACCTCTTCCCAAGGACTCTTTTGAATATCTCCGGGAGAAGTTAGGGGTCATGGCCCCTCCGGTGATGAACTAAGATGCACTGATGTGCATCAGTCCGGTGGCTATCACAGTCATATCTTGTGATCCGGACTAATGGGGAGCTGCAACTAAGGGGGAGCAGCTGGTATGATTCTGATGTATGAGAATTGCAAGTATGAGCCCTTTGCCATTGATGTCAAAGGGGGAGAGAAGACATGTGAAAAACAAATGGTTGATGATCAAAGGGGGAGCAATAAAGGAAGAGAAGACATATGAAAAGATGAAGTTCTTGTCTTAATGGTTTTTCACATCATATGTTGCCATCAATGACAAAGGGGGAGATTGTTGCAAGTATGAGGTTATCCAGTGTTGTCATTGATGTCAACATACTCATATTGCATTGACAAGAAGGATTTGATGAGCCGTGTGCTGAGGATATTGAGAAAATTAGTCTCAGTCAGGAACAGTGAAGAACAGTGATAAGAAGAAGGTAAATGTACTGTATAGGATGAGAACCGGAGGATGCGGATTAAAGGGTTAGTAGATATGAGTCTTGAGATGCTACAGTTAAGATTTTAGAGGTCCGCAAGAAGATCTGAAGAAGTTGTGGCTGCCGGTATAGAACCGGGTCCGGCAAGTATCCGGAGGTGACAGAGGATCACAAAAAGGTCCGGTGAGGTCCGGAATTGTATTATCCTAATCTGCGGATTGGAAGGAGTGTTTGGGATGTCCTTTTGATGTATCATCCTGATTTGTGTATGATTTGGAGGTCCGGAAGTACCTCCTGCATTATGACAGTGGCGACAGACTGTGTTCTTAAAGTTCTGGATGAGGAAGACAAGAGATCCAAGTAAGCAGAGGAAGTGCGGATGTATCCGGACATTCAGACAGGCTTGTGAAGGTTCTTGGATCATGTTTAGGTTGTGTTGTTGGTCCGCATTGATGATAGAGCCCGGAATTGAAGTTATTCTTCCGGATGAAGTTCTTGCTCTGTGTAGCCGACCGGATGAGTTGTTCATCCTGCGAATGTTCTTGAGATGGCCGACCGGATGTGTTATTCATCTTGCGGATACTCCTATGGTTGTTTGCCGACTTAGATGCTTGTTCCTAAGTCGATGTCTTGTATAAATAATGACTTGTGAGTTCATTTCAGTGTGTGGTGTGGGAAGATGAGAATGATATAGCGAAGAAAGGTGCGAAAGGCAGAGCAGAGATTGTTGGGCTTAATTGGAACTGATCCGGACATGGTAGAGATGTCATTCTCCAGTTCAAGACTGTGATTTTCATCACTTTGTAGACAGTGTGTCTCCTTGTAGGCAGTGGGCCTCTTTGTGAGCAGTGTGCTCGGGCAGTGAGCCCTTATTGGCATGTGCCATTCATTTTTCTTTATTCTTCTAACAGAGAATAATTCTTGGGTTAATCACCCCGTGGTTTTTCCCTTAACCGGGTTTTTCACGTCAAAATCTTGGTGTTCAATATGTTGATGCTTATCTGCTCTTATGTTTATGTATTATGCTTCCATGAATGATTATTTGATATGCTGCTAACTAACAACAGAGAATTAAGTGTTTGAAATAGAACAAGTTCTATACAACTGATTCACCCCCCCCCCCTCTCAGTTGTATGCCCTAGATCCAACAGATACCACTAGCTCATCACTTATCTCATAGGGCATTTGAGGGATCCATGAAACCCTAGGTTCTTCCACCTCCATCAATGTGTAATCCTTATCTACTAGGAATACAATATCATTTGTAGATTTTCAGACCATATCATATGAGACATGTTCTTTGTTCTACATTTTCTATTGAATGGATTTGAATAAACCCCGGTGTGTGGCAATGTATGTTGTGGTGTCCTTAAACTAGTGAACTTGGGTATTGATTTATGAAGCGACAGATTAGTTGTTTTTCCATGCTTTACCCTAGAATGTGTTGCAAGTATGTGCCTAACCGGTATTGTCATTGATGTCAACATATCTATGTTGTCATTGGTATCAACTGTGCTATTGTTTTAATGCTTGCCTGTAATGGATTAGATGCTTTGCATTGGTTTATGTAAGTGTTGGAGATAATGAGTAAGTGATCAAGATATTGAGTTCCCAAGTGCTTTTGAGAAAATTTGCTCCTCCGATGAAAATAGTGTGTTAAAGAGTATCTTTGTTTACTGAAGAACAGTCCATTAGATTGCTTAGCATTTATTGTATATTAAATATCTTTGTTTGTGGATTGGAAGTTATTTAGAGGCATATCTGAAGATGTTATATCTCAAGTTTGAGCCTTCAGTATGAAGATTTGGGAGGTTTCTATTCACCAAAGTAAAAATTGTTTTTTTTGTGCATTAAGTGGTGGCAGGGATAATGTATTATGCTCCGCATTCCTCCGCAGTTAAGTATTTCAATCTACGGTTTTGGAATCAAGTTGGTAATGATGATAAGTGTCTTCAACTCCAATGGTTCATGATTTGGTGGTCCACAAGGAATCCTTTATTTATGATAGTAGCTAACAGTATTGTTCTTGTGCTCCAGTTTGAAGAATCTTCTTGAAAGAGTGGTTAGAGATCATGCAATTGTTCCCGGTGATTACTATGTGCTTGTGGATGTCTCTTGATCATGTTCCTACCTTTGGATTGGTTCACAAAGAGAAATTAGGATCGTAGATTAAGACTATTCTTAGAAGACTTAGTGTTAACACCAGTCTTGGCCGACTTGGTTGTTTTCACTACTTGCGGAGATGCATCGAAGATTGTGAAAGTGTGTTGTGGTGTGGAAAATTGCATTTGAGTCCCAGCTAGGACATAACATGATCCACATACATATTTTCCTTAGCTAAGTTTTGTTTAGGTCTAGACCTATTTCTATGTATGTTTGTAATGCTGACCTTGGAGATTGTTCCAAAGGTTGATGAATGTAATGTTGACCTTGATGTACATTCCAAGGTTGATGAATTGTATAAAAACATGTAATGTAGTTGCGAAAAATATATCTTGGTGGTGAAAATGAAGAGATAGTGCGAAGGTGTAAGAAGAGCATAGCAGAGGTGTTATATTGTGCTTCAATGGAATTGAACTTAGGCATGAAGTAGATGCTATCAAATCAGTTCACCAATCTTGGCAGTGAGCCACCGCTTGTCAGTGAGTTGATCTTGGCAGTGAGCCCTAACATTTGCAGTAAGCATTTTGGGCAGTGAGCCCTAAGGTAGCGAGCCTCTAATTTTTGGTATTGCTATAACTTATTTATTTTTGTGGGCTAACACCCTCCGTGGTTTTTCCCTTATAGGGTTTTCCACATAAAAATTCTGGTGTCTCATGTGTTACTGTGTTGATCTTCTTGCTTCATGCTTTCATGATTAAATCTAAATAACAGTAAATAAGTGTTTGATGTGTTAATGTTCATAAGTGTTCAAAGTTTTAGGGACAACTGATTCACCCCCCCTCTCAGTTATTTGGTGCATTTCAACAGAATGATGGTAATGCATTCATAAAGTAAAAATATAAGCATGTGATTAGGATTCCACACCAGAATTGGTAGTGCATGTTCTTTGTGCATTGAAGATTTTCAAGCAATTGCTCTCAAAGACTTCACTCAATTCAATGTCTTTATCCTCCATGACCATTTGATATGTTGTATGGATTGCAGTGTTGATCGTCGAGTCTTCCCTATTTATGTAGTAGATCTTATACGCAATACCCATGATGGCATATCGTACAACTGGGTTCTTTATTTTGGTGGCATCTAAGCTCTTTCCAACGTAGGTTTCTCTGGTTAATTTTGTTACTTTATCGCTTTTGATGGCCTTCTTAGAGGGTAGCTCCCATGTTGCATTTAACCCTATTACTGCTTGGATGGCTTGCCTTGTTATTCTATAGGGTTTGTCTAGATATATGTATTCATCATGAATGTGGCTCAAAATTATTTTTATCCATCCGTGCTCTACTGAGAAGTCCAGAAAATCCTTTCATACGTCGAGTTTCTTCTTTTCAATTTATTAATGTTAAGGCATATATTACCTTTGGTCTGGTTACAGCAGAGATCTCCAGATTGATTCAAACCTGGTGTGGTTGATCTACACGAGGGGTGTGTGGATGTATTTCCTTATGTCCTTTATATATATTGCATCTACTGGAATCATGGAGAATGCCCCATTTGGGTCTACCTCTTGCCTTGTATGGGAATTTCTTATATTTTCGTCGCGGCTTCTCAGAGATATCAACCAAAGTAGGAGTTGTCATTTTCTCTTTTTAGCTGAGTTTGGCTTCTCTTCAAGCTCAAAGTTTTTTTTTTGTTTTTAGTATGCAGTAGTGTTAATGAGGGTTTGCATCTGTTATATAAGCTTCAACGGTGGGATTTTGCATTTAATGTTGTTATTTGTTCCTTGTTTTCACATACTTTTCTAGTTGTTACTTTTTTGTAGCTTGTTTTCTTTGTATGATACCTAATGGTTTACACTTTATATAATACATATAATATAAATTTTGCTTTTCTTCTTTACTAAGTGGTTTGGTAATAAATTTTTAACCTTGGGGTAAAAGCACAAAGCTATGTCACACTTTCAACCAACTTATCAATACAAGTGAATTTAAGTATTTTGAACTAAAAATCAATTTTGGTCAAACATAGGATCTTGTAAGATTCATTCTAGCTAAGTTATATATGTCCACAACTTTTTCAACTAAAATTGTTGGCTAAATGCATATGTAGCACCACAATGAGGCCAATTTACCAAGAAAATAAAATTATTTGAAAAACTTGATATTTCAACAACTTTTACTCGTGTAAATAACATTTTTTTTTTAAATATAAAAATGCCCTTTTGTAGATCTATGAGTTTGGTTTTGAAAAATACATATATTTTAATAGTTTAATTGCTATTTATATTTTCCTTTTTATCTTTTACTAAAAATAGGTTATCAACACAAAATATTAGGTCAATTACCATGTCAAGGGAAAATAGTAAAACTTATTAAAAAAATGGAAAAAAATATGATGCACTGGATAAAAGAATCTATATCAAGATGGTATAATTTTTTTCTATGTTTAGATAAATAGTTAATATGAAAGTTGATGTCGAATGGAAACAACTACGTTTTAATACACACATTTTAATATTTATTTAAAAATATATATTTATCAAAATTGGAAAAAAAAAATCCATGCACTAAAGTTTCAAGTTATAAATACACACAAAAAACTTGAAGAAAAAAATTTATAAAGATTGACATCTCATGTAACTTCATTTTTCAGCATTTTATCAACAACTAAATTATAGTATCAATTTATTAAAAACTATATTCAAATAATTTTTTAATTTTTTCAAAAAATATAAACATAAAATATACTAAAAAATAAATATTTTATTAGTATACATCATTTCAAAATTCAAAACATATATGTCACTTTTTAGTGATTCAAGTTTAAAAGTTGGATCAATGTTGATTGTTTCCTTTATAAAAGTGTGACACAACTTTGTGCTTTTACCCCTTGCACCATTGACATATCCTGTTAACAATTTTCCTTCCAATGTCTTTAATCTTATCGCACCTGAATTAGAGATTTCTTCAATATGATATGGCCCTAGCCATCTTACTTTTAACTTCCCTACTTCTTGAATTTGATATCATAAAGTAGTACTGGGTCACCTTTGTGAAACTTTTTGTGCCTTAGATTCTTGTCGTGCCAAGCTTTTTGGCATTTGTGTTCTATATTTTGATTATATGTCGCCAATAGTCTATTTTCATCCAATGTGTCCAGATTTTCCAATCTTTGTTTTAAGGAGTCATCTTCATTCAACAGCAAAGTAAGTGCAGTGCGTAGATTTTATACAATGAAGTTCATTGGTAGGGTAGCATCAAGTCCATATACTAACTCGAAAGGGGAAAACTTGGTTAATCTTTTATAGGTGGTCCTATAGGCCCATGATACTGCTAGAATTTTGACATCCAATTTTGTTTGTTTCTATTACACATTTTTGTTAATGTGGTGCCTATAATTTTGTTCAAGGCTTCACTAGCTCCATTTTCTTGCAGATGGTATGGACTACTTCTATTGTGAGTGATCATAAAGTTGGTCAAGAGCTTCGTAATTACTTTGTTAACAAAGTGTTTTCCTTGATCACTAGTGATACTTAAGAGGCAACCAAATTTGGTTATAATGTTTTCATATGTGAACTTTGCAGTAGTTTTGGTAGTGCAATCCTTAGTCGGTTCAACCTCGGCCCATTTTGTAAGACACTCTATTCTAATGATGATAAATCTAGCTATAGGGGCAGGGTATGCCATGATTACTTGCTAATTCCTATTACGCCATGATTGTTTTTTATTCCCACAGTGGTAGATTAGAACATGCTTTAGTGTTGCATGTTCCTTGCTTGACTTCCTAATCACATATCCCTTCTAGAATTATAAAGAAAGCAAAAATCCTCCCCCTACTTTTTACTATTATCACTCCAAATTTCTTGAGGTTAGACTAGTGAAAGGCAGGGTGTCTTGTGTGCCATCTTTCTTACACTTCTACAATTCTTTTTTACACAACAACAACTCAATCTACTTTTTTGCTTTAAAATAAATCAATTAACAATTCCTATACTCACATCCTACAACCACTTTGAATGGAAGTCCAAAATGACTATCTGTCTTAAGAAGCAAGGCCTACATTGGGTAACAATGGGGCTTGAAATAGAACTATCTTTACTTGCAGAAAAGCTAAAATGGTTTAACAAATATGATGAAGCATATGGTACTCTATGCATGTTTGTGTCTCTTGACTTACTTTTTCATATTGAATCTACTATTACTCCAAATGAGGTCTAGACAACATTGGAAAATCTCTTTGGTAAATAGGATGAATTAAGGGGTCACCAATTGGTGAATAAACTCATAGGGCTAAATCCATGTAATTTTGATACAATTCAAGACTTCTTCAAAAGTTTAAAATCCATTAGATTGCAATTAAAGTAGTGTGGAATAGAAAAGAAATACACTCAATTGATTTTAAGTATTCTCTCTAAGCTTGGTCCAAACTATTTAATTTTTGTTTCTACATTTCATGCTACTAAATGTGCCCTAGTTTCTACCTACAAAATGCCCTCTATTGATGATTTTGTTGTTGAACTCACTAAGGAGTAGGACAAATTGGTTCACATGGGTACAATCAAACTCTCTAAGTCTCATTCCTTGGTTGCAAATAAAGGCACTAAAGATTAGAAAGGGTATAGTAAGTAAAATAAGAAACAAAAGAACCAAGGAGAGAAGAAACAAGATCCAAAATAGACTACCTCTAATGCAACTAATGTGTCATCCTCTTCTTCCAAAGGTGACAAGCTTGAGAAGGAGAAGGTAAAGTGTGCCTATTGTAAAAAGTGTTTCCATGATGAACACAAGTGTTTAAAGAAGCAGATTGATCACCTTACACATCTTCTTGAAAAGAACAACATCAAGGTGTCTAATTCAATCAAACATGGTTCATCTAAGGGGCCTTCTAAGGACATAATAATAGTAATGGAAAGAAAAGGGCAAGCCCCTAGTTATTGCTTCACATCCCGATACATGGATCATTAACTTGGGTGTTTCACACCACATGGCATCATCACAAGATGGTTTAACCTCCTTAGAGCCATATTCTATGCTAGCCATACTAATGGGTGATGACACTCCTATTGAAGTGCATGCGAGAGGGTCTGTTAATGTGGGTGAAGGAATATTTCAAGATGTTCTCTACGTTCCATCTTTTTCAACTAATCTCCTATTTGTTTATCAAATCACCTGCACTAACTCTAGCAAGAGGGTTGAGTTCACACCAAACAAAGTGGTAATTAGTGAGTTGCACAACGGGTCTATAGTTGTCATGGGGAAAGTTGATCATTAGTCTAGACTGTATCACTTTTCTCAATTTGTTTCTAATTCTCCTTAGATTGCATTGCTCACTCACTTAGATGAGGTGAGTCATTTGTGGCATTAATGATTCAACCACTTGAACTACCACTACTTGCAATAGCTCAGTCAACATGAAATTGTTTCAAGGTTGCTTTCTATTTGATTTTCCAAAGGAGTTTACCAAGGGTGCATTCTTGGTAAACATCCCAAGGAGAAATATGACAAAGGCAAAGCATGGAGGGTCACACAACTTTTGGAGTTAGTACATAGTAACTTGGTAAGGCCATTTCTACATCCATCTTCTAGTAGGGCTAGATATTCCTTGACATTCATTGATGATCTTTCTAGATACACTTGGGTATGTTTTCTCAAATAGAAGTCTAAATTCTTTGGGTCTTTTCAAGACTTCAAAGATTTTGCAAAGAAATAATTAGGGAAGGTCATTATGTTGCAAGGTGTGTGCCCTTGGTCTCCTTGTGTTGTGTAGTGTAGTGCTTGGGTTCATGACAAGGATTAACTACCTCCCATGGATTCATTAACTCTAGCGATTGTATTGGGCATTAACAGGTTGATCTTTTGGTGCAATGGCAACTGTCTTTGCAACATTTAGTATCAGAGCCTGGGTCACGGGTTCGAACCCCTTGCTTGTGCTGGGGGGGATTGTTGCAAGGTGTGTACCCTTGGTCTCCTTGTGTTGTGTAGTGTAGTGCTTGGGTTCCTGACAAGGCTTAACTACCTCCCATGGATTCATTAACTTTGGTGGTTGTATCAAGCATTAACAAGTCGATCTTTTGGTGCAACGACAACTGTCTTTGCAACACATTAATATTATGCACATAAACAACGAGGGGAATATGTTAACCATCAGTTTGAATAATGTTGTGCTTCAAAGGGTATTGACTTGCAGCACATAATTCTCTATAGTCCTTAGTAGAATAGTGTTGTAGAATTAAGAACAGGTCCTTGAAAGAGATGGTCAATTGCATGACCCACTCCAAATCATTAGCACCTCAGTACTAGGTAGAGGCCACTAACTATCAATGTTATATCTAGAATCGGGTTCCACACCGAGTTATGAAGGGGGTAACTCCTTTTCAAGCTTGGACTGGTTAGAAACCCATAGTTAAACACTTCTGAATGTTTGGTTCTCCAACATGGGCCAAGGCTATGGATTTGTAGAGTAAACTTGCATATTTATTGGATACCTAGATGGTGTCAAAGGCTATATTCTTCTTCATCCCACCACTCATTAGATGTTCATTGAGAGGAGTGTTCATTTCAAGGAGGACTCTTCTATTTCTTCTTGTTAGGAAAAGGGTGTGTTGTACACCTCGCATAAATCAAAATATTTTAATTATGTAAAATAAATATTTATTTGTGGTGCATCTTAGGGGATGTGTTTAGCCACATTAAATATTTATTTGGGTCCACTTGTAAAGTTGTATGTAACATTGGGTTAATTATTTTGTGTGTGGGAGACATAGAATAATTAATTAATATTTAGAAAACTTAGTACCAAAAAGTGAAAACTTAGTAACATGAATTAAATGAGGGGTCAATGGTTTTATGTACTCATAGTTTTGAGACACATGGTTTTTTGAATACCACAAGTTGTATTTGTGTGAGGTTGAGCCTTTAAAAGCAAGCACAAGGTTAGTGGTTTGGGTTGGTTGGTTGAGTGGGTTGTCATTGTATTGATTTTCTCTCGTGAGTGCATATGTGAAGCATGGCATGGGATGTGTGGTTACATGCTTGGACACATGGAGGATGCATTGGAAGAGCGTGATGTTTTAGAAGTATTCATGAGACTCTATAAGTGCATTGTAATTTTTTATTGTTGAATAATACATAGAGTATGGATGCTTTTGGAGGTTGAGTTTTTTCCCTTTTAAAGGTTTTCCCAAGATGTATCTTGTATCACCATGTGGTATGATTGTCTATTCTTTTGGCATGGTGGATTCTGGTTATCATCTTTAATATTTGTTGTATTTTTATCTCTCAAGGGGTTATGTGGAAATGTTCTTTATTGCTTAATTTTTCCTTTGAAGTGGTATAAGATCTTGGTTGCCAAGTTGTGGGAGGAGATCTCCCAGGTTTTATAACCCTTACAATGAGTAGATTGTTGTGCATAGTTGAATCCATCATCTTGTAGGATGGGAATGAATGCATTTTCAAGGTCACAAGTGTGTTTGCAGACTTGGGTTGTTGCAGATCTGGGGTTTGATGGAGATTTGATAGATGGGTTTTTTTATTAGGGCTTTTTATGTGGGGGGTTTTGGAGATGAGCTTTTTTTGGAGGCCTCTTGGGAATAGAAAACCTCGCCATTGAGTCTAGAAGGTCCAAAAACCTATATTTTCATATAAAACTCGATTATGTTTGGAGATAAAAAAATTCACCATTTTTGCCCTAGAATCTTGTAGGGAATCTATGCAAAAAAGATTGCATACGGTTGTACAAAATCCATACGACCATATGGCACAAGGAATATTTCCTATGTAGGTGCCTATGTCACCTACACAGGTACAGTCTGTAGTTTAAAATTATTAAAAATATATTAAAAAGTCATATTTTATAATGTTTAAATTAAAAATTAAAGTTTGGAGTGACAGTATTGGGTGCTTAGGGGCACAGCCCCCGATCATCTAGGTGACCAATGCCCAAGCCTGAGGGACTAGTAGCCTGAGGGCTCAGCCCCTGGCCAGGCGGTTGCCCAGTCTGAGGGGCTAGACCCTCACATGTGGTGGGCTAGCTGCATCTCCAGTATACCACTGGTCCAACCACTGGCACCCCACCAACCATCATCATCAAGCCACTCATTCGCCACCTCCATTAGTAGTGTCACCTTTGTTCAGCCTATCCACCACCAGTTTTTGCCTTTTATGCCTAATGGAGGGATGTTTTTCGAGGGGCATAACTTCATACGATATTTGATTTTTGACTTCTTATAGATGTTGGAAAGGTCTCTCTGAGCACTACATAGTGGTATAGGTCTGGTGATCAGATTTTTCAATTTGTGTCAAAATTTGGTACCTAAAGGTGGCATTGCTTTGAAATGGTAGAACAATCATAAAATTTGCATAGGGAATCAGATTTTGGATTTTGAATAGGTGTTGGAGAGCATTTGTAGAGTACTACATAATGGCTTATGTATATAATTTTAGTTGGATATGCAAAGAGAGGTTTGTACTTGTTTGAGCACTTGTGGGAGCTTGATATTTGGGGTGTGATTGCATGAGCATTCAAATGATTCTTTAGGCACAAACTTGTGGAAGTGCATGTTTTTATGATACTGATATGATCGTATAATAGGTTGTCAAATTTGGTGCTTCCTAATACAAGTTTATAGGTGCTTTCAGAGTTTGGACTTTGATGGATTCAAGTACACAAGTTGTCTTATAGTTTGAAGACTTGATTGATACACATGAGAGAGTAGGAGTCATGTTTCAGTGGGAGTTGAGTACATGTATAGTGATGGTGATGATTATGGTGTCATGGGTATGTAGGTACATTTGAGAATTGACACGACATGATCATGCATGTGGTTAATAGTTATGGGTTATAATGATTGACTCATGTTTGTAGGTGGTGGTGTGGTTCAGTTTTAGGAGGTTGTTCTTATCTCATGGATGCTTGATTGGTTCCTTGAATTTGGTTACTCATTTGTGGACTTGTTTGGCAAATTAGATTTATGGTTGATTTGGTGTTTGAGTCTTGAGGTCTGCAGGATTATCTTCTTGTTATGTTAGTTTGTAAGTTACTAATGAGATGATGAGTTTGCATGTTTCATGTTTGGGATCTATGATTTATGTAGTTTTGTGGGCTAATCATCTATTTGATTGAAGTGGGATGACTTGGATGTGGACTGTCTATATCCATGAGATCGACTTAGCCTTGTCTGTGGTCATTTGTGCATTGATATGTTGCATTGGGATGAGAAGATGGATTATTAGAGTGCCTAGATAGTTGGTTATTGGGACTTGTAGCATGTTTATCATGATGTCATGGATAGCTTGGTTACACGGTTTTGTGTGATCTTTTGATAGTGATGGTTTATCTTCTTGGCTTGGAGATCTTGGTTCTACTTTAGAGTTATTGGTATAGCAGTTGAGTGTGTGTGGACCATGAATGATCTTCATTTAGGAGATGATTATTGCAATGCCATGGATAGCTCATATCATGATTTGGTGGGAGATTTGGTAGTGATATGGATTTGTCACCTAGTGATGGATGATCTACATTCGTTAGGTGTCATGGACAAACTCTTAGATCATGATTCTTTTATGCAGTATGAGTGCTTTGACATCTTGAGTTTTATTGTCAGGAGATGGTTATCTTCATGTGATTGGAGATGTTGATCCTTGGTTTAAAGTATGCTTGGTATTGTGTCTTGGTTTACTCTTGATTCTAGATTACAGTGTTGGCATG